>CAMRHE010000118.1:1814227-3018455 GCA_947044405.1 Leptodactylus fallax
CTTCAAAGCCTTCTAACATCCAAAATAAATTATAGGACGAATAAAAGATTATGCCAATATAAAGCAGAGATATGGTAGATAATATTTATTAATGCATTTGTGTGGTATGACTGTCTGATAAGCATAGCATTTCACATTTCGAAAATTGCGATTTTTTTTTCCCCCTAATTTCCATCAAATTTCCTATTTTTTTTTATAAATAAATACTAAAATATTGATCAATGTTTACCACTAACATGAAGTACAACGTATCACAAAAAACAATCTCAAAAACACTTGTGTAAGTTTAAGTAAACACTTAAAGTGACACTCCAGCATTTTTTTGTAAGGCTAAGTTTAAACCGCTGGAAATCGGCAGAGAGAAAAATCCTGCACAGAGGACACGTGGTGGACTCCATAGTCAATGGGTTCTGCCGATCTGCATGTACAACCTGTTTCAGTGGTTCGGCTCTCTGTCGTTTGGGTTCCCCAATGGTCCCGAACAACAAAGACCACGACACAGATGTGAGCTTAGCCTTAGCTATGCAAGTTAGTCATCAATGTAGATTCAAAATCTGCTATTGCTGATGCTGTCATAACGTTTTTTATTTTTATGTTCACGGACCCATATGAGGGCTCAATTTTTGCAGGAGAAATTATACTTCGTAATGGTACCTTCTAATATTCCATACGATGTACTGAGAAGCAGGAAGAAAATTCAAATTGAGGTGGAATTAGAAAAAACTGTGTTTGCACGAATTTCTTACAGGTTCTGTTCTCATGGTGTTCACTGTGCAATCAAAAGGGTAGGTTACCTATATGCTGCGTGTTGGTAAGATTATGGCAGTACCAAATTTATATAGTTTTCGTCATGTTTTAACACCTTAACAAGAATCCAAAACTTTGACAAAAAAAGTCACTATAGTCTGACACCCATAACTTTTTTATACTTTCATATACAGGGCTGCACAGGGCGTCTTTTTTCGAGGAACCAGATGTAATTTTATTTATACCATTTTGGGGAATATCTGTTGCATTGATCACTTTTTATACTAATTTTTTTAGGAGGCAGAATAACGAGAAAAACGGCAATTTGGTCATTTTGATTTTTTTTCCTGCTACAGCGCTCGCCATATGGGAAAAATATTTTTATATGCTTGTAGCTCGGGGCAATTTCAGATGTTGGAGATGTTGGGATACGTAATTTATTTTCGCTTACTTATCTATATTTGAGATCTCTGGAAAGGGGGGTAATTAGATTTTTTACATTTTTGTTTACATTTTTAATAACTTTTTTAAGGCCCCCCTGTGAAGGATTTCGTCCTACCGAAACCCGCTTTCGGCACACATGAGATCGCTTCAATTACCTCACACCCACCTCCAGTGAGTGTTCTGGGCCCTTAGGATAATACAAAGACGAGCTTTCTTAATTTTATATATTTATTAACCCCTAAGGGGGTCGGTACTAGACGCTTAACACATACAGAGAATACATGAAGAACATATTACCAACACAAGTCTGTGATTGGTTCTCTGGCTCCAGATGATGAGGAGGATGAGCTCAGGGCAAATACCTCAAAAGTCGAAAAGCATGCATTCAGGCATGCTATTCCTGGTCACTTTCAGCAGAGCAAAATGGCCAAAAGCCAATTTCCAGAACAAGTAGATAGTCCATTTCTCTGAGCCCATGTGCTGGCTGCAGAGTTCTTCCTTAAAGGGAGTCTATCATAAGCAAAAACAGTTTTAAGCTAATGGCACGTTGGAATGGCCTTTAAAAAGGCCATTCTTCTCCTACCTTTCCTTGTTTTCTTCACCCAGCCGATTCAAAGATCTTTCGTTTCTTCATGTATGTAAATGAGCACCCAGGGCATTCCTTCTCTTCTGCGAGCACCCATCGCGTCATCACTTCTTACCGCCCCTTCGGTCGTTGCGGTGACTTCCCTCTTGGCCTTCTTTCTCCTTACTTCTCACTCTCAGCGAATTTTCACGACTGTGCATGCGCAATCGGCCGCCATTTTCAGGTGGTCTGTCACAAGAGCGTGGCAGAGCCGATTACGCATGCACAGTCACGAAAATTCACTGAGAGCGAGAGGTAAGAAGAAAGAAGGCAAAGAGGGGAATCACGTGCAATGACCGAAGGGGCAGTAAGAATGTACACCGTGGGTGCTCATTTACATACATGAAGAAACAAATTATCCTGGAATCGGCTGGGAGAAGAAAACAAGGAAAGGTAGAAGAATGGCCTTTTTAAAGGCCATTCCAATGTTCCATTAGCTTAAAACTGTTTTTGCGAATTACAGACTCCCTTTAAGCAAAGCATGTGTTTCCTACATGCGGTTACACCTCTTCCAGGTTAACAAAATGGTCTCTGGCCTCAATGCTAGGCGGCATGGCAGGACACATGGTCGGAGTCTCCAACTTGACCTCCCCACACCTCTCCTCCAGGACCAGCACATCACAAAAGACAGAAAACAAAAGAGAGTGTCTCAACCTGGTCTCAGACCTTTTACCTCCCCTGGTCTCCTCCCTAAGTGAGGTCACCAGGAGGAGGAGCCCCGCCCACCCTCTCTACATCTCTTAGAATTATATTTCCTTTTATAACTCCTCGGCCAATGACTGTAGAGTCGGCCTGGCGGTATGATAGAGTTTATGATGAGACCCCAACACGTAGACTCCAAGGTTGACACCCCAATTCCCTTTGGGTAAGGAGATCAGTGCCTGGACCTTTTCCAGGCTTTGAACTGTGACATTTGTGTATTCTGAGTGTGTGCCTTGACCTGACGCATCTGGGGAATTTATCGGGGCCACTGTAAGATGTTCCCCAGGCCAGATATTGTCATAAAACCATAATCCCTTTGAAGAAAAGCTGGCTCCAGTCTGTTTGCAGACGATATGCAGAGCGTTTTCCCAGCACATCCTTTCTGCAGGACTCCCCGCCGGGTTAATGAGTATAGCAGTGTTATGCAAATAAAGGCCTGTGTCAGTGACTCTCTGGGGATCAAAGGGTTGTTGATTAAAGATCCCAAGAAACACATCCCCCAAGCCTATAACCAAATTGCTGATAACAGACAGGAACCATATTATATGAGCAAATATTAGTACAATAAATTCATATTTGAGTCTTGTCTCATCACACCTCCCCTTTTAAGAGTGTGTACGGAGGAAGGCTGATCCGGAGATCACCTTCCGCAAGCACCTCGGTGGCCTCACCCCGCCAGGACCTGCTTTGGTCTCTGACCCGATTCCTGGCACCCAGATACCCTCTTCCTCTCCAGTCTGAGTGGAGACACTTCTAAGGCTCAGGCTCTGAGCCATGTACACCAGGCTACCTCCTGCCTGCTCTGGGTCCCTTCCCTGAGGGCTGGCATCCCTCAGACCTCCACTCACAACTCCAGGCCCTTGGGGTACTTGTCCAGAGACCCCATCCTGGCAGTCTCCACATTCTTGGATACCTTTGGCCTGCTCTGGATCCATTTCCAGAGTGCTGGCATCCCGCAGATCCATACTCAAAACCCCAGGCCCTTGTGGTACCAGTCCAGAGACCCCATCCCAGAAGTCTCCGCACTCCTGACTACCTTTGGCCTGCTCTGGGTCCATTTCCAGAGTGCTGGCATCCCGCAGATCCATACTCACAACCCCAGGCATTTGAGGTACCACTTCAGAGACCCCTCCCTGGAGGTCTCTCAGGGTATCTCCCACACTAGCTGCTAGCTGGGAGAGTTCTAGGGGATTTCGCACCTCCCCCTTTGCTTCCTTACCCGGGGACAACTCTGGTTCTGGCACAGGTCTAACCGGATCCTGTCCTCCCTCCCAGACACATTGTCCCCCTGGGCCTACACCCCTTAGGTCTCAGGGGTTCCTCACCTTCCCCTGAGCCTCCTCACCTGGGGACACGTCTGGTTCTGGCACAGGTCTAACTGGACCCTGTCCTCCCTCTCAGACACATTGTCCCCATGGGCTTACACCCCTTTCATCCTGTACTTGGGTGGGTGATGGTGATACCTTGGGCAAATGACAGAGATCATATTCCCCCAAACCATCCTCCCACAATACATTGACAGGTAATACTCTTGACATACCCCCTTCTTGGATCCCACCCCCAGCACCCTAGGCCATATGCACTTGGGCCACGGGTACTCCTGGAATAGAACTAGACAGAAGAGATGTGCATGTCTCATACCCGCCGGACTCCTCCGGCTTCAATGTGGCGAGGCTGGTCACGGCGGTCTCAGTACCAACTCCGGGTGATATAGGGGACATCTCAAGGGTCGGAATGCCCTCCACCCTTTTAGCACTCTGGCTGCGGTTTAACACCACAATACCAGCAGTCCGTCCCAAACCTGGATTGGCCTTGAGATCCCCGTGGCCTACCTGACCACCTGGCAAATAGTCAGCAGTTGGGCGCTGATCTGAGGCACTGGGTGAAGTGGTTGAAGTCGCCTCCAGTGTCTCAGAGGAGCTACCCTGTACATTTTCACAACAAGCATTGGTAATTACATTGACAGTACATTCATTAGCAATTGTTAATTCACACCGAGCTTCCGTGAGGTCTGGGGAAGACAGGGTCACAAGCTGGGAGGGCCCCCACAGATGTGGGTGTGTCTACAGACCAGGTCTCACTAGCTCCTGGCACAGGAGTAATCAAAGCATCATTAGCATTTTCGCTGATCTGGGCTGCAGGCAGCTCATTAGCATTTTCCCTGCTTTCAGCTGATGGCAGCTCATTAGCATTTACACTGACTGCCATTGGAAGCATCTCGGGGGGGGGGGGGTTAGGGGACCCCTCTACAGATATGACAGGTTCGGACCAGTTATCAAAATTAACATCATCATTACTCATAGACAGTTTATCACAGTAAGTTAGGGTGCTCCCCACCAAATATTGGGACACCATAGGACCTAAATCCGTTCCCAACAGTACGTTAGCGGGCAGATCAGTCATTAGCCCCACATCCCGCATTCCTTTTCCCGCACCCCAGTCCGGATGGACACAAGCCATGGGAACAGTGAAGTGTTCCTGTCCAATTCCTCTGAGGGTTAAAGTTTTCCCAGGGGGGGGTGTGGCTAGCGCGAGTACGGAGCGGCAGCATGTGAGCTGAGCTCCGACAAGGACTCCTATAATCCTGCCGATATCCTGCTTGTGTCCGGGCTCTGGTGACCGCTGAACACCCCATCTTCTCCTGCGCTTCTCCTGGGCGGGTCTTCGGTCCGGTGGCTGTCCTGAACATCGCGGCGACTGTGCCGGGCGGTGGAGATCCGTGAGGGCGGTGAGCTGCGGCGGCCATCTTGCCCGCGTGGTGGGGCCTGCGGTGACCGGCTGTGTAGCTTGCCTGGGCTCTGCGGTGGAGCGCTGGGTGACAGGGGACTGGGGCTGCCGGCCTGGGTGCCCTGGGCCTCTACTTTGGGGTACCTACCCACAGAAACAAACTGGCCCTCTGATAACACCTCCTGGCAGCTGATGTGCCATATCTTGGTCCTCTGCTACTATCTACAGGTTGTATTGTGGACATTGCTAGATATAGTCCCTCTGATAACACCTACTGGCCAGAATGGTAGATGCCACTATGGACTGACCCTCTGATAACACCTATTGGCTGCTTTGTCTGGCGAGTGAGTACTGTATCCTGATCCTCTGTTACTATCTATTGGCCGCATCGTGGACACTGCTGGGGGCTGTCCCTCTGATAACACCTGTTGGCTGCATAGTGGATGCCGCTATAGCCTGACCCTCTGATAACACCTATTGGCTGCTTTGTCTGGCGAGTGAGTACTGTATCCTGACCCTCTGTGGCTGTCTATTGGCTACATCGTGGACGCTGCTGGGAGCTGCTCCTCTGATAACACCTACTGGCCGTGTGGTGGATGCTGTTGCAGACTGTTTCTCGGATGGCACCTATTCGCTGTTTTGTCTGGCAAGTCAATACTGTATCCTGATCCTCTGTTACTATCTATTGGCCGCATTGTGGACACTACTGGGGGCCGTCCCTCTGATAACACCTGTTGGCTGCATGGTGGATGCCGCTATAGTCTGACCCTCTGATAACACCTATTGGCTGATTTATCTGGCTATTGAGTACTGCATCCTAATCCTCTGATACTACCTACTGGCTGCTTGGTGGTCACTGTTGTCTTGCCATAAGTCGCCAGTCTAAAGGATCGGCTTCTGAGCGTCTCCGGGGATTTGCCAGGGAGCAGCCGCAGCGCAGCCCGCCGGCACTGGATCCACCGTCGGCGGCATCTCCTGCTGAGGACGCGGAGCCCACATTGCGACAGGTCACGACTCAGTTGCTTGAGGCGATCCAGTCCAGCACCTCGTCCCTCACAGGTAAAATTGAGGAAGTCAAGATTGATGTGGGCCTTTTGCGTCAAGATTTTCAGACCTTACGGGGTCGAGTGAAGGAGGTGGAGGATCGCATCTCTCTCTTAGAGGATAATTCAGCCCCAGTGCCGGCGAGGCTTACTGCACTGGAGAGATCGGCTGAGTTGTGGACGCAGAGAGCGGATGATCTTGAGAACAGACTCCGTCGCAACAACCTGCGCATTCTTGGCTTGCCGGAACGGTCAGAAGGGGCTAATCCGTGTGAGTTTATGGAGAGGTGGTTGAAAGAAACCCTACCGGAGGCCAAGTTTTCTCCTGCCTTTGCCGTGGAAAGGGCCCATCGAGTTCCTGCCAGACCGCCCCCTCAGGGTGCCCCTCCGAGGCCGCTGTTAGCCCGTCTTCTCAGCAGTGGGGATCGAGATGCAGCGCTGCGGGCAGCACGTCAACTTGGAGAGATTAAATTCAACAGTTCATCCATCTCCATTTTTCCCGACTTTTCTGCGGCACTACAGAAGACTCGTGCCACTTTCGTCAATGTCAAGCGTCGACTGCGGGAAAGTTCCATTCATTACTCCATGACTTATCCTGCCCGGCTCCGTGTGATCCATGAGGAGAGGGTTATTTTCTTCACATCCCCGCAGGAGACGGAAGACTGGCTGAACCTACTGCCTCGACCTCCCAGACGGTAACAGGGTATATGATGACTGGTGGGGGGGCCCCCTGTGGCCCAGCCCCCGCTAATGACTGTTATTATTGCTTGCGGTTGTCTATGGACTTTTCATATGATGGGTGTTTGGCTGCCCCATGGGCACCGGCCAAGAATTTTTCTGTTTAGGGTCCCTTTGGAGATTCACATTATAGTGATAGTTTATTGCTTGTGCTTTTTAGTTTGAAGATAGTGCCCTATTACCATACCATCTTGGGTGCACTACTTCCCCCATTTAACAAGTGCCACGTATTGTGTAGGAGCAATTTTAGACTCCTCACTAATAGTTGGAATGCCCCTTATGGGTTTCCAGTTTTGGTTGAATTATTGCTGCAAGTCCTTTTTTCGGTTTAACGGTCCGGTGGGGAGGTTAATGGTGGGGGTCGGGGGGAACCCCTCATTCTTAATGTATAATGTGATTGTATGGTGTTATGGCGACTCTTAAAGTATGCTCTTGGTATATACGGGGTATGGGCGGTGTGAAGAAACGCTCTACTATTTTTTCCCACCTTAGACAATACAACCCTGATTTGGTGTGCTTGCAGGAGACACATCTAGCACCTGATATGACCAGAAACTTACAAAAACCCTGGGTCCAGTGGGCCCTGCACTCCACTCATACTTCTTTCTCTAGAGGGGTGTCCCTCCTGGTTCACCGCAGGCTCCGCTGGGAGCCGGGCCTCACTGTTAGGGACCCTGATGGGCGTTATGTGTTTGTGCAGGCCTGGATAGAGTCTAAACTTTATGTCATCCTAGGACTTTATTTGCCACCTGCATGTGACTTTTCAGTTTTACATGAAGCAGCCCACTTTGCGGCTAAATTTCCTGCCGCTACAGTGGTTTGCATGGGAGATCTTAATAAATTAATGGATGCTTCCCTAGATAGATTAAATGTAGGTGCCCCTGCCCCTTCTAGTGCTCACCCTACCCCCCTGGCCCAGCTTGTACAGGAAGTGGGTTGGCATGATCTCTGGCATCTTAAATATCCACAGGCCCTGGTGTTCTCCTGTCATTCTGCCACTCATCACTCTCTGTCCCGTATTGATCATGCACTAGGCAATATTAAGGCATGTTCCCTTTTGCTTAACATCTCATATTTGCCCAGGGCAACGTCTGACCATTCTCCGTTGCTGCTGGAATTTGGGGATACTGACCTCTCTAGACCTTCTCATAACTGGCGTATTCACCCCTTTTGGCTCAAGCTGATAGCAGTGCATGACCGTATTCTGGATCAGTTGCAAGCCTTCTTAGATATTAATTCCCCTACCACCACACCTACTATCTTATGGGAAACTATGAAAGCATATTTGAGGGGATGTCTCAAATCCTCTATTTCATACATTAAAAGAGAATCGTCTTCCCTTGAGAGAGACTTAGCTGAAAAATGTGCATTGTTGGAGGCCGCGTATATAGCTAATCCTACTGATGACTCCAGAACTGAGTGGCTTCAACTGGGTAGGCAATATCTACATGTTCTACATGAAAAGGCCCGCAGGTCTCAATTTTTCACTAAACAACGATTTTGAGTTGGGTAATCAGTCTAGTAGCCTTTTAGCCCATCTTATCCATTATAACACAGCCTCTCCAGCAATTTTGAGAATTAATTCGATGGACGGGGATGCCCTATCTGATAGTGCGGCCATCCGTTACCGTTTTCATCAATATTTCTCGACCCTCTACCAATCTCAGTTACATGCACCTACTCAGGATATTGTCCAGTATTTGGCAGATGTTTCCTTTCCAACCCTGACAAATGAACAACGGGAGTTTCTGGACTCTCCCCTTAGACTGGAGGAATTATCTGATGCATTGGTGGACATGGCCAAAGGGAAATCACCGGGCCCGTATGGTATTCCGGTTGAGGTATATGTACAATATCAGGATAAACTGCTCCCTGTCTTATTGAAATGTTATCAAGATGCGTTTGTGGCCCGCACTCTGCCGGATTCCTTCTATGATGCTAATATTGTTCTCCTTCTTAAACCAGATAGGGATCCGTTGGACTGTGGGTCATATAGACCTATTTCTCTCCTTAACATCGATTATAAATTTCTTACTAAAATTCTTGCTAAGAGGTTGAATACTGTGGTTTTGGATTTAATTCACTCAGACCAAACGGGCTTCATGCCCGGCAAATCTACTTCTGATAACCTTAGACGGGTCCAGGTAGTTTCTCAGATAGGGGCTGCTCTTAAACAGGATTGGGCGGTGGCTTCCCTTGATGCCACTAAGGCATTTGATTCGGTGGAATGGCCATTTTTGCTTCAGGTTCTGAGGTGTTTCGGTTTTGGGGAATTGTTTATTGCTTGGATTATGCTCCTTTATCAGTCCCCTAGAGCCGCACTCTCCATTAATGGTGCGTTATCCCCGTATTTCACTCTCTCTAGGGGAACTCGCCAGGGATGTCCGTTGTCTCCATTACTCTTTGCATTGGCGATAGAGCCTCTTGCTATTATCCTTAGGACGGACCCGGTTTACAAGGGAGTGATTATTGGCACTAAGGAGGAACGGACAGCCCTTTATGCAGACGACCTCCTATTATTTATGTCTGACCCTGCTCATACACTCCCTAGAGCTATGGCAATAATCGATAAATTTGGTATATACTCTGGTCTACGGATAAATTGGGCCAAATCATCATATATGCCCCTTTTTAGACAATCACTGGGAAATATGGGAGAATATATTTGTGGCTTGAAGGTTGTAGATGCCTGTAAATACTTAGGGATCCATATTTCCAATGATCATAGACAATTCCTGAGTTTAAATATATATCCACTGCTTGGTCATTTTCGGGCTAAATTTAGGGTGTGGGGGGCTTTACCCCTGTCCATTGCAGGGCGGATTAATCTTATTAAAATGGTGGTCCTCCCCAAATGTTTGTATATTTTAGAACATGTGGCTGTGGCAGTACCACAGAAGTTCTTTAAGCAATTGGATTCCATACTTATTCCCTTTATATGGGGCAGTTCGAGGTCTAAATTACGTTTCTCCACATTGCAGCCGCCTAAAGCTATGGGCGGGATGGCTCTTCCTGATATATTTTTATATTATCTTGCTGGTCAACTTCGATATCTTAGGTCCTGGTAGTTGGCGGATCCTCTGCCTGGCCCTGAGGCACATTTAGCATATCATCTACATATACCCAACTTATGGCCGGTTTTGGAACACCCACACCTGTATAGAGGTAGCTTGCTCCCAATCCATACATTGGCAATACAGGTCTGGCAGCGAGCTAAGCGGGTGGCGGCTTATACTGGAGTCCCTACTGAAACTCCGATATGGCGATATGGGATAACCCAGGTTTGACTGAATTATATGCCCTTCCGGATGCACGGAGTTGGAAACAGTTTGGAGTTACGTCCCTGGCTGATATTTATGATCAGGGCGTATTTCGCTCTTTCGACTCTTTGAGTACCCAATTTGGTATCCCTCGAACTCAATTTTTCAGGTTTCTCCAAATTAGACACGCCATGTCCACACAGTTTCCTCCACCGGCTGTCAGCATTTCCACTTATCCCCTTATAGGGGTGCTCAGGTCTCAAGGTCCCCAGGGCCTTATCTCAGCATTGTATGCCCATCTTATACAGGTCAGGATGTCTCGTCTGGAAGCTCCGGCTCTAACGAAATGGCGCACTCTTATCCCTGCTCTCACAGACGAGACATTTTCTGACCTTTTGGAGTCGGCACAGTTTGTTTCCCCAGCCGCTAATAATAAGCTTATACAAGTAAACATTTTGAATCAAAGTTACTTGACCCCTGCACGTCTGCATAAAATGGGACGGCTACAACATCCTGGATGTTTACGGTGCACTGCTAGATATTGTGATTTTTGGCATATGATATGGGAGTGTCCTATAATTAAAGCATTTTGGACTGAGGTCGTGAACTTATCAGACATACTGGGGACCCCAATTCCATGTTCGCCTGAAATTTGTCTATTTGGTATCCTGGATGAGGAAATATGGCCCCATCATACTCGCATCTTTCTGCGAGAATCCCTTTTCCTAGCCAGGAAGGCTATTGCCTTGTGCTGGATGGATCCTCGCCCCTCCTCCCTAGCCATGTGGAGGAAATTGGTAAATTCTATTATCCCATATAATAAAATAGTATATAAAGGCAGAGGTTGCCCTGAAAAATTTCGGAAGGTTTGGGGCTCTTGGTGTGACTCACCTCTGACTCTATACACAGCCCCATCATTTCGTAATGCCCTGCACACACTCACTGCTTAGACGCAGGAAGGAGTGTCCAGTTTGAGTTGTATAGTATTTTCCTTATTATCTACTAAGTCTCCCTGGAGTTCCGCCATAGGAAGTATTTATTAGAATATCTTGTTTGTATATGTGTGGGGTTTTTGTATATGCCTTTGCTCCCTACAGGTTGATTTGGACTCTGTATTTCTTTCAGCTCCCTTGCCTGGATTCTCTCCTGGACGATTTGTATCTGATATTTACATCTACCATGGACTATGCAGCACTGTTTTGGTTCTTTTTGTCTAGTTTCTGATATGTCTTTGTACAACTTTTAGAATATGACCTTTGTTATTCCTTTTTAAGCTTGTACTATTGATGTGTAATTTGTTGTACGATTGTTCAATAAACCGAGTTTAAAAAAAGTTTTCCCAGGGATAATACTGTCCAGAGACCAAATCAGGTTGCACCAGAGTAACATCTGCCCCAGTGTCCCGAAGTCCCATGACCACTTTATCCCCCACAGTGACTGGCTGACAGTGGGCTTTGGGTAGTGACCCCCCCCCCCACTCTCAAATACACAGATGGGATAGCTGCTGTGACCTGGGAAGCAGGGGGGGTTCTCAGGGCGGTTGGGGCACCCCGCCTTGAAATGTCCTGGCTGGTTACAGGCGTGGCACCGCCGGACCTCTCCTTGGGGCTTGGGGAAGGTCACCGGGGCGCCCAGAGTTCTTGGGACAGGGGAAGGATCACCCGGGGCATAGGTTGTCTCACCCAACCTGAAGACAGACAGCTGTGGTGAAATCCGGCCTGGCCTCTCCTTCCAACTTGGGGACCTCTGCAGCGTTGCTCCTCCCTTGGTCTCAGGCATCCTGTTGGCTGCATAGGAGTCAGCGATCTGTGCAGCTTGGTTTGCTGTCTTGCGTTCACGGTCACACATGAACTGGTGGACATCTTGGACTTAGTTCTGGGACGAGCTGCTTGTCCTCTCCAGCTGGGCCATCACCAATTCAAATTCCCTCTCTCCTTGCCGTTCACGGGCCTCCCTCTCGGCTTGCTGATATTGGAGGATCAGTTGTAGGCGAGCGTTACAGTCACTGGGGTCCAGCTGCTGTAAGGCCAGTTGCAAATAGAAAACCATTCTCTCCACAGGGCTGGGGTTACTGGTCCCAGGTGAAGTGATCTCTGGGACCAGGCTAATTGCTGCTCCTTCTGGCCTAGCAATGCTTTCTTGTCCCAACACCTCAGGACTTTGCCCCTCCTCCTGCATGGCTGTGGCACCTTCCACCCATTCCTAGAGTTCACTAGAAGCCAGTTGCTGCAGACCTCTGGTTCTGCTTCTGAGCCCACTAGCCATCCACTGGAAGCTGTTGCCAAATAAAAGACAGAATAGAAAAACAAAGAGAAACGGAAGGGGACAGCACCGTACCAAACTTTCACTGTATCTTATAACCTGCCCTAGTACCGAGTTCGCTTCGTAGGATTTTTCCACAAATCCCCAGCATCTGAGTGATAACACACACACAAACGCTGTTTATCCTATATCCCACAACGCTGCCACCACTGTGACAAGCCGCTTGGCAAGCCAAGCCACTTGGCACACCTGCAACTAACCTTCTTTACCTTCCACTCACACCCCGTGAGAGGACCGGATCATATGATACTACAAAAGACGAGCCTTCTAAATTTTATATATTTATTAACCCCTAAATGGGTCAGCACTAGACACTTAACACATACAGAGAATACATGCAGTGATTAGCAAGCAGATACAAGTGGAAAGCAACATGACACGGTGCACAAAATAAAAAAAGGGAATAACAGAAGGAAAAGAACATATTACCAACACAAGTCTGTGATTGGTTCTCTGACTCCAGATGATGAGGAGGACGAGCTCAGGGCAAATACTTCAAAAGTCGAAAAGCATGCATTCAGGCATGCTATTCCAGGTCGCTTTCAGCAGAACAAAATGGCCAAAAGCCAATTTCCAGAACAAGTAGATAGTCCATTTCTCTGAGCCCATGTGCTGGCTGCATGGTTCTTCCTTAAGCAAAGCATGTATTTCCTACATGCGGTTACACCTCTTCCAGGTTAACAAAATGGTCTCTGGCCTCAATGCTAGGCCGCATGGAAGGGGACATGGTGGGAGTCTCCAACTTGACCTCTCCCACACCTCTCCTCCAAGACCAGCACATCACAAAGGACAGAAGACAAAAGAGAGCGTCTCAACCTGGTCTGAGACCTTTTACCTCCCTCGGTCTCCTCTCTAAGTGAGGTCACCAGGAGGAGGAGCCCCCCCCCCCCTTCCTACATCTCTTAGACTAATATTTCCTTTCATAATTCCTCGCCCGATGACTGTAGAGTCGGCCCGGTGGTATGATAGGGTTTGTGATGAGATCCCCAACACGTAGACTCCAAGGTTGACACCCCAATTCCCTTTGGGTAAGGTGATCAGTGCCTGGACCTTTTCCGGGCTTTGAACTGTGACGTGTATATTCTGAGCGTGTGCCTTGACCTGACGCATTTGGGGAATTTATCGGGGAGACTGTAAGATGTCCCCCAGGCCAGATATTGTCATAAAACCATAATCCCTTTGATGTAAAGCTGTCTCCGGTCTGTTTGCAGATGATATGCAGAGAGTTTCCCCAGCACATCCTTTCTACAGGACCCCCCTGCCGGGTTAATGAGTATACTTCAAAACAGAAATAAAAACAACGCCGAGCGGCACATAGCGTAATATTGCTTAAAACATAAATAGGTTATACATAAATAATTGTGCTGAAAACAGAAAATAGTCAAGTGACTAGGGACTAAAAGCGTGAAACAACTGGGATCATCCACTATAGGTATGGTGAAAAACTATTAGCTAATGTAAAGTGACTGGTCCACAATAGAGTGAGTTTTTCAACTGACTGGATCTGATGGTAAACAGTACCCCTTCAATTGGTGGGCTCACTGCCAGGATGGTTGATGAAATGGACGTTTGTATAGGTGGGTTCTCACCTTTTGAGGTTGAGCTGAACCACAACTGTCACAGTGGATGGATCCAGTGTATGTTTCGGTATATGGGAGCTGTGGAACCTCTAAGCGTCAGAATCTCCTGGATCCAGATGGTATACAGGTAATGGATTGGTAGGAGAATCTCCAAAAAAATGAGGTATGGGGACTGCGCTTCACCAAAGATGCTTTATTATACTCAAATAACACAACGTGTTTCGGGGAAAACAAATCCCCTTTATCAAGTGTACATCAGACTGAACATAAAAACAATAAAAGAGTACACATATAAAAAGTCAATAATTAGAATTTGGAACCAGTAATGATGATAATATCATTCAATAGGATAGGAGAAAGTATCCCATAGAAGAATATCGTCATGAATGAATAAGTAAATAAATAAATAATTATAAATGTATTCAGAAAATGAATAGAGCTAAAAAGCTAATAAATTAGATATAGAATCAAAATACACATAAAAATAAATATAAAAAGTATTCATAAAAAAGCTCAAATACATGATGTTTAGTACTTACCAGCCTGAGAGGGTAGGCTGTGAAAGCTGAAGTGAATGAGGAGACCATATTCTGAAAGGCTTATAATGGTATGGTGAGATGGGACCACCCCTAGGGGGAGGGGTTCAAACATGTGGGTGAAAATTTCATTTGGGAGTTAAAGTTTAAATTAAGAAGTATGCAGGAAGGTGTAATATGAGCTTATGATAAAATATATAGCTATGGAGTGGAAATAAAGAGTGTATTGCGAGTGGTAACGCTAAAAGTACAATTGGCGTCTGATGATTGCTACTGTGCTTGCTTGTAGCGATCTCCCGCTCTCAGTGATATACTCCGTGTAGGGATGCAGTTTTAATAGAGTGCGCATGTGCGCTCTGTTTCTGGGTGCGTGCGTGATGACGTACGGCACCTAGTGCGTGCCGGCGCTTCAGTCAGGGTTAATGAGTATAGCAGTGTTGTGCAAATAAAGGCCTGTGTCAGTGACTCTCTGGGGATCAAAGGGTTGTTGATTAAAGATCCCAAGAACCACATCCCCCAAGCCTATAACCAAATTGCTGCTGATAACAGACAGGAACCATATTATATGAGTGAATATTAGTACAATAAATCCATATCTGAGTCTCGTATCATCACACCCCCCAGGAGGCTTCAACCTGCAATCTTTAGATTGCTATATATCTATTGATATCTATTGAGACCTGCCACGCAAGCCTCAATAGATATATAGTTAAATTGTAGCTCCCATTTAATTTATTTATTTTTTACTAATGTGTCAGGGTGTTTGGTGAACATTTTTGTAATATAATTAATTAACATATCTAACTTTTTTTTAATTCAAAACAGGCTGTAAAACCTCTAACTGAGCTGTTACCAGGGAAAATCAGTACACATTGGTATTGCCAGTATGTAGAGCTGCAGCAATTGCCAAAGGTGTAATGATTACTTCAAATGGCAGTATCTCCGATTTTATACCACTTAGAAAATTTTTTGCTGTATCAGACAAAAGCTGCGTTTCTTAGCTTTCCTATGGTGCCAAGACTAGTTAAAAAAAATAGTCAGGAATTTGAGCTTTACAGGTAGCAATTCATGATTCATATATATATATATATATATATATATATATATATACAAATTATGTTCTGACTGTGTTGTTAACTAGTGATATCTCTGTTGTTCTTATAGTTAGAGCTGCAGAGAATCTCAGCTTTCATGTGATACCAGAACCATTTTCTAGGTGGTATAAAACTGTAGATACAGCCATTTGAAATGACCATTCCCCTTTGCAAATGCTCCGATTGCAGGCATTAGCACCGGGTCTTTGCTGTATAATACAGCAGAGACCCAGTGGCCTCCTGAGCGCCTGCCATGTTTAAAGACCCGACAGCTGCTGCATATTGGGAAGGGGTTAATAAAGCTGTGGCGTGGGACTCACGGCTAATATTGGTGGAGTCAGAGTTGTAAAAAAGTTACTAACTCCGACTTCAAAATAAAATGCTTATTTTTAATTATATTATAGAATTATTGATATTGCATAATTAATTAGATGTATAGTTTGTTGCATACGTACAGTACTTTCACAGGAATTCAGTCACTAGCTTTTTAATGAAATAGAGGATCTTTACTGCCTCTGACTAACCATGGCTGTCATCCATTTATGAAGGAGCTGAAATTGGAGCTGGAGTCATAGTCGTACTGTGGAAAAATAGAGGAGTCACAGTTGCTGGTTTGGCCTACTAACTCTACAGACCTTGATTTTAAGATCTACACTGTCCATTATTCCACTCAGATTTTTGCGCTGCATAAAAATTGGTATCAAATACCCCTTTGCAATAGTTGCAGAATGTCAGCAAATCCAAAAACAAGTGAACATAGCATAACATATTTCAATGTCCAAGTAGTGAATCCAGAAGCTGCATACTCTTGTATCTCTATAATGATCTTGGCCCCTTTTCTAAAGTATAAATATATTATAATCTCTGTCTGTCCATTATTTATTTTTAGAATGGCACTGTCTGCAACAGAAATATTCCTAGAAGCAGCTCCTATTAATAAAAGGAACAGCGTGGATATAGCAATCTACAGCTGCTGCAGAACCTCTTAGAATTAGACCCAGTAAAAGCAGCTTAATATACTAGGATTTGGCAAAGATTATTTTTATGGAGGGCGGGTTGGGGTTTATTTAGATTTTTTTTTTTTAGGAAACTTTCTAAGAACAAACCACTAATATTTTTGATTGTAGATTGTATTTGTTACAACCCACCTTTCAAGACTGCAGTGATACAGTGACACCCTTTTCTTCCATTAACATCTTTTAAGAACTCTAGGCATACCTTCATAGTGTGAGTACACTGTGATTGTTATTATGAAGACACTCTGATTGCCTTTATGGAGCAGTACTATGGCTGCCTTAAAGGGGTTGTCCAGGCAAAACTGGACATTAAATTTAATCTTTAACTAGGCCGGGGGCAACGAAAAAAAATACAAAAAAAAAAAAATTATACTCACCTTTCCCTGATGCTCCGATGCCTCCCAGCGCGGTCCGGTCTTCTTGGTCCAGAGTTGAAGTGTCACGGAAGTTCCAGCCACACGTGACTACTGAGGCCAATCAGTGGCCTCAGCGAAGGGCAGTTTCACTTTGAGAAGACACGCTTGGAGGACAACGGAGCACCGGAGACAGGTATGATTTTTTTTCACCTCTCCCCGGACTATATAAAATTATCAATTTGCCTGGACAACCTCTTTAACTTAGTGTGAGGTTACTGTGCTTGTTATAGTGTGGCCTTCCAATTTAATATTTCTTTGTATATTACACTGAAATGATTTAGGGGGTACAGCATGGTATTAAAAGGTCATTATGCCTTTTGGGGGGGATCCTAATGTGTGAGTTGATTCTGTAATGACCCATTTTGTCTTTACATGAACCCTATGACTTGTAAAGTGCTGAGGGATATGTTGCAGCTATATTAATAAAACTGTATTATTATATGGCACTGTTATTATGTTGATATACTATATATATATATTGTAGGATCACTAAGTTGTTATAGGACACTATTATTATGCTGATACTGCCTATACTAATATGGGGTTCTGGCTACAAATACAGGCACTATAGTCTTGTTATAAGACATTGTTATTAAGGTAGCATTGTTCATATTATTATAGTGTTCTGACTAGTATTGAATGGGCACTATAGTCTTGTATAGGACACTGTTATTAAGCTGACATTGTTCATACTATTATGGGGTTCTGATTACTATTATAGGGGCACTATAGGGGTACTATTAAGTTAACACTATTCATGTTATTATAGGGTGCTGGCTGCTATAGTAGGGGTACTGTAGGCTTGTTATAGGGCATTGTTATTATGCAGTTACAGTCTATATTATTATATGATGCTCGCTGCTACTATAGGCCCATTAATATGGGTCACTATGGCCTTGTTCTAGGGCACGGTTTTATACTGACACTGACTACATACTATTATGGCTGCTGCTATAGGTGCACTGTGGCTTTGCTTTGGGTGCACTGGCCAGGACTTGTGGTAAAACAGTCAGATCATTCAAGGTGAACATATGTGCTTGGAAAAAAAAACACCAAAAAAAAAAAAAAACAACCTGCTGTCTTACTAGCAGGCAGTTATGATATACATTTGCCATAGGGTCTTCGCTTCACTTAGGAGCCGAGGCTACAGCATGGCTCACAACATGTCAGGTACATGCTCGGGAGCTACATTAGGTTGATGGGCACAGGGTGTGCCCCTGGTGCAGAGCATCTCTGAGGATGCAGGCAATGCCTCCCGCACCTCGCACTTACCCTCCACCGCCCATCAAAAATACCTTCCCTAACTCACCCCCCACGGCAGAGTACGGCCCTGCGATTTGTATAACACCTCAGCCCATCATGGGCGGGAAAAAAACGCGTTCCACCGGAAGCCAATACCAATCACACAAGGCGCCTGAAATGGGCGTGGCTCCAAGAACCTGGAACGCAAACGTTGCAGTGATTGGTGGGTGTGGCAAGGGGGCGGGGTTGGTCACCGCGGTGCCCGCAGACACAGAGACGTCTTCTCAGCAGCATCCGCCATCTTAGCTCCGCACCGGGTACCGGGTCGGGAATATCGCGCTCACCTCAGCGGAGGAGGAGGAACCCGTACTAGGAGGAGCTCAGGGCTCGCCCTCCCGGATTACCGGAGGAGAAGCAAAGGAGGGGAGGGACAGTTGGTTGCTCTTAGCACCCGGAGCAAGGGAGGAGGTGGAGAAGATGCCGGGGATGTGGCGGTGCTCCCCGGCCTGCCTGCTGCTCGTCACCGGGCTAGTGTGTGGTGCACTGGCCACCCGAGGTGAGAGGGTAGTGGTGTGGACATTTCAGGGAGGGCATGTTATGTATGACCCCTGGGGGCACATCTCTCACAGAAAGACTCCGGTTTCCATGGTGAGCTCAGTCCCTCCAGGAATCTATCCGTCTATCTATGTAATGTTCTTGTAGCCGTGTCCTGAGTAATAGCATCTCCTCCTCGTAGTACATAGCACATAGTACATGACATTATCGGACTGTGACATCCGCTGCCCCCTTTAACCCCTTCTGTTCTATGCCAGCAGTCTGGCAGCTGTTTATTGCCACCCTTGTTTTTACAGTAAAGAATAATTTCCATTAAATGCCCCATTGATTTTAATGGCATGCCACTGTCAGGGACCATTTAATAATGGATCACCTCAGAAGGTATCCAGTAGCTTCCAGATATAAGAGAGAGAGAGAGACTGATGAAATATTTCTAGATATATTTTATGTCCATTATATGGCGATTCTTCTTTGTTTCCACCAACCTTCAGTTTATTTCTTCCGTTTAACATCTGGTATTTTGCTCTGATCAGAATGATTTTCTGTTGGTGGGGGAGGGGAGCTCAGATGGCTTCTATTGAGATATGTATGATCGTAGTGATGATGTCCTGTCAACCAAGCCAAAAAAAAATATCTTTTTTTCTGACTTGTCATAAATATTTTATTGGTCTGTTGCTATAGACGCAGAGGTGATCTCTGCCCTTGCTGTGTCTTAATAGGTGACATATGCTTCATGTTTTGCGAGCAAATAAGAGAACTCTTAAAGGAGATTTTCTCATTATTTTGTAGATCACAGCCTTTTAACCATTTCTTGTGTGTCTGATGATCTATACCGTTTGCTAACAGATTGGTGCTACTGTGACATCCACAAATTGCCTTTTGCCTGGTTTGGTCTTGCTGAAGTCAGTAGGTACCTGCAGGTTATATAGATCTTTGGCAAGATCTCATCTGTGTAGTGCACAGATTCATTAATCGACTCCCTGGGGAGCAGCACATCCTACTCTCTCATCCATTTATTATTGTGACTGCAAGGATCTTGCACCCAGACAGGGGGACCAGGCAACCTTGTAGGGTGAGCCTTCCTGTTCTGTGGGTATGCGCATTGCAGATCTCCATATGATAGATTTCAGTGGAGACCACACACAGGTTACATTCACACAATGACAATAGAGATCTGATTATATAAGAAAATCCCAGACTTGTGACTTATGCTTCATGGCCACTCAATAAACTTGCATCTTCCTGCTGTGAATGCAAATATTTAGCCCAGCCCTTTGAGCAATTCAAAGGAGTTTATCTGTATGTGTATGTAAGCAACAATGTAACAAAGCCCAAATTATTTGCATCTCTGCTTGTAAATTCAGATATTGGCAATGCAGGAACCTCCTGTCATGTGATGCCCGCTAATTTATGTGCATTGACGTGTCCTTTGACTAAACACCTCATTGCCAGGAATATCTATAGTGAGATGTATTGGTTAATGGCGACAAGGTCCTGAAAGAAGGTTAACCCTGAAAATTCTGTCCTCAACGGCAGCAGGATTGACAGCACTGATAGCTACAAGGCAGCATGTTGCTATATTTGACAGATATGTGACATTCAGCAGATGTGTATATAAATATATTGAGTCCTAGTAAGACAATACTGCGGGAAATTGCTTTATTTTTGGAGTGTGCATTGCTGGCATCCAATAATAGTGCAAGTCTTGTGACGACGTGTTAGATCCCTGTAGCACAATGCTTTCTAATTCTACTTAATTCTTTCTTAATGTATTTCATACTTTTGGCTTTTGCCAGATGAGGCTTGAAAATATAGAACTACAAGGCCACATCAACAAAGGATAACTCATCATGGAAATTCAGTAGCAGTATTTTGTGCAAAAAACACCTGAAATAGGGTGTTTTTTTACAGCAGCATTCCTGCGGGAATCACTGTACCTTTAACTGCTTTATGCCTTTTCATTGCAAAAGGTTAAAGCTGCGGGGCAAACCAGCAACATAAATTGACATGCTGCAGGTTGAAAACCCACAGCCTAGTCTTTGTGCTGTAGGTTTTAGTCGTAGCATGTGGATGAGATTCTGTAGAATCCCTCCCACCATGCTTGTCCTGCACCATGCATGTCCTGCTTGCAGCGCTTTTCTCTCCGCATTTGCATGTGGAGAGGGGAACGGAATCCCCGAACGTAATGCAAGCGCAGGTGTGAACCCTGCGTAAATGAAAGCACATCTTTTTCTTGGGCTACATCCACACACCCAGCTGCATTGTACAGGACCAGCAGAGTGGATGACATTTTACCTGCTGTGATTAAACCCGCAGCATGGCCATATATGCTGTAGATTTACCTTGTGGCTTTTTCCTTTACAATACAAGGGTTGAAAGCAGGGGAAGACCCACATCAATGCATGCAGAAATGCTGCTGCAAAAAACAAAACGCCATATTTCACATAATCCTGCTGAAATTTCCATGATGGAAACTCAGTGGAGTTGTCCTGTGTTAAGTTGGGATATTGGACAAGACTGCAGTTGTACAACAAATGATTGTCAATGCCATGGTAGATATCAGTACAACGCAGTGGTCTGCAACCACTGACTGAGGCACGGATTACAGACCACTGATCTAATATCTGTGTTGGCTTGGCTTTTCCTTTCCTTAGTCATTTTTAAATAATAACTTGCTCTTTGATCTGACCACGCGGGGATCATTTAGTAAGGCCACGTTTAGATGGCTATGACACAGCTTTGTATGACAACAGTATACTCTTATGCTAAGAATAGGTTCTGACCCTGTCAGGACAAAGCAGGAAATTGTTTAGGAAAGTTCCGGACAATAAATATGCATATCTTATACAGAACTATATTACACTTGTCTATATGCAGAGAGTATGATAAATACTGCCAGACACCTTTGTTGCTGGTCTTCACAGTGGACCAAATATTGGGGCAGTTTACAATTCAGCCTGCCAGATCCTTCTTCCCTCCTTTCACCAAACTGGTTTAGGTACTAATAGCACATTTCTGGGTACAGTGGAGACCAGGCTACAGGGATTTGTCCTGCCTTGTCACATACAGAAATATTTAGTTTGGCTAGAACCACAAAAAAAAAAACCATTTCCTTGGATTTTCTTTTCTCCACTTAGATAATAATCAGATGCTTTGATTGTGACATTTTCACTTAGTGGTTATCGCTGCAATCCTAAACTACCTGTATACCAATCCACTGGAATTCTAGCTGTTTGGGCTGTGGATGAGGGATTGAATAATTGAGACGTCTCTTTACTGTGTAGTATTGGGCCTTGCAGTATAAAACGCTTATGGTTGTGATGTATATGCTGCACCATCTGCTGATCAGCAACAGCGCATGATTACAATGCATTCATGTTCTCATTATGTCTAGGTCCAAGCGGAAAATTAAAAACCTGCAGGGAGTTTTCAATATTGAATTCATTGTGCTGAACTAAGACGAGGATTGCAGACTTTGTATGGTACCAGTTTGCTCCAGAGCAGGGCACCTTCCGCCCTAGTGCTGTGCAGTTCATATATCTGTGCTGTAGCATTGTGCTGTTGTAAGTGATCCGCTTCACTGGATTTCTCCCTCACTGAGATGGATTGCTTGTTTAAAAGACGCTCCGCTAAATGAGGAGAGGCTATTTCAGTCCAGCCATTCCTGTCCCGCTGCTGAATGTCTTCGTTTCAGCCGCTAGACTGTGATTTTAGCAAAGTTTAGACCGCTATCAGATTCCACTTGTCCGTATCTACTCATCTGTAGTAGACACAAGTAGCAATCCAGTCAGCATGGTTGTGCAAAAACATTAGCTCAGTGCACACCCACGGGTCTTTGTGCTGGAGGAGACCTATTTTTCATACTTATGGATTACTCTTGCATTTTCTGCTTAGGTTAGTATTCTAGGTACTTATGTCAGTGTAAATAACATCTGCATTGAGGTTCATTGCTTTTTTTTTTTTTTTTTTGGGGAACACTGGAACCCATCCCATAGAGAGGTAAATAAAGAGGTTGTCCTGTACCCTATCGCTCTGTCTTTTGTTATATTGGACCTGGCACATCTGTTTATTACATTGAGCGCTGTGTGAGTGCTTAATTTCTCCTGTGGTAGTGCTTTCAGGAGAACTGAACAGGGCCATACAGTCAGTAGGCCAAATCTCCAGCTCCGACTACAACACCTTCATAAATGGTCCAGTCATGGTCCATCAGAAGCAGTAAAGCTCCACTAATTCATAAAAAAAAAAATCATCATTTGAATTCATATGAAAGTAACTATGTAACAAAATATGTATCTAATTAATTATACTATATTGAAAACTGTATAATAAAATTATTATTGATAATGATTGATGATTATTTTTAAGTCGGAGTCAGTAACTTATTCACCAAGCAGTAGGGATATTGGTTTATAGTTAGCGTACATTCATACGAACATTGGTTATGGGTAAAAATACGACATGATCTATTTGTCGGTTTGTTATAACAGACCATCAAAGAAATGGTCATTCAAATAGCCCCATTCACTTACATTGAATTTAATGCAGCCATGTGGTGGCCGTTAACAACAAAAATGGCCGTCACATGGCTGATTTTCACTGTCCTGTGAATGTAGGCTTAAGGGGCCCTCTGGTATTCTCATATGCAGTTGGTGCAGCTTTCAGGACCTGTGGTGGCATCGTTCTTACAGTCTAAGGTCCTAGAAAGTCCATTTTAGTATTCGCTCTACATTGTTTTTCAGGAGCAGAAAATAGACATAGGTACAGGTGCTAGACATGGGTAAAAGTACTAGATATGAGTGACACAATTGGCAACAGCAGATTATGACTGCCTTGCATAGCTAAAAAAACAGATCCTGGAGTGTTACTTTAAATGAACTTGATCGCAAGTGATTATACGGTTATCTTGGCCTTCTGCCCTCCGAGGCTGTTTTTATACGTTCTAGGAGAGGTGTAGCAGGAGGCAGATTTTAAGGAATGCTGTAAAACTGTCCTTCTAGAAGTACTTGTTCTGCAATTGCTGTGTTTGCCATTTATCTTTATACTTATTTTAACTATTGAATTAAATAAAGGTGGCAAAATTGTGACCCTAAAACCAGCATTGGCATTGGCCAAATTGGGGCATTTGCAGTATTGAAAGTGTAATGTGCCACATTAGAGATGACAAGAAATGTGAATGTGTCTGAAGTGTCATTCAGATGACTCATCTAGTGGGATGTAGCAGCAGCCTCCAACCTCTGAGTAGATTACAAAGTCATTCTGTAGTGCATTACTAAAAAGTCTAATATTTATTAATCATAATCTAGTTTCCTGTAAAAAAAAAAAAAAAAAAAAATTCTTATTTAGGATTCAGTAACGAAAATAAAGATTTTCTAGACTGCTTTATTTTAATTTTTTTTTTGCGGCTTTAAACGTAACCTGTCACCAGAACTCAGCATATCAACCCAGCCTCACAAATAGATAGGTTTTCCCCATGAGAATTGGTGCCTCTTTTGCCAAGATGTCACCATTGTTAATATGCAAATGATCTCTTTGGAACAGGCATTTTACCTCTGTTACCATTAATGGCAATTATTTAGGCCACACACCCTTTAAAACCACACTCCTTTTAGAGCTTATGTTTGAGCATCCTGCAAGATTCACTGGGGGTTTAGATTGGTCCAAAAATGTCCAAACCGAAATTGCTGGTTTTATACTCTGGGGTGAGAGGTGATCAAACATAACCCCCCCCCCCCAAAAAAAAAAAACAACCCAAAAAAACGTGTAACTCATCTCATGTACGGTGCTGCTTCTGGTCCTGTTCAGATCTCCTGAATGATGTCAGGGACTGCTGAGGCCTGTAAATGGGCCTGTGGTGTCATTGCCACGCTTGCATCTTTGCGTCAGACGTCCCATGATGTTGTTTAGGAGCCCAAAAGAGAATGAAGACCAGTGTTGGAGCCCAGGGATTGGAGAGTAAGTGGTCTAAAGAGACCCCAGACTATAGTAGCAGTTCTGGTTTGGACATTTTGGTCTGCATGAAACTGCAGACAAAATCTCACAAATACTGTAATAACTGAACCAAAATAACCAACGTCCACAAAATCACGGTTATTCAGATTTTCAGTCTATTTCGGTTATTTGTCGATTAGTTGCCCAGCCCTAGCACAGAGTTTCTTAATTTGCTGAGAATCCCCAAATCAAACAACTTTTCACTTGAGGCACAAGGGTAGGATATAAGATTAAATTTGGTGGAAGAGGACAGCCTGAATCAAGATGGAGACCATCACAAAAATCCTGTGCAGGTCACTGAAAATGTCCTAACAGAAATTTGAAAAAAAAAAAAAAAAAACTTAGTGTCATGGCATATAAAACTAAAATATTTTTTTTTCTCTTGCTTCTTTCAGTTTGACAAAGTACATGGGGGAGAGGGGGAAAAGTGGCCACTAGATATTTAACACTGCTTATTTCCAGAAGATTTGCCATTTGTAAAATCCAAATCCAAACTTCATAGACATTAGATTGCCTGTGGATGTTGGAGATCTTGCCCATGAACTTGGTTGGGGGCAACCAGTGCAAAACTAGTAGATCTGCATGATTTGGGGTTATTTTGAGGTTGACGTGAACTGGCACCCTCCTACCGTCTTCTGTTCATCTTTTCTTGTTAGCAAAAAGTGATTGTCGGTAGCCTAGAGATAGTTTCAAGCTTTTTACCCAGTAGTCACTCAGAAGAGCTCCTTGTTTGACTTCTTTTAGTCTCATGTTGCTCAAGAAAATTTACTAAAAAAAATCTGATAGTCGACAGTCCTCTTGTCTTCGGGTAATGTTTTGCAAAAAATGTATGCCCTGAAGCTTGAGTGAAATGAGGCTGCGTTGTGAGGAGGTGTTGGCCAACATTCCTCCAGCTTGGGATGCCAGAACCTTGAAGAGGAAGAGTGAAGAAATCAGGCGATACCTTTTAGAGGCTAACTGAGTATATTTATAAGTAAGCTTTCAGGAGTAAATATACTCAGTTAGCCTCTAAAAGGTATCGCCTGATTTCTTCACTCTTCCACTACTCTCAATGGCTAACACGGTACAACATTATACTACTAGAACCTTGAAGAAAAATGATTAATTCAAGTTCAAGATGTTAAATGCAGTTGTACAGATGACTGGGTCACTTAAGTTGCATGTTTTACTTATTTTCCATTATCATTATGTAGTTTGTGTTGCTTGAAATTAAGAGTTACAGTAAAATTCCTGTCTATTGACAGGCTGGTGGATGCCTTTAGTGTAGGGTATGTGAATTCCTGGTGTGTGGGCTTCCTGGGAATGCTCTCTGGTGGATTTGTAGTTGTTCCTTCCTTATAACCTGGTGCTTTCAACTTTTCTGCCTCCTCAAAATTCTAGGTGAATGCGATCTTTACATTGTTTCAGTTTTTTTGGTGTCATTTTGGCAACTCTTTTAACAAAACAAATTGTCACATTAGCAGTATCCCAGTTTTTATGATTGAACCTCTTTGTTTAGTGAATAGGAAATCACTTTTCTAATATACTTGTATTTAAAATGCTTCTCACAAATCTTTATTCAAATTTTTTTTATTAGTTCTGTGTAATGCATCTATATGTGGACAGTAATCGTGTGACTAACACCTGTCATGTGACCACTGGCATTCAGTTAAAGGGGATGTCCTATTAAAGACAATGATCCATCAAAAATGAATCAATGCAAAATAGAGAGCAGACATCAAGCTTGTTGGAGCCATAATAATGAGATGCTGTTCTAGGTAGCAGTCCTATGTTCTGCTCCTCAATACACTCCTATTCACCTGTTTGATACCTGGATAGTTAAAGGGGTTGTCCCATTAAAGCCACTTATTCCCTATCCAGGGTCCCCCAGTGATGAAGAGAACGATGCACTTGTGCAACCAGCATTCCATTCACTGCTATAGGGCTGCCAGGACTGTAATCACCAACAGCACCATAGCTGTGAATGGATCGCCGGTCAGGCATTCACACTATGTGAAGGAGGCATGGGGGACTTTGTTTCCCGTTGTCATCACTGAGGGACCTGCCGGTTATACTTCCAGCGATGTGACATTTCTCCCCTTTGTTATGGATAGGGTATAAGTGGCTTTAATGGGACAATGCCTTCAACCACCCAGGTATCTAAGGGTAAGTTCACAAAGAGTTTTTTGCAGTCGGATTTTCAAAGTCACGCATATTTTTTCCTCTAGCTGATTTTTTTTCTGCTATAGGAAAAAAAAAGTGTTTGATCTGTCTTCAGGCAGATTCTATCTCACAAAGTCCATTGAAACAAATAGTATTTCCAAGGCGGAATCCGCCTGAAGGTCATGACGCTTCTAGAGGAAAAAAAATCTGTTGCTGGCTCCCATTGAAATAAATAGGAGAGTTGGTAGGTGTTTTTTAAAGGCGGATTCTGCCTCAAAATTTGCCTGCAAAAAAACTGTGTAAACTTACCCTGAACAGGTGAATAATAGTTTTCTGAAGAGCAGACCTAATGTAGTATCTTAGCATTATGTCTTATGCATTATTTAACGATTTTTCAGTAGCATGGTGTTTGGCGAACAATTATTTATTTTTATTTTTTTACTACACTTAACCTATTTGTCTTCCTTTTAACAGAAACGAGGTTCAAGTAAATTTGCATTGCCAGTATGTACAGATATAGCACTTGCTAAAAGGGAAGGGGTCACTTCAAATAGCCGCACCTTGAGTTTTATGCCACCTAGAACAGGTTGTTGCTTGACCAACGCCATGTTTAGTCCTGTTCAGTTAGCAGTCAGTGCATTACACATGGTTGATCTGTGAGCTATACCATTCTGCTGTGCACATATGGCATATCTGCACTGATGCATGTGCATTTTGTTGTACAATTTGTATGATTTTCTATTATATAAACAAAGTAAAAAACATGTAATACTTGACTATACCGCAACATTAAAAACTAGTGTAGCTTTACTAGTGTGCCCTTAAGTCAAAGAAATGTGCTAACAACCATGTGACTATTATAAACATTTTAGGTGTGCGCAGGAGTCACAAGGTCTCTATTGAATTTTTGTCCCATGGAAAACAATTCTGCGTTTGTACCGTATAATATACACATGAACACTTCCTAACACAAGGTTCTACAGCAGGGGTATCAAACTCATTTTCGCCGGGGGTCACTTCAGCCTCACGGGGTACCTTGAAGGGCCAAGATTATTTTACACGTGTATAAAAGTAACTTCTCCTTAACAGTTAAGTGAGCTATTAGACAGTGTATAATATAAACAGGCGCCATAGCCCCTATTTATAGCGCCCTATTTACACACACTATAATGTTCCACAGCAGTCCCTGCACACTGTATTATGACTCGCAGCTGCCCCTGCACATGGTATTATGCTCCCTAGTGGCCCCTGCACACGGTATGATGCTCCATATTGGCCCCTGCACACGGTATGATGCTCCACAGTGGCCACTGCACACGGTATTATGCTCCATAATGGCCCCTGCACTGGTATTATGCTCCATAGTGGCCCCTGCACTGGTATTATGCTCCACAGTGGCCCCTGCACACGGTATTATGCCCCATAGTGGCCAAACCATGAACTATTATTATACTCTGGGGTCTTTTCAGGGGCGAACCGCTAATGAGGCGAAGTGAGACGGCCGCCATCTTTATTGCTCTTGTATTGCGTGGGGCCGGGCCGGATAACAGAAGGCAGCGGGCCAGATTCGGCCCGCGGGCCTTGTGTTTGACACCTGTGTTCTACAGTATGTCTATTAACTAAGTGGTCTGGCCAGCTAATGTCCTAGGGATTCTTCCAGCACCTGTGCTAACAGTGGGTGTTGGAGACCACCAGCACTGTCTAGATTTAGTTGCTCTAAAGTTGGGTTCTGACATTGGCATGTTTTGCTATTGCCTTTTAGTTATAGACTGACCTGAATGTTTGATTTTTACACATAGCTATCCCTATATAAGAAGGGATGTAACCAGTCACATTTAGTCTTCTAGTGATGGTCTGAACAATTTATTATCACTTGGTTCCCATCCTGTAGGTAATATAGAAGCTTGTGATAAAGTTTTGGAGCTAGTCAAATATTTGGGATGTGCATGCTCCAGTTGGGTGAGTGGGTGCTCATTGTTTGTGGAGTATGCATTAGAACCAGTTCACTTATTGGAAATAGAATTCTGCTTGGCCTACTATTTTAAGCTAAGGACCCACCTTGGAAAAAGCTGCTTTTTTTGTTGCAGATTTTGCTGCAGTTTTTCAAGTCAATATAAGTAGTGGCTACAAAGGTTCTGGTTAATCCCATTCACATATTGCAGAAAAAAAACACTATGTTAAAGCTTTTTGAAAAACGCAGCATGTCTATTTTACCTGCAGAAACACAAGCATTTTCCCTAAAGAGTTAATAAAGAAAGAAAAAACGCAGCAAAAATGCAATAAAAAGTGCTACAGAAAAAAAATATGATGCACGTTCGCTGCGTTTTTTCCACCTCATTTTGTAGCTTTGGTTTACTACGTGGGGCCTTTACCCTTAAAGAGATCAGCCTGATAACAGTAAATGCAAATATGAATCAAATAAAGACAATATATATAGAATTAAATGTAAAGTGTATGCAGCTGTTTCATGTGCCTTTATTCAGGGTCGTCTTAGAACTCCAGTTGTCGAGCAGCTGCGTGTACTTTTGATTTCATTCTACTTTTTGTTGTGTTACGGTTTTTATGTTGTATCTCAAAGATCCATTTTTTCTTATTTTGGCTGAACACTGTTTGCACAGTTGGACAAAAAGCTTTCAGACGTTCAGATGTTCCTGTTCTCTGAACACATTTCCATTTCTTCCAGATAAGCATCTTCTGACACCCCAGCAGATGTAAGCCACAATAGGAAGCAATTTGCTTTCCATATATGCCGAACTTTGTAGCCAGAAAGGGCAAAAGCAGCGTAATTAATGGTCATAATCCATCCTAGGCCTCCGTGATGAGAAATAATGAAGGCAAAATGTGAAAATGTTTCCCATGGGAACAAGAATTCAGATCACAGTTCTAGATTTTGTTATGGCCATAGCATATAGCTAGCAGTACTCTGCTGCAATATGCCCACCTTTTGCCTTCATTCAGTTTTATTTTGAGAGGTTTATATGGACATATGGCCCTCATAAGAAATGAGTCTGAGGGTCCATCCTCTATCTCTGCAGACATGTGATAGTTCATTTACAATTGCAAATTTATTTATTTTTTTGCGATAGCATTGTATTCAAAGGAAATATAAGCTTGGTCGAAAGGTTATTTGAGGAACATATGGATAGTATACAAGTAGTGACGTATCCTTTAGCTAATGGCGGTGTGAGGCAGGATGGCATGGATGCTGACTTCCAATTTCAATTAATTGCCCAGCCCTATTTCAAAGTGTCTATTCACATGTCCAATTTTTTGACTGACTGTTTTTCACGGCTGTTAAAAAACTGACTGCTCTATCTTTATCCATTTTCACAGACCAGCAAGATGGCCATTAAAAATGGACATGTACATCCATTTTTAACGGATGTTAGATCTGCCAAAAATGTCACTGTCATATGCATAAGACCTAATGGTACACACTATGTACCTGGATGTAGTTATACCTGCACTCACAGATACTGTCACTAATAAGTAAGTGACACACTATTTCTCATTACTAAGGTGGTGACACATTATGCACGGTCCTCTCCCAACATGGGTGCCTTGGATCCATGTGTAATTGTTGGTTTAGTGCATACTTTGTTCCATTACCACTGGTTGCTGAATATAAGCAGTATAAGGTTACATTCAGCAGTACAAAAGGTGAGCCAGGTCTTATTTGTAATGTCCATTTTAAGATTTAGAAACTGCTTTTCCACATGATTTATTTTACCGGGCAAAAAGTCTCTGCTGGGGACAAAAGAACAAAAATAATCATCCCATTAAGTATAAAGTGATGAGTGAAACGTGCCGCCCGCCTGTACTGACAGCATGTACAATATAACCTAATGAAATGTTTGCTACATATCGTGTAATTCCACTATTGTCTGAAATCCAGTTGCCAAGCTATTAACAAATGTGTCTGTGGCTCTATTCCTGGTACATTCAGCACTGTTATTATTTTGACACTTTTATGATGAAAGTGTTTTCATTCACAGTGTCTCAGTGTATAATGGAGGTAGAAACCCAATGATTAGAAACCTACATTGTCAAAACTGTTTCATGAATTTCGGTTACATATGTGCTTTACGGCAGAATTTGTTCATCAGCTTTCATAGATAATACTTACCATAGTTTCTGATGTTCCAGATTTTTTAATTTGATATCTTATGTCTCAATTAATATTATCCGTGTATATATAAGAAGGGTTTGTACTTGTAGTTAGTGGCTCTGCCATGTGCATGGAGCCCTTGACTACTGCTGTGGAGCAGTAAACACTTCAGCAGTAAAACCTCCATAGACCTCTAGGTGAATTCATAAGGAGTAAGGAGGTACTGTATGGCCCCATAGACTTCAGCAGGCACTGTATAGGATCTGTATACCTTGGAGACTCTATGAATTTGTAATGTGCATGAGAGTCCTTTTTTGGCAGTAGTGAGCAAAGATTGGAGCTATATCATGTTTATTGGTGCTTGTTAGCTCCATTTACATGGCACAATGATTGTTGTGAACAATGCAGTCATTTGGTCACGTGTGTTTCCCCATTGTCAGCAGCATGCCCCTGTTTAGGTGAGGCGACAGCCAGTGACTTTTATGCCTACACAAATGAGTTTTCTTGTTTGTACGCTGATCTCATGCATGTTTACACAGGGCAGTGGTTGGAAACAAACATTTGTATCAATGTTTGTTCACCCGTTTGTCAGCCTATGTAATAGGGCCTTAGCTGTTTTTTGACTATGGACTTTTTATTTTTACTCAAGGAAATGCGATTACATATTTCCAGTCAGATTACTCATTTTTTTTTCCGCTTCTCAGTGTGTGACTGTAAACCATTGACTGTTGCAGTTATGTCTGTAGGGTTCACTTTATCGATACATCCAGAAAGTTCAGTAGCTAATAAGAGATTAAATCTGGGTGAGGGTCTCTGGATTTTGATGGCTTCATAATAATTGTTCTTGATACTTTTCATGGAACATGCTTCAAAACATACAGCAGACTCAAGAACTATGCTCACCTATTCACCTGTGGTGTGAAGTACTTTATCTGGTTGCCATAGTAATGACCACCAACAGCTGTGAGATGGTGGACATGCATGCTTCCCCTGCAGGTCCCTGCTAAGTGTTCCTTGGTTTTAGTTTCATGTTTCTCTGCTCTCTCCTATTCAGCATGTGCTAGAGCAGTGATGGCGAACCTTTTAGAGACCAACTACCCAAACTGCAACCCAAAACCCACTAATTTATCGCAGAGTGCCAACATGGCAATTTAACCTTAATACTGTGTGGATCCACAATTGCGGACAGTTATGGACCCGCAAAATACCGTTATGTGAATGGGGTTTTACAGAGCTTTCAATAATACAAACAACTTTGTACTGCATTTGGTACTTTTGAACAATTAATGTTCACTATTTACATCACACAGGATCTGTTTTATAGAGACCGTGCAATGTTATTATGGCCTGTAAACATATCACATGTCTGCTATAAAACATATACTGTGTAACATAAATAGTGAAGGTACCTCCAGACGGTACAATGTGCTTCACAGTGGCCTCCACTTTGGACCCCCACACAGTATTATATGCTCCACAGTGGCCCGCCCACACAGTAGTATATGCTACTTACCCAGTATGTAGTCCCGCGAAGAGCGTCGTCCTTCTTCTGATTGCAGGCGCTGATGAATGACGTCATCACGCCTGCGTCGGGGCAGAGGTTACGCTCTGCAATCAGTGTAAGCCACGGTCCCGTGCCCTACACTGACAGCCCTACACTGAAAGAAGCGGCGATGGCTGACTAATGGGGAATCCTGTACCGGATTCCCCATTAGTGAGCGATCAGGGCGATGGCGTGCGTGCCAACAGAGAGGGCTCTGTGTGCCCTCTCTGGCACGCGTACCAAAGGTAGGCCAACACGGTGCTAGAGAGTGCATAAAGCTCATGCAACTGGGGGAGTGGGACTAGCAAGAGTCAGACTGCAGTGCACCCCTGGGTGAGGCAGTTGCTTGATAGTCATATGATTTATTGCATGGCATAAGCATGTTCCTGACCACAGAAAATGAAAGGACCAGATCTCTAGAGGAGTGAGTAAAAAGGTTAAAAAATGACACTGCAAAGCAGTTCCTAATGTTGCACATTGCTCAAGAAATTTATTTTTTCTATTAATGGGATAAGGCTGCTTTCACACTTTTTGTTTTGTTTTGTTTTGTTTCAGGCAGGGAATTTGTCTTTTGCAAAAAAAATAAAAAATTTGTTTGCAAACATTTTTGAGAATTATTTTTTTTTTTAACTTCATGAAAATGAGCAGCAACCTTCCTCTTTTAAGTGTTTGGACTTATTTGCAGTTGATGGTGCCCATTATTTTAGGATGAAGTCATAGCATGAAAGGAGAAGTTTGTAAGTACAGTGAAAGTCTGATATGCTAGTGTCAAATTCTTTTAGGCGTCCAGTGTCCTCTCGCTCTCCTTTCTGCTGGACAGGTCCTTTTTTTAACCTGCTTTAGTGCACTGAATAGTGTCCTAACACTGCAAGTGCGTGAATTTCTGCAAGCAACATTCAGGAGAGTTGTAGGAATTTCTGCAACAAATCTGCGGCATGTGAATTCACTGTTAGGCTGAGGCTCCACATTGCAGAAACGCAGCTTTTTTTTTTTGTTGCAGATTTTGCTGCGGCTTTTCGAGTCGAAGCCAAGAATGGCTACAAAAGTACTGGAATATTTATAGCATGCACTTATACTTCTCCCTTCTGCTAAATTCACTCCTAGTTTTGACGCAAAAAAAAAAAAACCACAGCAAAATCTGTGTTTCCGCAACGTGGGGCCTCAGCCTTAGACTTCCTCATAGAGAGCACTATTCTGAGATTTATCTTGAGACATTCCTATAGTCCTAGTTATTGACCCATGGGTTGCTTGGGTCATTTACATAGGATTTGGTTTAAATTGTAACACCGGGTTTTACCTGATGGCTAATGTTTGTGACTGTGTGTCCTCTCTGTTTCAGCTCTATAAAATACACATTATTTTGCTTTATTTCCTACTGTGGGGATGTTTTTTTTTCTCTCCGTTGGCAAGACTCCATTTTCAGTAGCGCAAGCATTAAGTCTTGTGTTCTATATTGACCTAGTAAACTTCCCTGTTGTGTGTATTCCCTTCTTCTGGCTACCCGTGTATCTCTCCATACTGCAGTGGAGTCGTGTTCACTTACTGCAGTCTCCTGGCTGCTGCATAATTCATGAGCCTTTGGCAGACACATTATTTGATTTGTGGATCCTTATTATATGCTTCCGTTTATTTTCGCCTTCTATAAATAACAAGCACAGGATTTAGGAATCTTCTCTTAAGATTACAGCAATTTTACAACCCAAATAACCCAAATTTATAGCTGACAATTATTGGTGCTTGAAGTCTTGTCATGCGTCCTGAGCACCAGGTGTTTCACCATAAAGCAGGGACTGCTCATCTTCAAGGAGGAAACTTCCCTTATTATCAAGACATATGAATTGTTCTGATGTTATCATTTACTTTATATCCATTCGCATCAGTCACAGATCTGTAGCATCCTCTGTACTTTGATGTGGGAATATGCTGATGCTATATAAATTGTTGCAGCATTTTCTTCTGCTTCCCTTCCTGAGGTTTCTTCTTGTTATAATCCTTGCTGCAGTGTAAATTGTCCACAAAGCATTTTTACAAGATGTTGCACTTTTCCTGTTGCCGAATGCTTCTTTCGTTTGTTTTTTAAAATTTATTAACCTGTTGAACACTGTCCCCCACAAATTTTGTCTTTAAAGTTCTAAAAATATGATGTACCTCCACAGAAACATATTAACTTTCTGGCTTGTTAGGCTAGGTTCACATCTGTGTTTGAGTCTCTGTAGGAGACTCCAATGCAAATCTGCCAAAAATCGTTGGAATGAAAAGTCTTGTACGGAAGACTTTTCTCTCCGCTGGTTTCAGTATAAAAACGGCGGACACTCGTGCAGATCCCATTATAGTGTCCCTGGCAGACCCAAACGATGGAGAGCCCAGTGCAAGTGTAAACCTAGCCTTACCATGTTTGCTACTGGAGGGGAAAAAAAGTTATATACTTATCTAAATGCTGCTCCCTATTGCAAAGTTCTCAAGGTGCTTCATGGGTGGTGTATTATTCATATGCAAATGAGAGGAAAAGTGTTTTACCCAGGAATCTAGCCCTCAGACCAAAGTCCAGACAGGCTAAGGCACACACCCCTCATTTGTATATAAATAAACTGAAAATGTGGCTTCAAAGCTGATTAACAGAGGCATATTTGGAAACTGTAGAATCACCTTTACAAGGTACTGGGATTAGGTTTATAATCAATTTAATGCTGACAGACTCAATTTAAAGCATAATTCTAGTCTTCTAGTCAAACCTTAAAAAGGACCTTTCACCACCTCCTCCAATTCCAGTTCTTAACATCTGTTAATAGGCGCCGCTCCACTGATTCCAGCACAGTTGGAATTTTTCCACTGTTCCCGAGCAACAAGCGCAGATAGTTTTGGTGCCTGATGAGCTATTTAAGCTCTGTAATGTCAGAAGGGCGGTGTCAGGCAGGGGGCGTGATTCAGAGCTCCAGTCAAAGGCAGCCAGTGTCAGAGCTCAGAATCACAGACCTTGTCTGTCCTGCCTGACACTGCCCTCCTGACAGTACAGAGACTAGTATATCAGGCACCAAAACTAACTGCATTGATTGCTCGGGAATGGTGGGGGCTAGAGAAAAAATTCCATCTGTTCCAGATTCAGTGGAGCAGCAGCTATTACATGATGTAAAGAACTGAACTTGTTGAAGGTCCTCTTTAAAATGCAGTAGTGAATGCACCATGTTAATCCCCTGTTGTCACAATCAGGGGGATCAACAAAGCCAAGATTTGAGGAGTTGTGTCTTGGTTTTTTTTCCCCACAGATCCAGGTAGCTATGTTGAGGTTGTGGTTTTTATGGCAAGTTTTTCTAAGTTTCTGCACTTTTGCTGTGATTGAGGGAAGAAAAACACAGCAAAAACCACAACATTACCACAGTATCTGAATAAACCCTTATGACGCTCATACACATTAGAAAAAACTCGGCCAAATCTGCCAGTTTTGGCAGGAACAGAAGGCTATCAAATGTGCTGAGGACCTCCTGACTTTCACCTGACATAATCTAAGTGTAGAAGGATATAAAATGTTGAATTTTCAGCATCTGCATCCTTTTGTTTTACAAAGAGTTAAGCCACAGGTGTCAGTGGCTTACAGTGCTCTTTCCGTTGAAAACATATACAAGCTCAGCTAAACAGAGCGTGTATGTGTGTATGGGGTTGAAAGGTTGAAAAGTGAAGGTGTAAGGCCACCTATAGGCTCGGAGTTCTGTTTCTGAGTCTTATGTTTAACATCTGTGCCAGGAAAAACTCCTGTTGAACGTATGAAGCATCCATTAGGCCCTTATTCCTCTAAAGAATTCCAAAAGAGTGTTCTGACAGATATTGAAGGTATATGAGGGGAGTGGAGGTGTAATGCCCAAAATGGTAGTGGGAAATTGAAGGAATCCGATCACTTGAGTAGAACTTTAGGAATGATCACAACTCCAATACAAGTAATCAGTCTTCTAGTTAAGTTCATCCGCTAACATCAGTGAGATCAGTTTTAGGGGCTGAACCAAATTTCCATCAGAATGAAGCTTCTAAATTCATAGGAAACGGCCAGATTATTGAGGTATGAGGCGCTTTCTTTTCTGTTCTTCCTCTGAATTGGTAGCGCTATTGTTTGGAGGAGACGGGGGCACTTGGTGGAGAAAACAAAGATGCCTTTAGTTCGGTGGCGTAGTCTTGCGGCTTCATTGCCTTAGAGGGTGTCATTAACCAGCTTAATGTTTTATTTCTTTCAGTCATTTGATTTTATCTCCTACTGTTTTTCTACCCTAATTGCACATCAGCTATGACCTTAAAGGCTGGCGTGGAGCCGTCGCTGCTCCCACTGTGGCTTTCTGAGGCCTAATTGATATTATTCTCTCCTATATTTTACAGCAGTAATTTTCCCCACTTGACTTTAAGTATCACTCTTTTTTTCTTTTTAACCACTTTTCATGTTTGTAACAAACCAACGTCCTCATGTTCTTTAGATGAATTTACTTTTTGTGTAACAAATATTCCTAGGGCTGGCTATGGAAAGAAAAGCCTCTTGCTGCTGAAGATTGATGCTTCCAATAATACAAAATCATAGAAAGTCTATACTTTATACCACTTGGCATAAAAATTGACATAAATACCACTGAAACCCATCAGCCATGTTCATATAGTATATATTTCTATTTGTTGTATTATGTATATAGTTATATATAGCATGTCTGTTATATAAGTCCTAACTACTGTACATTCTTCCATTGGCTTAGGGAGGGTTACCAATGTCTACCGTTGTTTGCCTTATTGGTAGTGTCATTAGTTTGATACTGATTTTCCTGCCGACAAACTCCCTTTAATAACAGAATGTGTCTTTACTTCCTGGTGTCTGGATATACACAGGCAATACCTTGGGGCAGGTCGCTGCTGGGGCATTTTCATGCATTTCATATATGTTGAGGGACTGTAGGAAGTAAAGATTAGCAGGGCCCTGGAAAGCATCGGAACTGAAGCAGCAGGGATTAGATCAGTATCACTTTTTAATTTTAGAAATCCATGTTTAGCAATCTTAAATATGTTTTTATTTCCTGGGGAAAAAAAATAACAGTAGGAAACATATTGGGGGGGTTGTCATAAAAACCGTCGACATTTGTGGCATACATGACACAGAATATGGCAGTTGCCTCGTCCATAGCACGGCCCTGCCCACTTTTTGAAAAGCACCAATTGCATTGCATTTGTGGCTTTTTTACACCGGAAAAGTGGCATAAGGGATTTGATGAATCCCCCCTCCCATGTATTTATTGTCCCTAGAAACAAGACTGCTTCCTGTGTGTTCTATAGTTAAGTAATTCTCCCCAGCCCTAAGGTGGTGGGTCACTGTAGAAATATAGTATCTTCCTTTATCTTTGCTGTTGAACTTCAGGTAGAGACCAAGTAGCTTTATAAACATGTTCAAGCGTTTGTTGAGTGTGTTACTGCACAATGGCATATTCAGATACCAGGTGTCTTCTACCTCCTGAAGCGACTGCTTTACCTTGGGTGTCTCCTAAAATATTTAAGAATTTTCACAGGATTGCTGCAGGTTATGTGGTAATGCAGATGACTAGGTTAAATAAAATAAGTCAATGATACTTGGCTTCATGGGTCTCCAGCCTGTAGCCCCCTTCTTTTCCAAACATCTTGAATGTTCATAGATCTCTTCAGCCACTAAAAAAACTTTTCTAAGGCTCTGTGTATACAGTGTTTACTCCTTCCACTGGATCCCTTTGTATTAAAAAAAAAAAAATAAATTCCTTTGTGGTGGCCCTCTGTATAGGTAAGAGCAGTCTGTTATGGTTTCCCATATAGCCGAAAAATGTTATGATGTTGCTAACTGGCCTAATGTGTGTACCCTGGAGCTTTTCCCAGCACATGCGTTAAATGCAATACTCAAGCACAATGTGCGCTGCGCCTGTGGTTGGTCATACACCTGTAATAGCACTTCAGCCGTGCACTGTTTGTCCCTATGCAGGTCAGCGTTCTATCCTTCATAGAGTCAGGTGATCATGGTGGTTTTGTGTTTGTAGAGTGCCTGCTGAAGGCTCACATTCAGGTTTAACTTCTACAATCTTCTGGCGTTGTCCTTTTAGCTTCAGCGTTAACAATATCTCCGCTATTTGTTACCACGCTGTTACTGAGATGGCCTCTTTGTGTCGTGGTCATGTCGCTCCACAAGAGAAACTAAGCCATTTATGCAGGAGCAGCAAACTATGGAAGGAGCTGCCTCTGCTGTGTTTGCCATGCTGGGGAAACACAATTTCTGTTTGTGTTAATGTTTGATGAAAAGCTGAAGGCAGGCGCTTGATGGGTGAGAGGCGGTAATGTACACCTGTGTTTATCACAGTACAAGGCTTCAGAGTATCTAATTATAGGAGTTTAACTGAACTTATAATCAACATCACAAAACTAATATTGGGGAAGATTACAAGTTTCTTGTACAAAGAGAAAAATATACGTTCTGTGGAGACGTGGGATTAATGTTTCTACAAATAGTGTAGCATAAGCAGCAGAAACTATGGCTTCTTTTGTGTGAAGGGTACAGCAATGATAGAGATCTAGGGGCTCATGCATGAATCTTGTCACACCAGATGCCCAGATGTGTTAGAACTATAGACGTGTATTAAGGATCATTCAGTGCATGAGAAATGACCGGTTGCTGTACATGATATCACTCACACAAGACATTGCAGCATGTTAGTAGTCCTCCTTAGTGATGCACTGGAATTAAGAGAGAACTAGGGACAGTAGCAGTCCTGAGATATTTCACTACTGTATATCACTGCACTACTTACTAAGGACTCTTAAAGGGCACTCATTCATTCATTGCACAGCTACAAAAATGATGAAAGCAAATTGTCTTGAAGCTGTCTGGGGGTTTTGAAGGACTGTATAAGCAGTATTGCAGGCATTTTGGGGTTTAGTTCAGATGGATCACCAAGTGACCTCTTTCCTGGGAGTATCACACTGACCTTGAGGTAACTGATCTCTATGCGTGAATGTCTCTGATTCTGATTCTCTGGATTTCCATTGGTATACCAACACTTTTTCAGGTATATATAGAGGAGTTGGACAAAATAACGTGAACACCCCTATTTTTACATAGTCAAGTCGAACTTTTCCTTACATACTTGCCATCACTGGTAACACCCCATTTTTTCTCAGTCACATAGTTATATCACTGTTAATAATTTTTATTACTTGTGGTGTTCTAAAAATCTGTTTGTTTTAGGGGTGAGATATGTTAGACTTGATGCAAGTTCTAAAGGGAACTTATTGCTGGTGCACGACTGGTAGGGGAATCTGTGACCTGGATTGGTGTGTGTGTGTGTGTGTGTGTGTGTGTGTGTGTGTGTGTGTGTGTGTGTGTGTGTGGCTCTACTGTTTTTTTGATCACATCTCAGTATACAAAGACCAGTAAAACATTTGCAGATAGAAGAAGCTGTGGTCAATAGTCAAAACTTGACTTGTGACAGAAGAGCACTTTGTTGAATTGTACTTCAAAAACAAAGAAATTGAGCCTCTCAGATTACTGCGCAGTTGAATGCATGTTTAAGGGGGTACTGGTATCAGTGGAAACAGCCAGGCTTGCAATGAACAAAGATGGCAGTGCTGCAGTAACCAAAGTCAATCTTTGACTTTAGACCACAACTGCTTCTGTCTGCAGTTTTTTTGCCGGTCTTTGCATACTGAGATGTGAGTACAGATACACTAGATCTCGACACATCCCGCAACCCACAAATCTCTTCTAAACCATTGATATATTTAGTGTCTGTTTAGTTGCATAATGCACACACCTTTTTATGTAAAAGTGCAGTCTTGCTGGTGAGAAAATCAGCTTTTATTACATATCCAAATGCACTGTTCTACCCAGGGCATGGCCGAGTCTGTGATCACCGCACATGAGCACTTGTCAGTCTTTGTTCAGGGGGGTGACAGTGGTTGGTGCTCTGGTAGAATCAGCCACACATCAGGTGCACCAAACTGCTCATTTGCATGTGGATTGGCTGGAAGAAAGCACTTTGACACATAAAAGGTATGTCCACTATACCACTAACTGCCCCTACATCTGCATATATTCCCTTGAAGCTGCCCATACACATGGATAAATGTCAGACCAGATTGTTTGAACAATCAACCCAAGTTTACTAAAATTGATGTCAGCTATGGTTGGCTGAAACCATATGGGTTTGGCATGATTGGCTAAACTCGGCTGATCATTTGTCATATGGTGCAAGCACACCTTGTTTACAAATGATCCCATAGGTGCGACTGATCATTATCTTATATGTATAGCCATCTTTACACCTTGCAGTTTTCCAGCATCAGATTAGTAATAGCCAGATATAGTGTAGGGATAATGTGAGGCTTGCTAAGGCTACGGTCACACCTGCGTTGGATGACCGTTCAGGGATTCTGTCCCCCAGTCCCCTTGAAAAATGCAAGTCCTGCTTGCTGGACTTTTCTCTCCGCATTTTTCGGGCGGAAACCCGGCAGGCCCCATTATAGTCTATGGGGTCCGTGGGGTCTCCGCAGGTAATAACTTTTTAAGCAGATTGAGTTTCGGAACGCTAGTGTGAACCTAGCGTTACTTTGCAAATGAATATGCCACAATTAAGGCTGCATTCATATCTGAGTCCATTGCAGTGTCCCCCAAAAATCGGTGGAGGAAAAAGTCCTTCATGTAGGACTTTTTTTTCCTCTGCCAGTTTCAGTTTTGGACACCTGATTGGTGTCAATAGTGTCCGCCAAGCTCCATGTGTAACTGCTATTTTAGCAGTCTGCGCCTCTGTTGATCTGGTTCTCCAATGGACCAGAACAAGAGAGAGAGGCAGCGCTAGTGTAGTTGTAGAATGTAATTTAAAATAATAATTTTATCTTGAACCTGGAGTTTCTAACTTTCTACCCAAATCTGGTCCCAACACCACAGCCCCCCTTATAGTTAGTAGAAATGTTTTGTTTTAGGACAGTCGTAAAAGATGAGGCAGATAAGAATTGTGTGTAATTTGTGTGTAAATGGCTACTCATACCAACTGCAATATCTGTAAGTTCAGTATGATTGGTCAGAAATCTGTCTGTTATACCCAGCTTTCTACTGTAACTTGGAGTTGAATGGGCGGGTGTTTCAGCAGACAGGTCACAGGGTTATCACATAATAGGTCTGATTGCAGCAATTGCACAAATGTAGAAACACTGATAATCTGATTATTGCAGATAAAGGCTTCAGTTTAATTGGCCTTGGGGTTGCACTGCTCTAGACCTCAGGCTGAAGAAGGGTTTACTAATCTCTGTATTGCTGGGTAATTGGTATCTATTTACTTGTACTTAGAATGTATTATTTAGAATAAGAAATGAACCTTCACCCTGATACAGAAGTTACTATGGATTGCAATGTAAAATCATGCCGCCCCCACATACGTACGTGTGTGTATGTATGTATGTATGTATATATGTGTGTATATGTATATATATAATTTTTTTTTTTCTTTTACTGCTTTTCTCCCTTATATTTATTTTGATTGCCTGTGTAATGAAATGACTTAACAGGTATCCCACTTCTACAGCTCTCATGTCCATAGAATCAGGTACATGACAGCTGTGTGTAAGCCATCACATTACCTGCACAGAACCTTTCAACATCTTGCCTTGAGCCTAGTATTCCTGTAGGGATCATTGGCTCACGTTCTCAGTTAATGCATGTGAGGTCGTTTACCTGTAGACTGCTAGCATCTCCCTGTCCATTCTCTGACCTGCAGAAGAAGGGAGCTGGATGCATTATTGCTGTTTTATATGTTGTCTATATGTTCCACTAGGTCCTGTGAGACCAATTGTTTTGTACCTTCTTATTTACTTGAAAATCTTAATAAAATTTGATTAAACAAAATTATCATCTAGGACTTTAATATTCATGGCCTATCATTTTTTAAGGGGCTATAGTCTATCATACACCAGGCATAGCAGCTGTGCCTGGCACTTTAGCTGTCTGTAGTGATGTCTCATTCATGTGAATGGGATAGTGCTGTTAGTAGTACCATGAACAACCACCACAGGATAGACTGTACTGTGCCTGGTAACAAAAGCTTCCACTCTTGCCCAAGTGCCACAACTCTCACCAATCTGATATTGACGGCCCATTGTTCTGTTGTTACTTGATCCCCTGTTCAATGTTCTGCAATGCTTCTGTCTTGCTGTACATTGCACATTTGATGGCTTGTTCTAAGGTTAGACTATCAGTGCTAAAGCCTGATAAAACCCCTGCAAACCATCAAACTTAAAGGGGTTGTCCGGGATAAAATGCAATTTCTACACTAATCTAAACACCCCCCCACCAACTTTCTAAGTTACTTACTTTAGCAAAAATGTAGTAGGGATGGAGAGCCATCCCCACAGAAGGAAGTCGGGACAGGAAGACAGGTAAGTATGATGGGGTCAGGGGTGGGCTAAGTTAGTTAGTTGGACAGGGCTAGTAGTGGGCGGAATAGCTAGAGAGACAGGGAGGGGGTTGAGGGGGTGGGAGTGAGAGGGAGGTAGTGTGAGTCAGCTCATGCAATGCATCATGGTAGTTGTAGGCTAAGACAGCAGAAAGCTACACCATGTAAACAAATGCAGAGGATGCCTGGAGCTCCCAGAGAAACCCAGAAATCACTCAAAACATTGCTAAAGGTATTTAGTTGCACTTATTAACCCATTAATAGCACTAATAGACCTTTTTTTTTTTTTAAATAGTTTTACCCAGAAAACCCCTTTAAACAGCGTTTCTAGTCACCAACATCAGACAGGGATGTTGAAGTACTAAGATTAGGTTCACATCTGCACCTGATCTACATTCGGGGTTTCTGTCCCCGAATCTGCTTAAAAAATGTGAAGAGAAAAGTCCTACAAGCAGAGCTTTTCTCTCCGCACTTTTTCGGGCGGAAACCCGGCGGACCCCATTATAGTCTGTTTTCTTTTTATTTTGCAGATTAGGTTTCCATTCATGGGGTTCCCAAGCAGACCGGACGCAGGTGTGAACCTAGCATAAGGAACTTTTTTGGTTTAAAATTTTCCAAGCTGTACATAAAACTGGATAAAATACTACTGAGCACTTTGGCAGTTCCTTTTTTGTAAATAATTATACCGTGTAAAAAGCTGCATTTGTTTTGAGTGTTACTTTGTATGATTTCTCACTGAGGTTTTTTCCCTTTTTTCCTCTATTTCTATTCCATCTAGTTAATAAACACAAGCCATGGATTGAAACTACGTATCACGGGATAGTAACAGAAAATGACAATGCTGTTTTGTTGGACCCTCCTCTCATAGCGCTAGACAAAGATGCTCCTCTACGTTACGCAGGTATGAGTCTTGTCTCTATAATAAATAACCTTCTCTTGTTTTATATTTCAACGGTGCAGCTTTCCTCCAGATCTCTGGGAAATTGTACTTGGATTTGCATTCAGTTTTCATTTCCATTAACGAGAATTATTTATCTTCTATAATTGCTACATTTTTTTGCTGTGATTTCTGACTTGTCTTGCTGTTGCATAATGTGTCAAGGGATGTGCAGTCCATGACCCTGTGTACCACTGGAGAAAGTCAGAATGTTTGATGCAGATCTCTGTTAACTGGTGATGATGGACCTTGGCATTTGGCCTGGCGTACCATCCACACACATCAACTCCTTGGCTGCTGTGCCCCTTTTGTATAGAGCAATTGCATTGGGCTGCTAAGCGTTCTGCTTCACTGGCTTGCTAGCCCCTGGGTTTGTAAGGCCTCCCTGCCAGACAGCACCACACGACTGAGCGTGGAAGCAGTGTCTCGATTGTTCCACTCCGTTTGTTAGCAAATTGTTCATATAATCTTATTTGGACTCTTTCTTTATTCCTACAAGACCTGTAGAGGCGTCCTGCCATTTCTGTGTGCTTGCATTACATTGTATACAATAATATTCCCAGATTAATTACTAATTTTAAGATTTCAAAAGAAGTGAAAAAATAGATCAGATTTCTAATTATGGTGTTGTATTTCATGAACCCTTTACATTGTGTCGGGCAGAATTTAGGAGTTACTTTAAGCTGAGCATACTTGTAAATGCAAATAATTCTTTTGTCTTACACCAACAGCACTTAGAGTTGGGGGTTAGAAAGAACCTATCTATACTCACCTTACCGATCCCCTGCTGCCTTTATTCTCATGATGCCTGGATCCTCGCTGGTCATCAGTTCTTCTGTCTCAACACAGCAAGAAATGTCGGGGATTGCTCATCAGACCATTTATTATGAGGCAGTCGGGTCAACACTGCAGCCAGTGCTTGCCTGAGCAGGCATAGCCACTATTTCCTGTTGTGTTGAGATGGAGCGGGAAGTGAGACCATCTGGGACCTTGGCACCGTTGTAACAGAAGTGGATCGTTGAGTATAGGCTCTTTAATGGGAATGTGTCATGACAAAATGACTTATCAATCAAGTTTTAAAAGAGTTTTTTGTGATGTTTTTATGTTTTCATGTTGTTATCTATATTGAGTCTTGCAGTTCTATCTCTTGCCACTTAAAATAGTGTGTCACTTCACATTTCCTAGACATAGACCATGGACTTTAGACACAATAGTCTGGGAGCGTTTTCTAGGCATCCTCTGTGACCTGTGCAGAGAGGGGAGTAGATAAGCTGTGAAATCCACTATTGTGACTGGTGGACTCTGTTTCTAATCCACACATACATGATAGCTGTGATCATCAATGTAGTGATAAGTGAGGTAACTACAGAGTCAAAACTGCAAGATTTTTATGATATTTATTTTTTATTTATTTATTTTTTTTTAATATATATAGATGGGAACATGGAAAATTTTAAAAACTGAGCAAGGATTCTTAAATATGTTTAATACAAAACTTGATTTAAGAAATAGGTTATTTTCTGGTGACACATTCCCTTATTTATTTATTTTTTTTGTGAATCTGTGGAAAAGAGCAAACCAAACTTGGGAACTGAATACTTTATTTAATGAGATTCAATAGCATGCTTTAGCTTCCCATCACTATACTGCAGGGACATACCAAGCTTATGAGCGATCACTTCTAATAGATGCTCAGTATAAATTTCTGCCCCATAGAAATGTGTGACGCCGACAGAGACCACATTCCCAAAGAGTTGAATCAGCAGGCTCTTTCATGTCACACTAGTAAACAATATGGCCTTGTTCTGTCCCTCCCCCCTGGAGAACAAATAGCCGAGGCTTTGTCTGGCCTTCTCCAGTAGGTGTTTTTGTTGAGCGTAAATTGCGAGAGAAGCCCATTAACTACGGCTGAAATGTTTCTATGCTGGATCCAGTTGCACAGACATGTTAATCTGCTTAGCAGCCTCTCACCACATTGGACACATCTCCATGGCCTGTATATATCTCCAGTCAGCAGATCAGACTACTTTGTGGGAATAGACGACAGGCTATAACAGATGGAGTTCTCTGTGTGCCACTGCAGTATATTTACTGGTTGGAACTGTACATGTTTCTATTGTGTTATAGATGCTGTTCTCCAGCTTTTTGATGCAATCACCTAATGGGCAAATCACACATAGGAATTTGATGCTGATTTAGGGGCAAATTCGACCCTCGAATCAGTGGCAGACCATTCACCTGGGACTAATCAGCGGCAGAAAGCAGTGATGGAATGCCAATGTCTGCATTCTGGCGCGGGTAGCCCCTGGCCGGAAAATGAAGAGGAAGTCCTCTTTCATTTTCCACCGTCTGAACGGCCCCTAAAAACGTTTCCTTTTCTCTACTGGGATACTGATAGGGGACTAAGTCATATATCCTCATACATGCAACTGAGTTTTGGCTTTGTAAATTTGAGTTGTAATATGTCACCCAAAGATCTCTGGGCACATACTGTATGGCTCCAAAAGTAACAATGGTGTTTTCTATTGGTTGCTGTATTAAAGAGGACTTTTTACCGTCTCCCCCAGCTCCAATTCTTAGAATCAGTTAAGACCCACCGCTCCACTGATTGCAGCATAGTTGAATTTTTTTTCTCTATACCCCCTCCATTCACATGCAGTCTGTGCAGTTAGTTTTGGTGCCTGATATGCTACTTAGGAGCTACAATCAGAAGTGGATAGTGTCAGAGCTCAGAATAAGACCCCTTGTCTGCTCCTGCCTGACACTGCCCACCTGACAGTAGAGAGCCTAAATAACACATCTGACACCAAAACTAACAATGTATGGCTCAGAAACAATAGGGGTTAGAGAAAGGTGGATTTGGCATGTGCAGCAGAAAAGCTTCTGGCACGCACACACATTGTATCCATAGGCTTCAGTGAATGTCAAAAAGTGCCCTTTTGGCTTACGCTATTTACTATGCACTGACATATTTTAATTTAATATGCTGTAAAGCCTGGCTGTGGAGTTGGTAGCAAAACCACTGACTCCAACTCTTCTATTTTTCCACAGTCTGACAGCCATGGTCAGACAGAAGTATTAAAGCTCCACTCATTCAGGATGAAAGTAGTGATTGAATTCCTAAGAACGTAAATGTAAATTTGACAAGCAATGCATCTCATTCATTATACATTATTAATAATTATATATCTCCAAATAAATAATTGGCCACAGCTGTGACCCACAGCCCTTCTGTAAAGGAAGGCCCTTGCCTGCTAGGCTTTTCTCCACAGAGGGACACTTGAAAAGAAAAAAAAAAGTATGTGTTCTTTTTTTTTTTTTTTTTTTTTTTTTTACAGTGGTTGTCAAAGGATGACACGTGCCACTGTATGCTACCTTACACTCCCCAACTCCTCCTCTTTTCAGTGACCTTTCTAGTAACCATTCAGAAGACCATTAGAGCCATCACTTACAGGGAAGGGTGTTGGGAAATGTTTACTGTAGAGAGGCCAAAACTTATGCAGCTAGTATGGTTTACACGTCACCAATCTAGCGCTTGTCAGCATCTTAGAAGGGTCGAAATTGCTAGTAGACTCCTTTTTAAGTACCCGTTTGACGTGAACTGAATCTAGAGAGGACAGAATAAATGCAGTAAGCTTGGAGAGCACATACAATTTCCTTGCAGAGCTTGGGGAATATGCTGAGTTAATTCAGTGTTTGTGTGCCTTCTAGCCATGTTGTCCCACTGTGGAGTGAGATTAATGGACTGTCTGCAGTACACTGGGGTGTCATATGGAGTGCTTCTGACTAGCAGCAAACAATATATATGGGGTTTGAATATGCAGTGCATGTTTTGGCTCTAATATTAGATCAGGGCCTTTACAGATGTGTTGTTTTTTTTTTTTGTTTGTTGCCATTGCTCTAAATTTGTACATTGCTTTTCTTTTTGTGTTTTGGATCCTTTATTCATTCTCTTTCCTGTTGCAGTGGTTCCTCTGGGTCTTAGTGAGTTGCATTGTGTAGCCTATCGGGGCATTTACATACTATGGCTTTGCAGTAGTTTTGTGAAAATTGCTACTGAATGAGGTGCAGGGGTTTTTTTTTTTTTTTTTTTGGTTTTTTTTTCATTCAGCTTGTGTCTATTCTTTGGTTAAACAAATGCAACTGAATTCCCATGAGACAGGTGGGGTGACCAGAGACGATTATTTTGGTGCTGGGCAAGACGATTAAATAAAGCTGTAATATTGAGTTACAATCACACAGAATATTTTGGGACCCCTGAATGTCGTCCCTCTGTCACACCCTTTTCTGCAATTCTAGTTATCTCCATCGCAGTCCCAGTATTAAGCTGCTGCCTAAACTTACATGTTATGGGTGAGGGGATTAATCCAGGGGATTTGTGAGGTTTTTCAGCACTATAGAGAAGACATGGTCTTTTGTAGTTTCCATAATTGATGGTATTAATATTACAACACCTAAGACCTGATCCGATTTCTGACACTGTCAAAATCTTGTCTGTGACCCTGGTTCTGTGGTAAAACATTGTCATGTCAGGGCCATCGTGCAGATTCACTGCGATACACAACTAAATGCCAGCCTGCTGTGTTACCACAGATTGTAGCATTGAGTTTATACACACATATATATATATATATATATATATATATATATATATATATATATATAATTTTTTTTTTTTTTAAACTATGGATGCCTCCAGCTTCCCCTAAAGCTCACAGGTGATTCAGATATTTAACATTTCTAAAAGAAATGAATGACGACCTCCTTGAAGTGAACAAGGAAAGACTTTGAGAACTTGCTGGCAGTGGAAGGAAAGACGTGGCTGGAATTTCAATGAGGCTCCATTATTGCCTGTCTTACTGCAGGCTGGAACATGTGATCTGAGAATCAAAGGCTCCCGTAGCCGCCCGCCAGAGACCCGGTGCCTCATTCCACCATCTCCTCCTTTACATTATTATTATGCTCTTTGTTGGTGTTGTGAGCAGCAGTGAAAAACCCAGCATCGAGAATAAATGCAATTCTTTATAAACGGTGTGGCTTTTAATGCTTTGCTCTTTTTCTAGTTGTTAGATTCCCCCTTAAAGCAAAGCAATCTGGGTATCTTTATTTTTTATTTGGTTTTATATATTTTACTATTTTTCCATTCAATGCCGACCCAGTGTGACCTTTCTAAAGAATCATTGAAAATTTGCATTTTGCAGCCTTGGCATGCAATGCTCACTTTTAGATGTTTGTCCATACAGTTAGACAGGGTTCTGACCATCTTACATAACCAGCAGAGATTTCTGTTTTCAATATTGCTGGAAAAAACCTCCTCCATTCTGTACTGATCATCAGAAGGTGCCCCACCTTGAAGTACAGAATGGAGTCTCTAGAACAGTATACTTAGGCACCAACTTGGAGGATGACATGAGCACTGTCTGCCACTAATACATATAGTCACTGCTTTTCTTCTTAGGTTGGCCCATGTTGCTGGTACGCTGACCTTTGGTGCTGTCTATAATGTAAGGGTCCCTCACTAAGGTCTGCTGCCTCTTTATAGTCTTCCCTGGGCTAAATGGAGACTGGAAAAAATGGCCCCTTTGTATGTCTTTGTTAACTGTGAAATCTACCTTTGAATGAGGCAGAATCCACCTTCAAGTAGACTTGAGATCTGTTCATAGATAATAGTATTTTGATCCTTTTGTAACAGTTCTCCTCCATTGTTCACAGCAGTCTACCATACTATATATAACATCTCTCTTTGTCTTTCATTTAGTGGATAATTAAGGCTTAAGGGTTAATAATTAGAAGGCGAGGCGCATAGCTGTTATTAGCGAGTATGTACTTGTTTTATTAACACTTGAGTCTCTGAGGGACTGTTAAGAACCCCCTCCCACACATGTCTGGCTTTTATTTACTCTGCTAATAATTGCAGTTCACCCCCACATATTATCATCTACACAATGAGGTCATGGCTTTGGCTCTATCCCCTGTTTGAAGCAGTGCTCTTGATAGCACTGATGCATGTGCCCACCGTCCTCCTCCTCCCCTTGCTGGGTCTCTCCTGGGAGCAGATAAAACCCACCAGCAGATTGTGCTTTCTCCATACAAGGTGATATTACCGACCCAGAATTGCCTCTTGTTAGCAGGAAGCCATGTCTTGTCTTTTTTTCACACCAATTTCCATGTGCTACAATGGAGAAGCCTGTATATGATGTGGAGCATCTGGTACGGGTTGCTCTTGAGAACTCAAGTAAAGCGCATTAAATGTAACCAGCAAGAGACCACACAATGGGGGAGTGTATCACGTCAGTAGTGTCATTCATATTCATAGTCTTTCCTTCTTCCATGCATGTACACTATTAGTACATATAAATACTATGATGGGATGATGCACGTATTGCTACTTAGCAACTGCTTGGTCAGACCACTTTAAATAATGCAACCTATACCTTATGGCAAGTCCCAAGAGACTTTGTAGAGTTTCTATAGACCTTAGAGACATCCAGGCTTGTGGCTTCAGTGAGCCTGGCCGTCACTTCTAATAATGTTTTATCAGACGGGAATTGGCTGCAGACAATAATTGCTCAAGACAGCAATTTTTTATATAGAAGGCAGCTGCCAAATGCTGTTAACTGCTCATACATGTTTATGAAGGTGACCGGTGGTAGAACAGCTCTTTTATCTGCGGTTTATTAGTATTGCGGTAAACAAAACCGATGGCTGAATGAGTGCTGAGCTATTCTTCCACTGTATAAAGCAGCAGAGACTTTATAATGGAAGAATAGGAAAGCCTACAATTATCCAGCGGTGCTTTGGCGGAGTCCTTTGAAAGTGTCACTGCGTGTCTTGTCCTGTACAAGATCAGATAAAACAAACGTGTTAAAACAGAAGGCTCAGCTGTGTATACCACCTGGTAACCTTTTCCTGATGAGGTGTGGATGGTATAAGGTGTCCAAATTGTTAAATAGGGGTAAAATGGTTCCGCTTAATGCCTGGAGAATCCATTGCTGAGTTGAGGTTGTCTGGCAGGGAAGGGTATTTCAAAACAGGCTCAGAATGGGTTGAAAACATGAAAGAAACTGTGCTCGCCTAAACGTTACCCCCCCCCCCCCCCCTCTACTGTCTTTGTAACACTTAGTAGCTCTTCTTCTTCCTGGTCTCACCCCAACACACAGGAGTTACCCACTCAATCGATTATTGGTGGCAGGGGGTCACCTGTCTCAACAGGCAATTGGAATTTCCTCATGTCATTCATTTTACATCTGCCATTCTATACAATGCTAATTTATCCAGGGTATCACCAGTGTGGCAAAATGTTATATGTGACTGGACAAAAAACTTTGAAAGATATGCCTTAACCTACCTTTTGGCTAATACTCAAATGTTATGTGAACTGAGCCTAAGCCTCACCCTTTCCTATATCATGTACATTATCACCCTCAATAGTCTTAACCTGTAAAACAAGAAACAAAAACAGATTTGAGATTTGTCATAAATTGTAGTCTACTATTTTGCAAGAGAGGATGATGCTGGAGAGAGGGGCAGAGCTCAGAACTCGCAATTCAGCTGACATGTAATGAACCTTTTTGTTTGCCAATGCAAAGGTCCCGCTCGCGTGATTACAGGAAGCACAGATTAACCTCTTGGCCCTAAAGCATCACATGTTTGTTCTATAGATGTGCTGCATGTCTTTCCACAGGTACACGCAAATGGCTTGTCACCATAGCCCATGAAAAGAAGAAACAGTTACAATGCCTAGATGATTCTTTATGCTAAGTTAATGCTACCTTGTTGCAGTCCATTGAAAAGTGTTGCCCTTTGCTTCTCTCAATGGGTTATGTGGTTGAGTTTCCTTTTTATATTGTTTGAAATAAGAATTGCCTATCATTTAAATTTTTTGTTTGGTTTCTAAAGTTCACCTGTCACCTCTAGGTAAGCTGGACATGGAGATTAGTCTAGTGACTCATTGACCACCATACATTTGACCAGCATTTTATCTGTCTACATGAATGAATCCCTGATAACTATTACATTCTGTTTCTCTTTAAACAGATGTACAATAACATGCTACAATTCTGAGAATCTGCAGCTATCACTAGGGGGAGCTCACTGAAGACAGATATATAATTCCAACTGAGTGCAGCATAGTGATGGAAAGCGGGGAATTTGGAGCCATGTGCCAGAAAATCAAAGCTGCACATTTTGTTCTTTTTCATGAACAAGCTGTTGGAATTTCCAGTTGCCAAAAATGACTCTTCTCAGAAATGTTGATGGTGGCCATAAAATGACTGTCCAGGTGACAGGGGCACTTTAATTCTTTCTGACATGGCATGTGATGCTTCCTCCTACACTGAATGGCAGGAAAATTACTTTGCAACGCTCATTGTCTACTTAAGAAATATTGTATTACTTTTTTCTCCCATTCAGTCTTGTTTAGCAGCAGAGGACTTGGCAGGTATACTGGCTGGAAAGTAAGGTTTGAGTGAGCAATTGTAATACAAGACTGGTTTGTGTGTTTCTCTGACCATTCCTTCTCTCCCCAATTACTGACACAGGTTTATCTTTTCTCCCTTTAGAGAGTTTTGAGGTGACAGTCACCAAGGAAGGTGATAACGGGTTCTTTCTATCCTCTTATGACTTATTAACCCACTAACTTTTTGGTTCTGAAAATGGGGAATCAGCACTTGACTCCTTCAGCGCCATTCAATTTGCAATGTGTATATTGCTTTTGAGTACTGGCTCTGAAGGGGTTAAACAGAAGATACTCTGATCCCTTTTTTATGATCTTCTGTTTTTTTTTTTTGTGTTTTTTTTTTTTTGTTACTTTTTAATTTATATTTTGAAATCAAAATGATTTGCTATGTAACCCCCATTGGTTAGAAATATCTAGCTGTCAGACATCCATTTCAGGAAAGTAAGAAGGAAAATTCTGCTAGTGACTTATTTTTTTAAGCTTTGTTCAGTATAGTGGTTATTTTAACTTTGTGTGGCTCTTGAAAACTGATCCTAGGTAACCACCTTACCATTGTTGGGGCCACAGAGTGCTCAGCTCTTAGTATATGTATCTATATTACACTATTGTAGACCACACAGAGTCCAACCCTCTTTATCTATAGCCACATTATTAGTATCAGAGACCACACAGAGTTCACTTCTGGATATTTGTACTACACCAATGTAAGATATAAGATCAAACAGAGATGATCCTTTTGTATCTATATCTTTAATGCACCAGTTTCAGGACCACACAATGACTATCTTAATTCCTTTTGCCTACTGTACCACACAGTGCCCATTCCTCTGTGGTCCTTATATTGATGCAGTATACAGATGGGTACCAAGTTCCCATTCCTCTGTATGATTATCTATATGGCCCCAGAATCCGGTCCATCCTTGTATATGCACATTCATACTGCTTCAGTACCAGATCCCACAATATATATCCATATCTGGACTTCATGTATAACAGCATTCTTAGTGCTCCCTGTTCTGCAACCTTACCCTAGATCTTTAATACCCACTGTGCCAGTGTCTAAACTACACTATTCAGTTTGTCTGTTGTCAACAGTTCACAAACCTCTATGTAGACTTATTACAACTTGCAGGGTAAGCTTAGCAGTCATATTAAATGTTGGCGCTATAATGCCATAATCTGCTTATTGTATTAGATCAACTGGAATCAATTGATAATTAAATGACATTATAATACAGGGAAACCACATGCAGCAGTATCTCCATGTAAGTCAGGGTCTCTGCAGCTCACAGTGCCTGTCTTCTGCCTGCACCTTGTACTGGGGTGTGGATGCTGGAAGATTTGGGTTGAGTAAGAAAAGCATTTAGCAGATCATTCAGATGTACCGTGGGCCTCATCATCATGAGTATATTTGAGCACTTTTATCGCTGACTCTTCATCTATTGCAGGATTACAAGTCTTGACAATCTATGCCTAAATCCTACCTGGAAGTGCATGCTGAGACTTGTAGTACTGCTACAGCTAGTAGAATGCAGAGTGTTTTCCTGGGTCTGTCACATGGTCTGGATCAGCACATTACAGCACTTCTAATGGTTTATAAGCCAATAAAATGATTGTGTCAAATGCAAGTGGCACAAAGGATTTCACAGAACTGCCAGTTGTTAAAAGTTCCATAAACATGACGACAAGGCCGGAGACAACAAGTCTGAGTGTCTGCGTAGAACTGTTCAGTGTGATATACATCCCTATATATAGAGTCCATGCAGACAGCAGTTTATAAAAGGTGTGTTCCTTGGCCAGGCTCTTGAAATGGATGTCTGAGCTATGGATATTTCTGTTTTCTCCCATGGATTTTTTGCATTTGATTCCCTAATTTTAGCCAGGTTCATTGCACAGGAAGACTTCATCTTATTACTTACTGTTTCTTGTTTTGTTTTATTTATTTATTTATTTATTTGTTTGTTTGTTTTTTTTAAATCCTGGCCCATAAAATCAATTTTCTTGGTAATAGAATTTCCATGAATCAGGTGCTGGAGCTGTAGCTGAAGCTTCGTCATCTCTCACCCAACTCTGCACTAACTTCTGCACTGGTATACGGAAAAAAAAAAAAAAAAAAAAAATTGCCCAATTGCTTGGCAGAGGCCGATCTCCTTGGCATCAGCACCAGCCTCCTCGGGTGCATGCCGTTTTTTTTTGTTTGTTTTTTGTTTTTTTTTATTTTCTTTACTTAGTAACAATCTCCTGTACAAGTACTCCTGTGAAATGCCTGTCTACATATATGTATATTTTATTTATGACTCTTTGTATTCCTGCATGAATGGATGCAAGATTCTGAACGTGCTTGAAAGGCAGGCACCTGCTTCTGTTAACAAAGTACCTGGACTTCACCCCATCTATTAAAGCACAGTGCTTCTGCCTTGTCCACAGACCCTCACAACCCCCTGGCTGCCAAATAGTCATATTTTATTTATTCTTTTGGTTATGTCTCTCTAGCTTATGTTGAGATTGCTACCTCACTTTGTGCACAATTTTAACCCTTTTTCTGCCCTGCAGCCCAATTTAAAAGAAGGCATGGGCAGTGAAAGGGTTAAGTAGTGACTAGTTTCAGGTTATAATTTTTTTTTCCTTTTTTATTTCCCCACTTTTCTTTGCTTGTGATGTTTCTAGGTGAGATCTGTGGTTTTAAAATTCATGACCAGGATGTACCGTTCGAGGCCATGGTGGTGGACAAATCCACTGGTGAGGGTGTGATTCGTTCCACAGAGAAATTAGACTGTGAATTGCAGAAAGATTACACCTTTACAATTCAAGCCTATGATTGCGGAAAAGGACCAGACGGCTCAAATGCAAAAAAAAATCCCACAAGTAAGCTCATCAATGTTTTTTTGGAAGGTTAAAATCAAGAAAGAGAAAAACTGAAATCATCAAAATGTGTGACACTGTTATTTAGTTGTTGATATTGTTATGAGGGTATGTTCACACAGCGGAAATGGAAAAGGAGTTTGAGGTGGACTTCGGCCTTAAATTCCTCTTCCATTTCCATTCCTCCGGCTTTTACTTGTTCAGTAGGCTCAATCAGTGGAATGGCTCATGCCGCTGGTTCTGCAGCTGAATCAGCCGCCAAATCTGCGGCAAGATCAGGTAAGGCACTTATTTTTTTTAGTGTCCTGCTTCAACTACTGCCTCCCATTGAGTACAATGTGCGACAAAATCAGGGTAGACTTTATATCAAATTCGTCACCAAATTGCGCCCTGTGAACAGACCCTTATTAGTGTTTTGTCAATTCAGTAATGAATAGATGATCAAGCCGTCACTTGTGCGTGGCCTGTGAAAAGTCAACTGTGGATTTTCATGGACCACATAGGTGAAGGGCGGAGCAGTTCTACTAGTCTGGCCAAGTCGAGTATATATTTGTTTTAAGATATCAAGAGAGATAGCTGTTGGACAAAAGATTGTGTATGGCCAGCTTTACACCCATGTGACAGACTGGCACCAGTGGGCAGTGCTCCATTATTTTTCTGATCCTTGTTATAAAGCAGTATTCTATAGCATTAGTTTATTTTATTCAGTGGTATAGTGGTTGCATTGCCCTTCTTAAGAAAATGCCCTGTTAATGAAGCACAAAAGGCAACATGGATGTGTGTTGGTGTTAATTTATTTTTAGTGTCGGGTTGTAAAGTGTTAGCAGAGAGAGTTTGTATTAAAGAGAACTAGTCCCAGTGTGAGGCCGTTCCCTCGAGGCACTTTTCCAGTTATTAGGCATCCTGCATTAAGTTCCAGTGCAGCTGATCTCATCTCAATTATGTGATTAACTCGCTGCAGGGCAACCGTGCATATCCAAGTGAATGACGTGAACGAATATGCTCCGGTGTTTAAAGAGAAGTCCTACAAAGCAACAGTCATCGAGGGAAAAAAATATGACAATATTTTAAAGGTAGAAGCTGTGGATGCTGACTGCTCCCCCCAGTTCAGCCAGATCTGCAGCTATGAAATTGTGACACCTGATGTTCCCTTCACTATTGACAAAGATGGTAAGTCCTACCAAGGCTCCTTGCCCCTTCTCTGTCATCAGTTCAGTAGCAAATATACTATGAGCTGAACTGGTGATTAATCTGGGTTAGACTGGTTGCTAGGGAATTTGCTGCCTGACAACGTAGACTGTGCTTGTTAAGCGGTGTTTACTCAACAACCAGACTGTCAGCGTGACTATTAGCCTTCAGCCAAAAACTCTTGTTAAGGGAGACAGCAGTTTGGCAGCAGTTAAATCATGATTTCCATCAGTATGTGGAAAAGTTGAATTTCTTAGCAGATATAAGAAAGTATGTTCACTATGTCACTAAACAGCCCTTCAATAGCAAGCAAGTGGTTTAAAAGCTGTTTTGGTGGTGGTAGGCTCTCTTTAAAGGGTTGTTGTACAAGGATAAGAAAAACTGTCAAATTTTTGTGCCTATTATTGCACTTTAGCTCCATTCACTTAAACAGGACCTTTTTTGTCCTGTTTCTTCGGCCATGTTAAATACTGCTGGAAAGCATTCAACTTTGCTGGTATTTGCACCGGTTGCAGAGATATCAATGCCTTTAGTTTCAGTACCAATATCACTGCACTGTCAGAGGGGCTGCCTCACAGCTCAGCGTCATCACTGGGTGAGGAACGCGCCCCTGACGGTACACTTCTATAGTGTTGTACTGTCAGTTACTCTCTAGTCTTGTACTGGCGTTCCTCACCACCCACCAATGACGCTGAGCTTTGAGACTGACCCCTCTGACAGTGCAGTTATATCAGTACCGAAACTAGCTGCACTGATCTCTCTCTGTAAACAGGGCAGATATTGGCAAAGTAAGACTTGCAGCACAGTAGAAGTTCACAATGTAACACCCATAGTGACTCATCATTATATCTGTTATTGACAAGATGATGTTATAGTTTATCTACTCCCCCTCCATGCACAGAGCATGTGTAGAAAACTCTCTCATAGACCTCCCATAATGCATATTAGTAAATGCTGTTAACGCAGCAGAGGAGATTCTCAGGCAAGATGGTAGCCCCCTTGATCATATACAGAAAATATAATAAAAAAATTTGGCTTACAGAAAATAGAAGCAGATTACAAAACAGTTATGTATTTCACTTCCTGCTTTAGATAAATAAATTTAAAAAATTGGCGATACGTCCCTTTTAAGTGGAGCTGAGCAGCAACGTTTTTCTTATCCTGTTACAGTACAATTTAAGGGTCTGTCCATCTCCTTTTAAATGTTACTCATCTCTGTCAGGTCCTCCGTTTCCAGTGACTGCAGCTCCTTCTCTTCTGTTTACAGGTGTAGGCTGATGTCAGCAGTGACATCCCTTTATTGTCAGGTGACCGCTGCAGTCAGTATTAAGACCTTAGCACAAACAACATATGCCTGCCTGGCCTCAGTCAGATCCTGTCACTGGGGCTTTCAGTTCCTATCAGACTGGAAGTGGTGATATCACATGCGATGTTCACGTGACCTCTCAACCAAACACTTGCCTCAACGATCATGTGCTGTTCATGCACGTAACCACTGAGGCCAGTTATGAATTATGGACGTCTCATCATCATTTGCAGTCTGACCGAGACAGTAACCCCCTTGACCGAACCTGCAGCCCTGAAGGCACCTTTAGAAGGCAAGTTTGCTTTGAAATCATATCTGGTTAGTAGCAAATTTTTTAAGATGCTGGACAGCCCCTTTGAGTTGGAAAAATGATTTAGTCCTCACTTTAGTAAATGTATGCTTATATGAAAGATTTATTGAGCCGTGTAAATATATAAATATGTTTTATGATTAGTCAGACTAATTATTTGTTTTGCACATGTAATATATCATGACTACACTAATATGTCACCTTTGGTCTCAGGTTATATCAAAAACACAGAGAAGCTGAATTATGGAAAAGAGCGTCAATATAAGCTCACAGTCACTGCCTATGACTGTGGGAAGAAAAGGGCCACTGAGGATATACTGGTCAAGATCAGCATTAAACCAACATGTAAAGCAAGTTGGCAAGGTAGGAGTTTTTCTAAAAGTCTTGGTTTGCCCTTGGGTTCTTCTTGGCTTTGTAAGTATAAAATCATAGTGAAATGAAGGGCAAACTTGGACACTTATATAATTGGAATACTACAAAAGAGTGGGCAAGTTGCTCAATACTATCTGCATTCCCTTTACTTTTATTACAGGTTGGAGTAAGAGGATAGAGTATGAACCTGGTACTGGATCATTGGCACTGTTCCCTGGAATGCATCTGGAGACATGCGATGAGCCCATCACTTCCATTCAAGCCACCGTACAACTGGAAACCAGTCACATTGGCAAAGGGTGCGACCGAGATACCTATTCTGAGAAATCTATTCACAGACTATGCGGTAAGACTGAGATGTTATGAATTGCCAGTTTAGATTTTGCCCTTTTAAAATCATTGTATAATTTTATATGATTCAGATATGATACTGGCAAACTGTATGACATAATACCCTGCCTTTTACTCATGTCGTGTTTTCTTGCAGGGGCCTCATCCAGCACTGCCGAGCTGCTGCCTCCTCCCAGTACCGCTGCCAACTGGACCCAGGGGCTGTCCACTGATAACGGCCATGACAGTGACCAGGTGTTTGAGTTTAATGGTACACAAGCTGTCAAGGTTCCTGATGGTATTGTAACTGCTGACCTGAAAGAGCCATTTGTCATATCTGTGTGGATGAGGCATGGACCCGGAGGGCGAGACAAGGAAACAATCCTTTGTAATTCTGACAAGACAGGTACTGATTCCACTATATATGATATATTCAAAGGGGTTGTCCAGAGCAGCTGTTCATGGTTGTTTCCAATGCACATACTATACAGTTTACTGATACAGAAGCCGCACCGTACACTGTATTGTGACCGGGCGCCATTCCTGCATCTCCGCTTCCATTCACTTCAGTTGTTTTTGTTTTTTCAGTTTCATAAATCTGCCCCTATGAGTTTTCATTATCCTGATGGTCTCCACCTCCTGTGGATATCTGGAACTTGCAGTTCCACAACATCTATAGCTCTCATTTAATGTCAGATAAAAAGGAGGCACTGCTTTGTTTTACTTAAAATTACCCTTGTAATGTAGCAATGCATTTGTAAATGTATCCAGGCTTTAACATATTGATGTGTCATATAGCATGGATTGATTTTTGTTTCCATGACGAGTTGCTAGCATCAGAGGCCTGGATACTGCAATGCAGTAACTATCTGGGTGACATTATATAGCCAGGCAACACTTACTGACTTATATCTGCATAAGAATCCCTACCTCCACTAGATGTACATAGACTTGTGCAATAATATGTGTGTGTATTTGGGCAACAATGCTTTTTCTATTCGATACTATGACACTTTTGCATCAGAAGCCAACAGATATTTCATACGGGTGGCATATTATTAGTTTAGCTGTACATGTAAGGGTGGGCTCACACTTGCGCTTGAGTCCGTCCGCTGCCAATCCGAGTGAAAATCTCGGGAAACAGGATAGGCAACGGATACCAACAGGTTAGCGACTCATTGGTTAAAAACCCATTCATTTGAATGGGTTTTTAAAGCAATGCGCGGGTGTGCGCTTAAACCCTCTGCGCTGCAAGTCCAGTTTTTTCGTCGGAAACAAAGTCGGACATGCAGGACTTTGTGTCCGACCAAAAAAAAACGGCTTTGCGGCGCAGAGGGTGTAAGCGCACACCCGCGCATTGCTTTAAAAACCCATTCAAATGAATGGGTTTTTAACCAATGCGTCGCTAACCTGTCGGTATCCGATGCCAATCCTGTTTCCCGAGATTTTCACTCAGATTGGCAGTGGACGGACTCAAGCGCAAGTGTGAACCCACCCTTATGTAGCATAATTCATGCATGGACTGCCTGTGATTATTTGCAGTGCTGGGTATGTGTGCATCTACTAAAAAGTGTGCGCAGGACAGAATACTGTATATTTTTTCACTTGTGTTTCCACCGGAGCTGCTGAAGTGCACAGAGGAGGTATTGATCAGCTAGCACATTAATGGAGGAGCACAGAGACCTGTTGTCTGTGGGAAGTGAAATGTAACCTGATGGTATCACTGCCCTCCATTAATAGACTTTTTTTTTTTTTTTTTTAAATAAAGCTAAAGAAACCAAACTATGTTTGTGTCTCTGTGGGATATGAGCAGCATGAGATCAAGACCATGAAAAGTAGTTTTTGTTTTGTCAAGCATTTAGAATAAATTCTTTCCATCCCTCTCCTCAAACTCCTGAAAGGTCAGTTCTGACCATGCTTTTAATGGGGCAAATAACTGATATTGAGAAGCGACCAATGAAATGTTAGCTTTCAGATGCTTAAAATTTCCATCACTTAGTAAGTACTTTAAATGACTTTTATTTATATTGTATATTTATGTTGAAGTTGTGCCCTGTACTGTACTCCATCCCTGTTTTTGCTGGAAACCATCAACAAGTAGACAAATCTTTTAAAGGTGTTGTCCAGCGGATAAAAATAACTTTTGAACCGCTTGACAATCATGTACAAATATAAAGAAAGGGATACTGACTTTCTTATAGCTGCTGCCTCTGTTTTGGAACTTCTGTGGTTCCCCAATAATTTTCTATTTCTGTTGCCTTTTAACATGCAGTAAATGCTGCGGTTTTGAAGGTAAACGGCTATTTTGTCAGTGAAATTCCATTAACAATGTAAATAGCACTAATTTACAGTAAAGCCATGTTAGAATGGTGTTGGGCTCTGCTTTGTTTGCTATATGTGCACATGAGCTGATGAATGGGGCAGTTTTTTCCTGTATCAGGTAACTTAATTAGATACTGATAATGTCACTGTTGGCTATTGCCTAAGAGTAAGGGCACAACCATAGGTATTGCTGCTGATTTCTTTTATTAGACTGTTACAAATACATTGTTTATTGTGGTTAAACCAGCAAAACTGTGCTTACATTAACAAAGAGCTAGTGCTAAGCAATATATCTTTAACAGTGTAATAGTAAACCGCAGTGGCACGCACACCTCCCCTAAGGGCCTTTCCTCGAAGGGAGTTCTCATTTTTTTATTGAATTCATAATAATTATTCTAGTTTTTATCACAATTATCCCAATATAAGGAATCTACAGAGGTGGAAAGAGATCAGTCTGGTACTTCTCTTTGAATACAATAGGACAGTGCTGCAGTACAAAAACCAACATATCAAATGGCGAGTGAGTAGTGCGACTCCCGGCATATAAGCATTATCGGGATCCGCTCTGCCCCTGAACTGCTGATCTGCAGGGGTCTTGGGTGCCAGACTGTCGCAGATCTAATATTAATGGTCTACCCCAAGGATATGCCATTAATATTAGAAGGTGGATAACCCCTTTAAGGCTGTTCACTGACTGTAACTCCACAGTGTTCACAGATGCATTGCCTTTGACCTGCAAGTTTCATTTCCTCTCTAGATATGAATCGACACCATTACTCTCTCTACATACACAACTGCAAACTGGGATTCCTGTTCCGACAAGAACCTACGGAAGAGAAATCCTATAAACCCGCAGAGTTTCACTGGAAGTTGAATCAGGTACGAAGCTTTTTTGTGTTCTGCTTCACCATGCATGGATTCCACCCCAAAATCACTGTCAGATTCTGCCCTGATTCGGCCTCCCATTGTATACAATGGGAGGCAGAGATCACAGCAGGATGCAGAAAAGAAAACATACTGCTTGATCTGCGGATTTTGCAGCTTGAGGCTTCCCTGTGATTAGGCCCATTCATCTGGGCCTAATAAGTGGCAGAAATGGGGTGCGGTAAATGAAGAGGAATCTGAGGAAGGTGTCCACCTCAAATTCCTCTTCCTTTTTCCATAGTGTGCGCATATCCTCATATCCTAAAGCTGCTGTGCATGGACAGCTTTTTTATTTTTTTTTTTAATAGATATAGGCTTACAATGATAGAATATATTAGTATATAGTATTGGTTAGTTTTTAGAATCTTGAATTGATAAGGCAAGTCTATCAGTTATCAGATAACTCCTGCAGCTCTAACATTGTTTTAGGGACTTCTATATACAGTCAGGAAAAAAGTATTTAGTCAGCCACCAATTGTGCAAGTTCTCCCACTTAAAAAGATGAGGCCGGCCTGTAATTGTCATCATAGGTAGACCTCAACTATGAGAGACAAAATGAGAAAACAAATCCAGAAAATCACATTGTCTGATTTTTAAAGAATTTATTTGCAAATTATGGTGGAAAATAAGTATTTGGTCAATAACAAAAGTTCATCTCAGTACTTTGTTATATATCCTTTGTTGGTAATAACAGAGGTCAAATGTTTTCTGTAAGTCTTCACAAGGTTGGCACACACTGTTGCTGGTATGTTGGCCCATTCCTCCATGCAGATCTCCTCTAGAGCAGGGATGTTTTGGGGCTGTCGCTGGGCAACACGGACTTTCAACTCCCTCCAAAGGTTTTCTATGGGATTGAGATCTGGAGACTGGCTAGGCCACTCCAGGACCTTGAAATGCTTCTTACGAAGCCACTCCTTCGTTGCCCTGACGGTGTGCTTGGGATCATTGTCATGCTGAAAGACCCAGCCATGTTTCATCTTCAATGCCCTTGTTGATGGAAGGAGGTTTGCACTCAAAATCTCATGATACATGGCCCCATTCATTCTTTCATGTACACGGCTCAGTCGTCCTCGTCCCTTTGCAGGGAAACAGCCCCAAAGCATGATGTTACCATCCCCATGCTTCACAGTAGGTATGGTGTTCTTTGGATGCAACTCAGCATTCACTCTCCTCCAAACACGACAAGTTGTGTTTCTACCAAACAGTTCTACTTTGGTTTCATCTGACCATATGACATTCTCCCAATACTCTTCTGGAACATCCAAATGCTCTCTAGCAAACTTCAGACGGGCCTGGATATGTACTGGCTTAAGCAGGAGGACACGTCTGGCACTGCAGGATCTGAGTCCCTGGCGGTGTAGTGTGTTACTGACGGTAGCCTTTGTTACGTTAGTGCTACGCTTTCTGCAGGTCATTCACTAGGTCCCCCGTGTGGTTCTGGAATTTTTGCTCACCGTTCTTGTGATCATTTTGACCCCACGGGGTGAGATCTTGCGTGGAGCCCCTGATCGAGGGATATTATCAGTGGTCTTGTATGTCTTCCATTTTCTAATTATTGCTCCCACAGTTGATTTCTTCACACCAAGCTGCTTGCCTATTGCAGATTCAGTCTTCCCAGCCTGGTGCAGGTCTACAATTTTGTTTCTGGTGTCCTTCCACAGCTCTTTGGTCTTCACCATAGTGGAGTTTGGAGTGTGACTGTTTGAGGTTGTGGACAGGTGTCTTTTATACTGATAACAATGTCAAACAGGAGCCATTACTACAGGTAATGAGTGGAGGACAGAGGAGCCTCTTAAAGAAGAAGTTACAGGTCAGTGAGAGCCAGAAATCTTGCTTGTTTGTAGGTGACCAAATACTTATTTTCCACCATAATTTGCAAATAAATTCTTAAAAAATCAGACAATGTGATTTTCTAGATATGTTTTCTCATTTTGTCTCTCAGTTGAGGTCTACCTATGATGACAATTACAGGCCGGCCTCATCTTTTTAAGCGGGAGAACTTGCACAATTGGTGGCTGACTAAATACTTTTTTTTCCCCACTGTATGTAGTTCCAGCATACATTTTCTGCTGAGAGGTTTTTTTTTATATATATATAAATTTAGTTTTTTTAGACAGAAGGAGGGAGAAAAAAACTCCCTGAAACCCATCTAATTACAGAAAGCGGTTTGTGTTATCGTCATGTAACTTCTGCTTGGTAGTGGAAGCTTCTGAAACATATTGCAGTGGGTGGTGTGGGATGCTTGTTACTGTGCAGCAAACATGATTTCAAGTAAACACTTCTAGACAAGTCTTCGTGTCACATTGCAGAGCACAGCTCCAAGTGGAAATACCAGGAATTTTGTGTCAGTTTAAGAGGCTCTTTGTCAATATTTAGAGAGGCAGCGGCCCCTGCAGAGCTGCTCAATTGCAATACGACACGTATGTGTAATGGAAACGAACCATCTTCTTTGTCGTATGATCTTGTAAAGACTTTTGGCAATATCTTCCCCTTTTGTTGGTAATTGCATCGACTGGTGAATTAAAGGTTAACCTGTTAGAGTAAGTAGGAGTTGAGTCATCAAAAAGTGTCTGTCAACTTTAGCACTAAAACCACATAGCACTTGTGCAAAAATGAAAGGTTTTAATTATCATTTCTGACTTGTCAGTGATGACCTAAATGAACAATTTTCATAAATCTGTGCACTGGGGGCATAGCTGTCAAAAGATTACAGGTAGCAGATACATCGGAGCCAAAAGGCATTATTTATTTATTTTTTTTATTCATTTTGCTAACGTAGTGGCAACATATTTTGCAGCGCTTTACAGATATTGTCATCTCTCACTGTCCCAAGTAGGGCTCACAGTCTGATTGCACTATTAGTATGTCTTTGGAGCATGGGAGGAAATCCACACAAGCATGAGAGGAACATACAAACTCTGTGCAGATGTTGTCCTTGGCTGGATTGGAACCCAAGACTCCAGCACTTCAAGGCAACCTTCAATCTTTAACTCAAGGAGTCCTTTTTCTTTTTGTCAGCACCCACTGATCCTTAATGCACTTGGGCACCTCCTGAAATGAGGAAAGGCTTATCTCCTGTCCTTTTGCTCTACCAGGAGATAAGCCACTGTCAAAGATGTCTGGCAGTGGCATACATAGTCAGTGGACAGGTCTGTGGTTTATAAACTTTACAAATGTGTAAATATACCTTAGTGGACATACTGTAAATAGAATTAGTAGTGCAGTGCCCTGGCTATCATAAGTAAGCCCTTCCCAAAGCCTTCTCTCCCAGGTGTGATTGACTGCTCCACCATTCTGTGAGTCACTGTGTTTGGCACTGAAATCTTGTTTCTGTGCTGTGAGTGCCTGGCGCGTGTGCGGTACTCTCCTCTGCCTGCTGTGGGCAGTGCATCACTGGCTTATTGTACATGTCCCTACTCGTTTGTTGTCACGTGTTGTTCTATATAGTTCTTCATTTCTAAGGCCTTCCTATCCCCAGTTACCTCTAAGTAAATAAAATGTCAATAAGTCTTGAATTTAATCGACCAGTTCTAATATTAGTATTATTGCAGCTCTTAGTCGCTTGTGGTTACGCTATCCACCCCTGGGGAGCTGCAGCCAGAAGCCAATGTGACCTTGCAGGAGGATCAGCTTGTACTGCACTAGACTTCATGTCTTCAGTGTAACCAAATAACCCGCCAATCTGCCCTTCTAATGCCTGCAATACCCGCCCTAGTGGAGCATATGCCAGTATCAGTCTTGATAAACAGGATTCCTATCTTACCTGTTGAAGATAGGAAATGTTGCTACAACATGCTTACATTGTGTTTAACCTTGAGAACAGTTGTAAAAAAACACATGCATTGTGTCTGTCCACTGCTCACAAAAGTGACAGCTGAAGTGTCAGTGCTTCTTGCAATAATTTTGCACAAGGTCAAATTTGTGACAGTCTCTCGTGTCCAGATTGGGTGTTTGGGCTTAGGAAATGAATGAACGTCTGTTTTTGTGTTCACAGGCCTGTGACAAGGAATGGCATCACTATGTCCTAACTGTTGACTTTCCCACTGTCACTCTCTATGTTGATGGTGTTTCATATGACCCCTTTACGGTGACTGAGGATTACCCACTACATCCTACAAAGCTGGACACTCAGCTGGTGGTTGGTGCTTGCTGGCAAGGTAATGGTCCAGAAGTGTCAAATTTTTGTCTTTGGATCCTAATCTGAAGTGCTGAACAATTGAGTAACCTCTAGATCCTGAAATAAGTCTTTTTCTGTGGCTTACAGAGTAAATGAAAATGTGTCATCACACTTGCTTCAACAATACTTAGCATTCAGCACTCATTCATATTGCTCCAAATGATGCTGTGTGGATTTTATGAACTAATAGTAGTTTTACTGGTTTCATAAAGGGTTTACGTGGGGATAGAAATTTTTTTACCGTACTTTCAACTGTATTAATCAGAGGAGTCTCTTCCACAACTCATGGTAACATGACCAACACTGCTCTACTCCATGGACCTGTAGTTGGATTAAAGCGGAAATGGTGAAATGATAGAGAGCAGTGTAGCAGCAGGGGACGGCTAAGAAATGTCACTGTGCAAAAGCCAATAATCAGGGCCAGGGAACAGTCTTCTGTACCATAAGTAAGTTTATACAGTGCAGTGAATGCTCTGTAAAAAATATTCTATCTCCGCATAACCCATTTAAAAACTTTGCTAGATGTAAGGTTTAACCTTCAGGAGATTACTGTCTTTCAGATATTTCCGTTCTGACTATCCCTAGCACCTTCATTGGCACAATGCTCTATTACTACTACCATCTAAAAGCCCATAGTTCTCATTTGAATTTCAGTGCATATAAGGGATATAGTATGTGGGTACAGAAGTATGACAGCAGGATGTTAAAATGAATCTCAGCCATTGAGAACTTCAGTATACTTTGTGCTTTAAGTCTCCTGTGTTTTTCAATGGTTTTGCTTACTTTTTAGTGAATGGTAACATTAAAGGGGTTTTACGGGCACAAAAATGTTTAAAAAAAAATGCCTGTGCTATTAATGGGTTAATAACTGCACCATGTACCTTTTAGCCATGTTTTGAGTGATTTCTGGGTGTCGCTGGGAGCTCCTGGTATCTTCTGCATTTATTTACGTGGTTCAGCCTCCTGCTATGTAACTTCCACACTAACTCCCTCTCTCTCCCTCCTTCCTCTCTCTCTCTCTCTGTCTCTGTCTGTCTCTCTCTCTCACTACTAGCCTTTCCCTACCTACACAGCCCAACCCCCGTCCCCATTATATACTTAACGCTCTTCCTTCCATGGCTTCTTCCTGGGGGACAGCCTTTCCTTCTTTACTGATTCCTCAGGCGCGTGTTCTTCTCCCAGCACTGCTCTGTTCTCTGCAGCGACGATCCACCTCTACTGCGAATGTGTGTGAGAGTTGCGCAGTAGAGGTGGATTATCGGCAGCAGTGTGCAGAGCAGCGCTGGGAGAAGCAGCAGCAGTCAGAAAAGGAGGAGCCGTCACGCAGGAAGAAGGCTGGAAGGTAAGTATGATGGAGTGGATGGGGGGGGGGGGGGGTAGTAGTGACGATCCATTTCCGGAAATGGGGAAACGGATCGTCACCAGATAATCAGAAAATGTAGGGATTTGGGTAACTATACATTTTTGATTAATTATGTTATTTAGAAAGTAGGAGGGGGAGGTTGTTTAGATTAATGTAGGGATTTCCATTTATCCCGGACAACCCCTTTAATGGTTTTACATTCAGAGGCTGCCTATTTGCATTGACCTAATCCTGTTGTCACTAGTATAGGTTTGTCATAAGTATCTCCTTATATAATTCCTCCTTCCACTGTGCCTTGCAGCTGTGTGAACAGGACTTTATCAGTAGGGGTTTACAGCCTCTGAATGTAAGCAAGATTGTCTCCATTCAATGACAGCTGTCAGAGAGAACATATAAGAAAGTTGCAGAACCTTTCATTATACAGCAATTGAACTTCATTTAGCTCAAAGCATGAGATATATTAATGTTAAAATAATGACGTATGCTTTTATGGAGGACATATAAAGAACAGTAATATGAGTTAGTTATTAATGGCGTCATTATCATGAGCATGCTCATTAGGTCATGTTGTGAACTGTTAAGGCTTCTGCGTGTGTATATATTGCTGAAATGTGTTGCAGAGGCTGCTGAATCATATCTGGCGTGAACTACACCTGGCGAAGCTTCCTGTGTTGACCTGGAATGGATTAGATCATCAGCCAGTGCTTCTTTACAATCGCGTCCTCTCTTATAGCAGTGTATTTGTTGTCATAACCTGTTTTGTCAATGTTACAAATGTCTCTAACCCTGTGGTCACTTCCCCTGTTTGTCCCTTCTTACTTTTCTGCAGAGTATTCAGGAAGTGGAAATGTCACTGAGCCCATGACAGAGAGTGATGCAGGTGGCTGCAGTCAATCCCCGTTCTACACCACACAGACATTTCATGTCATTTACACCCTGCATGAAAAGCAAAACTCATTTCTCTGTTTATTTTCTCATTCAGGGCTTGCTTCTGTCCCCATTTCTGTTGTCAGTCTTAAGACTTTTAATTTCTTCCACTTTATATAACTCAGGAGCAGTTCTAACCCAGTGCATTCTGTAACCCAATGTTCCACCATTTAACACTGGAGGGAGAAATGAAAGGCACTCACTGTATTGCAGCTGGACATATGGACATGAATCTGACTTGCCCCAGAATGTAGATCAGAATATGCCTTGCTCTGTCATTGCAGGGAAGCAATGATGACCATAATACAAAGGCAAGGCAGTCAATGGCCATCCAGTTGTTAAGCTGCCAGAGACTTGTGGTTCCACATGAGCTACTGGCCAACATTCCCTTGCATGTAAGGGAATGGAGATTTTAATCAAATGCTTGTTTAGAAAAAAAAATAAATTGAAAACTGCAGTGATGTAACACCTTGCAGGAAGTATTAAGCTTGGTCATATACAAGCAGATACTGTGAGGCTGACAGTGATGTTTACTGTTCTTGGGTAGCAGCATCTTTTCTTTCTTTGTGGTAGATTCAAGTTTGTATTGTCCTAGACTAAGCTATTCTGCCCCCCAACACCTGTCATATTTACTACTATGGAGAGTAGCTGTTGACCTCCTCCATTTAGGCACCACAGGTTGCCCAGGTACCATGCTTTTTTTATCTCCACTTCCATCTGCCACCTCCAGAGTTCATCTGCATGTCTTTCCCCTCTTGTGGTTCCTGGATGAAGCCAGGTATTCACCACGGCTCAGTATTACGGTACTAACCTGCATGCAACACTGTAATATCTTTTGGAAGGAGAATGACAAACCCCATGTTTGAGCATAGTGGAGGAGGTTCTCACTGTTCTCTTCTTTGTGTCAAGGAGGGGAGCAGCACATGACCCAGTTCTTCCGAGGAAACCTCGCAGGTTTGATGATTCGCTCTGGCAAGCTAGAAAGCAAGAAGGTGATTGATTGTCTGTATACCTGTAAAGAGGGCCTGGAATTCCCACCTGCTGAGGGAGTTGGTAAAGGCATCAAGGTGAGTCTACCTGTGTCCCTGGGAAGAAGTAAAGAAGTGAAAACCACAGCAAAAAAACTACTAATGATGATAGGCACCCATTTATTATCATTTTTCTGGGGATTTGGCATATAAAGCAGTATTCTTTATATTCTGAACTAGTTTTGCACTAGAAACACTGCATCTTAACAATATGAGACAATCAAGACTAAATGGATAATCAGCAGCCTAAGGAAAGGACATGGGACACAGGTGACATTTACGTGTGACTTCTTGGTTCGTTTACTTAGGCCGCTGATTGGGGATAAGTGTCTGATCACTGGGAGTCCAACCCCTGGGTCCCCAAGTGATCAGGAGGACTGAGAAGTTAAAGTTTCCATAAAGCCTCCTTGTGAATGGAACATTGGTGCACTTGCGTGACCAACTCTCCTTTCACTGCTATGGAGCTGCTGGGACTGTAATCTCCAGCAGTATGTGCAGCCCCATAGAAGCGAACGAAGCACTGGTTATGCAAGTGCAGTGGCACTCCATTCACAAGGAGGCTTTAGAGGTACTTTTTGTCCCCTGTCCTCTGATCACTGGAGGACCCAGGGTTGGGCCCCCAGTGATCTACACTTATCCCCTTTAACTGCTCCAGTGCTCAGATCATTAACTCTTGCTACTGGAAGCTTAGTAATGGATTACCTGTACATTAATTGATTCATTCTTCTTAATTCACTTTATGGTTTGTTATTATATCTGTGACAGATTTTCTTTTACTTTTAGTTTTGCGCATATAAGAGTGACAACACAGCATGTGACTTTATTTTTGCAGATTAACCTAAGCCCAAGCCAGTCCACTTTGACACTGGAAGGAGATGATATTGACCGATTTGACCAAGCAATGCAACATATTTCCTACTTGAATTCTCGCCAGTTCCCCACCCCCGGTATCAGACGTCTTAAGATCACAACTACAGTGAAGTACGTGATATAACACAGTTGCTTTGGGGGTATATTTGATAGTCTTGGCTGTAAGACCACTGTGAGACTACACAAGCTCCCCCTGACTCTGGGTTTGAGCTGTTTACAGCCAAGACTTTCAAATCTTTCAGTGTTTCTTCTCTCCAACAAAGCCCTTAAGAGCACCCACTAACTGGGTACGAAACGTGTAGGGAGAAGAATTTAATAAGGTTTAATAGGGACAGTTGTGAGACCGCCCTTGTTAGGTCGGGAGTCTTTTTTTGGGGCGTAGGGTAATTACAGGGCTGATATCCCTCTCTCACCCCCACAGTGGCTTCATTTTTTAATGAATGGCTCCACCTCTGTATCCCATTAGACAACCCATATGGTAAGATTGTTCCATTTTTTTTTATGGATTCGTTTTTTGTTTTTGGGACTCTGTATCTTAACATTTATTGTAATAGTTAAAATATTAAGTTTTACTAATGCCAAAAGATATCTGCAGACAAAGGACATGTGCCATCCGCTGTCAAGACTGTGGATGGTTGCTTCAAGGGTTAATGTGATTTTCTAATACCAGAGAAATGAAATTACATGGATGGCAAGATTTACTACAGTCTGTCATTGCATTTTATTCATAACCAGAAAGCAGTAGGGACTGGGCTCCAAGGAGGTATAGGATTTACAGGACATTCAAGTAATTTCAGCAGACTTGGTACCAGGTAGTTTTAGAACACCGCTACTGACATATTATAGTCATTAGTATACAGATGTGTAAATTAATAGTCACTTGCTTTCACCATTGTAGATGCTTTAATGAGGAGACCTGTATCAGCGTCCCTGATGTTGATGGCTACGTCATGGTGCTACAACCAGAGGAGCCCAAAATCAGTGTCAGTGGCATTGACCATTTTGCCCGTTCTGCATCTGAGTTTGAGAGCACAGAAGGGGTGACCCTGTTCCCTGAGCTGCGTATTATCAGCACCATCACACGCGAGGTGGAAGCAGAAGGGGAAGGGGAAGGAGATGAGGACCCTACAGGTTTGTGATCTAACGTTTATGAATATACAGGTTAAATGCAGTTAATATGTTGCGACCCTTTTACAAATAAAGTGGGACATGAACAGTACAATATCTAGTTATGTCTGACATTCTGCACAGAAACCATTATTAACCCATCAAAGCTGAGGAACCCTCAACATAGGTGTTCTATAGAGGGGGGAACCCCCATGCCATTTTGTTTTGCTTCAACATCACATTACATAGTACATAACTCCTGTTACAGCTAGGGATAACTTGTGAACAGCTGTTTTCTCTCCCTAATAGTGCAAGAGTCTTTGGTGTCAGAGGAAATCATGCACAACTTGGACACATGTGAGATCAGCGTGGTGGGGGAGGCCTTGAATCCTGACCAAGAGAGCCTCCAGCTGGACTTGACCCACCTGCAGCAGAAGGGGATGGAGATGAGTTCTTCCAGTCAAGGCATTGTTATCACAGGTCAGCTTGTCTTCCTCACTCCTATGTGTTCAGTAAATGTTGATCCCTATACCCTGGGATGTTCATTGGCTAAAGCTTTATGAGGTCTTGTGCACAAATCTTGTTTACAGTAGAGAAACATTTCTTGTTCTGTTAATTTTTCTTGAGAAGATGCAGGATGAAAGTTCTTCAGCTGTGTTCCCTTGGGTTAGTCATGCCTGGGAGATCTGCCATGTTATGTAATGATGTCAGTCTGTCTTCAACAGATCCTTGCCAAGGAGCAAAAATACTTGAACACTGAGGTCTCACAGGAAATGCATGGACTGCACAGTAGAATAAGAACAGAATTTCATTTATTGCAGGTGTCGATACGATGGCGAATTACGAAGAGGTGCTACATTTGATCCGTTACAGGAACTGGAATACAGTCTCTCTGTTTGACAGAAAATTTAAAGTGGTTTGTTCTGAGCTCAATGGGCGCTACAGCAGCAATGAATTCCAGGTGGAGGTGAGCAAATCAAGAAGTAATAGCTGATATGATTCCCGTAAGACTTCCTATCCTACATGTAACTTTTTCCTGTTACAGGTGAATGTGATCCACACTGCCAGCCCCCCAGAGGCTCCAAATCATATTATATCAGAGGCTTTGTTTGTTCCATCCCGGCATCAGTCTCCTGATCTGTTGGGTCATAACCCTGCCAGCACACACTCAGCATCAGGTACGTCTGTATTTTCCTCAGAAATATGGTAGTTTCTCCTTGTTAAAGTGCTGGAATTCTCACCAGAACATCTGCTGACAACATGATGCCAGTCAAGTCTCCTGTTTTAAAATCAGAAGCATCACGGTCGTACAAAGACCTCTATTGCTCAATCATTAATTGTATCTTGTGATGTAATGATGGCGCCCTCTGCTGCTCATTATTGCATTGAATATAGTTGTGTGATGATGGTGCTCCTTACTTCCTCAATCCTGCTTCGAGCAGTATAGTATAATGATATATCAAATCAGTCATTTATTGTATATTTTAATGTAATGACAGTGCCCTCTGCTGCTCACTTATTGCAATGTACTTAGTGGTGTATTGATGGGTCCCTCTGCAGCTCATTCTTGTATTATCGATGTAGAAGTGCACTCTATTGGTCAGTATGGTGTCTGTTGCTTTTGTTGCACTACTATGCACAAAGTCAATGTTTTCCTTCTTCTACAGTGGTTCCTAGTGCTGCCACCATCGTCATAGTAGTTTGTGTCAGTTTCCTTGTCTTCATGATCATTCTGGGAGTGTTTCGTATTCGTGCCGCCCATCAGCGCACCATGCGTGACCAAGAGGGTGGCAAAGAGAATGAAATGGACTGGGATGACTCCGCTCTTACTATCACTGTGAACCCCATGGAGGTAAGTCCTCAGGTCATAAGTGTTGCTACATATGGGATGCCCTAGATCTTCCATCATGTAGACTGTAATAAATTTTGTATTTTACTTTTTCCTGATCCAGACCTATGAAGACCAACACAGCAGTGAGGAGGAAGAGGAGGAGGATGATGATGAGGACAGTGAAGATGGAGAAGATGATGATATAACCAGTGCTGAATCTGAGAGCAGTGAGGAAGAAGAAGGCGAGCAGGAGGAGGACCAGCAGAATGTCAACCGGCAGCAGCAGCTGGAGTGGGACGACTCCACCCTGACCTATTGATCTCAGTCGCCATTACCACCCAGTCACAACAGCTCACACTCATCACCTCTGCAGGCACACGGTGTAAAAAGTCATTCCAGGCGCTGAAACCAACCAGCACATGCTCATCCAACATGCGGATAAATGGTGCCCCTCTCCTGCCTTCCCAGTGACTGGGGTCATCTTCAGTGTTTCAGTCCTTCCTGCACTTTCCTTCCACGCTCTCCCCATCGCCCACTGATGGGAGGGACACAGGCGATACTGGACTTCATCCTTCATTCCTGATTTCTGTTCTGAAAGATACAAAACTTTTGGTTGAGAGACGGGGCACAGGGACTCCATGTAGACTGCTGATTTTATTGGTTTTAACTCTTTCCCAAATTATTGCATGTCACTTATTGGCAAAACTCCACTCAAGAACCTTTTTCCTGTCTGAGATGCTGGCAGATTTTGCATCTGGGTGGTGCTGCAAATGAATCCGGCAGACAGTAAAAGGGGTCAAAACCAAGACTAACTTTTTAATATTTTCTTTGTAAATATGTTGGATTCAATGTAATTATGTCCATGTTGCTAGTGTAAAAGGGTTTGGAATTCTGGAATGCAGGGTGGCACCTGTGCCAGTCTTGCGCAACCTCAGTGAGGTGATTTTTCCTTGGCTGGTGGAGGTCTGCAGCCTGACCTAGGCAAGGAGACACAGTGGTGCAAGTGAGCTTTAATAACACTCACTCCCGAGTTCTTTGTCTTTCTGGCTCAATATCTATAACCTTCCAAAATAGAAGAAGCACAGGGCTGTAACCAGTCATAAAGATAACCGGTGCCAGTCTGCTGCTCTCGGGGGGAGGCATGTCAACAACTGCCTGTAGCGCCCACCAGACCTCCGCAGGTCCACCCCCTTGCTTTAAATACCAGGTTCACTTTTCTGCAGGACAGGCAAGATTATACATATGTGGATCATTGTAACTTCCAGTCCCCTCCAGCGAGGGAATTTTATTCTTATGTCATTAGTGAGACCCCCAGGATGTCCTCACCTGCTCAGCAGCTGTTAGCCGGGAGAAAAAATATTGTTTACATGTGACCTTGTAATTATTTTCCACACCTAGCTTGGAAAAGAAAAAACAAAATGTACATTTTTGTGAGACGAGGAAAACAAAAGTCCTGATCTTATGAAACAGGTGAAATGGTTTGTAAAGAATTACTACGGTGTATGAGCCTATAGGGCTCGGAGGTGACCAGAGACTAGGGCGGCTCAGTGCTGCCACTGGGCCTGTATGGCAGGTTCAAGCAACCTGTCCCTCTTCCATTGTTATGCTCAAGTCTTGGGATTTGAAGTTCTCCCACTAGTATAATTATGTATTGTACGTCTCATTTAGATTATCACTGGTCATGAAATGGTTTACTTAAAGGGACACTACATCTAAAATATTTAAGTGTAAAAGGAGCACTCTTTATCAGTCACATAGACTACTCATTTTTGAGATCAATGAGCAGACAGTTTAACTTGGTGGTGGTGCTGCTGCTGGAACCTTGTAATGCCTTGCAGAAAGGCTTCTTCATGGCTGCAGGGTCTGTGGATGCTATTGGATGCCTCTTTGTTACAATGACTAACATTTTTAGGTTGTGCCCCTCTAACGATGGATAATGTGCAAATGGAGGGTTTGGGGCAAGGTAGGGGGCAACATGTTCTGCTCCTTTAGAACTGGATTCGGTAAGGTGTCTTTGTGCCAGGTAAGTGGAAAAAGTCTCTTATTGGATTGGTGGTACGTGTAGGCTGTCATTAGGTCTGAGATACGTTTAAATATATATATAATATATAGATTTAGGGGGCATCACATGAATTGAGAGTAAAGCAGAGAATTGTGGTAAGAGAGTGCACCCCCATTGGTTACATGCAGCAGAGTTGACTGTGGTCCCCAATGAATGCTACATAACTGGCTGTATGTAGACAATAGGGCATGAAGGACAGGTGAGATATACACTACAGGTGGTCAGCAGGTTCTGGGGTCTCATCCTGCAGGACAGAGGGCTGCAGACCAGCGAACTGGCTTAGGCTTTTTTTTTTTTTTTTTCTTTTGTTTACCATAAATGTAAATTCTTAGATTTTTACGTAAGATATTGGGGGATTGTTTAATGACTTCTGTGATAACGTGATAAACATAACTGCAAGCTCTTGAATAACCTGGGGACCCCTCCCCCTCGTCTTGTGTTTATGTTGTGTAGCTCTGTCCATCCATTTTAATATCACCGTAGCTGCTGTATTTAGACTTTAAAAACCAATCGCAACATGTAACGCAACCGCTCAAGCGTCCTAAACTTTCTGATGCTGTATGTAGGCGCAATGAATATAACTTTTCAGATTTGTATATTGGTGATAGGTCAGTTTGAACAGTCTATAAGCTACAATAAATTTCTGGTTCTAAACTCTGATGCTCCATTTTATTCACACGGTATCCAATGTGTGGTAGAAGCTGATATGGGTTTATTTTTGTGTAGAGTTTGGTTGTTACTTCTCATTTATGCGTTTTGTGTCCTTCTTCTACATTAAAGAACAGCTGCACGCGCACATTAAAATTCTCGAACTACTCCAGACCGTATCGTTATACATAGGGGCAGTTTTTTTTTATAGTACATACTTTGTATATAGGAGGCAGTAATATAATAGTAATATTCTTCTGCATGGGAAGCCATATTAAACTACTTAAATTCTTGTACGTAGGGGTGGTATTATAGTAGTTATGTTAGTCTGTAATACTGCCCTCATTGTAGTACTTATATTTTGGAGGTAATAATAAGAAGAAATGTCTTGACTGCAACTACAGCTTCCAAAGAAATTTATTAAATATGTCTGTCCAAAGGCTGCAGCTTCTTGTAGAAAACCACTTCAGACTAAAGCCCCTTGTAGTGAGCCGCAGCAAACAAAAAAAAAAAAAAAGCGCTACGGGAAAAACTGCGACGTTTACGCCACATGGGGCCCGGCCTCAAACACTGCAGTCTCTTCCCTGCTTACCAAGTGCAGTGCCTCACAATGTGTAGTGGCTGTGTTTGGTATTGCAGTTTAGCTCGATTCACTTGGATGTTATTGATCTAGATCAATAACAATAATACAATAATCAACAATAATCAATAGCAGATCTGCAGAAAGGCCGTGTGACCAATGAACTTGACATTTCTGGATGTGATTGGAAGCCACAGTCACCTGAGCTAATCGCTGATCTCATATTGGTGTCCTGTCACAAGTATTTAAAGGGGTTGTGTCCACATAGACACTGATACCGGGGATAAGTGTCCTTCTATGGGGCTGTGGGTACTGCGAGATTACAGTCCCAGCTGTTTTTAGTACCTTTTTAAGGGAAATTTTGTTTTCTTATGTCATATTTATGAGTGAGCCATGGCCTCTGTTTACACCAAGTTCTGTTTAGACTTCAAAAGACAGAAGCGGTTATAAGCCACTGTCTTCTCCTAAGGGCCCTCGATCTGCTCCTGTATTCCCTTTTAATTAAATGTCAAGCTTATTGTGCCCAGAATAGAATGTCTGCTTTTTGCTTTGTTGTAGACAGGAACTATTTAACCCTTCTTGCCGCAGCCATTTAACTTATTTTTTTTTTTTTTTTTTTGGTTTTTACTCCAAAAGCCATAACTTATTTTTCTGTTTACAGAGCAGTATAAGGGTTTGTTTTCTGCAGAACAAATTGTAATTCCTAATCAAATAATTTAATATACCATACCATGTACTGAGAAATTAGAAAATGTTCAAAAAAAAAAGTGGTAGAATTGGAACAAAAAAATTGTTACCCTATTTTATTTTTTTTTATAGTGTTCACTGTGTGGAAAGATGACACATTAATTGTATTCTGTGGGTTGGTGAGATAACAGCAATTCCAAACGTTTTAATACCTTAAAAAATGTAAAACCTTAATGTTTTTCCCCCATGTACAGCATTGTGTAAGGGGCCTTTTTCTGAGTGCAAGTTCCTTTACTGATACTAAATTGGGTAATGCAGGGGTGTGAGGAAGGGATTTAATTTTATATAGAATTTACTTTTTTTTTTTTTTAAGCCACTTTTTAGGGAGCTTGAACAAGCAATCATTAGATTCCTTACACCATATTGAATTCTATGGTAAAATCTCTATGTTGCTATTGAGCCCTGTCACAGGTAGGTCTCAATAGTAATGTATCATTGGCAGGCCTGTAAACCTTCAGAAGACTCCCAGCTGCCATGGCAACAGAATAGCTCCCAAAATATAATTGGAGAGCTGTTCCGTTGCAAAGAATGTAAATAAAAGTAACCACTCAGATTCCATGGTCGCATCTGACAATTTGCATTTATGTGGTTAAAGGGAACCCAAGTTGATTTGGGACACTAAACCACCCACCAGTCCTTATGGACCAGGGGTTTAGTGTCCCAAATAGGTCTGTTGTAAAACAGTCTGTGCCTGCATTAAGGAGGGGGGTCCTTTTATATACTTTTAGGATCTATGTGAAAATCTGATGTAGTTTTAAGTCAAATCTTTGCAGCAATATAGAAAATTCTGAAGGGTTCACAAACTTACAGTGATGCTTGAAAGGGCAGTTTCACATAATAGGGTGATATTTATGAATGGGTCTGTACTTTTATCCACAATTGCAGTTAAAAATTACAGTCATGTACATGGAGCATTACTCATACATCTGTGACTCATGGGGAGTGTGCTGTTTAGGTTCTCAATGGACTGCAACTATGGTCTGGTCTTTTGTAGTCTGTGGGTCAGTGGCCAACTCTCACTAAGTTCACATTTAGGAGCCTCCACCACAGATTTTTAGCATCAAAGTGTTCCATCAGAATCTGGGTCAGTCATAACTGATCTGTCCCTGTCAGGACTTTTGTTTTTCTGTTTCTATAACTAAACAAAAAAATATAAATTCCAGTGGATATGTGAGCACAGCCGTACCCAGATACATCAAGCTGCCACAGATTTCTGGTATAACAGGAAGGAGAGACACTACAGCTTCATTTTTCTCTCGCCCCATGTACAGTCATGGCCAAAAGTTTTGAGAATGATACAAATATTAATTTTTACAAAGTCTACTGCTTCAGTTTTTCTAATGGCAATTTGCATATACTCCAGAATGTTATAAAGAGTGATCAGCTTAACAGCAATTACTTGCAAAGTCAATATTTGCCTAGAAAATGAACTTTATCCCCCAAAACACATTTCAACATCATTGCAGCCCTGCCTTAAAAGGACCACCTAACATCGTTTCAGTGATTGCTCCATTAACACAGGTGTGGGTGTTGATGAGGACAGGGCTGGAGATCAATCTGTCATGATTAAGTAAGAATGACACCACTGGACACTTTAAAAGGAGGCTGGTGCTTGCCATCATTGTTTCTCTTCTGTTAACCATGGTTATCTCTAAAGAAACACGTGCAGTCATCATTGCACTGCACAAAAATGGCCTAACTGGGAAGAGTATTGCAGCTAGAAAGATTGCACCTCAGTCAACAATCTATGGCATCATCAAGAACTTCAAGGAGAGAGGTTCCATTGGTGCCAAAAAGGCTCCAGGGCGCCCAAGAAAGACCAGCAAGCGGCAGGACCGTCTCTTAAAAGTGTTTCAGCTGCGGGATCGGGCTACCAGCAGTGCAGAGCTTGCTGAGGAATGGCAGCAGGCAGGTGTGAGTGCATCTGCACGCACTGTGAGGCGGACACTCTTGGAGCAAGGCCTGGTCTCAAGGAGGGCAGCAAAGAAGCCACTTCTCTCCAGAAAAAACATCAGGGACAGACTGATATTCTGCAAAAGGTACAGGGAGTGGACTGCTGAGGACTGGGGTAAAGTCATTTTCTCTGATGAATCCCCTTTTCGATTGTTTGGAACATCTGGAAAACAGCTTATTCGGAGAAGAAGAGGTGAGTGCTATCACCAGTCTTGTCTCATGCCAACTGTAAAGCATCCTGAAACCATTCATGTGTGGGGTTGCTTCTCAGCCAAGGGAATCGGCTCTCTCACAGTCTTGCCTAAAAACACAGCCATGAATAAAGAATGGTACCAGAATGTCCTCCAAGAGCAACTTCTCCCAACCGTCCAAGAGCAGTTTGGCGCTCAACAATGCCTTTTCCAGCATGATGGAGCACCTTGCCATAAAGCAAAGGTGATAACTAAATGGCTCAGGGAACAAAACAGAGAGATTTTGGGTCCATGGCCTGGAAACTCCCCAGATCTTAATCCCATTGAGAACTTGTGGTCAATCATCAAGAGACGGGTGGACAAACAAATTCAGACAAAATTAAAGCATTGATTCTGCAAGAATGGACTGCTATCAGTCAGGATTTGGTCCAGAAGTTGATTGAGAGCATGCCAGGGAGAATTGCAGAGGTCCTGAAGAAGAAGGGTCAACACTGCAAATATTGACTTGCTGCATTAACTCATTCTAACTGTCAATATAAGCTTCTGTTACTCATAATATGAATGCAATTATATTTCTGTATGTGATAAAAACATCTGACAAACACAAATAAAAACCAGAGGGTAGCAGATCATGTGAAAATATAATATTTGTGTCATTCTCAAAACTTTTGGCCATGACTGTACTTTACTCCTACCAGTACTTCTCTATGCAGGGCATCTCCTAAAAAGAGTACAGGGCTTGCTCAGAAAGAACTGTCAGATTCATGTATACGATGGGTGCTTTATACATTACTGAACATGGGCTATTCAATGGTACATCTTTCTCAATCCCACCAAAATACAGCTTAAAGGTGTTGTCTGGGATAAACTCAAAATTAACCCCTAAACTAAACCCCTGCCTAACTTCTAATTACCCATATATCTGGGGAGGTCCAGGGACACTAAAGGAAAGGGACAGTTCGAGTGAAGTCTCTGACCACATGGCAGAGCTCCTGCTAGCAGGTAGGAGTCAGAGGCGTCCCCAGTAGAAACAGACTGTAGAGGAGGCAGGGTTCCGCCTGTCAGAGTGGAGCTTGAGATGTGGCCCTATCCGGGGAGTGCCCAGAAGGGAAGGAGGACTGTGGCCTGTAGGAGGATTTCCTGGTCATCCTGCGAGGAAGGCTCCTGGAAATGGAACGATGAGTGCGGCCAGGGAGGAGCATAGAAGTCACCGACTCAGCAGCGATCTAGGAAGGCAGCTGTTCCAAAGTTTCCACCTCAGACTGGTTAAGTCTGGAAAGGATGCCATGGCCTGGGTAAAGGAGGCTGCACATCTGGGAGGGAAAAACTGCTACAGCGGGGCCGGGAGGAGACCACACAGCTGAGCAAAGCTTCAACGCCGTATGCGTGCATCCTTGAATGCTTCACGAATTTGCGTTTCATCCTTGTGCAGGGGCCATGTTAATCTACTCTGTATCGTTCCAATTTTAGTATATGTGCTGCTGAAGTGAGCACTGGAAGGCAGAGAAGACCGATGAGCCCAGGCTGGCCGCATAGTAACATTTGTTAGAGTGGGCGCACGCATAAAGGTGGCGGGACCGGAGGCGAGGCCAGGGGTCGAGATGGCTATATCTGGGAGGACATGGAGGAGGTGCCCAAGGAAAAATAGGGGTAACCCAGGGGTTAACCTACCAGACCACCGGAAGCATGGCCTATCGCTGAATGCTGCAGAGTAGGCTGTGCAGAGAGAGATCCCCAGTGTTAATGTCCCTCCAGGAGCAGAAAAACAGGTTGTGAAAAGAGCAGCAGGGCTGCAGAACAGAAAAAATAAAGATAACATTTTTCTGAGGAGAGCCCTCCCCCAGATTTCCCGCATTCAGGGACTAGGCAGGAAGGAGACCACCCTCTGGCCAATAGGAAGGCTTGGGTGGAGTTTGGAGGCTCGGGAAGCGGCGAGCCTAGTTACAGCCTAGTCTCCGCCAGAAGCCGTGTACTAAAGTATAATTGCGGCCAGCCAAGGCCTAAAAAGGTACTAGGGGCCAGGACAGGGGCCCCAAAGAAACAACAAATGAACCTTCTGAACAGAAACCACTCAGTGAGCAGCAAAAAAAAAAAAAAAAAAAAAAGCCCCAGGAGTGACAGAGGAGGAGGGGGGGGGGGGGAAGAAGGGGGGGGGCCGCTTATTCACTGACATGCCCCCTCTACATCTAAGGAAGCCCACCATGGCCCCAGGAGGAGGGGAGCTGAGGAAAAGGGAGCCCTTTGTGGGGTTGTGGGATGGAGGAATTCTAATACTCACCTGTCTGTCGTCTTCAGGCGGCACAGGGTCACCCCCGTGGTAGGACCTCACACGTGGGAGTGGGGTCACCGGTGGTGCCGCGACTGGGTGACCAGCGAGGTGCTCCTTTGCAGAGCGCTGTACACGCAGAGGGGTACAACTCGTGTGGCATACACGCTGAAGACGCCCCCTGCACCCAAAAGAAAAATAAAAACAGTGTAAGAGAGGAAGGCCTGAGTCAGGTCGTAGCTACCTCCTACAGCCTCTAAGTTTAAACTGACTAAGCACAGTGTCTGTGAGAAGGGTATAGCCCAGGGGCGGAGCCGACAGCTTTTCATTCTCCTAGTGGCCAGGTCTATACCCATGGTGCTGTGTTCCCCAGTGAAATAAGAAATCATTTTCCTTTCCTTGCAGTTGCAGGTGTTCCACTGCACACTGGTTGAAGTGAAAGTTGTAAGTATATGCAGCTTCACTTCAACCAATGACATGCTGGGATATACTGGGAATACAGGCATGGTCTTGGTATTATTTTGAAGGCAAGATTCTTGACTTTAAAACACCAAGATTGGGGATCCGGAGTTAGAATGGTTTAAGTGACTGCAGTCTCATTGACTATCCTGCTTGTGGTCTGAACAAAGTACATTAGAGTTTAGGCCAAGCAGGATACATTAAACTGTCAGAGGGTTAAAGGGAGTCTGTCAGCAGTCAATTGATTATAAACATAAATCACAGTACCTGTGTAGAGGGGTTTCTAAATATGCCTGTGTTATTCAGCTTTGCAGCCCCATTTTCATGTAAATTGTTATATTCATATGCAAAAAGAAGTGGGGATATTGGCCTCAGCTCTAGATTCCAACGCAGAGCACTTCCCCTCATTTGCATATGAATACAATGGCAAATTACATGAAACTGGGGCTCCACAGCTGAACAGGCATTTGTAAACTGTAGAATCTACTTTCCAAAGGTACTGGGATTAGGTATATAACCAATTTACTGCTGACGGATTCCCTTTAAAATAAACCTAAAAGAGGGCACACCACATACTTCCGAAAGATCAGCTTCATTATAATGCCGAACTGTTAGATATTTGCTTTAAATACCTTATAGTTTGTGATAAATTGTTGGAAGTTGGGGAAATGCACTGATGATTCCTCTTCCGCCAGTCAGCTGTGACTTTCCACTGCTGATTAAACCCAGATGAATGGGTTTAATCTGCAAAATGCTAATTTTTTTTTTTTCAGTGTCCTGCTGCAATTGAAAACAATGGGAGGCAGAATCTGGGCAGAACCTGACCAGACAATTTTTCTTCAACACTTCCATTCCTATTAAATCAACTTTTATCTTCTCAAGTTAACCATGGAAAGTTAAGAGTTGTCTGGGACTATGATATCGATTTCTGTGGCCTCTACACTACTTACCAAGCACAGCGTTGTGCATTGTATAGTGGTTGTGCTTGGTATTATAGCTTAGTCCCATTCATTTGAATGGGACGGAGGTGCAGCATGGACATGTGACCAACGCAACTGGCCTGAAAAGTCCTGGACAACCCCTTTAATACTGATGGTCTTTTCTTAAAAAAAGTGATCAAAATCAGATCAGTGGGGATCCAACACACCCATCAATCAGATGTTCAAAGCAGCAATGCTGCCGCACAGGCCTTGGGACAGGTCCATTGGTCACATGGCGTGCGTACAGTACATTTCCATAGAGAACTGTGCTTGGTAAGCAGTGAAGAGTCTACTGTGGCCTCATAAAACAGTTAATCTTAGGATAGATCATCAATATTATATTAACAGGGTCCCAGGCCCCAGCACCCCTATGTCTCAGGTATATAAAATAAAGTTCTGGATAACAGTGTGAGGAGTCACCTGAATACACCAAATCCTTAATTCAAGTAAAAATAAGACAAACACACCTTACACTGTATGATGTCTGTCTCTTTCCAAACACGTACAGTGTACACATTTATTAACATAATTACAAGGGAAGTTGTTTATTGCAACAAATGCTTCAATAGGAGCGTCCGGTCTGGGCCATTTAAAAAGCTTGCTGAGAACTACAGGTAGTTAATATGACATCAGTGCAAGATTTGCCATTTATGGGTCAAAAGTCCCTGTAGACCAGTACTCTGCAACCTATAGTTCACCAGCTGTTGTGTAACTAAACTCACAGTATGTCGCGATAACACAGAATAACAGTAGTTCACAACAGTTACAGAACCACAGGCTGCAGCCATCTGCTGTAGAGTGACCCCAGTGCAACAAGCTTGAAATGAGAAGGGTCTTGCATCAGAGTCTTCAGACAATCCAATTCACACCTTTCTGGGTCGAGTGCTGGGAAGTTAGGCAATCAGTTCATTGTACATAAGGAGCCATCATTTGTCAGTGACCAACACAAGACATGAAGAATCCCACAGTAGCTTCATGCTAAAGGAAGCCATGTGCTGATTGCTGTAGAGATGGACTAACACATTCCAAGACAGCTCGATGCTATGTAGCGCACAGTCTTCCCTGGAGCGTTCAGCATTGGCAAGGCTGAACACACAATGACGTCAGGAGCCAAGTGGTGGCCAACAAGCCATATAATGGATGTTGCAGTGTTAAATCCCAAAGTCTGTAGATAAGGAGCGGGACAGATGAAGGGATTGTGGAGTCTGCTATGTAGGAGAGCTCTCTTGTGCCTTAAGATCCAAATATTGTATCAAAACCCAACATTTTGTGTCCCTTTAAATCACTGTCTGTTGTCTTTGGATACAGTGTGAGCAAACCAATTCACTTTGGTTTTCCAGCTTTCACGCAGAGCTTCATTGAACTTCACCCGGAACTGCTTTAATGCGTCCTCGTCACTTTTCCCAAGTGCTAAAGAGTCCTGAAGGAAAAAATAAAAAGGCCATTCTGGAACCAAGCAATATATTTATATCCCAAGTTATCCCAAACCCTCTTAATAAACGCAGTTGTCAGGCCATGAACAAAACAACTTGTAGGTTTTGCACCAGTATCAGTTCTGTGCAGCCTGCAGTGTAAAGAATGAAGGTTGTCACTCGGTGTCCTGACTCCTAGGCAACCTTTTTGTCTCATTCTTGGGTGCAGTGCATTCTGTTGTATGGAGTTACGTAAATTAAAAATAAAGTCCTCACCTTCAGATACTGGATATCTTTAGAGCAGGTAAGTTCAGGCAAGCCCGCTGCTTTCATTAGTGCAAACAAGTTAAGGAAGAGGGCGCCGTGACATCGGAGGATGGTGTAAGCTTTTTCACAGTAATCCCGGAACCTGCATTACAGCAAAATGGAGATTTGTGAATTGACTCTGGATTTCATTTTTGTGTAAAGCAGCAGGCTTTAGCAGTAAAAATTTTCCCCTTCCTTTTTTTATCCTGAACCTGGAGCAGTTGTAGCTGTGTATAATCTTAGGATATTCTCACCTCTCAAACTTCTCACTGTTGTTAGTTTTTCCCTGCTGAATAACATGCACAAAATCGTACGTCAGAATAAAGGGAACACGTTCGCGGTTAAAGCCAAATTTAGTTTTAAAGTTACCAAGGAAGTGACCGAAATCGATGTGAAACAGCTGGAATGAAAATAAATACATTTTAAAAAATCCAGACACCAATTACAATAAATAAACTGCAACAAGGAATAAAATATTGTCGGGATGTGTAGTGTATAGATCATCACATACCTGCCCAGTTTCACATATCATAATGTTGTCACTGTGACGGTCCCCAATGCCCAGAACATATGTTGCTACACAGTAGCCAGCACAGGACAGAGTGAACTCCTCAATTGCTCGCTCCAAAGCATCCCTATCATAGAAGAAATCAGGTAGTAACGGGTCAGGAATCCTCACCATTTATACACTACGAGTAGCAGCAGCATGAACCATAACTGTACTGCTCCTCTAGGTAGCTAAATTGCCATGCTACTCTCTAGTACTCACCCAGGATTCTTGCTCTTTAGCCAGTTAAGCAGGGCATCCTTATTGAAAGCCGCTGTCGCTGCCATGTTACTTTTGTTACGCTGGATGTTGGCAATAGTGTCTGAGTGCATGACAACTTCAATAAGACCTGTTTTATCTCCGGTTGATAGGCAGCCGTAAGGGGTGACCCTATACAGTGAAGGCAAGCAATCCGTTACTAATCCTTTATCAATTCTGCAGGACTCAACTGCAGTTTCCCACACTGTCCATTAGACAGTGCTCTGGTGAACCACTGCCCAATAGCCTTAAATAGGTTGTGCCGCTATGGACACTTAATCCTTATCCACAGGATGTGTCTGATTGCTAGAGGCCCAAATGCCGGGTCACCAGTGATCAAGGGGACCAAAGTCTCCCTAAAGCCTCCTTGTTAATGGAGAACCAGTGTGCTTCCGTGAACAGCGCTCCAGTCACTTCTATTGGGCAGCCCCAAGAAATGAATGGAGTGCCAGTCACGCAAGCGCACTATTCACTTTCAGTCCCTCGCCTTCCTGATTATTGGGGAGCCGGCATTCAGGCCCCCAGGAATCAGACACTTATTCCCTATCCACAGGACAGGGAATACGTGTCCACAATGGCATAACCTCTTTAAGGCCCCAGGGGAATCTAGTCTAGAAAATCCAGTCCATATTTCCCAGCCCAAATCCTGTCAGGAGACTTGGACTCTTTGTATGATAGTGAGAGTCCTGACCTCACTGCAGCTCTTCTGTCCATAGTATATTCAGTAGGAGACACTGAAGCCACAATCGAGCAGGGACTATCATCATAGATCACTATGATGGAAAGAGTCCTGGTCTCCTCAATGGGTTCAGGCCAGGAAATCAGGCAGATGTACACACCGCATTTTCTGATCCAGATTCCCCTGTGGGCAAGGGGCTTAAAGGTTTATTACCACCTCTGCAAATTACTGGTAGGATGGGAATAATGGTTCCTAAATGCTGACCACTGGGACTTACAGGGACAGCCGAGCGGTGCTGCTTTATGCTATTTCTGTAAGGGTGGGTTCACACCTGCGCTTCAGTCCGTCCGTTGCCAAGCCGAGTGAAAATCTCGGCGAACGGGATTGGCATCGGATACAGACAGGTTTGAGACGCATTGGTTAAAATCCCATTCATTTGAATGGGTTTTTAAAGCAATGCGCGGGTGTGCACTTACACCCTCTGTGCTGCAAAGCCGATTTTTTTTTCGTCCTGCATGTCCGACTTTGTTTCCGATGAAAAAAAAAGGATTTTCACTCGGATTGGCAATGGACGGACTGAAGCGTAGGTGTGAACCCACCCTAACTCTTATAGAGAAGAATAGGGGCTATGGAAACAATGTGGCTAAAGGTAAAATGCTGTTTCCATAGCTCCCATTAACCACTAAAGGAGTTAAGGAAACAGCGTAGATCACTACTCAGCTCTGTCTATAAGTGTACTACTCTAGGGTCAGGATTTACAAGCAGTTATTCCCTTCTCAGAAGCAATTTGCCAAGATGGGATTGACCCTTTCATATGTAAGAATTAAGGCCCGGTTCACATCTGCGTTCGGGTTTCCGTTCGCGAAGTCCGCTTGGGGACCCCGCGAATGGAAACCTATACGCATAAAATAGCGGTTTACCTGGGAAACCCGCGGACCCCATAGACTATAATGGGGTCCGTGTGGTTTCTGCTTGCTTCGTGCGGAAACCACACAGACTCCATTATAGTCTATGGGGTCCACGGGTTTCCCAGGTAAACCGCTTTTTTATGCGTATAGGTTTCCGTTTGGGGGGGGTCCCCAAGCGGACTCTCCGAATGAAGATGTGAACCAGGCCTAATACTATAAATAAATCTATACATCTAAAAGCTGTAAGAAGTTAATTTACATAATTTTTCACAACTTTCTATAAAATTATAGGTCTTCATTTAATCAGACACTATGAAATTAATGTACGTTGTTGGTCATAATCGAAATAGTCAGTAATACTTGATTTGAACGTTCTACTTTGCCAAAATCTTGGGATTCTCAGTACCTTTATGCTATGTAACCTTTTCTCTGGACAAATTAATGTAACTAGCTAACTATCCAGCAGATGGCAATAGACTACATGAGCTTGTCAGTGTAATCGATAAGGTAGCAGAGCTGCAACCAGGTGCTGCCACTGGCCACCAATCTGAAAGAGTAAATAGTCTTGGTCATCATTCCTATGTATAACTGAAGACTACAAGTTTCAGATCTGCCTTTGGCCTAATTACTACTACAGTAAAAAGGGTTTTCCAGATTACAGATACTGATGACCTATCCGTAGGACAGGTCATCTATATCAGATTTGTGGGGATCGGACACACTGAACCCCCACAATCAGCAGTTTGAAGAGGCCGCAACAAAGTGAATGGGTGCTGATCTGCAACAGCCTGACCCAGTCACTACACAGAGAGAAAAAAAAAAGCTGTCTGGTTCTGTTCCCTGTGTATGTTCAGACATCTGCTGTGAACAGCTGAACAGTAGGGGTACCGTGTGTTGGACCCCCAGCAAAGTAAACAAACTGTAGTTCATCAATATCTTTAGCAAGAAGATCCCTTTTAATATGGTTTTATGTACTCACCTGAGGTCTAGTCCTTCTTTCTTCCATAAAACATCCATCAGTTTTATCATCTGTAGGGTCAGCATGTCCTGCCGCAGATCTGTAAAATCAAAAGATTTGTTTCGTAGGAAGAATCTACCCATATGGCATCCCTCCAGTAGAGCTACCTTTTCCATGAAACTTACCATCTCCATTCTTAAAGATGATACCAACCCGGCTCCCACCCAGCAGGTCATTGTTGTACACAATCCAAAGAGGTTTCATCTTTGACTCCATGAAAGTGCAGAGTTCCACGCTGTTAAAGAAAGAGGTACAGAGGGATTAGACGGTGTACCACCAATGTCCCCCAACCTTGAATCCAGATCCAGTTCTTCACATGACCTGTCTGAAAAGTACTCACCACACATCTGTGAGAATAAGGTTTGGGTCCAGTGGAGAATAAATGTGGGACAGCGGCTCTAGGTATGTGTCCTGCCTCATACACATATGCATGGCTTCTTTGGCCTGGGCCTTGCTGGTCTTTTGGACACTGGACCTCACAAAGTCATTGAGACCTTTCAGTTTGGATAAAGCTTCTCCCTATACGAAGAGGGGGAGGGGGTTAACTAATGGTGCAAGGAAGCAAAATGGCAACCTTCTAAAGTAATCCTTCTCCGATACTACACCTCTTAGCAAGGCATAAAAACAATTCTATTTTCTGTGGTTACGACCACTAGTAGTTGTCTTTTTTGCTGAACTAGCTTTACAGTGATGAAGTAAAACAAACTCTACCTGTTTCATAAGAACCTTCATGTGATAGGTGCTCCCCCTGCAGTATGCTTCAAGGATCAGACCAAATCTCAATGCCACTGCTTGAACATGCATCTCAGATCTCAGGAAAAAAAAAAAAAAAAAAAGCAGCAAGTTACAAAACAAAATCAAAGCAAAATAGGTATAGGTATTTAGGAATAGAACTAGTACTTACCTAAGGTGCCAGAATAAGAAGTGACCAATCTTCCGGTGGATCAGCGCCCTCTCCAGGAGGAACATCGTCAACTCACAGTCTAGGTAAGATTCATATTTAAGAACCTGCACAAGCTGAAGGAGATACTGACAAAGCTCCTCGTTCCTGTACAAAAGGAGAAAGCAGTAGCAATGTTACATATCCGAGAAGATGAAGACTTCACATCATCATGACCTGGATTAATCTCGGATCAAGACCAGAGAGCTTCACAGGCAGAACAGTCTCTAGGGGGGCTCCAGTTAGTTGTTCTTTAGAGTCAAAATTGTAAAGAAAGGAATTGTCAGACCTCACTGGCCAGTAAAAGGATGATGTCTCACAACTGCACTCCCATGCTTGTGATGCAGGATAGGAATGCTATGAGACTCCCATCGGTCCCCTCCACAAGGTCAGAAAAGTTTTCTTAAACCTGTACTCACGTTAATTTTTTCAGGCAGCTCATAGTGAAGGATCCCACTTGTCTATCAGGGAAGTTGAAATCTAATAATTCCAGAGCCGTGAGAACAGGTAGCTCCGGCCAAGTCTGAAGCAGATAGACCATCTAGTGCAGACACAAAAGTAGACATTAGGAGTATACTAGCTTCATATTATATAACCATGTCATATACGATAGCATTGAGTGCTCCCTACTGTCTGTACCTGTGCAACATCCTCGTGCTTGTTCCATTTTGTAGTGAGCAGCAGTTTGGGGAGGGCCTCTGGGTAACGTTCTTTAATTTCATGACGCAGTTTCCACACAAGTTCCTTTTCATGCTCATACAGTTCGGCTTGGCCTTTCCGGTCGACTATCTCCAGGAGCTGCTGTCGCTGCAAAGGACAAGGCAAGACACCTGCTGTTTGTCATCCCTTAACAGTGTCCCAGATCTTCCAAGCTCAGACTGTGGCCCACGTGGGGGCCCGGTCACATGGACTGCAGCGACACGACACAAAACCACACCACACAGTCTGTCCTGTTATAACTAGGATTATTGACATTCTGCAATAACAAGGAGCTAATTAAAGAGGCAATTACAGCTCCATGGAAGGAACACAGAACAAGCCCCAAACTAGACAGCCGCTTACACGTCCCCCTGGTGGTAATTAATCCATTCAAGGGTGAATGCAGTTTTCTTTTTCAATATGACGTTCGTGTCTTGCAGTTACTGGCAATTGCTTCCACTGTTAAGTTTCTGCTAATTCACTTGCTTTGAAATCAACCAAAGCTAAAAGTACAGCCCCCCTCACTTTGATCTAAATAGACTCCCCCTCCCAACCACAAAACAAAAATGATGAAGAATTTCTTAACAGTAATTCAAAGTTCTGTTATATAGAAAAGGCTGTACAGAAAGTCCCAAAAAGTTCCTAGTGTAAAATGATGAAATTCTGATTGTGTTTTAGTCACCAATAGAGTGAGCTCACCACCAATGGAGCTCCCTCTAGTGGTGCCTGCAGGCAAACTTTTCACTTAAATTAGTTTTCCTACCAACACTTATTCCCTATCCTATGGGTAGATTCTAAGTGTCTGATCACTGGGACCCTATCAATCCCTGAATCCACTGAGTGAATAAAGTGGTGGTACACACATGACCTTTGCACCATTCACTTCTATTAGAATGATGGTGAACTCAACTGTCAGTTCTATAGAACTGAACGGCTGTTATCAAGCATACACACAACCACCCCAATCTCTCAACCCCATTCAAGTGCATAGGTCAATTCTCTGTGGATTTCGGGACAGTGTCCTGTCACTTATTTCAAGCAACAAAATGCAAGGAATAGCTGCACTGAATGACAACAGGGCTATCTCTGATATCTGGAGCAGTTTGGGCAGAAGCGCTGTCCTGTAACAGATTCCCCATAGGACACTTTCTGTGCTTACTTCATGTAGAACTCATGTCATTTAGTGACTATACAAGGCACATATGCCCAGTTATTTAGTTACCTCTTCAGGGGTGGCATTACACACTTCTCCTAGTCTGCCCAGCTCAAGTATCTAGAGAAAAGAAGAGAATAGAATGGGTATTAGGGCGAATAATGGGTAAAGACGCTGAACCTTAGCAATAACTCCCTTTATCACTAACTTTCTCAATAGAAGGATAGTACACAGGGTAATCGGACACATTGAGAAAGCAGATCCTTAAAGTTGCAGCACTTTCTGTATTCGGGTTACATTGCACAGTTCCCATTGGGTTTAGCAGTTCTCCCTTTTCATCTATAGCAGAAAACAAAATAGTAAAATAAATAAATAAATAAATAAATCAGTGCACAGCTGAGAAGACACTACAGAGCAGATGTGGAAACAAATAGTGTTAATGTCAAGGCATAGATAAAATTGGAGGTACACATAAGGAATATCTGATTTAATAGAGAGAGGGTCTTCCATTTACTGTACTGATCAGATATCCACACCAAGGAGAGACAGAGACAGACAGAGAGATTACCTGGAAACGACGACCACATACAGAGCGGGTATTCGCCATTTTTCAGCATATCCTTGTAATCAAACAGCATGGTGTTCACCCAAGCTATGGGGTAATCCTGCTTACAAGAGAAAACAAGCATTGCAGATATCTACCAAATGACGCTTGAACAACCAGCACAGTACTGTGACACTCACCGTCTTCTTTGACTTTTTTTTGGTAGACTTGGCTTTTTTGGACTTGTCGATAGCATACAGAGCAAGGCTGAGCCTGGTCATGCGAGGAAGATCACAAATATTAACATCAAACTCTAGATGCTGAAACCACTGTGGATCTGAGGAGGCGTTGACTTCACTACTTGCCACCGTCTTACACAAGAGCTCGCTGCCATGGTAGAGGCCACACTGGACCCGCAACTGCCAAAAAACAAAGATCTCAGACAATGGAGGGGTTGTCATGTGTGTAACATGGCTCGGTCATATGAAAGGGTCTAAAGCATGTCATGCCTCTGTGCTACTAATTGAAGGAATTGCTGCCAACTCCCCATCTCTTTGGAAGTCAGACCATGGACTTTCTCCAGACAATCTGAAGGGTTGTTTAATAAGTGAGTTTAGAACCCCTCTCATGCTGCTTAAAAGGGAATTTACAACTTTGGTAGCAACCAAAAACGGACAATTTGAGCTCAAATAATGCGGGATGAAGTTACTATTTCCTGCGTCAGAGAGAGATACAGGCTGTTTAAGTCTGGATCAGTACAAGTAATGTATGAAATCGCTACTGCAACAGAATAACGAGTGCCGCTCTGGAGTACGATACAGACAGTGACTCAGGATCAGTATAGGATACGTCATATAATACATATACTGTACATAGTGACTTCACCAGTAGAGTAGTGAGTACAGCTCTGGAGTGTGGTACAAAGCCTGAGCTTCATCCTACATTAGAGAAGTATTTCATGTATGTACACAGTGGGGTATATTTATCAATAGAAGTTCGATACTTTTCTGTGTAAATTTATGCCAAAATATATAGTGCTCAGAATTTCCGACATATTTAAGAACAGCGTGCACCAGAAAGTACAGAAAAATATGACTGGCTTGACACTTTTGAAAATTGTGCACCACAGTGGGCGTGGTATAAACGTGTCTAACTTTACGACACATTTCCGAAACAGAAAAGAACGAATATGGCGCAGATTTTCTTGTGCAAAGTAAACAAAGTTTACGCCTTAAATTTGTCTCCTTAGTAAGAGAGAAATGATTTGTGTGTGCTTATTTTGGGAAAAAAATTGTAGGGTTTTTGATGCGTGCGCCAAATATTTGTTTCTTACAGCATGCAAATTTTTTTGTCTACATGTTTTGCGCCTAAAATTTATATATATTTGTTGTGTGTGTCAAATCTGTCTCTTAGAGAAGCTCGACACTTAGTTGGATGGTACTTTTTTTTTTTTTTTTTTTTTTTGAAACACTCCATATCTATGAAGGTCAGTACAACAGATTCATAAATATGTCTAAAACTATGAACGGAACAGTGCAAAAAACAGATGTGGAGTTAATCAGTTTAGAGAAAGGACAGCTACGGAGAGACCTAATAATGTACAAATATATGAAGAGACTTAAAGACATTTCTAATGATCTTTTTACTCCTAGGCCAGTGACAGTGACAAGGTGACATCCTCTATGTCTGGAGAGAATATTTGACCAGCAACATAGATGGTGATTCTTTACTGTAAGAGCACTGAAGTTATAGAACTCCCTGTCACACAATGTGGTGATGGGGGATCATTGAGCAAGTTCAAAGAGGGCCTGAATGCCTTTCTTGAATGCAAAAATATTACAGGTTTTAGAGTCTGGTAAAGACAAATTGAACCAGGTTCTTATACTGGATTACCGGATTTGGAGTTGGGAAGGAATTTTTTTTCTCCTGACATGGGGCAACTGGCATCAGCCTCATAGGGTCTTTTGCCTTCCTCTGGATCAACACTAAGATTATAGGTTGGATTTTATGGACCTGTGTCTTCATCTAACCCTAGTCTATTATGATACTATGATAAAGTTCGACAGTATTGATAAATGAGCCCCACTGACTACACTTTTTATGCAGATTACTCCTGTATGTAAAATTGTAACATGGGGCTCAAAATTTTCTTTACCATTTCCACATCTGCAGTGCTACAGGGATAGATAGATACATATCTGTCTACTTATCCTACTTACCTTTAATCCGTCATCTGCATTCACATTACATCCAGTCAGGAGTTGAAAACAAAATGGCCTCTCCAGTTTCCACAGTGAACACTGATGTGGCTGGGAGCAGAGTTGAAGGTGTACAATTAGAAACCTTGCATCACATCATGTCTAAACCACCATTTGTCACTGGTCTCCTACCTTCTTTGTTGGTAGTGGTGGCGGTTTGTGTCGTATTTTAGAGCTAATGATTGTGTCTCCTTGCTGGTCTGGTAATGTGGAGGAGATGGAGACGAGGGTAAGGTGAGCAGTGCAGTTAGACTGAAGACAGTGGTTGATGTGCTGAAACAACATAAGAAACAGTGTACCCAATACTGTCCGTAACAAAAATTTGATGCACAAAATTGCTGTATGATTACATAAATGACAGTGATATTTTTTGTTGTAACTGCAATGCTTTCTATATATTATATGTATCTTCATGTACTCTGTGAGATGTTGAAACACCATCTCCCATGGGTTTTTTCAGTTTTACAAAATGCGCCTTTATTATACAAGTTGCGCAGTTTTTTCTGATACTTTGTGCATAGACGTTTCCCATATTTCAGGAGCTCTAATGCCTTCTATTATCAAAGTTGTAGCTATTTTCCAATCTGATCACTGCAGGTAATACGACTGTGGCACCTAAGAACAGAAACTCCTATTATGGGGAACAGCAGAGAAACAATAGCAAAAATTTATCGTTAAATGCAGGCCTAGCTTTACAGATATGTATTAGAGAGGTGTGGACTTACTTTGAACTGGCACAGGGGGTAGCTTCCATAGATGTAGTCCAGAATGCCGTTGACCTGCAGGATGTAATCTTCTGCGCGCCCTGCACACTGCTGACCAGACACATTGGACTTTTTTCTTAGAGCCATGCGGATAATGGAGTGGGGAAAGTCTCGAGGAGACACTTGTAGTGTGAAGCTCTCCTGAAGAGTACAATGTACACAATTAAAAAGATCCCCTGACAACATATCACAGATATGTTTCACTGATCCCCCACTCGTCCCCAAATATCACTAGCATTTACAGTCTGCCATTAAACCTTCATAAATGACTGTAAAAACTATATAAAGTAGAAGCATCTCATTCCTCCCACACACGTTATATTAGTAGTTTACTTAGAGCTGTTCCTTTATTCTAGGTTTTAATTTAGAAACAATTCTTAAGGATGCGAGAAAGCTCAGCAAAGTCACGGTAACAGAATCTTGTAAATCTTCCTGAGCATGCCAAAAAACTTTCTTCTTATTCATGTCTTCTTGTGGAGAGTACTGCACACTCCAAGTCAAGCAAAGAAATTCAGGTGTGGTTGAAGGTAACTCTAATCGTTTCCTCCACCCTATGTCACAGGAGGCCAGAAAGCCAAGACATTAGCTGTTACACAGAACATTCTTGTATAAAGATTATTGATCTTCTGTGGTGGTGCCTGTGCCTGCTATGGAGACAGCAAGGTGGTTACAAGTAACTTCCACTGCTTGACAAGGAATATAGAAGCTGACAGTCAGAAAACATTCATCCTGCATTGCTGCCATTCACTGGTGACCAGTTGTTCTTGCACTATTGGCAGGGGCACTGACAAAAAGCACTTAAGATCCTAGCTTCCCGACTGTCAGCAGGATCATGCTGCCCTAAGTACAAGCAACTTGAAACAGTTCCAGGCTCCTCAATTACAAGAAATTGTTTAAAACAAAAAAACAAAACAAAAAAAAACTTTTAATGGAAAAGTAATGGACTAGGCGAGACGCACCCACAGGGTTAGCAGTTTTGTCCATTGGAGGTCACAGCCTTGAGATCACCACAATGAAGTTAGCATGGCACTCCTTCATTGTTCACACAGGTACAGAGCCTTACATAAATGTATGACTGTTGAGCTGCAGTACCTGGCACATCAACTTACAGTATGTGGACAAGCCGTAGTGCCAGTGTAAACAATACAAGTCCAGTTACCCCTTACACCATACCATTTGGTATTTCGCACATGTGACCCTGGAACAGCTGACAGTTACTGATTATTCTGCATTTCTTACCTCGCTACTTTCAAACTTCACGTTGATCATGAGGGTCTTGTTGCTTTGAGAAGCCTTTGAGAAAACTTTGGAGGAATGCTCCAGCTGTAAAGGAAAATTGGAGTCCATCCAGCTGTCCCAGTTCATGTGCTGCCGCCGCAGGGCACTCTCCTCACAGAGTTGTCGCATTTTGCTGCGGAAATCATTGACTTCTGGGTCATTTAAAGAGTCAAATTCATGAAGACCTGGGATGAATTAAAGTGGACATAAACACAGCAGTACAATATGAAAGTCATAAATAATGGGAAATGTTGTACTCAGTTGCCCACCCCATACAGCTTACCCCTCTGCTCTTACCTTTGCCAATTAGCAAACTTATTTGGGAATTTAGCAATTTCTCAGCACGATCTCCTTCCCTGGCTACAAGCCTCAGGACTGGCAAGAATGGTTGGATGTCACACAGGCGCCTCTGCTCATCCTCCAGCTCTTGTTGCTCGGCTGTCTGGTTGATGCAGGTAAAGACGTAGGATGTGGGAGAACCAAGGGTGTGAAAGAGTGGTTCCTGCTGAGCCCGTTGCCATAGTAACTAAGACCAAAATTGAGGAATGGGAGTCAAAAAAGGCACGTCATTAAATACAATAAAGATCCTATTACAACAAAAATTCAATGGATTTCCCATTGTCACGACGTAAAAGATACATTGTGGTGCTTCCAAGACTACCTTCATACAGAGGTGTCGAGCTACATCTCTTGTGAGACTCAATCACTTGTAGTGAAGCAGTGCCAGTTCTCTCTTGTAGGCACCTATCTCCATCCTTCTACAGAAATAGCATGCACATCAATCCTCTTAAAGGAGTCAGAAGATGGCTGTTGGTTGTAAACTTATTTCCAACTAGAAAATAGTGTGCAGCATGTACTTCATATAAACATGGATGAAAGTAGTATTCCTCACCTTCTTGATATTTCCTAGGCTGGCACTGCATGGCACAGGAAAGTTGAGGTAAATGCCAGATGGTAGCAGGAAATCCACCAAAATGCTCTGCTTCTCCTCTTTGGCCCAGAAGTCCACTGGGCAGTAAACTCCAGGTGCCATCCTGCCCTGTGGCTACCGCCCCACCGGCCCTGCAGACAGACATTGGTCTCAGTCAGTGGACATATTTCATACAAACAGATCCAGACACGCCATCCCACCAAAAATTCACAGGCCTGCACAGCCCCTTGGCCACTGTCAATACATTATAGCTTTTGTATGTATTGCCAGCCCCTATCTTTCCCACACAAATCTGAAAAGCAAACTTGGATAAACAATTATATAGTCATGGGGTTATAAATAGGCAGGCTTGCCATTCTCAAGCCTGGTAATCCAGTTGTTCAAAAGTGAAGCATATTACTATTTGGTAGCTTAGATTTTGGGAATATTCACATACATTCTAGTGTAAATGATTCATACAGCAAACACGAAGCGATTCAATTTGACGATGTTGCAGGCTGTCAAATTATCTCAAACTGATAATCCAAGTGGTCAGACCTGTTAGAAGAGGCCAGCAATATCCCTGTCCTCTACTTAACCTGTCAGTGTCCGCCTTCCCTATCCTCTGGTATGTGACCATTCAGGTCTCTGCAACAATGAATTGGAAAAAAGGACTGAATACTGCTACTTAGAAAGAAACAGGCATCCACCATACTTAGCATGTAGTATGTGCAAGCATGGTGCTCACAGCAGTGGGTGACAGATTATTAAAAATTTGGGATTATTAAACGTTAAAAGAGGAGACAAAATCAAAAATATAACGTTAACATAAATTTTACGTTATATGGTAGTTCTATACCAGGTTTACAGACTTCCTGGATTATCAGGTACCACAGTATTTCTTTATTTTAAGAGGCTTGTATTGCACCAACATATACTGCAGTGCTGTACATATACTTATACTGTCATCATTCACACACCTACTATATTATATATATATATATATATATATATATATATATATATACACACACACACATACATACACAGACACACACACACACACACATTACATTATAATACTGTACTGGCCATATTGCAATAGCCAGGTAGAAAACCCAAAATGGCTTCCAGAATCAGTGTATGTTGATGTCAGTGGACACCTCCTCCTCGACTGCTTGTCTGACTCACAAAAATGATATGCTGAAAACTACAGAATTTTGAGTTATCCCAGGAGAAGCTACATGTGGATCATATCCCTGTAGTACTACGTAAAAATCCTGACTTACGCAATGAAGCTTCTGATAGGGGAGTGCTATTCAGACACATAACCCACTAATGTCTGATCCAGACATCGCCAAATGGGATTTTCCAAGTTTTTTTCCTGTAAGTTAGCTCTCATATACAGACTGGTGGTACTGCTTACTGAGAAACCATGTCTATACCCTAGAGACCACTATACGGAGTATCACCTCCCTTCCATAGGTTAATGGTTTTACACATACCATCTGTTTGATTGACTAAAGTTACATGTTCTATACCAGCAAGTCGGCAGCTCTCCAGTGGTTGTGGAACTACAGCTCCCAGGATGACAAAACAGCCACAGAGTTTAAAAAGCCACAGTTTTCAAACCAATATGTATTCTATACAAGCATTCAGGTGAAGCCTTGTGTCACTTATGTATAGTTATACACAGCCCCACCCCTGCCTATTTCTATACCCATGCGAGGGTACGCTTTATACCACAGAAATATCTGCATCTGAATGTACACAATAAATGTTCACATTCACTAACTGCAAGCAGAGATCTTAAATGGAATTTGTCACCATGGTGAATCATATAAAACCAGCAACACACTTACATTCAGCTGAGCCTGACCTATCTAATACTTTTCCCCCATGAAAATTAATTTCTCCAATGCTGAGGTATTCATTTATTTGGCAATATGCATATGAACAGTCTGGAGCACTGAGGGCGGCTCCATTGCCCCACACTGCTCTAAAATGCTGGTGCAAACACGAGAACAGAGGGCCGGGTCACCATAGCTCCTTGGCCCTCTCACTTAAAGAAGAGAGAGAGGAAAGAAGTGTATTAGAGCAGTGTATGGCGTAGCAGTTTGGAGCAACGGAGCCGCCCTCAGTGCCCCAGACCGCTCATTTACATATTGTGAAATAAATGAAACTCTCAGCATAGGAGGCATGAATTTTCACGTTGCTGATTTAATATACTTCACCATGGTGACAGACTCCCATTAAAACTGATGATGGATGGAAATATAAGGTTGCACAACTCTTCATTGCTGGGATGTACTGCTTCACCAATACATGCCTCTATTTTATAAAAAAATATTCATCTGGGGCTACTGTGACAATATAGCTGCTTAACAATGCCGATGTTGGTTTTCAGGGTGTTAACATAGAAGCGGCACCTCCTATGAGTTTCATTATCATTACAATTTTCACAGTCATAGCAAAAAGAAATGGTTCCAGTACCAAAATTCCCCATACTTCTACAGAATTGTAGGTTTCTGAATTTTAACCCTTAAAGGGAATCTACCACCCCCCCAAGCATATTTTACGGTCACCATCACTTTACAAAGCACATTACAGTGATAAACAGCATACCTCTGTTATGTAACACACTTCTGTAAATTTGGAGGAAAACTACTTTGAAATCTTAAGCAAGAGAGGCAGTTGGTGCACTGGGGACGGGCCTTCAGCTTCCTGGAGCACTGCTCCTGCCTCTCAGACCCCTACCATCTTCCACCTAATGAGTTCATTCTCCCACTGCTATGACATTACCCATCCTACTTGAAAAGCAAGAGCAGTGCTCCTACGGCTGTAGGCCCGCCCCCAGTGCACCAACTGCCTCATTTGTATAAGAATTCAAATTTGGTTTTCTCCAACTCTACAAAAGTGGTACACTCCTTTAAAGCCTCAAACATCTGCTTTCTATTCAAAAACTACACATACAGTATTACAGGCATAATTGATCAACTGTGTTATGCCTAACGCAGGGCCTGAAGAGGGCGGGGCTTGACAGATTCTTTTAGGTGATCTTCGAATACCTGTGTCATGCTCCACCCCCCTGTGGCATGAGATGCTGTAGCAGTTTAGGATGCAACACCCCAAATATTATATATGTCTATGTTCACATCATGTCCCATGTAGATATTCCATGTCATTTTGGGAATATTCTGCAGGTAATAAATGCCCCTTACTATGACCTGAGCCTGCTATTACTGCAGTAATAATAGAAAATAACCCCTGGAGCATGGCTATCCTTTTGTGAATAGTTGCACTGACATACAAGTTCTTGGAGTCATCCCCTTTACCTGATGGGCTTGGGGCACAGGTTGAGACTGGCACAGTATAAAGAGCTTAGTTACTAAAAGGAGGGCAACCTGTAACACCATGACTAATAAAAGTGCTATGCAAACTTCCCAGAAGGCCATTCTCTGGCAATTCTTATTGTACTTAGTTTACAGCTATTATTAAAGCAAATCATATTGAGGAACCGAAAGCTGTTTAATGCAATTTCCCTACCCACGAAAGGCCAAAAACCCTGTCCTGACCCACACAGCAGAATGCCTTTTACAACTGTATCCTGTCTATATATCCCTCTGCCAGCTCAACAGTCTGAATGCCACTGGTAAAACAGGACAGGAAAGAAATTTGTGCTGTTGAATAAGAGGTAACAAACTCTTATAGCTGTGAGAAGCATTAGGTCTGTGCAAGATTTAGCCTCAGGGCATAAACCTAGTACTTCTCATAGCTGAGGGAGTCACATTAGTTCTGGCATTACATCCATGAACCAGAGGGCTCAAGAAGAACAAGGATATAGCTCCCACATAACCAGCCTACGCAGGTGGCTAAGGAAACACTGGCTCAGGGTACAGTACTGTGTCTATCACTGGATATCGTTCATAAACCTGGAAGGATAAATAATGCAACCAATCCTAATAATCCTTTTATTTGCAACTGATACACAGAATGGAGCAGCAAGCAGACAGCTCCATTCTCTGTGTAGTGGTCAGACCAGGTTACTGCAAGTCAGCTCCTATTCACAAAAATGGACATTAAATTTATTATTTAAATAGGGCGGGGGGAGGTGGAAACAAAAAAATATAAATATCATACTCACCTTCCCACAGTGCTCCGGTGCCCCCCAGTCTTCTCAGTCTAGTGTTGACGTGTGGTGAAAGTCCCAGACGCACGTGACCGCTGAGGACAATCAGGAAGAGACCCGTGACAAGACGGCACAGCAGAAGGACTGGACCACGCTGGGAGGACAGTGGAGCACCGGGGACAGGAGAGTATGATTTTTTATTTTTTTTTTCTTCACCATCCCCGGCATATTTAAAAAAAAAAAAAAAAAATTGCCTGGACAAGCTCTTTAAGTTGCAGTGACTCATTTTAGCCACTAGATACAGAATGGAGCTAAAAGATGATCAACAGGGGTGCTTTGGTGTCAGACCCCCACCCACAAGATACTGATGACCTATTCTTAGGATAGGTCATCAGCATTTTAGTCTGGAAAACCCCTGTAATGATCCTATCCAGTTATTGAGGGTGACATGCCCCTCCACACAGCATCTTATGATATCAGTTGGTATACACAAGTGACCTTTTCATTACTCACCATTATGGTAGTGATAAATTGTCTCCTTATCAAATGCCAATAGTCGTTTTATACATTTACAGCAGGAAGGATCATGCAGATAAATGACAAGCTAGAGGGCGGATATGACCTTATAATGACAAACGGTAATTGTGCATAACAAACAGTAAAATCTGATAATCCAGAATCAATAGTATTGGGCAAAAATGTCTCAGTGCCAGAAAAACGTCTGGACAGGGAGAAGACAGATGGCAGCCAACATCTTTCCACTAGGAAAGCTCTGGGGACCAAGAACGTAAAATTCCATTAATCAAAAATCCTGCTACTTTGGTGGCTACTCGTGCCACCAAAACAACTCTGACCGGTCAGGACTGCCATCTTTCTATCAAACTTTTTAGCAATCTGAGCTACAGTGGCTCTTCTGTGGCATAGAACCAGATGGATTAGCCTTTAGCAACTACATGTATTTAGGAGTCTTATGCACCCCTGGTTTACTGGGTATCCTTCCATAGCTCCGACCCGGTTGTCACAATTATGTTCAGATCCCTGCATTCGCCCATGTTTGCTGCTTCCGACAAATCAAGTACTGACTGTTGTAATGTTGTGGCTGATCGGTGTAGTGACAGAACTTACAATACAGTACTTTAATCAGTGCCAAAAAATGAGGAGCTGTGACAACCTCTTACCAGCACCCCTGCAGAAGCTCCTTATCTCGTAACAAAGTAGCTAAGGGAACTAGAACGAGTAGGTATGACAATAAGGTACAAGACACTCTGCTCCTCAGTACCAGCAATGCCACTATGCCTACCGCTAATACGGGAGATAATACTTCTGTTCCTGAGCAGACATTTTTCCAGCATGCTGAGCACATGGTGATGTGCTGCACCTTTAAGAGTCATTGGACAAGCCCTATGAGTCGTCACCATCCGCTACAGACTATTTTTTATTAATAGAGGGTGGCTGAGTCAGAGCTGGGGGGGGGGGGCTCCATAGAGCGAGCTTGCATACAGACACGGGAGTGTTCAGCCATTGTCTTCTGAGCTCATTGTCAGGCAGTTTAGGAACACGTTCAGCATCACGAAGAGGAATGTTTTGCACAGTTACCTAACCGGGAAGTTGCAGAGCATTTCACTTAAAGGGACAGACCATGTAAATAAAATAAAATACAATGCCACAATCAGATTTTGCAGCTTTCCTCAAGATGTTCAGTTTCACCATCCCATTTTCTGGGATCAGATGAGAATGAAGGACAAGAAATAAATAACCCAAAACTGATATGAAACAATGAGGGCTCTTTCCCATGATCGATTTTCTACCAAGTGCTGTCCGTAAAAAAAAAAAAAAAAAAAAAAAAAAAGAAGACTGTACATGGACAGCAAACAGACCCATTGTAGTGAATGGTTTGAATAACCATTATAGTGAATAACCATTTCTTCACAGACTCTACACATCTGAGCCATTGAAGTCTATGAGGCAGTGAAAAAACGGACGTCACACAGACAACATCTGTGTTTTGTCCGGGTTTTTCACAGATTCATTGTTAGATGATGCGGAGAAAGAGACAATTTCACCCCCTTTTTTTTTTGTGTTTATGTTCATAAAAACAATGATGACACAGATCAGACAAGTATACACTAGGATATGTAACATCTGTGTTTTTATAGCCCTCACAACAGATCACTGGTATGAAAGCGGCCCAAAAGTGAAATACTTCAGAAAGTAAAAATGTTATAGCAGAAAAAAAAAAAATAAAATAAAAAATGATCATATCGTGAGAAAAAAGAAGAAATTCACTTCTCCAAAATGTTATACAAACGTGCAGGAACTGTGGGGGAAGGAGAAAAAAGGATCTCATATCTCATACAGCCATACTGAGTCATACAGTCAGTCACACAATAACACTGGAGCCCCCATCCGTGGGATATTTTAAGGCTGCCTCCAATCCAATCCACTTTGGTTGTCAATGGCTTAGAGGTCTTCTTTCACGGGCCATTCTTTGCATGCAATATATATATGTGGCCATTTTGTGACAAGAATAGCGAATATCAGGCTATTCACCAACTAGTTACCGGTACTAGTAGCCAAAGGAAAGAATGTTGCCCATAGCAACCAATCCGCCTCCAATATCCCTTCTCCCAAGGCAGTGTTCACACTAGCTTCTGTTCATAGCCAGATATATCTTTCAAAGGACATCTCTGGCACCCAACAGACCCACTCACTTATAACTGCCTATTTAGTCTGGGAAAAGAAAAAGTGCCACAATAATGGAATCTGTAAGAGAGACTTCTGACATGTGTGAACAGAGCCTAAACAGGGAAAAAAAACAATGTAGTGATCTGATTGAATATTGTGGGCAACTGCTCCACCTCTAAAAGGCCTAAAATATACAGACAGAAATAAGAAGATCTAACGTATGTACAGCCCAATTCACTGGGGTTAAAAAAATAAACAAGGGTCAAAAAAATATATATCCCTGTGACAGCACCAGTTGTCTACTGACATTCACAAGACATGTTAAGGCAATCTAGAGATTATTTAATATGCTTACTTATATAGCACCATCATATTCCGCAGCGCTTTACGATCCAAATTTAAAGGGCTAGAGCTCCAATAAAGAAATATAGCAACAGAGTTTTGCATAGCCTGAAAACAAGATTAATCCACTGTTCACTCCTGGCAGAAATGATCCACCCAATTCTCTGGCAACAACTAAGGAGATCAGATCAATATGCTCTTACTTCATTATAGAAGTCAAGCAGAGGCCAAATTATAAAAGGTGTCAAGTAACGCTCCTTAAAAGGAACATTACAGTTTCAGTAAATAAATGTTGTTCTTTGTGTCATTAAGGCTTCACAAATTTCTAATAAACTTTCTGTACCAATTCTTGCTCTTTCAAGATAGAAACAATGAAAAATAGAAGACTGGTGGCAAAATAGACCACATGGTCCATCTAGTCCGCCCTTATATTTCCATCCATCTTAGGCTCCATGCACACAACTGTAGTTTTCATCTGCAATTGCCGATAAAAAGTACGGACCCTTTCATTTCACTGGGTCCATACACACAGCCGTAGTTTTTGTGTCTGTGTGCCCAGGCTGTAGTGAAGAGCCCCAAAATATGGATCAGGTCCTACATCTTTCCATATTTGAGTCTCAGTCCATTCATTTCAATGTATAGGTCAGTGAAAATCACAGATGACACACGGATAATAATCCATGTGCCATGCGTGGTGTTTTCACTGACCCGTACACAACACCCAGTTGTGTGAAAGAGGCATTGGGATAGATATGTGCTTATCCCAGACATGCTTATATTCACTTTAGATTCCCCAATCACATCTGCTGGAAGTTTATCCCAAGGCTCCCCAGTTACGTAACTACAGCGTATTCTTGATAGAAACAGTTATGGATGCTCAAGCAGTATCTCAGATACTTGAAAGAGACACAACTATAGTACCCACAACTGCGGTTATCAAGAATACAGTGAGTGAGCAGCGAAGTGTTCACCATGTAACCAATGCTGGGAGCTGCATGCTCTGTGAAACAGCTGATCAGCGGGGGGTCTAACAGATCAGTGGAGGTCCAACAACTGGGATCCCTGCTGATCGGCTGTTTGAAGGCACTGCCGTTCTTTTGCGAACCCCATGACTCCTTCACTATTTACTTCGCATAAGGACCATGCAATTACAGCCTGTAATATCACACAGCTGCAATAAAACAGATGGGGTTTGATATGAATAGTGAAGAAGCTCCACACAGTATATGTTCCCCAGAGCCAACATACAGTATAATATTCTCCACAGTGGCCCTATGCAGTATAATATGATCCCCAGAGCCCCCACACAGTATATTGTTTCACGGTGGCCCCACACAGTATAGCATGCTCCCCAAAAAACCCCCGCATAACCCACACAATGTAATACTCTCCAGAGCCCCCCCCCAGTATAATTCTCCACTATGGCCCCATATAGTATAACACGCTCCCCACAGTATAATATGCTCCCAAAAACCCCACAAAATCAATTTGACAAATATTTGTGGGGTTCGTCCCTATTATTGTACTCTAGGGTCTCCTCAGACTCCAGAGTATAATAAGTGGAGGTCCAGGAGAGGTGAATAAAAATATCCAAACAGTTATACTCACCTTGCCTCACCTCTCCTGGGCATCCTCGCTGTGTTAGTTTCTCTCCAGCATCCTCTTTGGGCCTCTGCAGCCTGTGACTGATGTCACACGCCCAGGGGTCACCACTGGGGCCTGTGACTGGGTCTCAGCAGTCACTTGGGGCACGCCAGCGTAATGATGTTACTGCGTCCCATGTGACGACTGAAGCCCAATCACAGGCCTCAGTGTGAATCCTGGTCATGTGACGTCAATCACAGGCAGGAAGAGCCACGAAGAGAACACTGGAGATCGTCAGAAGCCCAGGAGAGGTGAGTATAAGTGTCTGTTATTTTTATTCAACTCCCCTGGGCAGGTTTCTTTTGGAAAGGAGGCAGGTGGCACATACATACAGTACAGACCAAAAGTTTGGACACACCTTCTCATTCCAAGAGTTTTCTGTATTTTCATGACTATAAAAATTGTAGATTCATATTGAAGGCATCAAAACTATGAATTAACACATGTGGAATTATATACTTAACAAAAAAGTGTGAAACAACTGAAAATATCTTATATTCTAGGTTCTTCAAAGTAGCCACCTTTTGCTTTGATTATTGCTTTGCACGCTCTTGGCATTCTCTTGATGAGCTTCAAGAGGTAGTCACCTGAAATGATCTTCCAACAGTGTTGAAGGAGTTCCCAGAGATGCTTAGCACTTGTTGGCCCTTTCGCCTTCACTCTGTGGTCCAGCTCACCCCAAACCATCTCGATTGGGTTCAGGTCTGGTGACTGTGGAGGCCAGGTCATCTGGCATAGCACCCCATCACTCTCCTTCTTGGTCAAATAGCCCTTACACAGTCTGGAGGTGTGTTTGGGGTCATTGTCCTGTTGAAAAATAAATGATGGTCCAACTAAACGCAAACCGGATGGAATAGCATGCCGCTGCAAGATGCTGTGGTAACCATGCTGGTTCAGTATTCCTTCAATTTTCAATAAATCCCCAACAGTGTCACCAGCAAAGCACCCCCACACCATCACACCTCCTCCTCCATGCTTCACGGTGGGAACCAAGCATGTAGAGTCCATTCGTTCACCTTTTCTGCGTCGCACAAAGACACGGTGGTTGGAACCAAAGATCTCAAATTTGGACTCATCAGACCAAAGCACAGATTTCCACAGGTCTAATGTCCATTCCTTGTGTTCTTTAGCCCAAACAAGTCTCTTCTGCTTGTTGCCTGTCCTTAGCAGTGGTTTCCTAGCAGCTATTTTACCATGAAGGCCTGCTGCACACAGTCTCCTCTTAACAATTGTTGTAGAGATGTGTCTGCTGCTAGAACTCTGTGTGGCATTGACCTGGTCTCTAATCTGAGCTGCTGTTAACCTGCGATTTCTGAGGATGAACTTATCCTCCGCAGCAGAGGTGACTCTTGGTCTTCCTTTCCTGGGGCGGTCCTCATGTGAGCCAGTTTCTTTGTAGCTCTTGATGGTTTTGGCCACTGCACTTGGGGACACTTTCAAAGTGTTCCCAATTTTTCGGACTGACTGACCTTCATTTCTTAAAGTAATGATGGCCACTCGTTTTTCTTTACTTAGCTGCTTTTTTCTTGCCATAATGCAAATTCTAACACTCCATTCAGTAGGACTATCAGCTGTGTATCCACCTGACTTCTGAACACCACAACTGATGGTCCCAACCCCATTTATAAGGCAAGAAATCCCACTTATTAAACCTGACAGGGAACACCTGTGAAGTGAAAACCATTTCAGGTGACTACCTCTTGAAGCTCATCAAGAGAATGCCAAGAGTGTGCAAAGCAGTAATCAAAGCAAAAGGTGGCTACTTTGAAGAACCTAGAATATAAGACATATTTTCAGTTGTTTCACACTTCTTTGTTAAGTATATAATTCCACATGTGTTAATTCATAGTTTTGATGCCTTCAGTGTGAATCTACAATTTTTATAGTCATGAAAATACAGAAAACTCTTGGAATGAGAAGGTGTGTCCATACTTTTGGTCTGTACTGTACATCACATTACGCCGAGCCCCTTTCCATTAACAAGATGTATGGCAGAGATAGTGGCTGAGGAACACTCCCTGTGACTGCAATTGTTACACCACTGCTGGTCCCTCTCCAGTGACCACTGATTGGTCTGAGCGGCTATGTATGGTACATGACTTCCAGGAACCAAGCTACAGCTTGTGACCAAAAAGAGTGTGATGGCAGGCGACGGAGCACCAGGGAACATTTTTTTTTATTTTTCTTAATATAATGTTACACCTGCCCTGGGCCAAAATTCCTGGACAACCCCCTTTAACCCTTTATATTGGATATGTCTATACAAGTAAACTGTAAAAGATCTACTGATGATATCTCCATGGCCTCAGGCAGCACGGTAACATGCACATCGCATAATAACCAGCGGGGATTTCCATTATCACGTTTCATGCTTTCCATTGTGACCCAAGTCAGGTTTCTCCAGAGCTGGAACAATCCATACAGAAACCAAAGCGTAATAATGTGAAAGCGTACCTCCAGTTATAAAACAAATTAATAATACGGGTGAATACAAGAAACTTTGTAACGTATCTTAGAGAGACAAATGTTTCCTCCATTTAGCAAACTAAATTACTTTTTATATATTAGTCTATGGAGAGGGGAGGTGAAGGCTACTGGTAAACAGACAAATAGCTGTAGCTGATACACCCTGCTACTCTGACTCAGGTAGCTCTTAACACCACTATGTTTCAGGACAAGCCTACCAGGGGCACAGAATCAATTAACATCCCCCACAGAATTCTGTAGGACTCTGTATAACGAGAAGGAGGACAGCAGCCTAAGAAACTGATTTCCTTAACATATATTACAACATTTTACAATAATTCATGTGTACTATTTATGAAGAGTTGTTACTAGAGGTACGCTTTACCAGAGTTAACATGTAAGGGCTCATTTACAAAGTTGTAATTTACAGACTTTACACCGATTTTTGCCAATTTCTGTTCCCGTTTGAGACTCTGGCAAAGATCTGAACCCAGCCTTAGATGATAATCAATAATTGTAACCATTACATTACACTCATGTTACAGTACTTTACACATTTCATTAACAAAACAGAAAGCTCAGGATGAACAGTGCCATTACGTTTACTTACATGGAAATGTGTATGGTGAGCTAGTTTGAAACCGCTACCAATAATGGCTATCGGGCCTCCATACGGGCACTCGGCTTCCCTGAATAGCATGTTAACCTGCACTTGTATTGCATTCATTTTTTTAGGCTACTAAAAAACAGGAACCTGTGCATAGCTCATGTCTACATTCTACTTCCCATAAGACATTCTCTTCCCACTTCTATTGCCAGTAAGGAGGAAAGCATTTCAACTCCCAGAGACCTCAAACCTTAACACCTAGGGCTCTTCACATGACTGTGTGCAACATGGTCCGTGTGCGGACTGCATATCCCAGGCTGACCATGTTTGTGTGAACGAAAGTTCTTACTGCATCATAGTGAGTTATGATGATGCATCAAGCTCCTGAATAGACAGATCACAACCAGGGCCATTTTAACACAGTGAGTACCGTTCAAAGGTTTAGTAAGTGCCCCCCACATAATTTAATGTCCCCTCAAGTGGTCCACACAATATAGTGTCCCTTTAAGTAGACTCAATATAATGCCCCCTGCCCCCCGAGTGAGCATTCAATGAATAACATACTAAACTTAAAAAGAGTTATACCTAACCCTGCTCCCACAGAACTGTATACAGGCTCTTGCAATAGTGATGTCTCTAGCTTGGCTCTCATTGCGCCTCCATGCTGCAATGAGTACCTCTGTATTTGACAGACTGAACACAGTCCTGTAAATAGCTGTAACAGTCCTGTAAAGGGGTTATCCGGTTTCTGGTATTCATAAGCCACCAATATTAGATCTGTAGGGGTCCGACACCCAGGAGCTCCGCTGATCACAGCATAGCTCTCAGTAATGCTTGTATACCATGAGCCACGCTGCTCACTTGCCATACAAACTGTAGCGACAAGGGTAGGTAGCGTAGTGCTGCCTCATAGAAGTCTGTGTAAACATTACCGAGAGCCCCTCTCTCTTGATACAGGTTACCTGCAGGGGTCCCAGGTGTTAGCCTATCCTAAGGATAGGCTATCAATACCAGAAACTGGATAACCCCCTTTAACCACTACTCCCTGAGAGCTTTAAAAAGTTAAAACTAATAAATAAATATATTAAGATAAAAACACTATACTACAATGTGTTTCTTCCATGACACAAAGTTAGCTAAAACCCTTCATACATGGGTGTAATGACAGAATCCATATCCTCATCACCCAAAAGTGTCAAAAAAGTAGTGTTCTAAAAAAAAAAAAAATTCTACATACTGTATAAATATGGCACAACAGAGATGAGACAGAAAACAGGCTTCACATTTAGAAAAATTCCACACAAGGCTCACCAAACTTCACTTAGGCCCCACATCGCGGAAACACAGCTTTTTTTTGTTGCAGATTTTGCTACGGTTTTTACAGCCAAAGCCAGGAGAGGATTGAGCAGAAGGTAGAAGTATAAGAACTTCCTTTATATTTCCAATTTTTCCTTTTGCAGCCACTCTTGGCTTTGGCTCAAAGAAATGCTGCAAAATCTGCAACAACAACAAAAAAAAGCTGTTTCCGTAACGTGGGGCCTCAGCCTTAAAAAGAGAAGTTCTGCAATATACTTTCTGTATCAATTCCTTACAGTTTGCTAGATCTCTGCTTGCTGTCATTGATACTGCTTACTTCTAGTAGTTTAAAATCAGCCCATGGTCATGTGATGAACACACAGGTGCACAGCTCGTTACAGTCACATCACAGTAATCAGACATCTGCCTGGTAACGAGCTGTGCACCTGTGTGTACATCACATGACCATGGATTGATTTTTATCCACTGGAATTGTTCTGAAATGGCCGTCACCTATGTGCATGAGGCTATATACTTTTTCCTGCAGGATCCTTTTTTGGCTTTGGCTCAAAAACTGATGTTTTTACAAAAAAATTGTGTGTGTAGCCATCCTAATAATTTTTGGTTATGCTGTATTCAGTTGAACCAACCCTCGGTACATGGCCAGGGCCTCAGATTCATACATTTTACCAAAAATTACACATTGTAGCAAACTATCAGCACAGGAAAGAGATATGTGGTTAGTTTACAGAAGTTTGCACAGGCTGAACACGTAATATTAACCACTTAATGGCCAAGTCTGAAAGGGCCTTAATGACCACACAGAGGTTTTTTTTTTTTTTTTTGCATACTTGGAAGTATAATTGCCCAAACTTAGTTTATCTTTAATTGTTGGGCTACCAAAAAAATCATTGAAGGCTAATTACTAATTAAACATTTTTTTTTAATTAGGGTTTTTTTTTATTCCTTAAACTGAAAATTACTACCAAAATAAATTATTAAAATGGGTTCCGTGTTTAGTATTGATCAGATTAATACATAATAGGGGGAATTTATCAACATATCAATGCCAGTTTTCTGGTGTGAGTTATATAGGAATTCTATGCCAGTTCCTGACTTGTGCCAGACGGGGGCCATTGTTGTTCACGTATGAAATGCCAGTATTAATAATTCTGTCCCAGTATGTGCAATCTTGGGTGAACAGGAAGGCTATGAAGATAGTTTGAGTATTGCATAAATGGTGTTTTTTCATTATTTGTAGAATTTTTTTTATTACATCATATGCATCCCCCCCCTCAATGAGGTCATAAAACACCGGTGTGAGATATTTACAGTTTACATCACAACGCCCCCTACAGTGACATTAAACACTGGCAGAACTGATCTGGGTCTGCTTGGATCCAGTGGCTTCTCTATGCTGGAAGTCACCAGGCAATCAAAGGATCGCTAGGTCCAAAAAAGCCCACGGCTCTGACACTTCTTCTATTCACTGCATAGCACTCATTGCGCTAATGATAAATCTTCCCCAGCTAGCTTTACCTTGGTGTAACACAATGTCATATATTATATATTATGTACAGAGCAGTGATAACATAAGCCCAACATCTGATCATGTAGTACATTTTGCTTACACAATTTACTGAGATCATGACCACAATAAAGCTCTAGATGGCATGCCAGGAGTGCATAACCAGGGACCCCAAACTCTCAAACTGAGCTTCAGCGTGGCATTTGCTGTATATCTCGCTTTCTCTAATCTAATAATAGAATTCAGTCTATGTGTAGTTCCTTAATTGTAGGACTTACTAGATGTAACCAATGCACGGCTATCAACTTGTGTGCTTTGTATACAGTCATGACCAAAAGTTTTGAGAATGACACAAATATTATATTTTCACATGATCTGCTGCCCTCTGGTTTTTATGTGTGTTTGTCAGATGTTTTTATCACATACAGAAATATAATTGCATTCATATTATGAGTAACAGAAGCTTATATTGACAGTTAGAATGAGTTAATGCAGCAAGTCAATATTTGCAGTGTTGACCCTTCTTCTTCAGGACCTCTGCAATTCTCCCTGGCATGCTCTCAATCAACTTCTGGACCAAATCCTGACTGATAGCAGTCCATTCTTGCAGAATCAATGCTTTAATTTTGTCTGAATTTGTTTGTCCACCCGTCTCTTGATGATTGACCACAAGTTCTCAATGGGATTAAGATCTGGGGAGTTTCCAGGCCATGGACCCAAAATCTCTATGTTTTGTTTCCTGAGCCATTTAGTTATCACCTTTGCTTTATGGCAAGGTGCTCCATCATGCTGGAAAAGGCATTGTTGAGCGCCAAACTGCTCTGGGACGGTTGGGAGAAGTTGCTCTTGGAGGACATTCTGGTACCATTCTTTATTCATGGCTGTGTTTTTAGGCAAGACTGTGAGAGAGCCGATTCCCTTGGCTGAGAAGCAACCCCACACATGAATGGTTTCAGGATGCTTTACAGTTGGCATGAGACAAGACTGGTGGTAGCGCTCACCTCTTCTTCTCCGAATAAGCTGTTTTCCAGATGTTCCAAACAATCGAAAAGGGGATTCATCAGAGAAAATGACTTTACCCCAGTCCTCAGCAGTCCACTCCCTGTACCTTTTCCAGAATATCAGTCTGTCCCTGATGTTTTTTCTGGAGAGAAGTGGCTTCTTTGCTGCCCTCCTTGAGACCAGGCCTTGCTCCAAGAGTGTCCGCCTCACAGTGCGTGCAGATGCACTCACACCTGCCTGCTGCCATTCCTCAGCAAGCTCTGCACTGCTGGTAGCCCGATCCCGCAGCTGAAACACTTTTAAGAGACGGTCCTGCCGCTTGCTGGTCTTTCTTGGGCGCCCTGGAGCCTTTTTGGCACCAATGTAACCTCTCTCCTTGAAGTTCTTGATGATGCCATAGATTGTTGACTGAGGTGCAATCTTTCTAGCTGCAATACTCTTCCCAGTTAGGCCATTTTTGTGCAGTGCAATGATGACTGCACGTGTTTCTTTAGAGATAACCATGGTTAACAGAAGAGAAACAATGATGGCAAGCACCAGCCTCCTTTTAAAGTGTCCAGTGGTGTCATTCTTACTTAATCATGACAGATTGATCTCCAGCCCTGTCCTCATCAACACCCACACCTGTGTTAATGGAGCAATCACTGAAACGATGTTAGGTGGTCCTTTTAAGGCAGGGCTGCAATGATGTTGAAATGTGTTTTGGGGGATAAAGTTCATTTTCTAGGCAAATATTGACTTTGCAAGTAATTGCTGTTAAGCTGATCACTCTTTATAACATTCTGGAGTATATGCAAATTGCCATTAGAAAAACTGAAGCAGTAGACTTTGTAAAAATTAATATTTGTATCATTCTCAAAACTTTTGGCCATGACTGTAATATACAGAATAGACCCGTGAGTTCAGCCGTATGATCCATAGTGTCATTAATAGTCCCAATATATACATATTAGGGATAGGGATCTAACAAGACGTTGTAAACTTTTCTAATCATGGGCAAGACGGCAAGCCAGCAAGGCCGTAAGTTTACACATTCCCACATCATATGCATTAAGTGGGCATCTTTCACGGCTGTTTACAATGTTGTTTATGTGAATGTAGACTTAGTTTACGGCCAAGGCTCCACGTAGTAACATGCAGCTGAAAACACTGCAGAAAAAAAACAAACATTGTGGAAAAAAACATAGCATGTTAATATTAGCTGAGGAATTGCGATCGGTTTCGGTATTTATTTATTTAATTATTGAAAAAAATGCAGCAAAAAAAAAAAAAAAATTCACTGTGGTTTTTTTCTTAAACTTGTAAATATATAAGAAAACTGCTCGCAATTCCACAGCTAATCTTAACACGCTGCGTTTTTTCCCACAATGTGATCAAACAAATCTCATTCACTTTGCTGGTAGTGTAAAAGCATTTTTTTCCCTTGCATTTCCGCAACTACAAACGCTGCATTCGTGCAACGTTGGGGCCTCAGTCTAACACTAGGTTCACAGGGTGGAATAAAAGCTGAAAAATTCAGAAGCAGAGTTTTTCTGCTTTACCAAATCCATTGCAGAATCCACTGTGGAATTTGCAACGTCAAAATCCACACCGCCAAGCATGTCCTGTCCTGTCCTGTCATCAAGCATGCATCTTTTTTTCTGCTAGCTGCTAAAAATCAATCAGCTAAAGAAAAAATAAATAAATAAAATAAATAAGTGTCTGGGATCCATTGGAATGAAAAGGAGCTGATTTCGAGAGAAATTTGGAGTGGATTTTGAGGAGGAATCAGCCTCAAAATCAGCTCCAAGTTACTTTGTGAACATACCTTTTCACTTCTGTCCTGAAATGTTACTCCAATGTTACTGCAGTTAGTAGTACATTCCTACTATACTGGTAAACCAGGGGTAGGTTCACAAGTTCAGGTTTTCAGATGCAGTTCTTGAAGCCAAAAGCAAAAATGCAATGAAAAATAGCACCTGGTGTCTATAGTTTGGTTAATTTTATGATGCATACTGGATTTTGGCTTCAAAAACTGCATTTGAAAACCTGAACATGTGAACTCTCCCCACAGGTTTTCAGTTTAATGGCTGTTAGTATACAAGTAAAATGAGAAGTAATATGGCAATACTGCAATTAAAAACTGCATGCAGTTCTTAATTAAAGAGAAAAAAAAAAAAAAAAAAAGTGAAAAGTTTATTGCACACCGGCTTCCATGAATGAACGGCACAGGCAGCGCACGAGGGACACGCGGATGTCACCCATGTGCCGCCCCTGCTTCCGCGGCCCCTTTTATTAAATGAATAGGAGCCACAGAAGGGCCGCAAAATTTGACAGGAGTGGGATCTGTTCCATATTTTGCAGCTCAGACTATCGGCCCGAACACGTGACCGTGTCATTCACGTTCATGTGTACGGGTCCATAGAAATTAAGGGGTAAGTGTGCAATCCAAGAAAAACCCAGATAGCACACTGACCATTGATACGGTCATCTGCAAGGGGGTTAAATCCAACAATCAGTGCATTTCCTATGGAGCAGCCTTACCATGTGCTGCTCACACAGGTTATACCAACACCTGTATCAGTAGGACATGGTCAGGGAAGCTAAAGAAATTTTCTGGGATTTATTAAATGATGACCTATCCTTAAAATTGGTCATTAAAGATATGTGGGGGTCTGACAACTGGGACCTCCGCGGATCAGCTGTTTGAATCAGTAGCTGAAAGCTTTACAGGCTATGTGATGTCACCTTTATCGGTCACATGGCCTGTTTGCAACTCAGTTCCATTCAAGATGTCCCTATGTAACCCCAATTGTAGCGGTACGCATGTCTGTTTTGGTCCTCCGATTGGACCAGAACAATGGACAGTGTGAACTTAGTGTAAGCAGTAAACGCCGGTGGAAATCTGACACCCATGACACTGCCAATCAGGTGTTTGAAGAGGCTGCAGCATTTGGGTGAGCATTATGTGATTAAGACTGGAAAACTCCTTTAAGGCTAAGACCTCATGTTGCAGAAAAGCTGCTTTTTTGTTGCAGATTTGCTGCGGTGAAAAGTATAAGAACTCCCTATATATTTCCCATTTGTTTCGTAGCTAGTCCTGTGTTTGGCTTTAAAAAAACACAGCAAAACCTGATTGGCGAGGGCGAGCCCAAGAACAGGCTGAATGAAGGTGTGTCAATTGGTGGACAGGGCTCCCTTTCACTTCAGTGGGATTGCCAGAGATAGCCAAAGTAAAGCACTCAGCTATCTCTAGCGCTCCCACTGAAGTGAGTGAGAGCGCGGGATCACCGTCCACCAAGCGATACGCCTGCATTCAGCCTAGCTACAGTCAGACCTCAACCAATCATGTATTTATCTACTATACTATGGACAGAGGATAAATGCTTTTCATGGCATAACCCTAGAATGGAGCAGAACAGCAGAAGTTAAAGAGGACCTTTCATGTCCTCAGGCATATACGGTTTTATATACCGCTAGAAAGCTGACAGTGCGCTGAATTCAGCATACTATCGGCTTACCGTTACGTGCCACGGGGATGGAGATATCGGCGCCGTTACCGATCTCAGCCCACTGTCAGAACGGCGTTCCTGACAGTCTAGCTGGGCTGTGAGGAACGCCCTCCCTGACTGCACTCATCCATAGCCCTGTACTGTCAGAGGGGGTGTTCCTTACAGTCCATCCATGACGCTGAGCTGTGAGGAACGCCCCCCCCCCCCATACAAGTCTATGGACAAGTATTGTGAGGGACGGCGTTCCTCACAGCCCAGCTAGACTGTCAGGAACGCCCTTCTGACAGTGGACAGTGAAACTAAGACCACCAATAGCTCCAGCCCCGGGACACATAACGGGAAAGCCGACAGTGCGCTGAAATCGGCTTTCTAGCGGTATGTAAAACCGCATATACACGAGGACATGAAAGGTTCTCTTTAAAGCTAATGTGAAAGGAGCCTTATATTGCCATTAATCTTTCTGGGTAGGGACACTCAGAATAAAAAAACCACAACAAATTGTAATTCCATTCAGGAATTTCTACCAATTTTCCTCTTTGCTCAGAAAAAAAGTAAAATCTGCAGCATAAATTGACACTACAAATTTTAAATTGGCACCACAGTTCAGTCCTGCATTGTGTGGATGAGATTTAGTAAAATCTCAAGCACTTTGTAGAAACTGTAAGGCTGGGGGCCCACATGGCGTAAACACTGCAGCAAAAACCACAGCGTTTTACAGTCCCTGCACATTGCAGAAATATACATGCAGCGGAAACCCTGCGATTTCAAAAAACTTTGCAGTTTGGGAAATCGCAGCATATCAATTATACCTACAGAAACGCTGGCGATTTCTCTATACGTATAATAGAAGCAGAAAGTTCACGGGAAAAACTGCAGTAGGTCGCCGCCGCGGTTTTTCCTGCAACACTTTTTTTGTGCGGCCCACTATGTGGGGCCTTGGCCTAAAAAACATCAAAAAACACAGCATTTCTGCTTTGTGTGTTCCTATCCTATAAATATATTTTAGGTAATTGATAAATTCCTGCATAAAGCAATAAACGTGATGGAACCGGAACCCTCAGAAGGAATGAGTCAGACCAGACCAACAGTCCATATAATATCCGCACATAATGGGATTAAGAGGCAGCTCTTAATACAGAATAACTGCCAGATCATATCACAGGTATGAGGAACTGCAGGGAGAGGCACAGACCAAACCTAAAGCATGAGAGAATGACAAAGGATACCCCAGTGATGTTAGAATGGTAACTCTGAGAAAATAAGTGACCCCACAAAATAAAAAAAAACCCTCGTTTAGAAAAGTTATTTTCCACTTGCAACAAATTCATGACGTTGCTCAGCAACCCAAAGTTTAGGTCCCTGCTGGTCCGTCACAAGCAGATGAAGAAAGGACCATTGCTGTATTATCCAGGATTTATCCTCTGGTCCTCCAGCAGCCAGATTATCAGGATACAACTACAACATTACATCCTTTACCCACAAGACCGCCCACTGCTGCACACTACAGATGTAGCGGTGCTATACACTACTTATCTATGGGTAATAAACTGGACACTTACACAAACTGTCTTGAAACAAGACTTCAACTTGCCAGCACCAGACAGTTGTAGTGTGAGTGAATGACATGTGTTATGTGGACAATGGGCAGCTCAAAAACTCTTTAAAGAAAATCTTAACAGTTGAAGGGAAAACTGAAAGACTGATTAGTTGTCAAGGGCATCAGAATTATTTTTATTTGTTTGCATTTGTTCTTATTCTTTGCCAACAGTAAGTGCCAGCCATGCCGAGAGCCAAGGTGACTGACGCCAGTGAGCAAGTACAGGGGAATTTATTAAGGTTTAATGCTGCAAAACTGGTGCACTGGGTCACAAATTTTGGCACAAGACTCCTTTAGTATAAACTTGCGACTTTTGGTCATTCTTCTACCGCTTTGGTCACTTCCCCAAAAGCTGAATGGGCTTAGTGAAAGGTGGTACGACATCCCAGATCCAAACTAATATACTATACTTTACATCAGAACCTGGCACAAATCACAGAGTAAAAGTCTATTCAGACAACAGAGTTCATCAGCTTTGTGGTGCCTATGACCCAAGAAAAATAAAGCATGCTCTATTTTCTCATGGTTCAGACTATCAGGATTGTTTTCACCCTATTGGGGAAATTAAAGGGGTTGTCCAGGAGTTTAAATTCACTTACCGTAACCAGCAAATGATGATAGCCTCATCACGATCCCCAGGTCATGTGATCAGAAGCAGCATTCCAATCCACAGATCACTCTGCCCCTTCCCCAATCTCACAGGTATTTAATTCCTAGTCAGCCAGCCCCCATGGCACAGGTAATTACCTGTGAAAGCGGGGGAAGGAGGGAGCGGGCAGATCACGTGACCTGGGGGTCGTAACAAGCCTGGAACCTCCGGGTCTATCATCATCCACCAGATAAGGTAAGTGAAATTAAACTTCCCGGGCAATCCCTTTAAGGTCCCCTTTTCATCTCTTGAGCTCTCCTGCATTACTGGGACAGCCCAATGATGTGTAGGAACTATGCAATGCTCCTGACTGACCCATTAAGGTGAATAGGTCTGTAATAAAAATGAATGGATGCTGCACTAAACTGTTAAATCACACAACCGAGTCTCGGCTCAGTCGTGTGAACAGAGCCCAAATCTATACCAGCTCTTAGCTGGCACAGATTTGATATTCTGTTGCACAGACAAGTAAAATATGCAATAAACTTGTACTGTATGGAACTCCCTTTGTGGTTCGATTTCTTACTATTTTAGGATCTCTATTTGCTGTGAATTAATGGGAAAATTATTATTTGCAGTAAGGGGCTAAAAACCTGTTCTGACCTAATAGTTCACACACACCTGAGGGTTTGCTACAATTGAATGCAGTTTACACAATCCCTTGTGAGGTGAAGTCTGGAGGTTTTACCTGCACTTATACATTGTAGCAAACTATCAGAACAGGAGAGACGTGTTCTGCTGATGTGTTTCCCTCACAGACAATGGTCCAGACCAGATGCAATGTACCAAACTTTCAGCAGTGAGGATGCTCTCTTTACAGATTTTCTGTAACCATAATCTGTGCCTATTGCGGTAAAATGATCACATCTGATAATGTACCCATACCCCATCAGCCAGACACCACCCTCGCATTAAACCACGCAATAAGGCAAAACTGAAGGTCAGACAATGGATTGCCAGCAATCAGAATACCCCTTTAAGTGCTTTCCTGTAAACTATACATCCTTGAACTTTTATGCATCGAGGTAAATCCATACCTGTCTGGTATGAGCATCAGTGAAATGAATATTTATGTGGCTAGGATGCATATCAGACAGGCATGCAGTTACCATGATACAAGGCAGAGCTGTGGGTGAGTTGTAAACTAGTAGATAACTGAGACAATGAATCAGTGCCAGTCGGGCAACAAATATAATTGCTTGGTAATTTAGGAGGGAATGAGTGGTCAAGCTGCGCAGAACATCAGGATGGCAGTCAATGAAAGGTAATTCATGCCAGCCTATGACACTTATTAGGTAGACAGATGTGATCAGGATGCCAAGGAAGGGGGGGGGTGAATTAGAGACCGAGCTGACAGTTGGTGATAGGAAGTTAAGTTAAATGCCAGTTACTGGGGATGGTAGGCTGGGTAAGCAGGATAACAGACTAAGCTGAAATAGATGCCAGTGCCGGTGGTGCTGATGTTAGGACAGAACAATATTGTAAGTGGGTACCAAGCTGTCCTAGCATTAGACACTGCAGAAGGTGATCTGTCCACTATCGCTCAACAAGACATGTTCAACCAACAGCATAATAACAACCGTGTGAGCGGCGATTAGGATGCCATACATGTGATAGGATGGGGATTTCCAGTCAGTGGAGTGGTAATATGCCAGGCAGACAAAGAGGAGAAAGAATGACAGTCTGATATGGATGCCAGGCACCAGGCTTTGCCAGCAGGTAGTTCCCATTAGTAACACTCTCAGTAGTGTGGTGACAGTGATGCCAGGAAGAGCAAGAAACTGAAAAGTTGTACAATGGCCTGATGGCAGCCAATATGTTTGGCGAATGTCAAGACAAGGAGATGGTTAAGCAGTGTAAATGACAGTTAGAGGGATAAGCAATCAGCATGGGACTAACTTGATGCCAAGCGAAGGGATAGTCAGTGTGGGGTGACTGCAAGTCTAAGCAGAGGGGTCATGATGCAAGGCAGCGGGGTGAACAGTGTGAAGAAAGGGGGGTGATGCCAAGCAGAGGGGTGAACAGTATGAAGAAAGGGGGTGATGCCAGGCAGAGGGGTGAACAGTGTGAAGAAAGGGGGTGATGCCAGGCAGAGGGGTGAACAGTGTGAAGAAAGGGGGTGATGCCAGGCAGAGGGGTGAACAGTGTGAAGAAAGGGGGGTGATGCCAGGCAGAGGGGTGAACAGTGTGAAGAAAGGGGGGTGATGCCAGGCAGAGGGGTGAACAGTATGAAGAAAGGGGGTGATGCCAGGCAGAGGGATGAACAGTGTGGAGAGGGGGGATGATTCCAAGCAAAGGGGTGAACAGTGAAGAAAGGGGGTGATGTCAGACAGGAGACAATGGGGGGGGGGGGGCAGTGTGGGGAGACAGTAATGCCAGGCAGTTATGTGTACAGAGTAGAGAGACAGTAATGCCAGGCAGAGGAATCAAAGTAATGGCAGGGGGCAAACAGTAAGGGTTGGCACTAAGGTGATGCAGAAGGGAATACAGTGTGTGGGGGTCAAGATGCTGGGCACAGGGAGGAGTAGTGTGTGGTGGTCATGATGCCAGGCATAGGGATGTGCAGTGTGGGTTGATGCCAGGCAGAGGGTTGAGCAGTGTGGGCCAACAGTGATGCCAGGCAGAGGGGTAACCATCTGAAGGCCAGTATAGGTTCTAGGCAAGGGAATAAGCAGCGTGGGGTCATGCCAGGCAGAAGGGTGAGCAGACAGCGCCTGGGGAGGGGAATGCCATGGGATTCAGCGGGATGCAGACAGGGTGGTGACTTAGAGGTAATGGTAATGTAGACAAGAGGATGGCTGTCAGTGCGGCGGGCACCGTGTGACACAGCGGCTGGATGTGTCGGCGGAGGATGCGCGGCGCGGTCTCACCTGCCTCCTCCCTGGCTCCGGTGCCGCGCTCCCCTCCGGTACCTTGCCCGTATCCCCCCGGCATTAACCCGTTATCTCCGGCTGTTCCTGGAGACGTTGATGTGAACTGGCCGGGCGTGTACACCACACTGTGCCGCCCTCCACACTCCCCGGTGCCGCTGAGAGCCCTGCAGTCTTCCCGGTACAGGCCGGGCTCCAACTGCCGAGCATTTCCCATCAGAGGTGACAGAGCATCACCAGGGGCAGGGCTAAGCTCTCCCAACCAATAACATAGACAAACAGTACAATAGGGCGTCCATTGTTGACGATGTGGGCGTGGCCGTTCAAATGCTCCTTTCCAAATCCGGGTCCTAGACCCTCCATGTGTATTGTCTACTGTAGGGGAGTGACCTCCCAAGTGCCCCTGTTTTGGAGGGACAGTCAATACACTTTTGTCCCAAGTCCGTCTTTATCCCTTATATGTCCCTGTTTTTGATATTGGAAATAGAAGTGCATTAAAAGCAGTCTTTCATTGCAGAAATCGATTTTTTTACTGACCCCAGGTTGGAATAGCCTTTATAAGGCTATTCTACTCCTATCTTTATTTCTCTTCTCTCCCATGTCGTTTTTGAATTATTATGTGCTCTCTGAGCATCATTTGCATAAACTTATATAGGTAGAAGTAGAATAGCCTTTATAAAGGCTATTCCAACATGGGGTCTGTAAAAATCAATTTCTGCAATGATAGACTCCCTTTAATTAACCTAACTATATTGTTCCAGTTACTTTAAAGTCTTTAAAGAAAGGGGTTGTCCAGGAAAGAACGATTATTATCTGAAGGCCAGGAAAGGTGACCCTGGTGCTACAGTGTCTCCCTCCGCAGTCCGCTCCTGCTGCTACAGGGTCTTGTTTTTTTAGAAGTCCCTGCCGTAAAGGAATCGGGACGTCACTTGCAACGTCACCTGTGACGTCCCGTGTCTTTTCCTTAGGCCGCTGAGGCCAATCAGGGGCTTGGCCTTAGTGCTCACGTGTGGCAAGGACTTCCGCCAAAATAAGACCCCATAGTAGCAGGACCAGATCACGGTGGAAGACACCAGAGCATCGGGGACAGGTTAGTATGGTTTTTTTGGGGGTTTTTTTTCACCTTCCCCGGCCTCCTCCTTGCAAAAAAACACAACTGAAACACAATCCAGACAGAACTCCAAAATAGTAGTGAAAATTGTGGGGTACCATATTCACCCATTGGTCCTTAACTGTATATTAGACTCCAACTTATATAATATGTCATAATTGGAAGCATGATAGACCTTAATATGTCTATGTTCAGATTTAGTTGGTGCTAATATTTTAATGAAAACGTATTCAAGCATATAGATATGCACAAAAGTATAAACTTTCCCCCAGTAAATTCTATTTCTGTGTGCTCCCCGTACCTCCACAGACCTACTGATCTCCTACAGTGAGCCTACACCACAAAATGGATAGGAATAGAACCTGTCCTGAGTTTTGCCCCTTACACCGACCCATGATAAAACACGCGTCTGTGTATAGGGCCATTGAAAATAATGGGTCTGTGTGCTAGCCATTAAAAATATAGCTAGTACACTGACAAAGCACACATTAGTGTGCATGGAACCTAATAGTTGTGTACCCTGCAGGATCTATATCATCATTATATCTGAGAGCTGTACACTCATAACATACACACAAAATTCATCTACTCCTACAGTGCCTTGCGAAAGTATTCGGGCCCCCTTGAACTTTCCAACCTTTTGCCACATTTCAGGCAAAAAAATATAAAATTTTCATTTTTTGGTGAAGAATCAACAACAAGTGGGACACAATCGTGAAGTGGAATGAAATTTATTGGATATTTTAAACTTTTGTAAAAAATAACTGAAAAGTGGGGCGTGCCAAATTATTCGGCCCCCTTAAGTTAATACTTTGTAGTGCCACCTTTTGCTGCGATTACAGCTGCAAGTTGCTTGGGGTATGTCTCTATCAGTTTTGCACATCGACAGACTGAATTCTTGGCCATTCTTCCTTGGAAAACAGCTCGAGCTCAGTGAGGTTGGATGGAGAGCGTTTGTGAACTGCAGTTTTCAGCTCTTTCCACAGATTCTCGATTGGATTCAGGTCTGGACTTTGACTTGGTCATTCTAACACCTGGATACGTTTATTTGTGAACCATTCCATTGTAGATTTTGCTTTATGTTTGGGATCATTGTCTTGTTGGAAGATAAATCTCCGTCCCAGTCTCAGGTCTTTTGCAGACTCCAACAGGTTTTCTTCCAGAAAGGTCCTGTATTTGGCTCCATCCATCTTCCCATCAATTTTAGCCATCTTCCCTGTCCCTGCTGAAGAAAAGCAGGCCCAAACCATGATGCTGCCACCACCATGTTTGACAGTGGGATGGTGTGTTCAGGGTGATGAGCTGTGTTGCTTTTACGCCAAACATATCATTTTGCATTGTGGCCAGAAAGTTGGATTTTGGTTTCATCTGACCAGAGCACCTTCTTCCACATGTTTGGTGTGTCTCCCAGGTGGCTTGTGGCAAACTTTAAACAAGACTTTTTATGGATATCTTTAAGAAATGGCTTTCTTCTTGCCACTCTTCCATAAAGGCCAGATTTGTGCAGTGTACGACTGATTGTTGTCCTATGGACAGACTCTCCCACCTCAGCTGTAGATCTCTGCATTTCATCCAGAGTGATCATGGGCCTCTTGGCTGCATTTCTGATCAGTCTTCTCCTTGTTTGAGATGAAAGTTTAGAGGGACGGCCAGGTCTTGGTAGATTTGCAGTGGTCTGATACTCCTTCCATTTCAATATGATCGCTTGCACAGTGCTCCTTGGGATGTTTAAAGTTTGGGAAGTCTTTTTGTATCCAAATCCAGCTTTAAACTTCTCCACAACAGTATCACGGACCTGCCTGGTGTGTTCCTTGGTCTTTATGATGCTCTCTGCGCTTTAAACAGAACCCTGAGACTATCACAGAGCAGGTGCATTTATATGGAGACTTGATTACACACAGGTGGATTATATTTATCATCATCAATCATTTAGGACAACATTGGATCAGTCAGAGATCCTCACTGAACTTCTGGAGTGAGTTTGCTGCACTGAAAGTAAAGGGGCCGAATAATATTGCATGCCCCACTTTTCAGTTTTTTATTTTTTACAAAAGTTTAAAATAACCAATAAATTTCGTTCCACTTCACAATTGTGTCCCACTTGTTGTTGATTCTTCACCAAAAAATTAAAATTTTATATCTTTATGTTTGAAGCCTGAAATGTGGCAAAAGGTTAAAAAGTTCAAGGGGGCTGAATACTTTCTCAAGGCACCGTATATGCATCCACATCTACATGGATATATACATACACTACCGTTCAAAAGTTTGGGGTCATCCAGACAATTTTGTGTTTTCCATGAAAACTCACACTTTTATTTATCAAATGAGTTGCAAAATGAATAGAAAATATAGTCAAGACATTGACAAGGTTAGAAATAATGATTTTTATTTGAAATAATAATTTTCTCCTTCAAACTTCGCTTTTGTCAAAGAATGCTCCATTTGCAGCAATTACATCATTGCAGACCTTTGGCATTCTAGCTGTTAAATTTGCTGAGGTAATCTGGAGAAATTTCACCCCATGCTTCCAGAAGCCCCTCCCACAAGTTGGATTGGCTTGATGGGCACTTTTTGCGTACCATACGGTCAAGCTGCTCCCACAACAGCTCAATGGGGTTGAGATCTGGTGACTGCGCTGGCCACTCCATTACAGATAGAATACCAGCTGCCTGCTTCTTCCCTAAATAGTTCTTGCATAATTTGGAGGTGTGCTTTGGGTCATTGTCCTGTTGTAGGATGAAATTGGCTCCAATCAGGGGCGTAACTATCGGGGTAGCAGCAGTAGCGGCTGCCACAGGGCCCATGACATTAGGGGCCCCGGAGCCCCGTGGCAGCCGCTACCGCGAACCCCACAAACCAGTAACGATCGCGGTCGCAGGGGGTGCGAAAGGACCCGGCAGGGTACAGAGCCAGCTGGAGATGGCCCGGCCCCGGACCATTATGATAGTGGTCGGGGGAAAGCCTGGTTCCCCGACCGCTATACATACTGTTATTGGAAAGGGACCCTGGCATATTGCAGGCCCCTTTCCAATAGATGGCAGCCCAGGGGAGGTGACTGAAAATAATAAACACATATTCTCACCTCTCCTGGGCACAGCGCTCTCTCCGGCGCTTCTCCGGCGCTCCTCCGTCATGACTGAGGCCTGTGATTAGGCCCCAGCGGTCACATGGGGCGCGGCCGCGTAATGACGTCAGTGTGCCCCCATGTGACCGCTGAGGCACAATCACAGGCCTCGGCAGCGACGTCGGAAAAGGGCCTGAAGACGCTGAAGACGGCAGGATGGAGCGAGGATGCCAAGGAAAGGTAAGGCAAGGTGAGTATGAATGTTTGTTATTTTTAATCACTTTCCCTGGGCCTCCGATTATTATACTCTGAGGAGACCCCAGAGTATAATAATAGCACCGAAGCGGAGGGGGCTGTTGGGAGCTTATAATATTGTGTGTGGGCCACTGTAGAGCATATAATACTGGGTGGGGGCCACTGTAGAGCATATAATACTGGGTGGGGGCCACTGTAGAGCATATAATACTGTGTGTGGGCCACTGTAGAGCATATAATACTGGGTGGGGGCCACTGTAGGGAGCATATAATACTGGGTGGGGCCCACTATGGGGGGCATATAATACTGGGTGGGTACCACTGTAGGAAGCATATAATACTGGGTGGGGACCACTGTGTGGAGCATATTATACTGTGTGTGTGGGGAGCAATGTAGAGCATATAATGCTGCATGGGGGCCACTGTGGAGCATATAATGCTGTGTGGGGGCCACTTTTGAGCATATAATACTATCTGGGGCCACTGTTGAGCATATTTTACTCTTTGGGGACCTGTAACCGGTTTGGGGGGGGGGGCCGTGTCAAATGTTTGCCTTGGGGCCCAGCCATTCCTAGTTACGCCACTGGCTCCAATCAAGCGCTGTCCACAGGGTATGGCATGGCATTGCAAAATGGAGTGATAGCCTTCATTATTCAAAATCCCTTTAACCTTGTACAAATCTCCCACTTTACCAGCACCAAAGCAACCCCAGACCATCACGTTACCTCCACCATGCTTGACAGATGGCGTCAGGCACTCTTCCAGCATCTTTTCAGTTGTTCTGCCTCTCACAAATGTTCTTCTGCGTGATCCAAACACCTCAAACTTCAATTCGTCTGTCCATAACACTTTTTTCCAATCTTCCTCTGTCCAATGTCTGTGTTCTTTTGCCCATATTAATCTTTTCCTTTTATTAGCCAGTCTCAGATATGGCTTTTTCTTGGCCACTCTGCCCTGAAGGCCAGCATCCCTGAGTCGCCTCTTCACTGTAGACGTTGACACTGGTGTTATGCGGGTACTATTTAATGAAGCTGCCAGTTGAGGACCTGTGAGGCGTCGATTTCTCAAACTAGAGACTCTAATGTAGTTGTCTTGTTGCTCAGTTGTGCAGCGGGGCCTCCCACTTCTCTTTCTACTCTGGTTAGAGCCTGTTTGTGCTGTCCTCTGAAGGGAGTAGTACACACCGTTGTAGGAAATCTTCAGTTTCTTGGCAATTTCTTGCATGGAATAGCCTTCATTTCTAAGAATAAGAATAGACTGTCGAGTTTCACATGAAAGTTCTCTTTTTCTGGCCATTTTGAGAGTTTAATCGAACCAACAAATGTAATGCTCCAGATTCTCAACTAGCTCAAAGGAAGGTCAGTTTTATAACTTCTCTAACCAGCAAAACTGTTTTCAGCTGTGCTAACATACTTGCACAAGGGTTTTCAAGGGTTTTTTAAACATCCATTAGCCTTCTTACACAGGTAACAAACACAATGTACCATTAGAACACTGGAGTGATGGTTGCTGGAAATGGGCCTCTATACACCTATGTAGATATTGCATTAAAAACCAGACGTTTGCAGCTAGAATAGTCATTTACCACATTAACAATGTATAGAGTATATTTCTGATTCATTTAATGTTATCTTCATTGAAAAAAACTGTGCTTTTCTTTCAAAAATAAGGAAATTTCTAAGTGAGCCTAATCTTCTGATACTGACACATACTTATATACATTCATACATTTATATTCACACAGATACACAGAAGCATAGCCTTCCTAAAGGAGCCTTCCTACTACATAGGAGAACCTACTTATCATCAATGCCACATGTAGTTGGGGGTCCTCTTATAGATTTTGCACTGGTTCCCAGGAGCTTCCCATTATTCCCATACGTATAAATTCATACACAGAAATATCCATTCATCCAGCCATATATACATTTAGTACATCCATAAATATATACATACATACAGTTGTGCTAAAAAGTTTACATGCCCTGGCAGATTTTTTTTTTTTTTTTTGGCCTTTTTTCAGAGAATATGAATAACACAAAAACTTTTTCTTCACTCATGGTTAGTGGTTAAAAAGTTTACATGCCCTGGCAGATTTTTTGTTTTTTTGGCCTTTTTTCAGAGAATATGAATGATAACACAAAAACTTTTTCTTCACTCATGGTTAGTGGCTAAGGCCCCACGTTGCGGAAATGCAATATTTTTTGTTGCAGACTTTGCTGCGTTTTTTTTCAGCCAAAGTCAGGAGTAGCTTGAAAAGGAATGGAAAAATGGAAAAGGATGGGGCTTTAGCCTAAAGCGGTTTTACCATCAGGAGGTGAGGGTTCAATGCTCATAAATGAACCAATCTGGAGGATAGGGGATAACTTCCACGTTGCGGAAACACAACTTTTTTTGTTGCAGATTTTGCTGCATTTTTTTGAGCTAAAGCCAAGAATGGCTACAAAATGAATAAGAAATATATAGTAAGTTCTTATACTTCTACCTTCTGGTCAATCCATTCCTGGCTTTGGCTCAAAAAAATTCACCACAATCCGCAGCAAAAAACAGTGCATTTCCGCAACATGGGATCTCAGCCTAAGGTAGGAAACACTACGCTAAAATGCACACATAGCCTGGGCTATCTTCAAATATGGTGTCTGAGCAGCATGTTGGCAGAAATTTAGCTTACAAAAATACTGACCAGCAAAAGTGCTAATAATACAGAACAACAATGGTCCTGGAAGGTCTGCTACCATGTGACTTCCTGACTGTTGGCAGTGAACAGGCTGGGACTGGCCCACAAGGGTACCAGTGAATCCCCCGGTGAACCCTGTGACCGCGACCGGAGGGGTACGGAGCCCTCGGCCAGCTGGAGATGATCGGGGACCTGGACCAGCATGAAAGCGGTTGGGCAAAGCCTGGTTTTCCGACTGTTATACATATTGTTAATATAAAGGGGCCCAGCATGTCCCAATAGATGCCAGCCTAGGGGAGGTGACTAAAAATAAGAAATACTTATACTCACCTCTCCTGGGCTTCTGACATCTTCTCCGGGGCTCTTCTGACCTGTGACTGAGGTCTGGCATAACGTCTGGGAGCGTCACCTTAGTCACAGGCAGAAAAAGACCAAAGAAGATACTGAAGAGAGCCGGACATAGCGAGGATACCGAGGAGAGGTGAGGCAAAGTGGGCCTCTACTTATTATACTCTGGGGTCCCCAAAGTATAATAATAGCATCGGAGCATAATATACTGTGTGGGTTCGCTGTGGAGAATATTATACTTTGATGGGGCCACTGTGGAGCACATTATACTGTGTGGGGGCCACTGTGGAGCAAAGTATACTGTGTGGAAGTCACTGTGGAGCACAATATACTGTGTGGGGGTCACTGTGGAGCACATTATACTCTGTGGGGGGTCACTGTAAAGCACATTATACTGTGTGGGGGCCACTGTGGAGCACATTATACTGTGTGATGGTCACTGTGGAGCACATTATACTCTGTGGGGGTCAATGTGGACCATATTATACTATGTGGGGATCATCATTATACTGTGTTGGGCCACTGTGGAGCATATTATACTCTGTGAGGACCACTGTGGAGCATATTATAGTGTGTGGGGGTTACTGTGGAGCATATAATACTGTGTGGGGCCACTGTGGAGCATATTATACTGTTTTGGAGCCACTGTGGAGCACATTATACTGTTTATGGCAACTGTGGAGCACATTATACTGTTTGGGGGTCACTGTGGAGCATATTATACTCTGTGGGGGCCACCGTGGAGAATATTATACTGTGTTGGGGCCACCATAAAGAATATTATACTCTGTGGGGGTCACCGTGGAGCATATTATACTGTGTGGAGCCATCGTGGAGCATATTTTACTGTGTGGGGGCCACTGTGGAGCACATTATACTGTGTGGAGGCCACTGTGGGCATATTATACTGTGTGGGGGGTCACTCTGGAGCATATAATCCTGTGTGCTGTGTGGGGGCCACTGTGAAGCATATTATACTGTGTGGGGCCCCTTCACTGTTCACATCACACACCATCTGTTTTATAGCAGCCATGCACTATTATTACAGGCTGTAATAACATCATATGGTGATTATAAAACAGATACTGCGCAATCTAAATAGCGAAGGAGTCACGGCGCTCACAAAAGCACCACAGTATCTTCTAACAGTTGATCAGCAGGGGCCCCGGGTGTTGGACCCCCACTGATCTCATAGATCTCTTATACTGTTAGGACCCCGCTGATTAGCTGTTTCACACAGCACACAGCTCCCAGTATTGTTTACATGCCGGGCGCTGCGCTGTTCACTCACTGTATCCCTTTCAGGTATCTGAGATACCGCTGCTGCACCCATAACTGTCACTATTAAGAATTCGCTGTAGGGAGGGAGTAGAGGACCCCGACAAATGTTTGCACCAGGGCCCACAAGACTTTAGTTATGCCAATGGACTTGTGCCTTTAGGGGGCACTACTGGACCCCTACTGCTTTTTTATAGGCAGTGGAGTTCTGGTAACAGCCCCTATTAACTTACCTATCCCCGTTCCTCTCACTGCAGTCTTCCTCTACACGGCACATTACATCATTACAACATGACGTGCTCCACACAGGGCCCATTGAAGGCTGAAGAGGGAAGAGGAGGCCGTGTGCAGAAGCAGGGATTCGTAAGTGGATGCAGCCACCTCTCCCCGGTTCTGCCGATCTGGTTGTTAAAAATACAACCAGATTCTCCAGAGCCTCCCACTTCTTCCTGCTCCGGGTGCACAAGACATTACAACAGTGCACAAGAAGGAGCAGGACCCATACTGTATGGGGACCAGTTGCAGCATCCCAGAGTGCTACTGCTTTTATGTGTTTGTCTTGAGTGCCTCTGGGTTTTGTGTCTGTAAGTTTTGTTCTGTGTTAAATGTATTCATGTGCAGCTTTTCCCTTATATATTTCCCCCTGCAGTGTTCAGACCCAGACTTGGTTCAGCCCTGGCCTATCACAGGCCACTGGGCGGGGTTGTGAGGAGATATAATCTCCCCGGCGACGGTTAGGAGTTAGTTCAGTGCATGCTATAGACCAGACGAGGTGTGCAGAGCTGACCTGCCACCAGCCTCTGGACTGAAGGCCAACCGCCGCTCTCACAGCCTCATGAGGGATATCATCAGCCGAGGCTCATCTGAAGACAGACCAGAGCAAGGGAGTAAAGATTTCAACGTGGCTGGACTTATTCGCTGTCGTGCCCGGAGGAGCAGGAGAGGACCCTCACAGGAGAGTCGCATTCGGGCCTAGTCTCCAGGTAACCAGATCCCTGTCAGGACTCCCTGTAACTCTATCCCCAGTATACCTAGCTAGGAGAGGCACAGAGGTGGAGTAGAGAAGGCCATACTGTGGAGCCTATACTGTCTTTGGGCGTGTGAAAGATCCTCAGTGCGCCAACCCCGCGTTGGCCCACACCTAAGACTTCTTTCATAAAAACCACACTCACCGCCAGTGAGTGCTGGGTCCACAAGATAAATACAAGACAAGCTTTCTAAATTTTGTATATTTATTAACCCCTAAATGGGTCGGTATTAACATCTAACACATGCAGTTCAGAACAGATATGCAGATATATACAAGCATTAACAGTTACTAGTTAATATACAGCGCATAAAATAAAAAGGGAATAAAAGTGAAATAATTACTTTACCACACATATCCTTGATGTGGTTCTGTAGTCCAACACTCACACACGCTCTGGTATGTGTGAATAACCAGTGGAGGCTTCTAGCAGCAGCATCATAGTATATCCCAGTAGTCTCTTAGTAGTCTCATCATAGTATTCTCTTGTAGTCTCAGCCCAGTCTCCTCCTCACTGACCTCTTACCTCATCTTTTATACCCTTGATTACACCACCCAGAATGAGGTCACCGGCGACGAAAAGTCTGGTTGACTAACGCACTCAAGTCCAGATCCTTTGTAAGGAGATAGGATTAAGTGGAATGATACAATGCCTTCTATATGTTATCAACCATGTCTGATCAACAGCCCAGGCTGAACAATGCATGTGTATTTGATCACCCAGGGCTATGTAGGAATTCAATGGAGCCATTCTGGGATGGATACAAAGCCCTATTGTTACATGACAACATGCACCTAGGATTAGAGCTGCACACATTATGAGTAAATGGAAGTAAGAGGGAGATACGATACCCAGAGATCAAAATACATCTTTGAGTTATAGCCATATTTAAGTTATTTAAGTGGAATCATCACAGGGCGCCCTCCTAGAACCAAAGCTGGGGGTTGGACACTGCAGGATTACTACCCCCATATGGAAGCTGCTGTTGTTCCTTTGTTCCAGTTGCCTAAATAAACGGCTGTTTGGTTTACCTGCATTGCTAAGTCCTGAGTCGTGCCTGCTTTAACATCAGGGCTCTTCCGACCAACACCACACCGGCTCAGGTAGGAGAGGTCCCCTCTTCAACTGAAAGTGCCCCGGGGGAAAGAACTACTACTACCACCATCTGGTAGTGCTGCAGGACCCCCCTCGACTTTGTCCGGCCTGGGAGTGGGACTGGAGCTGTTTTGGAGCGTGCTCGGCCTGCTAGGTGGCACAGCATCCGCCACTACTACTCCCATCCTCCGGTCTCCTGCGACTGGGTTGCGGCACAGTTATGAGGCCATTATATTGTTTTGGGCCAGTGATGGGGACTAATATCCTGTGGGAGGGGGCATTAAAGTGTGTTGGACATTAGGGGGGAATATTAAAGGGGTTGTCCAGGCTTGATTTTTTATGGCCATAAATACCTAATTGGTATGAGCCAACACATGGCCCCATCAGCTGTATGTATGTAGACACCTCCCTCCTATTGTAGACAATACAAAGCCAGAAACAGAAAGCTCCTTCCACTGTATAGTGTCCAGGCGTCATCACTGCAGTTCAGCACTTATTGATGGTGGGAGCTGAGCTGCAGTGAAGGTGCCTGGTTGCTATACAGTAAATGGAGCTTTCTGCTTCCGGACCCGTATTGTGTACAGGATGGGCACCGGAAGTGGCCCCATACAACTGATGGGGCCATGTGTCAGCCCCTACCAATGAGGTATTTATGGCCTATCCTGAGGATAGGCCATAAAAAAAAAAATCAACCCCTTTAATATTCCCCCCTAATGCCCCACACACTTTAATGTTCCTCCCCCAGGGTGTTATCTTCCATCAGTGACCCATACAATATAATGGCCCTTTCACTGGTCCCCATACAGTATGGGGGACCAGTGAAGGGGCCACTGTATGAGGGGGACGACCAGTGAAGTGGCCAAAAAAAAGTTTAAAGGGGTTGCCCATAAATTGGAGTGACCCCTGTTGTTGCCAGGGGGGTGTAAAATTAAGAAAAAAAAAAATCATACTTGCCTGTACCCAGCACCCCGTTGTCCTCTGCCAGTGTCTGTTTGGTTTCATGGCAATGCCTCATTTCTGGAAATCCTGTACTTCCTGCACTTAGTTGGTCTCAGCGGTCACATGGGGCACAGGACTCCTGGCAAGAAGGCACCAGCACGAGACTGAATGGACACTGGCAGAGGACAACGGAGTGCTGGGGACAGGTGAGTATGCTTTTTATGTTTTATTATTTTCATCTCCCGTCTGCCACATGGGTTGCTCTAATTCCTGGTCAATCTCTTTAGAGTTTATCCACCATTCTAATATTGATGGACTGTCCTTAGGATAGGCCATCAATATTACATTTGCGGGGTCTGACAGCGGGGGCCCCTGCAGATCAGCTTTTTTTAGGATATTGCAGCTACAGGTAACATTAACAATTCCAGGAGCCACGCTGCTCGCTTGCCGCACAGAGAGTAGCGGTAGGTTTAGGTAGTGCAGTGGTGCACATCGTATGGCCAGTGAGCAGCATGGAATTGTTGTTACCTGTAGCTGCGCTGTCTTGGTACAGCTGATCTGCAGGGGTCCTGGCGGTGGGCCCCTAGAAACAATTCCACTGATGGACCCTAGACATCCCAGTCTGACACTGGCAGTGAAGTAGGGAGTAGGCATGTGTGTAAGGTGGTAGCAGCCACCAACTTGCAGAAAATGGCCTTAGGTGAGTGACTAGTTGAGGTCTATAACTAATTTCGGGCTGTTTTACTGTTCTGTGTATTTACTTGTGCTTTGTGTGTCCCATTGTGCATTTTATGACATGTATTTTATTGAATATCCTGATGACTTATTGCACTATATAATTACACTGTCAGTTTAATTGTGTACTTACTGCTGAGTCACTGGGGCTAATTTATTATGCCTTAGGCTAAGTTCACATCTGCGTACGGCTGTGCGTCGTTCGGGTCCGCTGTGAGAAGCCGATTTCTGGCAGAGTCTCCAATGGAGCTTAGCCTTAATTGGCGTACAAGGCATAAAAAGTAGCATTTTTTTGTGCTAATTGTGGTTTTTGCACAAAAAATTGCGACTTTTTCACTTCTGCGTCATCCTCACCACTTCCCTGAAAATGTGTGCAGGGGGAGGGTCCATCAGGTCCACCAGATTTACCATCATTTACGCCAGAAATCTAGTGTAAATGTTGGGGGATATTTACGCCAGCTACGAGCCTTCTGTCTGTAACCTTCAGTAGGCTCTCAGTAGGGCTTCCTTTCGCATTCAGGTTCACCAGACTGTGATCTTGGGAGAGGTTGCCTGGTCTTGTCAGACCCAATTCTTTGCACTCTTTCCACTTTGTAAGGGCCATCCAGACCTAGAAAGCAGGGAAGATGAATAGAAAATATGTGTTGAAGGTTACCCACAGGGACTGACTCTGGGAGGCCCACCAGGCGTAGATTGCTCCTTCAGGAGCAGTTTTAGAGCTTAACAAGCTTTTCAGATAGTCTAGTGTTGTCATCACTTGAGTCTCAAGTGCATGCCCTAGCTCCAACCAGGTCATCCTCCAGCGTGGAAGTGCATTTCTGCCTCCATCAGTCGCTTGGTATGCAATGTTATATCTGCCTCCATCCCTTTCAGTGTCTCTCAGATGGTGACCGCTACTCCCTTTTGGATGCTGGGGGAGATTTTCCTGGCTACCTCTCTGGGAAGTTTTTTTTATAATTGAACTACAGCCATTGTGTGCTGGCATGAAACTCCTCTAGGTCTTCACCAGAGGGTTCTTCCTTCTCTGATACAGTGCTGGCCAAAAGTATTGGCACCCCTCCAATTCTGTCAGATAATATTCAATTTCTTCCAGAAAATGATTGCAATCAGAAATGCTTTGGTAATAATAACAGAGGGCTCATGAGCTCCCAGCTCCTTTCCCATAATGCCTTGTGATATGTAGATGCTTAGTAGAGGGCGAAAGGCAACTCAAAACTCTACACACCTTAACTGGTGCTCTCCTCAAGGAGAGATGTCCCTGTCCATAACCCACTCATTGCCTCCCACAAAGCCAGCCAGTACACTTTGCTCTGCACTGATGAGGGACAAAAATCCCGAAACTGCGCTGTATGCAGATAAGTGAAACTGGCTTGGCTAAAATCCCTTTTGCTGTCTCAAGACTCGGTGAGTCAAAAGCAAACTGAGGATCTGTTACATCCAACAGAGGGCGCATGAGCTCCCAGCTCCTTTCCTATAATGCCTTGTGATTGGTAATAATATCTTCATTTAATTTGTCTTCAATGGAAAACCACAAAAGGAATTGTCAAAAAGCCAAATTGGATATAATTCCACACCAAACATAAAAAAGGGGGTGGACAAAAGTATTGGCACCCTTTGAAAAATCATGTGATGCTTCTCTAATTTGTGTAATTAACAGCACCTGTTACTTACCTGTGGCACATAACAGGTGGTGGCAAAAACTAAATCACACTTGCAGCCAGTTGAAATGGATTAAAGTTGACTCAACCTCTGTCCTGTGTCCTTGTGTGTACCACATTGAGCATGGAGAAAAGAAAGAAGACCAAAGAACTGTCTGAGGACTTGAGAAGCAAAATTGTGAGGAAGCATGAGCAATCTCAAGGCTACAAGTCCATCTCCAAAGACCTGAATGTTCCTGTGTCTACCGTGCGCAGTGTCATCAAGAAGTTTAAAGCCCATGGCACTGTGGCTAACCTCCCTAGATGTGGACGGAAAAGAAAAATTGACGAGAGATTTCAACGAAAGATTGTGCGGATGGTGGCTAAAGAACCTCAACTAACATCCAAACAAGTTCTAGCTGCCCTGCAGTCCGAGGGTACAACAGTGTCAACCCGTACTATCCGTCGGCGTCTGAATGAAAAGGGACTCTATGGTAGGATACCCAGGAAGACCCCACTTCTGACCCAGAGACATAAAAAAGCCAGGCTGGAGTTTGCCAAAACTTACCTGAGAAAGCCAAAAACTTTTTGGAAGAATGTTCTCTGGTCAGATGAGACAAAAGTAGAGCTTTTTGGGAAAAGGCATCAACATAGAGTTTACAGGAAAAAAAAAGAGGCCTTCAAAGAAAAGAACACGGTCCCTACAGTCAAACATGGCGGAGGTTCCCTGATGTTTTGGGGTTGCTTTGCTGCCTCTGGCACTGGACTGCTTGACCATGTGCATGGCATTATGAAGTCTGAAGACTACCAACAAATTTTGCAGCATAATGTAGGGCCCAGTGTGAGAAAGCTGGGTCTCCCTTAGAGGTCATGGGTCTTCCAGCAGGACAATGACCCAAAACACACTTCAAAAAGCACTAGAAAATGGTTTGAGAGAAAGCACTGGAGACTTCTAAAGTGGTCAGCAATGAGTCCAGACCTGAATCCCATAGAACACCTGTGGAGAGATCTCAAAATGGCAGTTTGGAGAAGGCACCCTTCAAATCTCAGGGACCTGGAGAAATTTACCAAAGAAGAATGGTCTAAAATTCTAGCAGAGCATTGTAAGAAACTCATTGATGGTTACCGGAAGCAGTTGTTCGCAGTTATTTTGTCTAAAGGTTGTGCTACCAAGTATTAAGCTGAGGGTGCCAATACTTTTGTCCGGCCCATTTTTGGAGTTTTGTGTAAAATGATCAATGATTTGACTTTTTTTTTCATTCTCTTTTGTGTTTTTTCATTGCAAGCAAAATAAATAAAGATATTATTACCAAAGCATTTGTGATTGCAATCATTTTCTGGAAGAAATTGAGTATTATCTGACAGAATTGCAGGGGTGCCAATACTTTTGGCCAGCACTGTACATGCTGCACTTGCGCCATCTTGTCACAACGTCTCTGCGTGGACATATGTGTATCTCCTAACTTTTCTGTGTGTCTGCCCCTAAAACCTACAATATTCAACAACAATGTGATAAGGTGACCTTCTGGTTGTTGTTGAGCTCATAAGTGATGAAAGCAGAGGGACAGAATGGTTTTGAGATTGAGGGACAGTGGAGTTTTCCTCACTCACGTGCTTACATGCCAGGGCTGGAGCCATGTGTGGCTCTGGGGCTATGAACTCTAACGTGAGTAACACCAGTTTTCATAAATCTGCCCCATTGTGTTATCCTCACTACCTTGATCTGCTGTTTTCTAGAAAGGCGGTGGCGCAATGGCTCTTCAAATAGACAAGACATAGTTGCACCCATTGACAGTGTCCTTTGGATGCCACTCGATGAACATTCTTTGCGAGCTTTGACCTGACACCTTGTAGTCATGTCAGGTTTAAAAGGGAGGTTTTCCTGCACCTTTAGCTCTTCTATCCAGATCTCTTCTGCTACTGGCCCAACATTCCGTCCATGCAGTGCAATTCTGGAACCAAGCCTGTTGTTTTCGACGGCTAGCGTGCTAGATCGGTTGTGTTCCTGAGAACTAGTTACCGTGAGTGTTGAGCGCAAACCCCTGTGAGAATTGGGCAAACACTATGTGTGCCACGAGACCATCTTTACTGAGAGAAATGCTCTGTTCCTGTTGTGTGAACTGCTTATGTTGGTACTGGCTGTTTCTTGCTGTTGAGCAACTAACATTAACCTGTGTTGTGCCAAACATCATCTACCTCAGTAAACGCTGGTGACAACTTGCCTATGTGAGTAGGCTGTATTTCTTGACTGTGACATCAATACACTTTAGGAGTGGGAAGCCAAGCTGCCCTGTCCTTGGGCAGACTGGAGTTGATGCAGGTGAATCCAGGTTGTAGGAATACTTAAGTGGCATAATAAGAGTGGGTCCCTGGCTCCTTGCCCCTTCCTTTGTTAACCTGTGACACCTATGGGCATAGTTTTGTGGTTGGTACTACAGTGAGTAGTATATGGTATGAATACTGTCATTATGATATGGCTGGTATGACAACAGGTGTCTTTTACATGTACTTTCAGGAGTTTTTTATTATAATTAATTTGGATCAACAGTGCAAGATTGGCTGCAAAACGTTACACAGCCTTAACTGAGGACAAGTGGTTTTGGCAACCCTGTAACATAGGTACACCAGCAACAAGTCGATGGTGAGTTTCCCTAAAATACGCTCTTACTAGTAGAGGAAACTGCTGGTAAGTCTGAATTTCCTCTGCAAAATACAGTAATAGAATCTGATACAACCCTGACTCTTCTCACAAATACAGAAAAAACCACTCTTATACTGGTTTCTATATAGCAAATGACCACAATGGTTTCTTCTTTCTGTCTGTGTCCTGACCTCACTGCTGTAAAAGTGTTGTCTAGTAAATAAAGCTTAACGGGAATAGAGGATACATTTATGATTGGTGAGGTTCCTACTACTGAGAATGGGGGGTGTTTTAATCCCCTTTGTGAATCTAGCGGTGGTGGACACAGACACATCTCTACTCCATTGCTTTCAATGGGAATGTGAAAGATAGCCAAAGTACAGCGCTACTATTGAAAGTAATGGAGTGGGGTTGTGCCTGCATCCATCCCCGCCAGGGCCGGTGTTAGGGGAAGGGCAAACTGGGCAATTGCCCAGGGCCCCCGTCACCAAAGGAGCCCTGGGATTCGGAGCATCAGGCTTTTAGCCTGATGGCTTGAATCCCGGGAGCTCCACAGCAGTTTCGGCGTGCTGTGCTCTGCACACCAATACTGTTTAATCCTATGACAGAGCAGGGAGCTGAAAAGTCCGTGCTCTGCCATAGAGGACCTCCGGTAACACACAGGACGTCACGGCACAGGTGGCGTGATGACGTCATTGCATCACTCCACCTATGCCACTACTATGCACGTTAAGGCGAGTAAAAAATGTATTGTTTTCTGGTAAGGAAAAGGGATTACCTGCTAAGGGGGGAAAACTATTATTTATAGGGGGGGGCTAATATTTATAGTGGGGGAACTATTAAATATTAGGGGGGCCATTTTAAGGGTAGAGTATTATTTTTAAGGGGAAACTGTTATTTATAAGGTGGTTATTATCAGAGATGACATATAAGGGGGGACTATTGTATATAATTGTTCCACCTTATATTAGTTGCCTTATATATTATAGTTCCTCCCTTATAACAAAACCTTTATAAATAGTAGTACCCCCCTTATAATAGCCCCCCTTAAAAGGGGATAACTATTACAAATAATTGGGGCTATTATGAGGTTGAAATTATTATAAATAAGGGGGTTATTATAAGAGAGGAACTATTATATTATAGCTCGCCCCCCTCCAGTCCACCATAAACTATGCTGCTCGCTTAATACACCTCTCCCCCCGTTTTTCATCAGCCGCTCCCCTCTGCCAATCCCTTCACTGGCTACCCATCGCCCAGTGAATAGAGTTAAAACTACTAATGCTGACATACAAAGCCATCCACAACGTGTCCCCTCCATATATCTCTGACCTAATCTCCCGCTACCTGCCCACACGTAACTTTCGATCCTCCAAAGACCTCCTACTCCGCTCTGCTCTTATCTGCTCTTCACACAATCGTCTCCAAGACTTCTCCTGTGCATCCCCCATACTCTGGAACTCACTACCAAGACACATAAGACTATCCCCACCCTCACAAGCTTCAAGAAGGCCCTGAAGACTCACCTATTCAGTAAGGCCTACAACCCCCAATAACACTACTGTCACCACACCACCACCTGAACAGCCTCTATCCCCACCTTCTGTCTCTCTCCCTCTTCCCTCATAGATTGTAAGCCCTTGCGGGCAGGGCCCTCTATCCCACAGTGCCAGTTGGTCAATGTTTGTACTATCTGTTTTGTATATCTTGTGTACCGTATGTAAATCCTCATACTGTATGTAAAGCACCATGGAATTAATGGTGCTATATAAATAAACAATAATAATAATAATAATTATATAAGGGGAGTTATTATAATGGGGAGACAGAAGGTGGGGGTAGAGGCTGTTCAGGTGGTGGTGTGGTGACAGTAGTGTTATTGGGGGTTGTAGGCCTTCCTGAATATATATAAGGGCACTATTATAAGGGGGGACATATTACATATAAGGAGGGCTATTATAAAGGAATTATTATATATAAGGGGGCTGCTATAAGGGGGAGACTTATATATGAGGGGCTAGTATTTATAATGGAGGAACTATTATACATAAGGGGCACTATTATAAGAGAGGAATTATATACAAGGGGGGGATATTATAAGGGGGAGACTGTTATATATAAGGTAGCTATTAAATATAAGTGGGCTATTATAAAGGGGAACTATTACCGTGTTTCCCCAAAAATAAGACACCCCCGAAAGTAAGACATAGGAGAGGTTTTGTAGAATTGCCCAATATAAGGCATCCCCCGAAAGTAAGACGTACCGTAGGAGACGTTTCGTTTCGCAGCATTCCCGAACAGAACATACCGGTACGGTATATGGTATACCGTAACATTGCTGTCGTCCCCTACCTTCACCATTCAGTATCCTGAGCCTGTTGCTTTCCTTGTTGTCCCCCTTTGTCCCGCTGCCGTTATCCTGTACAGTACGATGTCCCTGCTGTGTTGTACCGCATGAGTGTGCAGTGGTGAGCGTTCTCCTGGTGTCGGGAAACAGAGCCTGTCCTTGCTGAGCAATTCTGCTGTAACTATTCTGCTGGGGACGTCACTTTGCGTCGCGACGCCGGCCCGCATCACGTGACGCCGGCCTGGTCCAGCATTGAAGAAGGCCGAAGCAGCAGAGAGTGGACCGGATCGAGGAACAGGTAAGCAACGTTGTTTTTTTTATGTTTTTATCCTCCCCTGGACTCCAGAGTATAATAATTGTGCATGGGTGGTCCACAATGGGACATACCGGTATAATACTGTGTGCAGGGGCCACTATGGGACATGATACTGTGTGCAGGGGCCACTATGGGACATAATACTGTGTGCAGGGGCCACTATGGGGCATGATACTGTGTGCAGGGGCCACTATGGGGAATAATAGTGTGTGCAGGGGCCACTATGGGACATGATACTGTGTGCAGGGGCCACTATGGGACATGATACTGTGTACAGGGGCCACTATGGGACATGATACTGTGTGCAGGGGCCACTATGGGACATGATACTGTGTGCAGGGGCCACTATGGGATATGATACTGTGTGCAGGGGCCACTATGGGGAATGATACTGTGTGCAGGGGCCACTATGGGAGATGATACTGTGTGCAGGGGCCACTATGGGAGATGATACTGTGTGCAGGGGCCACTATGGGAGATGATACTGTGTGCAGGGGCCACTATGGGAGATGATTCTGTGTGCAGGGGCCACTATGGGAGATGATTCTGTGTGCAGGGGCCACTATGGGACATGATTCTGTGTGCAGGGGCCACTATGGGACATGATACTGTGTGCAGGGGCCACTATGGGATATGATACTGTGTGCAGGGGCCACTATGGGGAATGATACTGTGTGCAGGGGCCACTATGGGACATGATACTGTGTGCAGGGGCCACTATGGGACATGATTCTGTGTGCAGGGGCCACTATGGGGAATGATACTGTGTGCAGGGAAATTAATGGTTTGGATTGTTATTAATGATGTCCTAGAAGATGATGACATAACTGTCATTGAATAAATTTTACTTTCTATGCATACTGTAAATATTGGTAAATGTACCATACTGTTAATTGTTGTTCATGGAAATAATGGTACGGTAGTAAGAAATTCTTGATAGGATTCACAGTTTGTCTGGTTATGCTGGTTTGTGATGACAACTACTGTGCAGTACCGTATATAATAAATGTTCATTTTTTTGTTCAGCAACAAATGTGAATTCTTCTTCATTGAAAAAAAATAAGACATCCCCTGAAAATAAGACACAGCACATCTTTGGGAGCAAAAATTAATATAAGACGCTGTCTTATTTTCGGGGGAAACAGGGTATATATAAGGGAGGCTGCTATAAGGGGGAGACATAAATAGCCCCCTTGGCTATTATTTATAATGGAGGAACTGTTTTATATAAGACTATTATAGGAGAGGAATTATTATATATGGGGGGGCCTTTATATATATATATATATATAAGGGTGGCTACTATAGTGTGGGAACTATTATATATAAAGAGGGCTATTATAAGGGAGGACTGTTATATATAATGGGGCTATTATAGGAGAGGAATTATTATATATAAGGGCGCTATTATAAGGGTGAACTATTATACAGTGGGGAAAAAAAGTATTTAGTCAGCCACCAATTGTGCAAGTTCTCCCACTTAAAAAGATGAGAGAGGCCTGTAATTGTCATCATAGGTAGACCTCAACTATGGGAGACAAAATAAGAAAACGTATCTAGAAAATCACATTGTCTGATTATTTAAGAATTTATTTGCAAATTATGGTGGAAAATAAGTATTTGGTCACCTACAAACAAGCAAGATTTCTGGCTCTCACAGACCTGTAACTTCTTCTTTAAGAGGCACCTCTGTCCTCCACTCATTACCTGTAGTAACGGCTCCTGTTTGACATTGTTATCAGTATAAAAGACACCTGTCCACAACCTCAAACAGTCACACTCCAAACTCCACTATGGTGAAGACCAAAGAGCTGTGGAAGGACACCAGAAACAAAATTGTAGACCTGCACCAGGCTGGGAAGACTGAATCTGCAATAGGCAAGCAGCTTGGTGTGAAGAAATCAACTGTGGGAGCAATAATTAGAAAATGGAAGACATTCAAGACCACTGATAATCTCCCTCAATCAGGGGCTCCACGCAAGATCTCTCCCCGTGGGGTCAAAATGATCACAAGAACGGTGAGCAAAAATCCCAGAACCACACGGGGAGACCTAGTGAATAACCTGCAGAAAGCTGGGACTAACGTAACAAAGGCTACCATCAGTAACACACTATGCTGCCAGGGACTCAGATCCTGCAGTGCCAGACGTGTCCTCCTACTTAAGCCAGTACATATCCAGGCCCATCTAAAGTTTGCTAGAGAGCATTTGTGTGTTCCAGAAGAGTATTGGGAGAATGTCATATGGTCAGATGAAACCAAAGTAAAACTGTTTGGTAGAAACACAACTCGTCGTGTTTGGAGGAGAGTGAATGCTGAGTTGCATCCAAAAAACACCATACCTACTGTGAAGCATGGGGGTGGCAACATCATGCTTTGGGGCTGTTTCTCTGCAAAGGGACCAGGACGACTGAGCCGTGTACATGAAAGAATGAATGGGGCCATGTATCGTGAGATTTTGAGTGCAAACCTCCTTCCATCAGTAAGGGCATTGAAGATGAAATGTGGCTGGATCTTTCAGCATGACAATGATCCCAAGCACACCGCCAGGGCAACGAAGGAGTGGCTTCGTAAGAAGCATTTCTAAGGGGGAGACTATTATATATAAGGGGACTATTATAGGAGCGGAAGTAATATATTTAAGGTGGATTGTTATAAGGGGGAGACTGTTATATATAAGGGGCTATTATGTATAAGGAAGGAACTACTTATAAGGGGGCTATTATTTATAAGAGAGGAAACTATTAAATATAAGGGGCTATAATAAGAGGAAATTATTATATATAAGGAGGGCTATTATAAGGGGGAAACATATGGCAGGCTATTATTTATAAGGGAAGAACTATTTATAATAGGCTTATAATAAGGGGGGAAATTATATACATTTGGAGGTGGCTATTATAATGTGGTCGCTTTTATTTATAAGAGGGAAACTTTATAAGGAGGGTATTGTTAAAAGGGCTATTATTTATAAGGGGGAACTTTTATTTATAAGAGGGCTATTATTTATAAGGGGATATTATTGTTAAGAGGGTTAATATTTATAAGAGGGCTAATATTGATAATGTGGACTATTATTTATAAGGTGAACCATTATTCATGAGAGGGCTATTATTAACAATGGGGACTATTTATAAGGGAGCAGTATTATTTATGAGGATGGCTATTACTGATATGGGGCACTGTTTATAAGGAGGGATTATTATTTCTAAGAAGGCGCTATAATAACTGATGAGGGAGTGCAAAAATCTATTAGGCGGTACAAAGGTAGTTATTTGAATTGTGTGTGGGCATAAGAGGGGGTGGTTGTTACTGTTTCGGGGGGCAGAAAGGGGGCATTATTAAAGGGTCTGCCACTGGAAATATGATGGCGTTGTTGATATATCAGCATTTGGGGGCCCACTTTTTATTTTGCCCTGGGCCACAGCTTGTCTAAAACCAGCCCTAATCACCGCTACATTCACAACAGGGGTAAAACATCCCTTGTTCTCAGGATTGGTGGAGTCTCAACTATGGATAGAGGATAAATATTTTTTGTGGCATGAACCCTTTAAGGCTAAGGCCCCACGTTGTGAAATGCAGCAAAAAAACATTACATTTTTGCATTTTTTCCCTTATTAAACCTATAGGGAAAACGCAAGCATTTCCACAGGTATAATTGACAGGCTGCGTTTTTCAAATACAAGTGCATTTTTTAAAACACAGGTTTTCCGCAGCGGGTTTTTTTCCTGGAATTTGTGGATGGTATTAGCCAGAATCTCATTCACTTTGCTGGTATTGTAAAATGCTGTTTTGTTTTTTTTTGTTTTGCATTTTAAAATATTAATAAACCTATACTTATACATCTGACATGCAAAGAAATCACAGTGGGGATGAAGAGAGCAGAATGGTAGAAGCTGCTGTGGATCAGACATATAAGTATAGGTTTATTTGTTAATGCAACCCTTCCCTCCTTTATTCTTGATTCATGAAAAGTTCTGTAGATTTCTAAAATACTTTGCATTTACATCCCTTTCTATTGTCAATATCTCTGTTTGCTTCAGTTTACTACAATGGAATACAATGCATAAAACGTGTTATTATCCTGACTAGAGTACTTTTATAAAAAAAAAAAAAAATTGCAATGTTGGCAAAATGTCCTAAAAATATGCAATACCATTTACCACTGCCATATTTACTAACTGTAACTGTTTAATTCATTGTCATTGTGTCAGACAACTCAATATAACAGAAGCACAAAATTCTCTCTCATGTCCTGGCGTGACTCTAAGGGGGTGTTCACACTACCGTTGGTGACCCGTCAGTATTGTCCGTTGCTATTGTCCGTTACAAGATTTTAGCATCGGACACTAGCTGAACCATCAGAAATCCATTAAAATTTTCATTCATTTCAATGGGTTTTTATTTTGTGTCTGTTAGTGTCCGTTTACACACAATCCGTCAGAAGTCCATTTTTTTTTTCGCGGACAAAAAAATCCTACATGCAGGATTTTTTTGTCCGTTTGAAATAACGGATACTTGACGGACAGAAAGTGTCCGTTATTTTTTTAAGATTGAAGTCTATGGGTAACGGACTTATAACGGACAGTAACTGATAGCCATCAGTTACTGTTCGTTATTTTATGTCCGTTTTTTTTTTCTGCACATGCTCAGAAAGTACAAGGGGAAAAAAAAGTTCATCACCCAAAAAAATATAAAAAAGGTGTTCAAACACCAAAAAATAAAAAATAAAAAAGTTTTGCACTCCTGTGCACTGTACCTCCACCACTCAGTTTGAAAATCTACCTCAACTGTTTCACTATTTATATGTTTAACTAAATTTGTTTTTCATGACAGTAATTTTTGAAGATAAATTTATATACAATAAAATAATTTAATAAAGTTTTTTTTATTAAAACAAATGTGTTTTTTTTATCCACAAAATTACAAACAGAGCCCAAAAAATGAACAAACACGCTTTCTTTAAAGGCAGTGTCAGGGGAGGGACCCTCGGTGGAAAAATTGTATGTTTACACTTTGTCCACTAAGGGCCACCCCCCCATGACACTACCTTTAAGAAAACATGTGCAAAAGACTACTGAGGAATAAAAAAAAAGTCTGTGGCAGTTGCAAGCATTGAAAATGGAGCAGTCTGCATCATGCTGAGTAATAAAGTCTATCATTTTCAGTGCTCAGGACTTTAATCATCGAGACTTTTCAGCACATTTGACTGTCCAAAAAAAGTTTTAAAAAAAAAAATTCCAAGGAAAAAAACTTACACTCTGCCATCCTGCCAGTCCACCCAACCTGCGTTGGAAAGAAAAAATGTTGCAAAATTGTCCCTCATGTGGCTGACAGCTACTGTAGATCGTGGGCCAGATGGGTCGAGACCATGTAACCCAGACTCCAGTTCCTGGGTATCAATTGGCAACGGTTCCCTTGTCAGCAGGAAGTTATGGAGGACCACGCAGGCTTTCACAACGTCATCCACAGATTCTGGCTTCAGCTGGATAGCAGTGGTAAAAATTCGTTGATTGTAATGTCAATCTGTATTCCCTTAGTCCAGACAGCAGCACAATATGGGGTATCTCTGCCCCTGTGTGTTGTTTAGGACAGTGGAACCTTTAATTAGCACCAAATTTAAGGTGCCTCCTACTGGCCCTATAAGAGGGCACCTGAGACCTCCCTCCACTGTGTAAATTATAAAGTAAAAGGAAACAAGCTTCTAGGGAGGGAAGCCTTGTGCTGCTGTCTGGACTAAGGGAATACAGATTGACATTACAATCAACGATTCCCCTTATGTCCAACAGCAGCACAATATGGGGAGATAGCAAGTAATTCCCCTAGGGAGGGTTTCCTCGCCTTACAACGTCAAGGACTGTCTGACCAAAGGCAGTTGTCTGGGAACTGCGGACGTCTAAACGATAATGTTTAACAAAGGTCAACTGAGATGACCATGATGCAGCCGCACAAATCTGGTCCAAAGGTAAGGACCGGTACTCCGCCCAAGAAGTCGACACAGCCCTGGTCGAGTGGGCCGTAGAAAAAACTGGAGGGAGTAACTCCTGAATAAGGAAGGAAGACTTAATTGTCTCCTTGATCCATGTGGATAGAGTAGGCTTGGAAGCCTTGAGGCCTTTGTTTTTACCCTGCATGTTAATTAGTAGGTTTTCGGCCTTCCTAAACGGTTGAGTGCGGGATAGGTAAATCCGCAGACACCTTACCACATCTAAGGTGTGGAGCTTTTCTTCCTCCTCAGAGGTTGGAGTGGGTAAAAACACTGGTAGCGAAATTAGCTGATTGCTATTATAGCATGAGGGGACCTTAGGGTTAGACCCAGGCAAAAATCTAAGGTGCACCCTATCTGCAAAAAAACACAATGTACGGTTCTCTAGAAGAGAGAGCCTGGAGTTCCCCTACTCTTTTGGCAGATGTAATAGCCAACAAAAAAACGGTTTTGTAGGCCAAATATTTTAGCTCCGTAGTCTCCAAGGGTTCAAATGGTGGACCGCACAGGCCTGTAAGGACTACCGCAAGGTCCCACTGGGGAACTGGAGATGATACTGAGGGCTTTAGCCTCATTGCCCCTTTAAGGAACCTTGCAACCAGAGGATCCTGAGACAGATGTCTGTTCAAATGAGCAGAGAGGGCTGCAATCTGCACTTTCAAAGTGGCAGGGGCAAGGCCCTTATCCAAACCGTCCTGAAGAAAATTTAAAATATCAGCCGTTGAAGGTTGTAGATTATTAATACCCTTCTTGGAGCACCACTCCATGAAAATCTTGGCTGTCCTCTGGTAGTTCTTATTAGTAGAGTCTGCTCTTGCAGAAGAAAGGGTCTTCAGGACGGCCTCTGACAGTCCTCTATCCTGCTGTAGGGACTGCTCAACCTCCAGGCTGTCAGGTTGAATCTCCAGAGATCCTGGCACTTCAGAGATCCTTGGGAAACCAGGTTCTGGATGGGGGGAAGCCTCCAATATATCCCTCGACTCATCTCCATGAGTTGGGAAAACCAAGCTCTTTTTGGCCAGAATGGAATGATGGCTATCACAGAGACTTGGTCCTGTCTGATTTTCATCAATACCTTCGGTATTATTGGAATTGGAGGGAAAATGTATGCCAGCCTGGACCTCCAAGGGGTGGACAGGGCATCCACTGCCAAGGGATTGTCCTCCTGGTAAAGGGAACAGAACGTCTCCACCTTGGCGTTGAGTCGGGTTGCCATGAGGTCTATTTCTGGAAGACCCCACTTCAGGGTAATCTGATGAAAGACTTCTGGATTGAGTGACCATTCTCCTGATATGGCATGACCCCGACTCAACCGATCCGCTACTATGTTCAGGGAGCCCTTGATGTGAACTGCAGATAAATGGGTTAGATTTTTCTCTGTCCATGTAAATATCAGATCTGCCTCCCTGAGGAGGGTTAGTGATCTGGTGCCTCCCTGTCTGTTCACGTACAGCACTGTGGTCATGTTGTCTGACCGGATTTTGACTGCTCTTCCCTTGAGAAGAGGCGAGAAATGGAGTAAGGCACGATATACAGCTCTGAGCTCCTTCCAGTTGGACGAGGTCCTTCTTTCTGGAGTGCTCCAGACTCCCTTTATGGAGTTTTCGTCCAAATGGGCTCCCCATCCCGAGAGGGATGCATCTGTAGTCAACAGGGTCCAAGAAGGTTGGACCGTGGACCTTCCGTCTTTCAGGTGCAACCACCACTTGAGGGAAAGACGGGTCCTGGGGGAGAGTCGAATCTTCTTGCTGAGTGTAAGAAGGGAGCGATCCCAAACCTCTAGTAATTCCTTCTGGAGGGGACGTAAGTGCCACAAAGCCCATGGGACTGCCTCCACTGAGGAAGACATCAAGCCCAGGATCTTCATCAATGTTCTGATGGAGGCTATAGGCTTTTTGAAGAGGTGCCGGACTGCACCGACCAGTTTCTCCTTCCTTGCTGGTGTCAAGGAGACCTGCAGGCGGACTGAATCCAGGAAGTAGCCGAGGAACTTCCTTCGGGTTGAAGGGATCGTTACCGACTTCTCCCAGTTTATAAGCCATCCCAGACTCTGAAACAGGGACACGGCTGTCTGTAGATGCTGGAGCAGAACAGACTCTGACTGGGCTTTTATCAACCAGTCGTCTAGATAAGGCACCACGAATATCCTCTGAAGTCTGAGGGCGGCCGCTATAGGAGCCACTACCTTTGTAAAGGTGTGGGGAGCAGAGGAGATCCCGAAGGGTAGTGCTGTGAACTGAAAATGCTTCGTGTGGCCGGAAACTACTACGGCAATCCTTAGAAACCTTCTGTGTGGAGGATAAATAGGAATATGCAAATAGGCGTCTTTTAGATCCAAAGTCACGAAAACATCGCCTTGGAGGAGAAAAGTGGTGACAGACTTTATGGTTTCCATACGGAAGTGCTTCTTTTTGATGAAGCGGTTGAGGTACCTTAAGTCTATGACCATTCTCCACTTGTCTGCCGGTTTTGGTACCAGGAAGACGGGAGAATAGACACCGGATCCTTCTTCTAGAGAAGGGACTTCCTCCAGGGCTCCCTTGTGAATGTACTCTCGGATGGAGCATTCCAATGCAGTCTGCTGCATTATAGGGAGGCTGCGAGTTAACACAAACCGATCCTGAGGAGGATGGAGGAACTCGATTGCATATCCTTTTTGGATTACCTGCAGGACCCATGGGTCTTGAATTTTTTCCTGCCAGCAGTTGAAAAAATGGGAGAGACGACCCCCGACAGGAATCTCGGCCACAGGAAGACTGCTCCTGATGTCAAAAGCTAGGCTTCTCCTTTTTATCATCAGACTTCGGGAATCTCCGGACGGCGCCTCTAGAGGAATATCTAGAGCCTCTTTGGGACTGCCGTCCACGACGAGGCGGATAGCCTCTATCACAGCCAGGATTAGATCTACCTCTAAAGGCCTGGGGTAAAGTTTTACCCTTCCTATCAGCCAAGCCCTCCAGGATCTCGTATAGGGCACTGCCAAAGACTCTACCTGGCTCAAAGGGTAATGCGCTTTTTTTGGAAAGGACCGAGGTACCCCCAAAAGGTAAGCCAGGAGCTTTTTTAGGAAAAAACCCCTAGCAACGGGAGGTCACCAGAGACCTCCGTCCACCTGTCCCACACAGGACAGAAAAAAACACATTGGAGGGAGGTCTCAGGTGCCCTCTTATAGGGCCAGTAGGAGGCACCTTAAATTTGGTGCTAATTAAAGGTTCCACTGTCCTAAACAACACACAGGGGCAGAGATACCCCATATTGTGCTGCTGTCGAACGTAAGGGGAATCACCATTTCGAAGTGAGGATCCCAAACGCACACTCCACAAGTCTCCGGGCTCTTGATAGTCTATAGTTGTAGACAGTGGCGTAACTAGGAATGGCTGGGCCCCAAGGCGAACATTTGACATGGGGCCCCCCCCGAACCGCCGCCCCCGACCCCTCCCCCTGGACCGCCCCCTCCAACCCCCCCCAAAAAAAAAACGCATTCCTGCGCACACTATTATGTGCCATAGTGGCCCCTGCACACAGTATCATGTCCCATAGTGGCCGCTGCACACAGTATCATGTCCCATAGTGGCCCCTGCACACAGTATCATGTCCCATAGGGGCCCCTGCACACAGTATCATGTCCCATAGGGGCCCCTGCACACAGTATCATGTCCCATAGGGGCCCCTGCACACAGTATCATGTCCCATAGGGGCCCCTGCACACAGTATCATGTCCCATAGGGGCCCCTGCACACAGTATCATGTCCCATAGTGGCCCCTGCACACAGTATCATTCCCCATAGTGGCCCCTGCACACAGTATTTTGCCCCATAGTGGCCCCTGCACACAGTATCATTCCCCATAGTGGCCCCTGCACACACTATTATTCCCCATAGTGGCCCCTGCACACACTATTATATGTCCCATTGTGGACCACCCATGAACAATTATTATACTCTGGAGTCTTTTCAGACCCCAGAGTATAATAATCGGAGACCTAGGGGAGGATAGAAACATAAAAAAACAACGCTGCTTACCTGTTCCTCGCTTCGGTGCATGCCCGTGCGCTAATCCGGCCTTCTTCAATGTTGGACCAGGCCGGCGTCATGTGACGCGGGCCTGCGTCGCGACACAAAATGACGTCGGCTGACGTCTGGGACGTCACCAAAAAGGCCCGAAGCCTGGAGAAGCACAGGACAGGTAAGTACAGTGTTTTTTATGTTCCCTCACCAACTCTGGGCCTCCGATTATTATACTCCGGGGTCTTAAAAGACCCCGAAGTATAATGATAGCAGAGATTGTGGTGTTCGGGCCGCGGCCTCACATACCGATCCCCGCTCCTGCTCACAGCCGCCTCCGCAGAATTGGAAGCGCAGGCGGCCGTGAGCGGGACCTCGGGGAACGGTAAGTATATAGGGCCCGTTACCTGCTGGGGTTACTCCAGCAGATAACGGACTATAAAAAAAAAAAAAAAAAACGCATCGGGGGCCCGCGGGGCCCCGTAATGTCCCGGGCCCTGTGGCAGCTGCTACCACTGCTACCCCGGTAGTTACACCCCTGGTTGTAGATTGTTTTCTGGAAGTTGAGTCCACGGCTGGAGTACGGTTTCAGAAGGTTCCCACACATCTGGAAGGCCTCGTCGCCAAGAACCACAAATGGCATAGGAGGTCCATCTGTTCCAGGAAATGGCTTTGGTGCAGGCAATCCGAAATTTCCACAATAGATTCTCTGTCACATGTCAGAGTCCTTGAAGATTCTGGAGTCGTTGGTGCGGCCATATGCCCCAATGTCCACAGCCAAAAATCGATACTGGGCATCAGCAATGGCCATCAGCACAATGGAAAAGTACTTCTTATAGTTGTAGAACAGGGAGCCACTCCTTGCAGGTTTCTGGATACGGATGTGCTTTCCGTCGACTGCTCCTACACAGTTTGGAAAATGTGTCACCTCCCAGAACTTTTCTGCAATGTCCTTCCATTGTTCGGTAGATGGATGTGGGAGAAATTATTCATGTAGCAAATCCCACAGGGCCTGGCAAGTATCCCGGATGATGTAGGAGATGGTCGACTTGTCAAGGCGGAACTGGAAGTGCATGGAGGAGAAGCTCTCGCCTGTTACCAGATACCTTGAAAAAAAAAAAAAATGAAAGTAAGTGTGTGTGTGTGTGTTATATATATATATATATATATATATATATATAGTACAGACCAAAAGTTTGGACACACCTTCTCATTCCAAGAGTTTTCTGTATTTTCATGACTATAAAAATTGTAGATTCACACTGAAGGCATCAAAACTATGAATTAACACATGTGGAATTATATACTTAACAAAAAAGTGTGAAACAACTGAAAATATGTCTTATATTCTAGGTGCTTCAAAGTAGCCACCTTTTGCTTTGATTACTGCTTTGCACACTCTTGGCATTCTCTTGATGAGCTTCAAGAGATAGTCACCTGAAATGGTTTTCACTTCACAGGTGTGCCCTGTCAGGTTTAATAAGTGGGATTTCTTGCCTTATAAATGGGGTTGGGACCATCAGTTGTGTTGTTCAGAAGTCAGGTGGATACACAGCTGATAGTCCTACTGAATGGAGTGTTAGAATTTGTATTATGGCAAGAAAAAAGCAGCTAAGTAAAGAAAAACGAGTGGCCATCATTACTTTAAGAAATGAAGGTCAGTCAGTCCAAAAAACTTTGAAAGTGTCCCGAGTGCAGTGGCCAAAACCATCAAGTGCTACAAAGAAACTGGCTCACATGAGGACCGCCCCAGGAAAGGAAGACCAAGAGTCACCTCTGCTGCGGAGGATAAGTTCATCCGAGTCACCAGCCTCAGAAATCGCAGGTTAACAGCAGCTCAGATTAGAGACCAGGTCAATGCCACACAGAGTTCTAGCAGCAGACACATCTCTACAACAACTGTTAAGAGGAGACTGTGTGCAGCAGTCCTTCATGGTAAAATAGCTGCTAGGAAACCACTGCTAAGGACAGGCAACAAGCAGAAGAGACTTGTTTGGGCTAAAGAACACAAGGAATGGACATTAAACCTGTGGAAATCTGTGCTTTGGTCTGATGAGTCCAAATTTGAGATCTTTGGTTCAAACCACCGTGTCTTTGTGCAATGCAGAAAAGGTGAACGAATGGACTCTACATGCTTGGTTCCCACCGTGAAGCATGGAGGAGGAGGTGTGATGGTGTGCGGGTGCTTTGCTGGTGACACTGTTGGGGATTTATTCAAAATTGAAGGAATACTGAACCAGCATGGTTACCACAGCATCTTGCAGCGGCATGCTATTCCATCCGGTTTGCGTTTAGTTGGACCATCATTTATTTTTCAACAGGACAATGACCCCAAACACACCTCCAGACTGTGTAAGGGCTATTTGACCAAGAAGGAGAGTGATGGGGTGCTACGCCAGATGACCTGTCCTCCACAGTCACCAGACCTGAACCCAATCGAGATGGTTTGGGGTGAGCTGGACCGCAGAGTGAAGGCAAAAGGGCCAACAAGTGCTAAGCATCTCTGGGAACTCCTTCAAGACTGTTGGAAGACCATTTCAGGTGACTACCTCTTGAAGCTCATCAAGAGAATGCCAAGAGTGTGCAAAGCAGTAATCAAAGCAAAAGGTGGCTACTTTGAAGCACCTAGAATATAAGACATATTTTCAGTTGTTTCACACTTTTTTGTTAAGTATATAATTCCACATGTGTTAATTCATAGTTTTGATGCCTTCAGTGTGAATCTACAATTTTTATAGTCATGAAAATACAGAAAACTCTTGGAATGAGAAGGTGTGTCCAAACTTTTGGTCTGTACTGTATATATATATACACACACACACACACACACACACACACACACAAACACACTTGAAATACAGTGTTTATACTCACCGAAGGGTCACTATCAAGCGCTCCTCTGGTGTAACGCTTCTCCTCAAGTGGGTGTCCTTCCTCTGGAGTCTGGTTGACAGCCGCTGAAGAAGTTCATCAAAGCTGGGAATGGACATACGCAGATAATCGTGGAAATTCTCTGGATGTTGTCACAGTTCTTCTTACAGGCTTGAATACACTCCCCTTGTCATGCGGGCGGATGTAATGGGATGGACCCAGAAGCGTCGCCTTTCCCGCCGTCTCTACCTTCTCCACTTTGCCCATAGCCGGATCACCTCTAGGTCAAATAAAAGAGATGGAGGAATCATTTTCAAAAAATGACAGCAGCACCACAAGAAGAACTGGAACACAGGAACGATACTCTCCTCTCCAAAGTTGGCTCCAGACTGAATTGTCAGCTCTTCTTCCTGCTTTTATATTCTCTCTGTCGTCATTCTGTGTTTATGGCAACCAATTAAGCAAAAAAAAAAACGGACTAGGAATTAACGGACACAAACAGACACAAATGGATGCTTTACTGCAGTTGTGTTAACAGGACAAGGTCATAACAGTTTTCAGGCTCTGGATATAAACAATAAAGAGGTTTCCAGGACTTTACTATTGATGACCTATCCTTAGGAAAGGTCATCAGTAGCAGATAAGCGGGGATCTAACAACGCCTGGCACCCCTATTGATCAGCTTCTTTTTTGAAGCCCTATCGTGCAGGAATTATGCGACTCTGTACACTGTGTAGCATATACTAATGTACTGCCGGCTAGGTCCCTTTCAAGTACCTTTCCTGGCCACTCCAGTGTATGGAGTTGTATAGAAATGATGACCTATACTAACAACCAATTCCATAGTGCTCCAATGTATCTAAACTGAAAAGTTAAATAACTTTGCAAATAGTGTGAATTAAATATATCCTATCATGTTCTGTATTTAAAGAGCTTTTTGTCTCCATGGTAACAGAGTACAAACAACCCCTGTGTAGTCCAAGCCTAAAGCCACACTCCATTTCATCTCGGCCATTCCAAGAATAGCCAAGTAGGCAGGCTTGGCTGTTTTTGGCATTTGCATAGAAGTGAATAAAGAGAGCTGTGTATATAGAGCCACCTCTCCATTCATAGGAGCTATGATACACGATTGAGGGACCCCTATTCTCAAGATAAGCCTGAGGGTGGAACCCACGTTAATCAGACATTTATGGTATACTCTGTGGATATGTCATAAATATCCCAGATGTGAATACCTCTTTAATACACATTTATAAGTTAGGTTTGGTAGCTTGAGTGCTAATAGAGTGGGGCCCAGTACATGGGGCTCCAAGCTATGATGTCCATATGACGTTATAAAGCATATAGACAAAGCTTAGTTTAATAGGACAAGCCTTTATTAACTCAAAACAAGAGGACAAGACCCCTCTGTATACAACTTAGTAAAGCTGTTTAACAACGGTGTAACATAATGCTACTGGGCCCCCGATGCGAAATCTGTACCAGGCTCCCCAACTAAAATGTACTGGTTTCCTCATATTAGGACACCTTATCCCCCTAAGGCTCCTGGTTCCAGGTGCGACCGCATCCTGCATAACCCCCATATTATAGGAAAATTATGAGACAAAGTACAAATGAGGGTGTAGTGGCAGTTCTTACACCATTAACCCTTGATGATATAAGTGACATACGCACACATGGCACCAGATTGTCAAGTTGTTCTCTGATTTTGTGTTTCTTCAATGACATCTATCATATGGGCTTTGAAGGAATTGGTAGCATTAGTTGGATAGAGCAACTCTCTCAATTATAATTTACATGGACCAAAAGAATATAAAATCTGTAAAAAAAATGCTGAAGAGTTAAAACCTCACCAGACTCAGTTGGTTCTCTTTATTTCCAGATTGTCATTCCATATTTTGTAACATTCAGGACCAAAGAATGCTAAGGCTGAATAGTAAGCTTCTGAGCCTTGCTTCAAAATGTGTAACATGGACCCCGTTTACCATTTGCTGTTTACAATATAGGTGCATTTTTATTAGGCAGAGAGGCCTTTGTATTCCCTCAGGGCTTGGGTTCATCTGCCACTTCTGTACCTTTTATAGCTACGACCATGAAGGAAGTATGCAAAATTTTCATTACAAGACTGGGTGCACATTTTGTTTCTCTTTGGCATTTTTGCAGCATTTTTGGATGTTTTTCATCTGTGTTGTTTACCCAAAAATGTGCTGCGTCCAGATGTTACAGGCTAGTCAATAGTAATACTATCAAAAGTCCTTTATACATTTCTTTGTTTCCAAATTCCACTTTTTGCTTCTCTGTTTTTTTTACCACTATACAATGGGAATTCATTATTCCCACTGTGCCAGTTTTTTGGTGTAGAGGGATGATACTGAGGTGCGCTTTTGGCGTAAGGCCCTTTCTTGCTCTAAACATGCGCCACAAGCTCTGATCCACGCCTCATCCTCCACAAAAAACCTATATAAAAAATTTACTAATACAACTATGCCCTCTGTTTGTTGTAATTGTATTGGAAAGGTTGCTCTACCTTAAAGGGGTTTTCCGGGCAATTTTATTTATTTTTTTAAAAAAAGGTCTGTTAGGCCTATTAATGGGTTAGTAAGTGCACCCAAATACCTTTAGCAGTGTTTTGAGTGATTTCTGGGTTTCTCTGGCATCTTCTGCATTTATTTACATGGTGTAGCTTTCCTGTTTTTTTTATCCTACAACTACCATGATGCATTGCTCTTCACTCTTGCCCTTTCTAACTAACTAATTCAGACCACCCCCAACCCCATCATACTTACCTGTCTTCCTGTACAGATCTTCTCGGCACGAGAGATCACTTCCTTCTGTGGCGCCAGCTCCTCCTCTCGATGTCTGCTGGCACCTGCACAATAGAGCCGGAGTGTCAGCATGCGCTGTGGCCGGCTCTATTGCGCGGGTGAGGGAGGCCAGCAGACATCAAGAAGAGGAGGAGCACCACAGAAGCAAGTGATCTCCCATGCCCAGAAGATCCAGAAAGGTATGTTGGGGTGGGGGGCTAGTATTAGTGATGTTCTGTTTCTGGGAACAGGGAAACAGAACATCACTGGAAAATCTGAAAATGTGTCCATCCCAGCAATATGAGTAAATATCCATTTTTGGTAAAGTAAATAAGTTAGAAGTTAGGCTGGGGGAGGGTGTTTAGCTTAAAGGGGTTTTCCAGGCAAAAATATTTTTTTTAAAAAGTCTGTTAGTGCTATTAATGGGTTAATAAGTGCACCCAAATACCTTTAGCAGTGTTTTGAGTGTTTTCTGGGTTTCTCTGGGAGATCCTGGCATCCTCTGCATTTGTTTACATGGTGTAGCTTCCTGCTGTCTTAGCCTACAACTATCATGCATTGCATGAGAAGACTCACACAACCACCCTGACACTCCCTCACACCCCCTCCCTGTCTCCCTAGCTATCCCACCCACTACTAGCCCTTCCCAACTAACTAACTCAGCCCATCCCATCATTCTTACCTGTCTTCCTGTCCAGATCTTCTGGGCACGTGAGATGACTTCCTTCTGTGGGGACGGCTCCTCCTCTTCTTTGATGTCTGCTGGCACATGCGCTATAGTCCTGGCATTGCGCTGTAGCCGGCACTCAATCTCTACTGTGCAGACGTGGGAGGCTACTCTGACCTCCCACGCCTGCACAATAGAGATGTAAAGTAGGTAATTTAGAAAGTAGGCGGGGGGAAGATCTTTAGATTAGTGTAGAAATTGCATTAATATCCCGGACAAACCCTTTAATGTAGAAAGATCATTTTATCCTAGACAACCCATTTAAAGGTGTCAGATGTATGATAGCACACTGAATTGGGAGACCCAGTGTGGCCTTTTTAATATTTTTAGAAGTGTCAGTTGCAACTTGCCATTGTTTAGTAGTGTTCACTGCATTCCTCAACAGCTGGGCGCCTAGTTCACATATGGCACCTGAAGTAGACTCAACAAACTATATTTGAAACTAGAGATGAGCGAAGTTTTAAAAAATTCGATTCGGCAACTTCGCCGAATTTTCCGATACGATTCTCTTCGATCCAAATTAATTTACTGCGAATAAAAAGCTATTTCCGGGCTGCAGAGAGCCAGGGTGGGCAGGTGGGCGGCAAAATGGCGTAAGCCCTTGTATGCCGTAGCCCCTCTCTCTCTCTCTCTCTCTCTCTCTCTCTCTCTCTCTCTCTCTCTCTCTCGCATGGACAACTTTTATTCATGTGGAAGGATCTGCTAACAAGTAAAGACACGCCTACCCAATCACATCACTAGAGAATATCTTGTGACCGTCTGATGTCACAAAGGTTCTTACTAAATATTCGTTACCGCGAAGCATCAGGAAATCCGGATTCCATGCGAATTGAAGATTTCCTGAAATTCGGATCGAATTTCACTTCTGCAACTTCAATTCGCTCATCTCCATTTGAAACCTATTACACATGTACACTGCAGATGAGACATTGGCACCTTCAAATAATAGTGGGGTAGATTTATCAATACTGTCTAAACGTTAGACAGGGCAAACTTACACTAGACAGTCTTAAATTGTACCAAAGTGTTTCAGGCTGTTTGTAAAAAGGCAGAAACAGCTCTCAATACAAAAGCAAGGGGAAGAAGAAAGGGGTGCAGGATTTTCACAGAAAGGAGGCAAAATTTGTTAATAACGTATATTAAAAAATGTATTAATGACACAAATACTGTCAGAAAATCAAAAGTTGTCCGAAAATTTAGTTACACTTTAAATCAGTGACAAGATAGAGAAACAGGATGTCCATAATCTTGCAGCAAACTTCACAGACATTAATAGAGTGCACAGTCACTTACCAGGAGTGGTTAGACAGGGCTCACCTGTCCTCTGTCCGTTATTGCCTCTTATGTTTCCGGAACATTTGATTGCACACCTGTCCTTGTTGTGTCACTTGCTCTGCGTATCGCAGCTTCGCATGTCTACAGTTATCTCCTCTACTTTTATTACTATTGTTATTAGGGCTCCAGTGGTTTTCTCACAATAGATATTTATGGTTTAAAAGGTTTGAGAGTCAACTTTTGGGAGCCCTATCTGCCCTTCATGGGGCAATATGGGAACACACTTTTTATGGCCACAGAAAAGGAGGTAAAGAGTAGCACTTTCTTTAGGGTGCTATTACACATCTGCGTTTTTATCTGTGTTTCTTGAAACCAAACATTTTGCATTTTTTTATCAGTGTTTTAGTCATTTTCATTGCAATAGAAAAAATAGCACATGCATTAAAGTGAGTAAAAACTGTTAAGTATAATAGCAACATTAGACTTTATTCACACGTGAAAAATGGCCATGCAATGGTCGTTTTTTTAACGGCCATTTTAAAAACAATGAGAGTGAATGAGTGTAGTCACAAGTCTGTTTTTTGATGGACTGAAAAAACAGTCAGTTAAACAAACTGACATAGGCTAGATGCACAAGAAAGAGGTGCAAAATGAGGGCCACCGTTTTCATGGATCCCTCATACATTTCAGTGTATGGAGGGATCTGTGAAAACAGCTAAAAATAGGACACGACCTATATTTTGAAGGTCCATGAAAACAGTCATGTGAATAGCCACATTCACTAATCACTAAAATTAATGTTGCTGTGTGACGTCCGTTAAAAAAATGTATATCACATGGCCAGTTTTCACTGCCATTTGAATGTAGCCATACTCTATCTGTGTCCGTTTTAACAAATAGACGGAGCCAATGGAAATCAATGGATTCGTTTTTAACAGATGTTAAATGGACTGACGTCCAAGCTATGTCTGTTAAAAACCGATCAGTGGGTTGGGTCAAAAAAGGAAACAACAATTAAATTCATCCATTTCCTCCTGTTTTTTTTTAAACGGCCCATTAGAATCAGATGCAAAACCAATGACATTCAACTATCAACAATGGAAAAATGAAAATTTGCCATAAAAAACGAACATTTATGTTAGATCTGTCAAAAATGGGACTGTAAGACCCAGTTTTTGGTTGCATATGTGTTGCTGTCGCATGCAACACACTTGATGTCTATAGGAGCAATGTTGCATCCAATTGCGACATGCTATATAAAGTCAAGCATGTTTTGAATTTGTGCGACTGTTGTGTTATAGTCACAGCCACAGCATGTCGCGTGTCGTATGTGACAGCGTTGAAGTATATTGCAATTTTTGTTGCGCGACTTTAGTCTATGAGTAGTCCTAGCCTTAAAGGGGTTGTCCAATTAAGGCTGAGGCCCCACGTTGCGGAAACACAGCTGTTTTTGTTGCAGATTTTGCTGCGGTTTTTTGAGCTAAAGCCAAGAATGGCCACAAAAGGAATGGGAAATATATAGGAGGCTCCGATACTTCTAGCTTCTGCAAAATCCACTCCTGGCTTTGGCTCAAAAAACCGCAACAAAATCTACAACAAAAAAAGCTGTGTTTCCTCAACGTGGGGCTTCAGTCTAAAACATTATTTTATCTGGAGACTGGGGAAGGTGAAAAATAAAAAAAAACATACTCACCTGTCTCCGGTGCTCCAGTGCCACACAGGACCGCTGATCCCAATCAGTGGCCTAAGAAAAGGACCCGGGATGTCTCTCACATACGTCACATGTGATGTCCCTGGTCCTTTTCGTAGGCTGCTGATTGGCTTCAGCAACCACGTGCGGCCAGGACTTCAGCTGGAACAAGCTGTAAAAATGCTTTAATTTTCATACAAAACTTTGTTTAAGGCTACAATCACATCTGTGCCAGAGTCCCCTGAAAATCAGCGGAAAAAAAAGTTCTGCACGGAGGACTTTTTTTTTTTCAGCAGGTTCAGTTTAAAAAGGATGGACACCCACCGGACCCCATTATAGTCAGTGGGGTCCGCCATTCTCCTTGGGCAACTGCTGTTCTAGCGGTTCACCTCTCCATTGTTCTGTTCCCCAACAGACCCGAACAACAGAGAAGCGGCACTAGTGTGAATTTAGCATAAACCTTTTATCAAAATAATGATCACTTCCTGTAAGGCTCAGGCTGTGAACAAAAGTTGGACTACAGAATGTCAGGACTCTCCCTACTAAGTCTATTTGTTTTTGCATTATGTAGTTGGAAAAACTGTATTATATGTAACAGTGTCAACAATAGTACATCACAGCCAAGCCTCGGTTTAGCAGCAGTACTGTTCTGGGAGGGTTCAGAGAAGATAGATATATATATATTTTTTTATCTGTGCTTATTAGATGCTACTGTTTATGAAGCAGATACTTTTAATAGGTCACTCTGTATCTGACACTTTTTATGGGACACTTTGGAACTTTTAATAGTCCATTCTGTCACAGTTTTTTTGGGGAACTTTGCATCAGGGCACTCTGGTCTCATCATGAGTACTGTGGCTGGTGCTGAGTATGGGGACATCCTCAAACTGTTTATGGAAGCACTCTTGCTGTATTTAAGGGGCTTTCATAGGAGCACACTGGCATTGTGTATGGGGTAACACTCTAGCTGGTAATACTAATGGGGCTTTCTGATATTTATATCCCCTAATATAGTATATGAACTGGTTTTGTCTTTATGAGACATTTTGTTGCATGCTGTCTGATGTACATATGTTATATGATATGTCTCTTATCAGCAACCATTAATATACAGAGACATGACAGAAGCAGATGTCAGACTTTACCCTTTTACTTCCTAGAATTCTCAGGATTTATGGAGTTCAGCAGTTATTGCACAGTTTACACGGAAGAAAGATTTGTCCAAAGTTATGTGAATGACCTTTATCCACAACTGTAAAAGTAGCTGGATAGTCAACAAATTTCTGGAAGTTATGTGAGTTGCCGCAAAAGTAATTGCGCAATTATTACATTTCAGCCTGATAAGTTTATCTGGGAGTCTCATAGTAGGAAAGTTGAGATTGGATGTAATTCAGGAATCATCTTTGGGACTCAATAATGAATAAAGGCTGCAGATGCAGCAAACGTTCTAAATGTGGATTTTTATCTTCAAACAATAGCACCACGCTTGTCCATAACAGGAGACCCTTGCTTCTTATCTCAGACAAGTCCTTCTTAATGGTTGGCCTAAACAGATTCTCTTTGATGGCCCCCTATTAGTCAGCACAATGAAGGGACTGCTACCACCCCATCCCTTTTATCATTTACACAGCTGCTTGATCATACAGTTATCTCAGCTTAGTATTCCGCCTTGGTCCCATTCAAGTATTATATGTATGTGTATGTGCCACTGTGCCCCGCCAATCATAGTGGTCCTGGGCCTAATAGGAAACATGGACAGGGATTGTCTTTCTTTCTTTCCTTTCAGACCATAAAAGTTTTTTGTTAAGCCTGGGGGCCCCATGTGTCGTAAACGTTTTACTGTTCCTGCAAAGTGGGGAATCCCATCCACACATTGCAGAAAAATATGTGCAGTGGAAATTCTGCGATTTTTAAAACGTCATGTTTTTGGAAATCGCAGCATGTCAATTATACCTACGGAAATTCTGGCGGTTTCCCTATAGGTATAATTGAAGCAGAGAGTCCGCAGAAAGTCCATTTCCGCTGTTTTTTCCCGCAGCACTTTTTCACTGCGGTCCACTACGTGGGGTCTTAGCCTAAAGGAGTTTTCAGGACTTTTCAATTTATGACCCCGGGGATCAACTGTTTGAAGCAGCAGTGAATAGTATGTTAAACCATAATGGGTCCTTCTGGATCCTCTTTCCCCATTGTCCTTCACCTTCCAGCGACTTTTAGTTCCCCTGTCCATGTCAGTTGGCTCTCAGTAAATGTTTACAAACCTCTTCACTAAACAAATACACATTAAGAGGAATTTATTAAGACTAGCGTTTCCTATATGAATTATAGAGAGGTGTATCCCTGTGCCAGAATGAAAATCTATTACAGTCAGGAACTGGTGTAGTTTTCCTGTATAATTCATGCCAGTTTTCTGGCATAAGTAATAATAAATATATTGGGCTGAGGCATTCCTGCCCTGGCAACCCCTGCTCCTCCCACATTCACAGAAAGTGGTAAGCTGGTTGCAGAACGGGGATGTGGCAAGAAAAGTTCATGCGGCAAATATGTGCCACATTATCACCTGTCTACACCAGAAAACTGCCATAGATGGGTTGATTACTATCCTTCATAAACTAAAGACACAGTAAAGAAGAGGATAAAGCCTGGTTGTCAGACTCATGCTGAGAGAGGGGAGATGGAGCAGCAGAGGAGACAACTAGTTCTGTCAGTTTACACAGCACAGCTGCCTAGCTCTACACCAGAAAGAGCCTGCCAAATCAGCAGTGGTATAATGTACAGGGCCTGCGGCCAGATGGAATTGGCCGGGGCCCCGTGCCACCATAATAACGGTCGGGGAAAGCCTGGTTCCCTGACCGCTATACATATTGTTAATGGAAATGGGTCCAGTTATTGCCGGGTCCCTTTCCTATTGATGCCAGCCCAGGGAAGGTGACTAAAAATGCACATGGGGCACGCCAGCGTAATGATGTCATCGCGCCCCACGTGACTGCTTTAGCCCAATCACAGGCCCCAGCAGTGACATCTGGGGCATGTGTTCTCAGTCGTCAGGCAGAAGAGGGCCAAGGAAGATGCTGCTGACAGCTGGACGGAGCGAGGATGCCCGGGAGAGGTGAGGCAAGGTGAGTATACTGTAAGTGTTATTTTTAATCACTTTCCCTGGGCCTCTACTTATTATACTTTGGGGTCTAAGGAGACCCCAGAGTATAATAATAGCACTGGCTCTAGGGTAGGCTCTTGGGAGCATGTAATACTGTGTGAGGGCCACTGTGCAGGATATAATACTGTGTGGGGGCCAGTGTGGATCATATAATACTGTGTGGGGGCCAGGGTGGATCATATAATAATGTGTGGGGGCCAGGGTGGATCATATAATAATGTGTGGGGGCCAGTGTGGATCATATAATACTTTATGGGGGCTACTGTGGAGCTTATTATACTGTGTAAGGGCCAATGTGGAGCATATAATACTGTGGCCACTGTGGCGCATATAATACTGTGTGGGGCCACTGTGGAGCATATTATACTGTCTCTGTATTGTTTACGCGCCAGACGCTTCACTGCTCACTCACCATTTTATTGATAACTGCAGTTGTAGGTACTATAGCTGTATCCCTTTCAAGTATCTGAGATATCGCTGCAGCACCCGTAACCATCACTATGAAGGATTCTCTCTAGGGAGGGGGTAGGGGGCCCCGGACAAAAGTTTGCACTGGGGCCCATAAGACTTTAGTTACGCCACTGCAAATCAGTAAATGAGAAAGTCAACATTTACAGAATTTATGGAGAGGGGATTTTACACACGACTGTTCTGTCTGTATTACAGTACATCTAATGCACATCTATAGATCATCTGACATCCAACCATAGGTACACTTTAAAGAGGTTGTCTGGGCAAATCAATTAAAATAGCCCGGGGGAGGTGAAAAAATTTTAAAAAATTATACTCACCTGTCTCCGGTGCTCCAGTGTCCTCCCAGCGCAATCCGTTACTCCTGCTCCGGCGTCTTCTCAAAGTGAAACTGCTCGCTGGCTGTGATTTTTTTCCCCACCCCAGGCCGATTTAAGAGACTGCACCATTTGAACGAGTGCTTCAGACTCTTCACTGCATATAATGCACAACACCATACATTGGGTACCGGCTGTGTTTGGCACTGCAGCTTATTCTTATTCATCAGCATCACCATGTTACCGATGAGCATGATATCACTGGCCTGAGAAGAGAAAGTGGCATCTCTAATTGTCATAGCCTCTTCAAATAGCTTATTGTCATGGATTACGGATCTCAGACCCCTACAATTCTGATATTGATGAACAATCCTAAGAATTGGTACAATAGTCAAAGAAAACCCTGTTCACACTAGTGTCGCCTTTTCATTGTTCAGGTCCCCGACACCCGGTGGACAGTCGGATGTTCATTGTTTTTAAACTGAAACCAACAGAGGAAAAAGTCCTCCCTGGAGGCCTTTTGCTACAATAATTTTCAGCGTCCTCGAACGTAGACTATCCAAGATGTGAACGTAGCCTTAACTGCAGATTTAACATATTTAAAATGTTGTCCATTTTGTATTATGGCTTGGTCAATGAAAGGTCATGATTGGCTACTAGGAAGACTTTATTCTTTGGACTTAGGTCCACCAGGCCAAACAGTTTGTCCTGCTAATAGTTCCTTGAAATGACACCTCAAATCGAGTCCTAGTAAAGACCCTTCCACCATAGCGGAAGCAGTAGTAGCCGACTAGTGTAGTAGATGTGTAAGAAACATTACAGAATCCTGCTCACAGTCTTTATCTACAAGTGGTTTGCTTTTTGGTTTGCTATTTTGGAAAGAGGAAATGGGTCTTGTTATGTAGAAGTGTTTTCAGAGAAACTTGTCTGTAAGTTACATGTAGAGGGTGTCGGCAGAGCGAAAATACTCTAACCACAGGAAATACAAACAGAGGGGGATGGAGGTAGAAGGCTCCTCTGCTCCACTGGGCTTGGAGCAGATAATTCTAGATGATATGAAGTTGGGTCTCTCCTCCCAAGTTCTGGTGTATTGACCAACAGCCTCATTTTGAAATATCCAAACTAAAAAATTCACTTTTCCATTCAGGCATTTCAAAATAGACTTGTGAAGTGTACGTTCACCCATGAAAGAGAGGTTTGTTAGACTGACTGAGTCTATGGTTTAAATAGGGTGGACTATTTTAGTCATGGACGTTACAAAGTCACTGCTACATATGGTTACTCCACTCCAAGTACCCTGCTTTGGAGATACCATCCTTAATTTAGTATTAGATCCTTTTGTACTACATCGTTCCTTTAGAATGAGTGCTACTCAAATACAGCATGTTTGCTGTATAGATACAGTGAGTGCGCTGCAGTAAAATCTGGTTTACTGTGGTGGTGCTTTATGGAAGTCTTATAAAGTCTATATGTGTTTTAATAGGGACTATGGGGTCATGGTATGGTACTGTATGTGTACTGTGTTGGTGCTGCATTACTGTGTGCTGCATTAGAGTCATGTGGAGACTGTGCTTTGTTGATCCTGTTTAGGTGCTGTGCACTCTGCATATAGAAGATATATACCTAACCAACAAGCTCCCCCTATTGTAACCTAACATAATGCCCAATGCACATATATGTAAGGGTGACCTCAGGATCATAACATATATGAGATGTTTGTGCATTTGTGGTAGATTTCATGGCAATTCTTTCTGGGCTTTTCATGTTTCATGCTCGTCCATTCTTTTTCAGTTTGGACCATTTTCCCTTTCTGAGTAGAACAAATTACTCCAAAGTGTTGTCATTTTTATTGTCATTTGTACAAGATGTGCACCATCTTTCTGTAAATGATCCCACTATGATCAGAGAGAATGGAACTGCTGTCAGCGGACGGGCCTATCATAATTCCATCACAGTTTTCAACAAAAAATAAGTACCCCCTTCTATAGGAAATTCTTCACATGACACTGCAAAATGGTCTTAAAGAGAACAATTCATGGGGAAAGGGGGGTATTATTAAAAGGAGAATCACTTGTCATGACTCTTTACTATGCCAAATATGTTCTCCCTTCAGTCACCTCAGAGAATCTTAACACTATAGTGCATTTTAAATAGGGTTGTCTATACCACCTCTTTAAAACTCGCTTTTGCATTCACAATATTAACGATAGGCCTTCAATATCAGATTCACGGGAATATAGCAAGTTGAAACTCCAACTCAGATGTCATTTTTGTATTCATTAACTACTGGCTCAGTTCCCATGCAAAGGGGAGTGTCTTCCTCCCAGAGTGAAACACTGGCACTAGCGACCTTCCAATCCAGGATACTGGCCCCGACTCCCCCCTTAGGCTGGGGTGGCATCACCAGGAGTATCTGTGGGGGTGCTCTTAAACTACCTCCCAAAGTTTAATGGTTTTGGGATGACTCAGATGCTTGTTTGACAGTGGTATCAACAGTTTCCCCCAACCCTGTATCAGGAGGTGACCAGACAGGTGATCCAACCCAGCAAATGACCATAGGTGTCTCCCATCATGCTGGTCAAAAAGAAGGAAGGGTCCCAGCAGCTTCTGAATGCTTACCCTACATGGGATCCGCATCCCCTGTCCTAGATCGAAGACTTACTAGCTGTCCCTTGGCAAGGTACTTCTCTGTGAAGCCATGGACAGTGGATATTGTCAAGTGCTGGTGGCCGAAAAAACGCAGTAAATTCTAGAAGTCTCCATGCAAGAGCTTATACCTATGGAGGCTGGAGAAACTGCAGAAGCTCCCCTTGGGGGAGGAGTAGAGGATTTAACTAAAGGAACCAATTCCCCTGTGGCACTCTCAGTGCAGCAATTACAGTTGGTCACATAAGAGGGCTATGTTATGAGTACTGAGATTGTTGGGACTACAACCCTTAAAGATTACCTGAGTTTTCATGAAAAGTTCAAATATGTGAAGGGTCTTGCTGGGCAGTCTGTTCTATGACTGTATAAACCTTTATGCATGGTTTCCTACCTGATTTTTAGCTGCTAATAAACACATTATGGCTGAAACAGTTTGCATTTGCCTCTCATGCTGTAGACTTGTATAATAATGAGCATTCTTCCCCCTCCCCTATCCATTGCTGATAATGTTCTGTTATTCTGCCAGGAGTAACTATACAATTACAAACAAATGACAAAGGACCAAGTTACCACGATATGGGAGATCCACAAACACTGAACTACAAATGCAGGGTAAATACATGGCAATACTTGCAGGCAAGCAGAAAAAACACACAAAAAAAAAATCTATGAGCACAGTCAGGAAAGCTGCTTGTTATCTGTGAATAATATCCCATCAGCAACCACACACGCAGCCAAAGGTAGATACAAGCATATAGAAGACTTTTTTCTTACATTGTAGGTTGTGAGATTTGCAGAATCCTCAGTCTTTTGCACACAGCAACAGTTTACAGACATGTCTGTGCAGGCTGTTAGGAGAATAAACCCCTCCCATCTCCATTCACTTTGAAGAGAGAAAAGGACCACACCCTACATTCACTGCCTTTCGGTCTTGCCTTTACCTGACACCTATAGATGGACTTCCTTGGTAACACAAGAGTGAACTGCAAATTAGCTAGAAGGGGAGACACCTAGTGGCAGGAACTTTAGAGAAGTTTTTCAGGCAAAAAGCAACTACATTTTTTAATTAAAGTGCATTATATTTTTGTTCAGAATCACATGTTCTATGAAATGAGATTACGTTGTCTGAAAAGTTAGCGACCACTTAACTCAGGGCTACTTTAGCACATTAGTGGGCATTAATGGACTCCATTAATTTCACAAGTGGGCCCCCACATAATTTAATGTCCCCTCAAGTGGGCCACACAATATAATGTACCCTCAAGTATTCCCCACATAATGCCCCTCAGTGACTATTCAATGAATACATTACATACTAATAAAAAAAAAAAAAAAAGTTATACTCCCCTAATCGTGTTCCCACAGAGTTGGCTTGGCTCTCATCACCTCCCTCCCACAGACATCATCAGCTTAAGCCTGAATTGTGGAGCATGAAGGTAATAGCTTAAATGTATCACTAAGATCTGCAAATGATCAAATTTTCAATTGCCTAGCCCCAAACTATGGCATGTGGGAGAGGCATATAAGCCAGATTGAAAAGAATTTTTTTTTGCCACATGACACCTCAAAAATTTGATCAAGTAATGTGGAATGATTGTCTGATGCCTTCTATTCATCGATGTGCCAGTTATCGCCACTTTCTGCAGACTGACAGGAACAGAATCCTAGAATTGAGAGACCTTGGTTTATCACATCAGTAGGTCAGCACGTGCCTAGGGCAAGATGTCAGCATTATTCAACGTTGCTTGTTCAGGTCGTTGGAAGAACAACAATGAAACTGGAATAATGTTATGCAGGTGCGCAGAGGCGAACCTCTGCATGGATGGATCATCTGACTGGAAGAATGGTACGTAGTAATCCATTCTGTACTGCAAGTGAAATTGGATGTCACATCCCAAGCCTAGGGTGGCAAACAATGTCAATGCAAACTATGAGAAGGCATTTTCACAACATTGGACTATGAGCTAGACATCCAGCTACAGGTAGACCTCACACCACTGCTCTCCTAGGCTATGGTATGGTGTATCATAATGCACGGTAGCCAGGCCCCTCTAGTCTTCATTTCAGATACACAAACAGCTTACATTGATGTGGAACCGGTGGTACGGCCATTTCCCCAGGAGCCGCTTTGCAACAGGACAACACCAGGCTGCATATTGCTTATGCTACTGTGAGCAGCCTGCACAGAATAAATGTACTACCATGGACTACTGCATCTTTGGACTTGTTTTCCGTCGAGCACATCTCGGACTTCATTGGTTGGTAATTGCTGCCAATCTTGATGATTTGTGTGCCCAAATGCACTCAGCATGGCATAACATTCCTAAGACAACCATTAATAATTTCACTGATAGCAAGCCAAGGCGTATAAATGCATGTATTTCTCTTGATATGAGATGTTTTGAATATTTTCTTTCCATTTTTTTATAATTTGTATCTTATTAACATCTCTATTGATTCTGTGATTCCATAATTCCAAGTCTTTTCCTTCCTGGTGTTGCAGTTTCAATGTTGAGTGTCCATACCTTTCACAGTATCACTTTGACACTTCTCATCCTCTACTGATTCGCTGCTATGGGGTACCTGTACCTGTTTTGGGGGTTTAGGGTTTGTATTTTTATTTATTTTTGGGTCTGGGGTTTGTATTATTTCTGGTCTACGTTATTATTGACTCCTGGGTCTTTAGTTATTATTAGTCTATAGTTATTATGGGTCTGGTCTCAGGTCTAGATTTATTTTGAGCTCATGGATGTAGATTTATTTTGCAGCAGGGGAGTAATGTGGTTGCAGGGGGTGTGACCATGACTGGGAACATAAGTGTAGGTGGCCCACGGCCAACTGGATATGGCCAGGACTCTGCAACATCATGACAGCAGTCAGGGAAAACCTGATACCTTGGCCACTGTTTCCCTTGTAAAGGCATATAGCACCAGTAGCAGAAATCGGCACTCATCTTTGCTGCCTGTGTGGAGGTCACTGAATTTTCCAGGCAGCAAAAATAAGTGCTGATCTCTGCTGTCGATCGATCCAGTGATTGGGTTATCAAGCTATTGGGTATTGGGTATTCTAGTTCCTTGCTATTGATGACTTATCCTAGGATAAGCGATAGGAATACCATTAAACAAGTATTCCACACTTGTTTAGTGGTGCTCCAGTAGGGTTCCACCCAATCTTTAGATACAGTATATACACACTCAGCACTCCAAAGAATATCTGGCAAATAAGATTATTATGATTGTGAAGATGTTTATTGATTGTCAAAGATAGTAATCCAAATCTTGTAAAGTTTTGGTCCAAACAATATGACCTCCTTCAGACACTACAACAAGTAATCACAAAAAACAAAATAATGATCCAAGTGTACTCACATAGCGCCTAGTATATAACATATGAAATTAGAAAAAACAATGGTATCTCACAGATTATATGATACAACTGAAAACAGACTATCTCTATGTATAATATCTACAGGTTAGTATCAATGTATCCCATATACATCCACAGCTAGGTTGAAAACATCCTTAAAGGTAAATAATCAAATAATCCCATTTGAACAAGTCATATGCATGTATTGCTGCCATATGACCAACAAGGCCCTGGGGAGAAACTACATTTCCCATAATTCATTTGCCTGCTCTCACTCTCTGTGTTTGCTGCTCACAGGGGGGAGAGGGAGTGAGTTTGCAAAGGAAACATCACAGCAGCATGTGACCTCATATGTGGGAGTGATTTATTACCTGTTATTTCATTGCATGGTCAGTGGAAAAGGGAGGGGTAAACAGAGAGTGAGAGCAGGCAGATGAATCATGGGAAAAGTAGTTTGTTCACAGATTCACTGCATGTAAATAACAGTGAAACAAGGAGCAGCAAGTAAAATAAATACAAGCAAAGGCTGTATTTGCAGATAATTTTTGGAAGCTGGATAACCCTTAACTTTTTTTTCACCAGGGCCCTGCTAGTCCTATGCAGGCTGAAGAGGAAGACTGCAGTGAGAGAAATGGGGATAGGTAAGTTAATAGGGGCTGTTTCCAGACCTCCACTGCCTATAAAAAAGCAGTAGGGGTCCAGTAGGGCCCCCTAGAGGCAGGGGTCCATTGGCATAACTAAAGTCTTGTGGGCTCAGGTGCAAACTTTTGTCTGGGGCCCCCTACCCCCTCCCTAGAGCGAATTCTTGATAGGGGCGGTTACGGGTGCTGCAGCTATATCTTAGATACTTGAAAGGGATACAGTTTTAGTATCCACAACTGCAGTTATCAAGAATACTGTGAGTGAGCAACGCCGTGCCCATACTGGGACAGTATTATGTGCTCCTCAGTGGCCCCCACACAGTATTATCTGCTCCACAGTGGCCCCACACAGTATTATGTGCTCCAGAGTGGCCCCCACACAGTATTATGTACTCCAGAGTGGCCTCCACACAGTATTATGTGTAGTTCAGATTTGCCCCCACAGTATTATGTGCTGCAGAGTGGCCCCCACACAGTATTATGTGCTCCAGAGTGGCCCCCACACAGTATTATGTACTCCAGAGTGGCCTCCACACAGTATTATGTGCTCCAGATTTGCCCCCACAGTATTATATGCTGCAGAGTGGCCCCCACACAGTATTATGTGCTTCAGAGTGGTCCCCCATACAGACCTCAGAGTATAATAAGTAGAGGCCCAGGAAAAGTGATTAAAATAACAAACACTTATACTCACCTTACGTCACCTCTCCTGGGGATCCTCAGTCCGGCTGTCTGCTGCATTTTCCTGCATCCTCTTCTGTCTGGTGACTGAGGTATCACACTCCAGACAGCACTGCTGGGGCCTGTGATTGGGCCTCAGTGGTCACGTGGGGCGCGATGACCTTAGTTATCAGCCGGAATAGCCCTGGAGTGGATGCTGAGCACAGGACAGGTGAGTATAAGTAATTTTTTTATTTTTAGTCACCTCCCCTGGGCTTGCATCAATTGGAAAAGGGCCCGGCCGGGCCCCTTTCTATTAACAATATGTATAGTGGTCGGAGAAAACCTGGTTTCCCCGACCACTATCATGGTGGTCCGGGGCCCCGACCATTTCCAGCTGGCCGCTGGCCCCATTCCCCTCTGGGCCCGGTTGTGGTTGCATCTCCTGCGACCATGATTGTTATGCCACTGGTCCTATGGCAGCAATACATGGATACAAATTGTGCACATGGGATTATTTGTTTATTTGCCTCTTTGGATGTATAGTTATGGCCGTAACTGTTGGCACTCCTGAACTATTTTTCCCAGAAAATTATTGCAATTACACATGCTATGTTATACATATTTTTTTTTCTTTTGTGTGTATTAGGACAACACAAAAACAGAGAAAAAAACCCAAAAATGTAATAATTTCAAGTAAAAATTGGGCCGAACAAAATTACTGCCACCTTCATCTTAATATTTGGTTGCACACCCTTTGGAAAAAATAACTGAAATCACATCCTATAACCATAGGAAGCTGCTGGTGAACCCTGGGGGGAGGGGCATAACATCACAGTGAGCCCTAAGCTGAACCCCCCTGCCCCTGCCTACTTACCTAAACTGCCCTAGGCAACAGAAGACAACTCGGGGGGCAGTCCCTTCTTGATATAAGTGATGACACAGAACGCAGACAAAACAAACAACAACAAAAGGGAGGTCAGCTAGCCAAGGGTTTAGTACCAGTCGAGCAGCGCAATACAGAGTCAAAATCCGAGAGAATAGTCAAAAGTAAAGCCAGAGATCAGGAATATGTATAGAGGTAACAAACAGCAAAGAGTAAATAGCCAGCACGCACAAGGCAATAGCAAGCACCAAGGCAAATGTGAGCAAACAATAAATAGGAAGGAAGAACCGACCCCAGACTTGATAGGAAGATAGGCTGTCTATCACACAGTTATGCTAAGATTAACTATTAGAGGAGCAGAGGGAAACCAAGGTGAAAGAGATGGGTGTGGTGAAAAATCAATTACAGAGATGAGGGAATAGGACAGTGTTCAGACAATACCAGAAGAACCTAAAACAAGGAATCATATCCAGACACGCCTCCTGCGCCGTAGCATGCGGCCAGAGGATGGCGCAGAAGCCCGAACAGGCAAAGATGTTACACCCAGCTTTCTGACACTGGGCCCTACATTGCAACCCAAAATCCTTTGGTAATTTTCAGATTTCATGATGCCTTGCACACAGTCAAGGTACCCAGTGCCAGAGGCAGCAAAACAACCCTAAAACATCTTTGAACCTCCATCATATTTGACTCTTCGTACTGTGTTCTTTTCTTCGTAAGCCTCATTCAGTTTTCGGTTAACAGTAGAATGATGTGCTTTACCAAAAAGATCTATCTTGGTCTCATCTGTACACAAGACGTTTTCCCAGAGGGATTTTGACAAACTGCAGTCTAGCTTTTTATGTATCACAAGGCATTATGGGAAAGGAGCTGGGGGAGCTCATGCGCCCTCTATTGGATGTAACAAATCCTCAATTTGCTTTTGACTCACCGAGCCTTGAGACAGCAAAAGGGATTTTAGCCAAGCCAATTTCACTTATCTGCATACAGCGCTGTTTTTGATTGAACAAAAGCTTTTATTTGCAATCAAGTCTCAAACAAAAATGACAAAGGTACTGCGACGCAGCGCATAACTGTATTACAATACCACAATTCAGACTATATCATTCATCCTTAAGGGATGCGGCACGGCATATGGCGGCAGGAAATACATCCTAACACTACATGCTGCACTACAAACCTAACTGACATACTTTTTGGTCAATGCAATAAACACAGTCAAGTGACAAAACAGAGGGACAAGAGGGGTGGGGGAGGTCACAGGCCCCAAGCTTTATTGATTGACCACAACACACATGATGGGGAGGACAGGTAAATACAAGAAATAATATACTTCCTATACTACCACTACTTCCTACCCTGGCAATAACTAACACATTTAGGGGGGGACAGGTAAAATACAGGAAATAATATACTCCCTATACTACCACTACTTCCTACCCTAGCGCTAAACAAAATAGTTAAACAGCAAAAGCATCAAAACATGTGATGGGATGGGGAAGAGGAAAGAGGGAAAGGGGAGGGGGGTAATCACAGGCCCGAAGCTTTATTTGAGTAACACAACAGACATGAAGGGAGGACGGGGTAAGGGAAAAAACAGACGTCGCCGAAGACTCAGTCCTCTTCTCCCTCCTCTTCACCGGCCAGGCTATCCAGAATGGCATAGTCCCGCTGCAAGCTGTGGATCAGCCTGCAACAATCCTGGTAAGTGATGTCCTCTCTTCGCAAAGTAAGTCCTTTTCTGGCGAACCAGATAGCGTCCTTGAAACAGTTCACAAGTCGCCAGGCCTCCAGAATGTCACTCTCTCTGTGAGTCCCCTGGAAGAGCCCATACAATACCGCGTGGTATGTCAGGCCCCTCCTGGGTACACAGTCCTCAAAGTCATCTTCCAGCTCGTCCAACAGACCTTGAGCAAAAGGACACTCCCAAAAGACGTGCAAAGATGTTTCCTCCTTGTAGGGGCACCGTGGGCAGTACCTCATCTTGCTCAAGTTGCGGGCATGCATTAACGACCTGAGGGGCAGCCCCCCTCCGATAGCCATCCACGATAAATCCTTGTGCCCGTTGGTCAGCAGACGTGAAGAGACGTTCTCCCAAACGACCTTCGTGGCATCCGCTGTGAGTCCTGGAACCTCCTCCATGCCATCCCTAGCTCGGATGAGCTTGTGGATGGTCTTTGGCTTCCACAGATCCGGTTTAAGACCCTCCAGCTGGAACTCCCTCACGAACTTGGGCACATCCTTGTAGAACCACGGGACGGTCCAGTTGTAAGGGACGGAGCTGTCCCACTTCTCCCAGCCGAGCCCTCGCCAGAGGGGGGAGCAGGAACAAACGAGATATGGCCTTCCCCGCAGATCCGCTGACTGTACTCAGGGTTCTGCGAACACAATCACAAACAAAAGCCGATCTTAGAAGGGTTGGAATATCAGGGACATTCTTACCTCCCTTGAGCCGGTCCTTGTACATGATGCTCCGCTTCACCCGGTCCATTTTGGAGCCCCACACGAAGTAGAAGACGGTCCTGGTGATGGCCCGCGCCACCGTTGCCAGTGGGGGCCAAGCCTGTGCGGTGTATTGGAGCACAGGCAGGATCTCATTCCTCAGGACGAGCGCCTTTCCCTCGATGGTGAGCTGACGTAGGCTCCAAAGCCCGATTCGCTGATTGATTTTCTTGAGTCTTTCGTCCCAAGACTTCAGGGCGGCGCCTTCCTTTCCGAACCAGACTCCCAAGATCTTGATGAAGTCCGGTTGCACTGTGAAAGGAAAGAAAACAGGGGAGGCCAGGTACCACTCTCCGAAGAGCATGGCCTCTGACTTTCCACAGTTCACCTTAGCCCCAGAGGCTTGGCCGAAGCGTTCGCAGGTCTGGACGAGCGTTGACACCGACGACTGGTCAGCGCAGAAGACGGTCACATCATCCATGTAGAGCGAACACTTGACTTCCAGATTTCCTGAGCCCGGTGCGATGATCCCTCTGATCCCTCGATTCTGCCGGATAGATTCTGCGAACAGTTCTATAACACAAACAAAAAGGAGGGGAGAGAGAGGGCAGCCTTGTCTGACCCCGGAGCTAACCGGAAAGGGGTCAGTCTTCCAGCCGTTCACCATCACCGAGCTGTGGATGTCAAGATACATAAGGTTAACCATACGACAGAACCACTCACCTATACCAAGTTGGCGGAGAGCTTTCGCCATGAAATCGTGAGAGACACGATCGAAGGCCTTCTCCTGATCCAGACTGATCAGGGCCGCATGTGCGCAGCGGTCTCCGATGTAGTGCAATGTGTCTCTCACCAGGGCTAAGCTATCCGCTATCCTCCGACCAGGAATGGCGCAGGTTTGGTCCGGGTGGATGACGCTGCCGATGACTGCCTTCAACCTCGTTGACATCACCTTGGCCAGGATCTTGTAGTCCACGTTGAGGAGCGAGATGGGACGCCAATTCTTCAGGTCGCATCTTTCCCCCTTCTGCTTGTACAAGATCGTGATCAAGCCTTCCCGCAACGACGGCGGCATCGTCCCCACCGCCACCATCTCCTCGTAGAGATCTTTCAGATCCGAGCAGATCAGGTCCCCCAGAGCTACGTATAGCTCGGCGGGGAGACCGTCGCTACCCGGAGTCCTTCCGACCCTAAAGGATTTAGCGGCAGCGAGGACTTCATCCACCGTCAGAGGGGCGTTCAGAGCCTCAGCACCTGCAGGATCAAGAGGATTAGTGATACCTGACAGGAACTCTTCCGCTGCATCCTCGTCGGTGGGTTTCGGGGAGTAGAGGTCGCGGTAGTAGTCGCAGACGACGCCCATCACTTCCTTCTTCCCCCTTCTCATGTTGCCGTCTCCATCCCTCATCTCTGTGACAGGCGTGTGGCCTGAGTGGACCTTTCTGAAAAAGAAAGAGTTACATTTCTCACCCTTCTCCAGATGCTCCACCTTGGAACGGAAGATGATCTGCCGTGATTCCTCCTCAAAGTGCCTCTTGAGACCCTTCTTGGCGTCCTCCAGCATATCCCTGACGTCCCAGCCACAGCGCTCGAGGTCCTGAAGGGAACGCAGCTCGCGCTGCATCTCCCTCAGGTCCCCCTTGCGCCGGGCCGCCTACTGGCGGCCTCTCGCCTGGAAGAAACAACGGATATTGACTTTAACATATTCCCACCAATCCAACAACCTGCTAAAGGAAAATTTGTCGTTACGAAGACACACGTAGACATCTCTAATCTCCTCCAACAACTCCTCATTTTCCAGCAAGGAGCAATTCAGCTTCCAGGAACCGGGGCCGGGTGGAAAACCATTGCCCACGGTACCCTCAAAGAGAATACCCCTGTGGTCAGAGAAGAAGCAAGGGATCATAGAGTGGCTTACCTGTGCTACTGACCGAGAGGTGAACACGAAGTCAATCCTGGAACGCACTGAGCCATCGGACCGACACCAGGTATAGTTGGCTGATGCCGGCCCCATAGAACCCACCGCGTCCCTGAGAGAGGCCTCGGTCACCATCTCGATCAGCAGTTTGGATGTTACATCGAGCTTCGCTGACGCAGAAGAACTCCTTCCGTCACCCTCCACAGGACAGTTGAAGTCCCCAGCCAGAAAAACCGCCCTGGTGGTAGCGAGCTGAGTGCGCAGGATCTGGAAAAGCTCCAGTCGCTCGTTCTTCATGGGGGAAGCGTACACGTTGATGAGCCTAATAGGCTCCCCCGCCCAAGAACCATCTATGACCATTAGCCGGCCACAGACGAGCTCCCGGTAGGTTTCAAGCGTGAAGGCGTTCCCCCTGATGAGAACGGCAATACCTGCGGACTTGCAGTCGCCACCACCCGACCAGTAAGACGGACCGTGGCTCCACTCCCTGCAGAGGTGTCCATAGGACCGAAGAGAGGGGAGGCCGCACTCCTGCATCATCACGACATTCGCATTAGCGATGTTCTCCACAAACGACAAAGCTGTTTGACGTCTACTCTTCTCCTTGATGCTCCGCACATTTATGGTAAAGATAGAGATCCTAGCCATAGTGAGAGAAAAAAGAAAAGATTAAACCTTCAAGACAGGTTTTCTAGTTACCGCTCCCGTCGGGGGGTTCCTCTTCCTTCTTGTCCGCAGGCAAGAGTTGCTCCAAGGAGTCGTCAATCGCCTGCAGGGCGTGGGTATCGAAAGCCTCCACCATCTCCACCGCCTCACCGCCGAGGATCTCATTGATGATTGACGCTGGGGGTTCGGCCAACAGGGTATCCACGTACTGCTGAAGTTCTTCGTCCACCGGGATGGCATCCTCGGCGGGCTCCACTGCGATCTTTTTGGCCACCTCGTTCTCTTCGTCGGGGCCTTCGCTTTTCTTCCTTTTCCTCGGTTCTGTAACAAGACAAGCGGGAGAGGGGAGGGGGGGGGGAATTCCTCCAGAGAGGGGCCCTCAGCAGCTGGAGGGGGAGGTGTTAGTGCTGCTGGGGGGAAGGAGACCTGGGGGGGAGGGGTGAGGGGGGGCAGGGGTGGCCACTGAGGTAATGGGGGGGAGGAGTGGGATAACCTCAGTGGGGGGAACACAGAGAGGGGGGGGAGTCGTCCGCTTACCCTGCTCAGGACCTTTCTTGGGCTGCTGCGGCGGCTGCGGCTTCTGCTTCTGCTGCTGCTGCTTTCCCTTGTTCTGCTCCGGCATCTGAGGATTCCGGGGCTTCTGCGTCTCTTTGGGCTTGGTCGCTGGCTTCTTCTTGGCCGGTGCGGCGGGCGCACTGGCCGCGAAATCCGCTACCACCTTCGCCCAGGATCTCTTCGGGCACCCCTTGTAGGCGTGGTCCGCCTCCCCACACAGATTACAGGTCTTCCGTGTGGGGCAATCCTTCGTCTCGTGTCCCACCACACGGCAGTTCCTGCAAGCGTTCTCCTTACAGGCTCTTCCTTCGTGCCCTTCCTTACCACACTTGCGGCAGCAGCGCGGCATATCCGGGTAAAAGATGAGCCCGTAGGAGTTCCCAAGCGAGAACACCGGCGGCAGGTGCACGAGGCCGTTAGGATTGTGGGGTTCCCTGTGGAGGCGGACTACGGCTGACCACTTACTGTTCCAAAACCCGAGACTGTTCAGGATCTTGGACGGCTCCTTGATCACTGCACAGTACCTGCTCAGGAACGTGGCTACGTCGCTGCCTGGGGTGTGCGGATTCCTCATCGCCACCGTGATCCGCCTCTCATTTTGTTGCACTGGGCAGCTGCCCACGAACATCCTGAAAGGGGATCCCGGCAGCGCTGACTTCACCGCATCCCAATACCTCCTGCATATGTCCACGGAGGCAAAGGTCACGAAGAATATCCCCGTGAGAAAAGCGTGGACTGCCAGGGTCTCGGATTTGGAAAAGCCCTGCTCCAGGACCATCTTTTGACAGAAAACCTTTTCCGTCATGTTTGGACGCTTTCTGTCCACTTCTTTCAGCCTCAGAGTCACCGTTTGCCTCATCCAGGGCTCCAAGGTTGGAGGACCCTGAGTGGGCAGCTGGTTTCCCGTCTGGCTGGCGGAAGTGGACGGAGAGACGTCCGAGATGGCCGCCGGAGCCTGGCTTACCTTGGCCGCGCCCCCAGCTGGTCTCCCCGCCTTCTTTGGGATGGCTCCTCCTGTGGCCATTGCCTCCTGACACCGGGCTGTCCCACGAAGTCTCCGGGCAAAGAACTGTCCCTCGGTGCTCCTGAAGTCTTCTCCTGGAGTTTCAGCTAGGCTCCGCCCCCTAATCTGAATATCTCCCGACGCTCCGCCTCCTGAAATCCAAGTCGTTCTCTCTCCCTGAGCTTCTTGGGATGTGCTCATGGTGGGTTCTCAGCTGCTTCTCCCTTGCTGGCGTCGGTCTTCGATGGCGAAGGTCTCGAAGGCGCTAGAGGGCTCGCCTTCTCAGTCTAATGGCAGATCAAATGCAGCACTGCTCTCTCGTCCAATAGCTGACACTCGGTTTATCCCGGAAATTTCGGATATGGGCGTCCGAGCGGATCCGCTTTCTGGCGTCCCAGAAGTTTTACCGGATATTGCTATCCGAACGGTTCCTATTCCAGTTCCCCTCGCACCAGATATTAAACTGATAAGAACAGAAAGGAAAGGGGGGGAAAAACCCCCCCCCCCCCATACTACACTTGATCTTAGCCAAAAGGCCGAAGGCAAAAAAAAATAAAAACCCCCACACCCCTTCCCTGGTCCCCCCCTTAATGTGAGAGATTCTTGTCCCTAACCCACTCATTGCCTCCCACTAAGTCAGCCAATTCACTTTGCTCTGTACTGATGAAGGACAACAATCCGGAAACAGCGCTGTATGCAGATAAGTGAAATTGGCTTGGCTAAAATCCCTTTTGCTGTCTCAAGGCTCGGTGAGTCAAAAGCAAATTGAGGATTTGTTACATCCAATAGAGGGCGCATGAGCTCCCCAGCTCCTTTCCCATAATGCCTTGTGATATGTAGATGCTAAGTAGAGGGCAAAAGGCAATTAAAATCTCTACACACCTTCACTGGTGCTCTCCTCAATGTGAGAGATTCTTGTCCCTAGCTTTTTATGTCTCTGTGTCAGCAGTGGGGTCCTCCTGGGTCTCCTGCTATAGAGTTTCATTTTATTCAAATGTCGATGGATAGTTGGCACTGACACTGATGCATCCTGAGCCTGCAGGACAGCTTGAATTTCTTTGGAACTTGATTGGGGCTGCTTATCCACCATCTGGACTATCCTGCGTTGCAGCCTTTTATCAATTTTTCCGTCCACATCCAGGGAAATTAGCTACAGTACCATGGGTTGTAAACTTGTTGATTATGTTGCGCACCTTGGACAAAGAAACATCAAGATCTCTTGAAATGGACTTGTAACCTTGAGATTGTTGATATTTTTCCACAATTTTGTTTCTGAAGTCCTCAGACAGTTATCTTCTCTTTCTGTTATCCATGCTTAGTGTGGCACACACAGACACACAATGCAAATATTGAGTCAACTTCTCTCCTTCTTATCTGGTTTCAGTTGTGATTTTTATATTGCCCACACCTGTTACTTGCCACAGGTGAGTTTGAATGAGCATCACTTGCTTGAAACAAAGTTATTTACCCACAATTTTGAAAATGTGCCAACAATTTTGTCTGGCCCATTTTTAGAGTTTTGTGTGAAATTATGTCCGATTTGCCTTTTTTTTCTCAGTTTTTTTGTGCTGTTCCAATACACACAAAGGAAATAAACGTGTATAGCAAAACATGTGTAATTGCATTATGTATTATTATGTATTATTGCATGTATAATAATTTTCTGGGAGAAATAATTTCAGGGGTGCCAACAGTTATGGCCATGACTGTATATGGGATATGTGGATACTAATCTGTAGATATTATTTACAGAGAGTCTGTTTTCAGTTGTATGGTATAATATGTGAGATACCATTGTTTTTCTAGTTTCATATGTATGGGCTTCTATTATGTTATATACAGTCATATGAAAAAGTTTGGGCACCCCTATTAATCTTAATCATTTTTAGTTCTAAATATTTGGATGTTTGCAACAGCCATTTCAATTTGATATATCTAATAACTGATGGACACAGTAATATTTCAGGATTGAAATGAGGTTTATTGTACTAACAGAAAATGTGCAATATGCATTAAACCAAAATTTGACCGGTGCAAAAGTATGGGCACGTCAACAGAAAAGTGACATTAATATTTAGTAGATCCTCCTTTTGCAAAAATAACAGCCTCTAGTCGCTTCCTGTAGCTTTTAATCAGTTCCTGGATCCTGGATGAAGGTATTTTTGACCATTCCTCTTTACAAAACAATTCCAGTTCAGTTAAGTTTGATGGTCGCCGAGCATGGACAGCCCGCTTCAAATTATCCCACAGATGTTCAATGATATTCAGGTCTGGGGACTGGGATGGCCATTCCAGAACATTGTAATTGTTCCTCTGCATGAATGCCTGAGTTGATTTGGAGCTGTGTTTTGGATCATTGTCTTGCTGAAATATCCATCCCCGGTGTAACTTCAAATTCGTCACTGATTCTTGTACATTATTCTCAAGAATCTGCTGATACTGAGTTGAATCCATGCGACCCTCAACTTTAACAAGATTCCCGGTGCCGGCATTGGCCACACAGCCCCAAAGCATGATGGAACCTCCACCAAATTTTACAGTTGGTAGCAAGTGTTTTTTTTGGAATGCTGTGTTTTTTTGATGCCATGCATAACGCCTTTTTGTATGACCAAACAACTCAATCTTTGTTTCATCAGTCCACAGGACCTTCTTCCAAAATGAAGCTGGCTTGTCCAAATGTGCTTTGGCATACCTCAGGCGACTCTGTTTGTGGCGTGCTTTCAGAAACGGCTTCTTTCGCATCACTCTCCCATACAGCTTCTCCTTGTGCAAAGTGTGCTGTATTGTTGACCGATGCACAGTGACACCATCTGCAGCAAGATGATGCTGCAGCTCTTTGGAGGTGGTCTGTGGATTGTCCTTGACTGTTCTCACCATTCTTCTCTCTGCCTTTCTGATATTTTTCTTGGCCTGCCACTTCTGGGCTTAACAAGAACTGTCCCTGTGGTCTTCCATTTCCTTACTATGTTCCTCACAGTGGAAACTGACAGGTTAAATCTCTGAGACAACTTTATGTATCCTTCCCCTGAACAACTATGTTGAACAATCTTTGTTTTCAGATCATTTGAGAGTTGTTTTGAGGAGCCCATGATGCCACTCTTCAGAGGAGATTCAAATAGGAGAACAACTTGCAATTGGCCACCTTAAATACCTTTTCTCATGATTGGATACACCTGGCTATGAAGTTCAAAGCTCAGTGAGGTTACAAAACCAATTTTGTGCTTCAGTAAGTCAGTAAAAAGTAGTTAGGAGTATTCAAATCAATAAAATGATAAGGGTACCCAAATTTTTGCACCGGTCAAATTTTGGTTTAATGCATATTGCACATTTTCTGTTAGTACAATAAACCTCATTTCAATCCTGAAATATTACTGTGTCCATCAGTTATTAGATATATCAAATTGAAATGGCTGTTGCAAACACCCAAATATTTAGAACTAAAAATGATTAAGATTAATAGGGGTGCCCAAACTTTTTCATATGACTGTACTAGGCACTATGTGAGTACACTTGTATCATTATTTTGTTTTTTTGAATACCACGTTGTAGTGTCTGATGAAGGTCATAATGTTTGGACTGAAAGGTTACACAATTCGAGTTGCTATCTTTGACAATCAATAAACAATCTTATTTGCAAGATATTCTTTGGAATATCCTCAGGATAAGTCACCATTAGGAGATCAGCTGTGGTCCAACATCTGGGCTCCTGCTGATCAGCTGTTTGAAGAGACTGTGGCACTTTAATCAGCCCTGTCCTATAGAAGTGAACAGGAGGTAATCACACAACAGAAGACCCTCATATCTTGCTTACCTTGGAAGTCATGGAGATAGCCCCAGCCACACTAGATTCCCTCCTATGGCTTCCTCTGACTTCCTGAAAACTAATTCATAATCCCATCACCAAACATTCCCTTATGATTTGGGACTCAGTAAAATACTCTGCTCAGCTGATGTCCCCACATTTACCCTTACTAACCATCACAAGAAACCCTATGTATCCCCCAGAAACTAGACCCTCTGCCTTTCACCAATTGGACCAGTAAAGGGTGTTCATTTGTCCTAACTCTCCTATTTTGCCAGATGGTAACAGGTTTTCTGATTTGCTCATTAACTGTTTGTCTGATAAGGTTACACATATTCTAATGTGTACTATTAATTTTTTCTCATTGGTACGGTTTGTACATTCCTTGTTTATCTGAAAACTAATAAAAATCTATTGTGAAAAAAACAACTGATGGCTTATCATTAAACTAGGTCACCAATTGTAAATCAGTGCGGGTCTAACTATCAGAACAGCAGTTTCCCAGATCACGCATCTCCCAGCATTGTTTACATGACGAGCATTGCGCTGTTTACTCACCATAGTCTTGATAATGATGGTCGTGAGTACTAGAGCTATATATAGGTACCATATATCCCTTTCAAGTCTAAGGGACATATCTGCCCATAACTGCCGCTATCAAGAATATGCCTTAGGGATTGTGTAGGGGGACCCATTCAAAGGTTGAAGTGGGGCCCACAGGACTTTAGTTAAGTACTTGTTTTAATTAGTCTGGGGACTGTATTTATTCTGGATTGTCTGGGCACTAGTATAGGGTCTGTAGACCTAAGGAGTGTTTTATCTGGGATTATATTCTAGGATATTGTCTGGGTTTGGTCCGTAAGCTTTATTTATTTCCAGGTCTGGTATGTTTTTATTGGAGTTCAGAATTTATTTCAGGGGCCAGTTTCTTATTTGGTGATCTGTTTTTATTTGTGTGACTTTATTTATTTTTGGGTCTGTATTTGTATTTTTTTGTATTTATTCTGGAAGTCTCCGCCGCAGTTTTTCCCGCAGCGCTTTTTCACTGTGTCACGCTATGTGGAGCCTTAGCCCTACATTTTCCATGTAAAAAATGTGGGCAGGGCTTACCAGAAGTGAAAGGGGTTTTTGGGAAAGGGACGGGTTTAAGATGCACTGGTCCAGATTTACTACTGTGGGTTTGACTAAACTGGGATAAATATGGTGCATTTTTAGTGCATCTTGGCAAATATTGTCACAATGTGGCACATCTTGCTTGCACTAATTTTTTTCTGACTTGCTACACATGTGGGGGTAGTTTCACTGAAAAAAGGAGGCATGGCTTAAATTGTGCCAAGATGCACCGTAATTGTGTCAGAAAATCCTGACTCAAAGTAAGCCAACTAAAAAGTAGTATAAACGCAGACTAGACAGTGGAAATTTCCACCAGATTTATCATCCAACATCAGCCACTGTGATAGATTGGGCACATTTTCAGACTGCCTGCCCACAGTGGAGCAGGTGAATCCCCCCGGGCAACTTCTAATCCAGATTGGACTGCTAAGCCATGGAGGGCCCCTTGCCCTGTTGACACAGCCTATGCATCCATATGAAATCTACCCAGTTTATTATTATATAGATGCAAAGGGTGGCTGAGATGACATGTAGGTGCAAAGGCAGGCTGACTCCTATTCCCTTTGGCTCACATTCTCAGTGTCACCTCAGGGGCCCCAATCACCAATCTTCTTGCATTGTTTTGCTGTTGCCTGAGACCTGCTGCTGTGTGAAAACATATCCCTGGCTCACAGAGCTAGAGGGGTTTTAAAATGTGATAAATGTGGCATAAACACTGATGGTGGAGGGATCGCAATAAAAACTAGTATCACTGAAGTAATTCCCCTTCGTAAAACTTAACTTTTATTGATATAGAAAAGTAAAATAGTAAATAAATAGGTGCAAACTACAGTAATAGTCAGAGATGCCCGTATCTGAATGATGGTATGCCATCAGATTCAGATATAAGTATTGTTTGACCGGCACTCCGACCCAAATAAAATCATATACGTGTCCCTGGTGCCAAGGGAGTCAAAAAAAAAGTCCACAACAGTGGATAATATCCGGAAGCTTAAGCCGTCCCTGCCACCAAAGAACAACCACAGCAAATATAACGACCTCCAAAAGGGCAAAAGGTGATAAATTATTCCCTGGTAGGACAGTTGTGGTGATCTGTGGCAATGATGAAAACCCCTAATAAAGGCTAAAGAAAAGGAAGTGATTACTCTCTTAGAGTTGAATACCCAAAGGCCACTAATAAACCTGTCATGAATAGAGGATGCCACTATTGTGAAGGATCTCAACTTGCGAAACCTCTTGGCCTATCTGCGATCTCCCTTCTTACCTTCCACTCACGCCCCGTGAGTGCCTGGGTTCATAAGATAACATGAAACGAGCTTTATAAATTTTATATATTTATTAACCTGAGTGGGTCAGTACTAGCCACTAACATATACAGAGTACACATCAGAGGATTTTCAAGCAAATACAGGTAAAAACAAACATACACTACAGAAAATAAAATGGGATTAAAAGACAGAAAAATACCAGAACAAGTTTGTAGTTTGGTTCTCTGGGGCCTCACTCCTAGGCCTCAGGGCGCTTGCTTAAGTCAGGAATAGAGCATGTGTCCCCTACTTGCTGTCCAGGAGTAAGAGTTCTCTTTGTCCCTAAGGTGAGACCATATAACTATCCCAGTCTCCTCCCTGAGTGATGTCACTAGGAGGGGAAGTCCCGCCCTCCATCCTTGAAACAAAATAACTATGAACAGTCCTAATTCCTCGCCATGATGATGTATTGTCAGGCAAGGGGTATGAGGCGGTGCGTGGTGAGATCCCCATCGCATAGACACCAGGAATGACCCCCCCAATTCCCCATGGGTAAGGAGTTCAGTGTCTGGACCTTTTCCCTGCGCCCAACAGTAATGTATCTGGATTGGAAATGTGAGCCTTTATCTTGCGCACCTGAGGAATTTATCGGGGTGACTGTAGGATGTTCTCCTAGGGAAATATTATCATAAAACCATATTTCCTTTGTAGTTTGGCCAGAGACATGGAGGCTGCTTTCTGTTTGCTTAGAGACCTCCCAATCCACATCTTCAGGATTTCCTCCTGCTGTGTTAACGAGTGTAGCACTTGTATGCAAACAAAGGCCTGTGTAAGTGACTCTTTTGGGATAAAAGAGTTTGATTACACTACATAAACACCACATTCCTAAAGGTGAAAGGGTTAATATGAACAGGTAATAACACACCAGAGAAAAATACATAACTGTAAAATACATAGCTGGGGGTCTTTCATCATCACAACTATATATATCACACTGGACTTGTGACCTGTCTATAGTTAAAGACAATGTAGTAGCCACCTCCAGAGTTAAAGTAGCACCCTCAAAAAACACCATTGACAATAGATAAGGGTCAAAATTGAAATGGATAAGCAAGGTAACACAACCCACAACCCACAAGACTATATGTAACTGCCGTGGCTAGAGGACTTCGCTTAGAAATATGATAGGATTTGTGGCTCGTCTCTATTAAGTCTCAAAAGTTCGATTCTTCAGTTCGATTCGAAGTTCCAAAAAAATTTGTTTCGATCCGAATTAATTTGTGGCAAATATCGCTAAAAAACACCTATTTCCTGGCTTCAGAGAGCCTGTATAGTGGTGTAGAACACTGTGCCTTGCAGTAACACACATAGGGAGCCTACTGTGGTAGTCAAACAATACTGTCAGTATGACACGCACATGACAGACATTGCTCTTAGAACCACTGCACACTTTACTTATTTGGACAGTTACGGGGCCAAAACGGACCAACTAACTCAAGTGTGAACCCAGCCTTACAGGTCTATGTTAGTGCCAGGTAGAAAGAACTGTGCCTGCAATGCCTTTATCACACTTTTTTTTATAGGTGTGCATTAGTGGGGAAAGAAATAAGGGGCATATTTGCCGTTCTATTCAAAGTAGAAAATAACAGGCCTTTTTGCCCTTTGCAATTATGTTTTTTCATCGAACAGTATGTCAGACAGAGAAGCGAGAGGCCATGCACAGGGGAGAGCCAGAGGCCTAAATGTTTCTGGCGCATGCACAGGTCGCAGCAGATTAAGGGGGTGTGACAGCAGGGGTCAGTTACAGAGGCTTGAGCTCCCAGTGTCAAGTAGCGGTCGTGTCTTGACCAACAACCCAATGGTTGTAGACTGGTTGACTCGTTTATCCAATTCATCCCAAGTCACATCAGTCACCCCAGCCAAGAGTTGGTGGGTTCGTCAGACTCAACCCTTAGTTGGCATGGCCCAGCAGCAGGCCCTGTGCCCTCACCTGTCCTCAACCGGCCTCTGTCCTTTTCTGTTCCCTCAGCTAGAGAAGTACTCTATGCTGTGGGCTCAGATTCACTGTACAGTGAGGAGGAGGTATTATTATTATTCATTATTATTATTGTTTATTTATATAGCACCATTAATTCCATGGTGCTTTACATTTGAGGGTTAACATACGGTACACAAGATATACAAAACAGATAATACTAACAGTGACCAACTGGCACAGTGGGATACAGGGCCCTGCCCGCAAGGGCTTACAATCTATGAGGGAAGAGGGATAGAGACAGAAGGTGGGGGTAGAGGCTGTGATTGTGGGGGTCAGTCTTATGTGTCTTGGTAATGAGTTCCAGAGTATGGGTGATGCATGGAAGAAGTCTTGGAGACGGTTGTGTGAAGAGCAGATAAGAGCAGAGTGGAGTAGGAAGTCTTTGGAGAATTGAAGGTTACATGCAGGCAGGTAGCGGGAGATTAGGTCGGAGATATATGGAGGGGACAGGTTGTGGATGACTTTGTATGTCAGCGTTAGGAGTTTGAACTCTATTCGCTGGGCAACGGGTAGCCAGTGAAGGGATTGGCAGAGGGGAGCGACCAATGAAAAACGGGGGGAGAGGTGTATTAAGAGAGCGGTGCAATTTAAGGTGGACTGGAAGGGGGAGAGAGTATTTGCTGGAAGGCCATGGAGAAGGGTGTTACAGTAGTCTAAGCGGGAGATTATGAGGGCATGGTCTAGCATCTTTGTAGTTTCAGGAGTGAGGAAGGATCGGATTCGATGGATGTTCTTGAGTTGGAGGCGGCAGGAAGTGCTGAGGGTTTAGATGTGAGGCTTGAAGGATAGGTCAGAGTCTAAGGTTATCCCAAGGCAGCGGACCCATGGGACTGGGGTACTGGGGTAAGTGTAGAGGACAGTCAGTAGCTACTGCACAGCCAAGATCTTCCTCTGGTAGGCAGGCAAGTAGTGAAGAGGAGAGTGGCGTGGGAGCTGGTGTCGAGGAGAACATCAGTGACCTGCAGACAGTAGTGGATGAAGATGTAGCCGATTGTAATTGGGAGGGGCTTCATCGTCATCAGGAGAAGAGGGTTGCAGCTTGCGCATGAGGCAGTGTGAGGTCAGGAGCTAAACGTGCCTGGGGTAGACCACCTGCTTTGCAGCAGCCTACCTGCCTGGAAAGCAGTGGTACAGGGGTTCACGGAGGCAGTGGCGGTAGCAGTCAGTTAGTGCGGAGTGTTGGGGGTAAAATCACCTACTCGGCGGTGTGGCAGTTTTTAGTAAAGCCGCCGGGGGAGGTCAACATGGCCATATGTTCAATCTGTGGGCAGAAGGTGAAGCGTAGCCAGGGTGCCAATGTTGGCACCACAGCCCTGCGTCAACATATGCAGCGTCACCATAAAGTGGCCTGGGAGAGCCGTGGCTCCAATGTGGTGGTCCAGCCTGCCGCAGCAACCGCTGCAGCACCCAGTGGCACGCACCCTATTTTAGGCAGTCAAAGCTCCACCACCTCAGCCGAAGGAAGCTGTGTATCCTTCCCATCATCTGCTGGTTGTGATGCACCTGCTCCTCCTCCTCCTAGTCAGTCATTGCATCAGCATTCCATCACAGAAGCGATTTCGAAGAGACAACAGTATGCACTCATCCAAGGATGCAGAAGCTGACAACTCAAAATCGGAAACCATGGTGACCGACAATGGGAAGAACATGGTGTCAAGGAGGGCTGAGCCATGCGTCCTGCATGGCGCATGTGTTCAATCTTGTTGTCAAGTGTTTCCTTAAGTGTTCCACCCATCTGCAAGACATTCTAAAAATGTCAAGGAAACTTTGCATGCACTTCAGCCACTCGTACACTGCCAAGCACATTCTCCTTGTGCCGCTTCCTGGCTGATGAGTGCAAATTTGCCTCCCATATTTGCTGGTAACGTGCTTCATTCATCTTTCCTTCAACTTTGATCAAGTTTCCTGTGCCTTTAGCACAACTGTAACATTAGCCAGTTGCAGCTCATGCATGACACCTGCTGTTTGCTCGTTCCCTTTGAGGAGGCCACTTTGTTAGTCAGTCGCCAGGACTACGGAATGAACAACGTCATTCCACTGATTCACATCCTGGAAAAGATGCTTATCAATCTGGCTGGTCAGGGGACTGGAGATGTGGCTTCTACATCTCACGGCCACATGAGCCCTATGGGGGCTGAACTGGAGAAGAAGGAGGATGAGGAGGACATTGGAGCACAAACAATGTGTAGCTAAATGCGTGGAGAGGAGGAGCAGTAGCAACCAGAACAGCCAGAGGGAGATGAGGAGGATGAGGCAGATGACCCAGACACACCGTGGCAGTATGCAGTGGAGATGGATGCAGGGAGTCCCTCGGAGTCACTTGCGCAAATGGCCCAATGCATGCTGACTTTCTTGCGCAGTAGTATAATGTTGTACCGTGTTAGCCATTGAAAGTAGTGGAAGAGTGAAGAAATCACTGAATTGGCACCATTCAGCAGAGGGATGACTACTGGCTCTCCACCATGTTAGACCCTCGCTACCGGGGAAAAATGGGGGCCTTTTTTACACCCGCTAAAAGGGAGGACAAACTGAACTACTATAGAGACATGCTATGTAGCAAGTTGGCCGCTGCCTATCTGCGCCATCGTCCATCCAGCATGTCTGACCGGGGGGGGGGGCCTGAGCGCTCAACTTGCACTGGCATGGCAGCTGTGGGAGGGGATGGGGGTGGCAGGAGCAGTATCTGCTCCATCAGCACAATGGGAACAAAATGGCAAATATGGTCCTCCTTATAGGTTTAGACACTAATAAACACCTTTAAATAAGTGATAATAACCGCAAAGAATTATTGAATTATTATTGACAATACTGTTTTTAAAAATGGCGTGCAATTTATAGTCCTCCTTATGGGTTTACACACTAATAAACACCTTTAAATAAGTGATAACTGATAAAAATTATTGAATTATTATTGACAATACTGTTTTTATAAAAATTGCATGCAACTTTATACTGGTAACCAAATGGCGAATATGGTCGTTATTTCTTTCCCCACGTTAAAGGTGTTTATTACAGATAAGTGCAGATATTATTGGAGGACAATTCAGTTTTCTTTTGCACAGTAGTACTGACAAATGTAATGTTATGCTGTGAAATAACAGTGAATAAGCCCCTTACAATAAACGCCTTTAAAAAGGCGTTTTTTTACAGATACAGTACATGCAGATATTAGTGTATGATAATCCACTGCTGTACTGCACTGCAAAAGGCTTGTTGTGTTCCACCTTGAAGACACAGATATGAGTAATGAGCAGCAGTATAACGGTAGTGAGTGCTGCAATGTGAATTATGCTGCAAATTCTTGCTGTAAATGACCCTGCAACCACCCCAAATTCTTCTCTCAATTCCTCCCTATCCTTCCCCTACACTTGTAATCAGGGTCGGACTGGCCCACCGGGGAACCGGTGAATCCACCGGTGGGCCCCGAGCCCGACTATTAGTCCTCATGTCATGGGGACCCGATCGGGAACCTGACCATCCCGATCGGGGCCCCTGACCAGTGGCGTAACGATCGCGGTCGCAGGGTGTGCGACCGCGACTGGGCTCGGCGGGGTGAGGTGCCCGTGGCCAGCTGGAGATGGCCGTGGCCCCGGACCACTATGATAGCGGTCGGGGAAAGCCTGGTTCCCCGACCGCTATACATATTGTTATTGGAAAGGGGCCCTGGCATATTGCAGGCCCCTTTCCAATAGATGGCAGGGCAGGGCATCCAGGGGAGGTGACTGAAAATAATAAATAGATATTCTCACCTCTCCTGGGCACAGCGTTCTCTCTGGCGCTCCTCCGTCATGTGACTGAGGCCTGTGATTAGGCCCTAGCAGTCACATGGGGGCGCGGCCGCGTAATGACATCAGTGCGCCCCATGTGACCGCTGAGGCCCAATCACAGGCCTCAGCAGGGACGTCAGAAAAGGGCCTGAAGACGCTGAAGACGACAGGATGGAGCGAGGATGCCAAGGAAAGGTAAGGCAAGATAAGTATGAGTGTTTGTTATTTTTAATCACTTCCCCTGGGCCTCCGATTATTATACTCTATGGTCTGAGGAGACCCCAGAGTATAGTAATAGCACTGAAGCGGAGGGGGGCTATTGGGCGCATATAATACTGTGTGTGGGCCACTGTGGAGCTTATAATACTGGGTGGGGGCCACTGTGGAGCTTATACTCCATACAGTGGCTCTTTCATTTTTTTTTTTAATTACGCCGGGGCAGGTGAAAAAAACAAAACAAAAAAAAAACCACAAACTTTCTTTCCTGTCCCCAGTGTCTCCCAGGAGAGTTCGGTTCTGCAGATCTGTTGTTTTCTTCCAGCTGAAGTTCCCCCTGCACAAGACTACCTGTGACGTCACGTGACCCCTGAGGCCAATCAACGGCCTAAGGGAAGGGACCTGGGACATCACAGCCAGTGAGGAATTCCGAGAAAAAGACACCGGACACCGGAGCACCGAAGACAGGTGAGTATGATTAGTATGTTTTTTTTTTTTTTGGGGGGGGGGGGGGGTAGGGGGGATTCACCTTCCCCGGACTAATTATAAAAAAGAAAAAAAATTATACTGGACAACCTCTTTAAAGTGTGGCGCATTAGGGGGGTATATTAAAGGGGTTGTCCAGTCATAATTTGTTATGGTTTATCCTCAGGATAGGCCATAGATACCTGATCTGTAGGGGGCTGACCCCGGACCGATCAGCTGTTTGGAGCCACTTCTGATGCCCGTACTGTACACAATACAAGGCCAGAAGCAGAAAGCTCTGTCCACTGTATATTAGCCGGGCACCTTCACTGTATCTCAGCACTCATTGAAGTCAGTAGGAGCTGAGCTGCAGTGAAGGCGCCGGGCTGCTATACAGCGGATGGAGCTTTCTGCTTCCGGCCTTGTGTTGTGTACAGAACGGGCTCCGGAAGTGGCTCCGAACAGCTGATGAGGCCGTGTGTCAGCCCCCTACTGATCAGGTATTTATGGCCTATCCTGAGCATAGACCATAAAAAAGATTAACCCTGGACAACCCCTTTAATATGCCCCACACAGTTTAATGTCCCCCCCACAGGATGTTAGCCCCCATCACTGCTCCCACACAATATAATGACCGCATCACTATTCCCCATACAGTATGGGGGACCAGTGAAGAGGCCACTATGTGGGGGGACCAGTGAAGTGACCATAGAAAAATTTGGCCCAGACAACCCCATAAAAGAAGTTGTCCATAAACTGGAGCGACCACTGTGTCGGCCGCCAGGGAGGTGTAAAAATAAGAAAATTAAAAAAAAAAAAAAAGCATACTTACCTGTCCCCAGCACCCCGTTATCCCCTGCCTGTGTCTGTTCGGTCTCATGGCGGTGCCTCATTTCTGGAAATCCTGTACCTAATTGGTCTTAGCGATCACATGAGGTGCAGGACTCCCAGCAAGGAGTCCCGGCATGAGACTGAATGGACACTGGCAGTGGACAACGGAGTGCTGGGGACAGGTGAGTGTGCTTTTTAATTTACTTATTTTTTACTTTACACCTCCCGCCAGCGACATGGGTTGCTCCAGTTCCTGGACAACCTCTTTAAAGGATTTATCCATCTTTCTAATATTGATGGCCTGTCCTTAGGATAGGCCATCAATATTACATCTGCGATGATACAACAGCCAGGACCTCTGCAGATCAGCTTTTCCAGGACAGTGAGGCTACAGGTAAAGGTAACAATTCTTGGAGCCACGCTGTTCACTTGCCATACAAGGTGTAGCAGTAGGTTTAGGTAGTGCAGTGGTGCACATGGTATAGTGGGTGAGCAGCATGGCTCCCGGCATGTTATTACCTTTAGCCGCCCTGTCTCGGTACCGCTGATCTGCAGGGGTCCTGATGGTGGGCCCCTAGAAACAATTCCACTGGTGGGCCCTAGACATCCTAGTCCGACATTGCTTGTAATCCTTTTTCCCTGAACTTCTGTCTGTTTTCTAAGTCTTTCCCTAGCTCCTGCCGACGTCTGTCCCTACAGTAAGAGCGATGTGAAATGACTGTAACTAAAATGGTCGAGGGTTTTTATAGGGCTGTGACATCACAGGTCCTGCTGGCTACTGATTAGCTGCACGCTTGGAAATGTGGGTGATCCCGCGCTCCCAGAGTCCCTTGCCCCTTTTCCTAACATGTGCGGTGGCCATTTTATAAAAAAATGCGATTCATTGTACTGAAGCGTGAGGAAATCTGGAATCATGGCGAATCGAACATTTCCTGAAATTCGGATCGAATTCCACTTCTGCAGCTTCTATTCACTCATCTCTAATTAGAAGTAAACCTAAGGGGTTAATGGACCAACTAAGCGCTGATAGTGGTGACCTCTACTCAATGCGTTTCACCCCCCATCACCCCGAGGGAATTATCAAGAGTATGATGGTCTAACAGTAAAATGAAGTTGTGCAGTGATAACTGCAATTCCGGGAGCCTTGATGGTAGGCTCCGGTACTCACAATAGCCGACATATTTTAAAACCGTTTAGTCTAAGTTTACACTGTCTAAAATTTGCCTCTCTGTGTACATACTGTTAGGAAACAGATGCAGCGTTGAGCTAAGCAGTGAGTCCCAGCACCAGTCAAACCGAATCAAAATGGTAAAAACCATGCTGAACGTCCAGCGCTCTACCAAGTGCACTGAACCCCATCCCCCAGAGATGTTCACCAGGGCCTCTGATGGTGGGGATGGATTTAGAAGCTGCTGACGGTCAGAGCAGCACAGGTCAGAGGGGGCCAGACGCACAGCACACCACCAGACACAGTAGAACAGAAATCAGAATCACTTACCAGTAATAGCAGGAGTAGGGATGTCAATCTGCAGAGTAGAAAGCAGCGGATGGCGGCAGGCAGTAGATGGCAGCAGAGTTCCAATGAGTAGTCGTACGGTCCGAGTTGTCAGCGTGAGGTTAGCGAAGTACATAAGGGAAATCCAAATAGATGTGTCAAACAAGCCGGGTCGGTAGCAGGAGAGCAGAGCAGCAACAAATCGCAGTTCAGGAGGACGAAGTCTGAAGCCAAGCTGGGGTTGTTAGCAGGAGAGGAGAACAAGGTACAAAATCGGGAGGCCAGAAGGATAGTCAAACAACAGAAGCAGGAGGTCTAGGCAGGAGGTAACAAGACAGGAAATATGCAACGCTTACTATCAGGGAAAACTGAATAGCCAGCGATTACCTGGAACAGAAGTCCCGAATAAAAAGGTTCCAACCGAGCACCTGCTCTGGAAGGGAATACCATGGCCTGAGCGGGGAAGGACCGGCAAACTCCGCATACCATCACGGAAGTTCTGGCTTACCTCCCTAGGGGCCAGAAGGAGCATCTAGAGGAGAGGACCGGCAACCCCCACATGCCGCCGTCGAGGTTCCGGTCTGGCTCCTTACACATACATTACTTATCCTTTACAGCTACTGAGTAACAGCCTATGTAATTCTCCAGAGCAGGACTTACTATTCTGCTGCTGAAGTCATTAGGGCAGATTTATTAATACTAAGTTTTAGAGCAAACATAAACTAGACAGTATTAAAATGCACCACCAATAAAAAAAAAAAAAGTGCCCAAATGGTGCATTTTTGGTTCACGATGTTGCATCTTAATTCATGTCCTTTTTGTTACAAGCTTCACTCCTTTTTGGTAAGCCCTACTACTTGATGTGGAAGAAACTGACAGAAAGTTTCTAAAGCTAAGGCCCCACGTACCAGGCCGCAGCAAAAAAGTGATGTGGGAAAAACCACGGCGGAAATGAATTGCAGTTTTTCCTGCAGCGCTTTTCACAGAAAGTCCGCAGAATTTCCCTCTGCAAACTTTCTGCTTCAATTATACCTATTGGGAAACCACCAGCGTTTCCATAGGTATAATTGACATGCTGCGATTTACAAAACCACCACATTTTTGGAAATCGTACAGTGTCTGATGCACGTATTTTTCCACAATGTGTGGATGGGATTTGCTAGAATTTCATCCACTTTGCAGTGACTGTAAAACGCCATGGTTTCACGTTTACTCCACGTGGGGCTCCAGCCTAAAACAGTTAATAAATATGATGTAAAGCATTTACAATCGTTTTATGGCACATTTTTAATACTACCTCTATCCCATGTGTCCTACAGATGTAACACTGTTTAACTTAACAGTCTGCAGCGTGTAATCCTATCTCAGAAGACAACAAAAGCCATTGAAAACCCATTGAAAGAGTCAAGTTAACACTCTGTGTCACAGTGTTGTTAATGCGTTGTGAGTCATGCTACATCTGTATGTAACTTATCCTGTAGTGATCCAGAGTCATAGCCTGTATTATACTCCAGAGCTTCACTATTCAGCTTGTGGAGTTACTATGTGCATGTACTTTAAATTACTTATCCTGTATTGATCCTGAGTTACATTCTGTAGGATATTCCAGAACTGCATTCACAATTCTGAAAGCTTCAGGGCTGAAATCTCGCAGCAACAGCTTTGTGTTCAGTGTCACAGCGCTAGCTCTGGTGAATCGCCTTCTGCAAAATTCCATATAAAACCAAGCAGCCTGACGGTCATGGGGATAAGTACAGTGACTGATCAGCATCTCCTACATACTATGGTTAGAATGGAACAAATACCCTACTGATGTATGGGTGGCATATTTCATTGGTTAACTGCAGAGCTGCGGTACACAGTGCATGTTGGTTCAGTTCTGGGTTGCAGTGTGTAGGTGACTTCTGCTTTGAAGTTCTTTCTTTGTGGTTTTGTCGTTTTCTAGTTCTTACACAGTGACAGGGTGGAATTTTCCTGTATCTTATACCTATGATAAATAAAAAGCATATAAGACATGTTCACATTCAGAAGATACCATGATGGAAACAGGATTTATAAAGCTCCAGTTTACATAGTGCTGAAAACCACAGAACAGCAGTGCAGAAAATCTTCTGCTAATGCCACAACGCCTTATGCATCCCTATAAAGCTTTGTCAATTCCAGTTTGTGGGAAAGTATCCTGTGGCAAATTTTCTGCATCTTTTTAAGGCTAGGGCTGTACCTAAACGCTACAAAAATTTGCTATGCTATTGCTGTCCCTAGGAAATGCATTGAATAGCTTCAAAACCTCTTTAAAATCACTCCGGTGAGTAGCTTAGAATTTGTTGGGGCAATTTATTTGCTAGAGAAAAAATTGCTGTGAAATCTAAATTTCACATTTTTCAAGATATTTGCATGTTACTTTATGAAGGAAAAAAATGCTCTGAAGTAAAATCACTCTGGAAACCCAGGAACGTAATGATTAAAGGGTGCCTGTCGATATGCATATTAAACTAAGGACATGTCGAAATAGCCTTTAGAAAGGCTATTCTACTCCTACTTCTGGTTAAGTCCTGAATGGCACCGTTTTTGGAAATAAATATGTTGAGGGAGCACAGGGGGCGGAAACGCATTGCTTTTTTTTTCCACTACGCTTTTCATAGGACTTGCTGCCTGTATTATACCTATATGAAAAACACCAGCGTTTCCGTAGGTATACAGTAATTAACATGCTGCAATTCACTAAAATGCTTGCATTTTTTAAATCGCAGCATTTACGCTGTAAATTTTTTTTTCTGCAGTGTGTGAATGGGATTAGCCAGAATCCCATCCACTTTGCAGGTAACGTAAAACACAGCGTTTTTTCACAATGTGGGGCCCCTGCCTAAAAGAGGTTTTCTGGGCAAAAGATATTGGGGCATATTTATTAAGCTACTTGCGCCTTTTTTGGCGTAAATTGTGCCTGTTTGAGGTCTTTTTCTGCTCTACGCTTCATTAATGAAGCATTTCTGCCTTTTTTTCCAGATGTTATGCTTCCCTCACCTCTTTTGCTTTTTATCGAGAAAAGGAGGTGTAGCCTAAATGGTGATCTTTCTCACGCTGTATTTATGACTTGCTCCTTTTTAATAAGGGGATGGTGTTGGGTGTTGGAAAGTAAACGGAAGCCGACATGCAGTAACGGAACCATCTGATTCCATTCACTGTGTATTGAGTTTTAGAACCCAACCAATTTGATATTGGCAGCCTATCCTAAGTACAGGTCATCAATATCTTTAGTTGCAAAAAACCTTTGATATCCTCTGTACTATTACGGCAGATGTCGGGTGTTTAACTATGGTGCTGAGCAGTCTCCATAGCCGCCAGGTCTCCACTGTATTATGCAATGAAGACTCGGTGGCAATGCCCATGGGCAATTACTCTTCCTTACGGTTTTTCCCAGCAGTGCATGGTTGCTGCCATTTTGGTGTGGATAACAGCCCCCCGGAATGAGATCTGGGGGCGGCAATCTGTTACTATGTCAGCCAGGAATCTATTGTGTTTGGCAGCGTATAATAGAAGGATTTTGCAATGCATTGTATTAGTGAACAGACTCCCTGGTGGCCTAAAAGTAAAAAAAAAAAAAAAAAAAAAAAAATGTATTAAAAATATTAAAAGTTTTTTAATCATCATCAAATATGATATATAAAGTAAAACACACACACACTAAGTATCTCTGTGTCTGAAAATGCCCAGTCTACAAACATAAAATAAAAATATTTTTCCCATATGGTGAGAATATATCAAAATCAAAAGATCCAAAAAAAACATTTTTTTGCTGTTTCACCTCCCATAGAAATATGGTACCATTAAGAAGTATATTTTGTCTCACATAAATTAAGCCCTGTGAAGAGAAAAAAAAATTATGGCTTTTGGAAGGAGGGGAGTAAAAAGTGAAAACTGGCTGTGGCAGGAAGGGTTAAATAAACTGAAACATTGTAACAAACTCATTACCTGTGGAGGTAAACAACTAAAAATATACTGAGCTGTTTTGGGGGAAAAGTTTACTTAACAGATTTCCAGTGAATGTTTGAGATATGTGGGCGGTTTGAAGTTCTCATGAAGACTTATCTGACTGTAAGTGGTGTGGACAGCATGGTTTTCTGATAGGGTTACTGTACACACAACCATTACACTTCCATGTAAATGGTGACATCATCAAATCTTGTTTATGGCTGCATACATGCATATGACTTTATTTTTATTACAGATGTTGTAGAGATTCCTAACGTACTGCTATAGGCCATACTGTACCTATGTTTGGAGCATTGTTTTCAGGGGAGAATTTGAGGCACATATGGCAGTGCTGAAATGTTATTACAAAACTACAACTGCTAGCATGCCCTGACAACCTCAACATATTGAATGTTTGACCTAAGTTAAAGAAATCCTAGTTCCAACTCTACCAAAGAGGGGGCCAGGTTCTGATTTGTCATTGGGTCCCCAAGATTCAAACTACAGCTTTTCATGTAAATTAAAATTCCCTGCTTCATAACTGAGTACTTCCCCTTTAAGAAAAAAAATCTGAAAACTTCTAGATTTCTCACTTTATTTTAATATCACACTGTAGAGACAAAAAACGAGAAGAGAAACATAACTTTACTGTAACTGCTTACTAAACCATCTAAAATTAAAGTGGAAGTTGGATATAAAAATTAGACAGACGTCCAGACTTCTTCAGTCTGCCATGAGAACAAATGTGGAAGCCTCCTTATATGTGTACAAGAGGGGATGTATCTAAGTAATAGCAAAAAAAAAATTAAAAAAAGGATATTGATGTATTTGCATCTAAGAAATTGCAGGCGCAGTATATATATTTGTGCAGGTAAATTCCTACAGTCCAGTTGTGAATGGTCCAGCTTTGCCATAACTGGAGAGTCACAGGTTGGAAACCATTGCCATAAATGTGACTTATATAAGATTTTTAAGACTATGACTGGATGCACTGTAAGTTCCTGGAAGGGCTGCTTTGATATTCCATCTACGCCCTGCATCATCTTATAATTCTAATAACATTATCTCGTGCACCATGCTGGCCAATATGACTGTTCTTTTATCTGCACTATGCATGTACATCCTGCGGAGTCACTGTGGGCAATACTAACACGCTGTCATGCCTAGTGTTGAGCCTGAGGGGGAAGCATGACGCTGAGATCCTCTCTTTGATGTTCCTAAATCCTTGTGTCGTGCATTACCCCCTTAGGTCCTGAACTAAGTATAATTCCATGTATTAGTTTTGACTGGAGTGTTCCTTTAAGGGAGAAGTAGTCTGAGTATAGTGGGATTCCATCTTGACACAAGTCCCCAGTTGGCTGCTTCAGGTTAAGCAGGTCCAGCCTACCTGCTATGTGCACCTATGACTAAGGTGGTATGCGCACAACCGTGTGTGTGTTGCCAGTTGTGATATCTTTGTTCCGCCTGTGCACTGCCTGTGTTTCCGCGACCCCATTCATTGGGGTCAGTGAGCACGGCCGCTAAACCGGACAGGACTAGGACCTGTCCTGAGTTTTGCACACGGCGCCATAAACCAAACCGTGAAAATACATGGTTGTGTGTAGGGGGCCATAGAAATGAATGAGTCAGTCAGTGTTTTTCACGGGTAGCAGACTGACTGTGCATGAGGCATAACACTACTTTTCCATCTGTGCTCTTTTGGCAGTACACATCCCTCCCATCCTACTAAGGTTGAAGCTCCAGGTGGCATAAACGCAGCAGTTTGGCAAAAACCGAAGCATTTTAAAGTCCCTGCAAAGTGGATGGGATTTCAGCGAATCCCATCTACACATTGCAGAAAAATACCGCAGTGGAAATGCTGCGATTTCCAAAACCGTTGTGTTTTTGGAAATATCATAATGTCAATTATACCTATGGCAGTTTCCCTACAGGTATAATGGAAGCAGAAAGTCTGCAGAGGAATACCGTGCAGACTTTCTGTGAAAAGCACTGTAGGAAAAACCGTAATGCGTTTCCGCAGCGTCTTTTCCTGCATCACTTTTTGGCTGCAGTCCGCTATGTGGGGCCTTAGCCTAAAAGAGAGTAAAGCTTTGTGCTACAATAAGCATTACTCTAAGCACCTCAGTCCCTTTCCTACCATCCCTTCCAAGCTGCTCATTTTTAATGTAACAAATCCGAAAATGTTTCATGACTATAAATGAAACTTTCTAAGTCATAAAATGTTATTTGACTCATTTGTGTCTGTGACTACACAGGGTGGGGGTGAAGTATGATTTTTTTTTTGAGGTTTGTGAATGTGATCTTCACTCTGTTTAGCATCAACAGAGCTCTTACACACCCACCTCTAGTGCATCTTCTGCATCAGGGAGAATGTTGTAAAAGAAAAACAGGAAGTCTGAGGCTTAATGACTCCACGCTGCACGCTCGCCTTCCAATCACACTCACTCCTTTACCAAAAAATTTCCCCAGCTGCTGCAAGCTCCTGCCCCCACCAACGCACCAGACGCCACATACTAGTAATTTCACCAGTTCACGTTTCTACAACAGCAGCTGCTGACTATTAATAACACTCATACAGTCATATATCACAATCTGCACACTGCCATATCTTTCTATAGCTCCATCTTATGCAGACTTATATATATAGGAGCATTTCTATTCTATTTGTGGTTGATCCCAGGTGAACTGGAGGCGGGTCTTAAAGCATACCTGTCGTTTTAGGTGACTTTTCAGTATAAGCTGTCATAGGTAGGTTTGTAAGGTATAACATGATATAGGGCAATGGGCAGCACGGTGGCGCAGTGGTTAGCACTGTGGCACTGGGGTCCTAGGTTTGAATCCTGCCAAGTACAACATCTGGAAGGAGTTTGTATGTTCTCCCTGTGTTTGCATGGGTTTACTCCCACACTCCAAAGACATACTTGAATGTAGACTGTCCCTATGTGGGACAGTGACTGACAATATCTATAAGAGCTACAAAATATGACGGAAATAAATAAATTAGATGACTTGTATTCTGCATTTTATTAGTCAGTTCCCCCTCTGCTACAGGCTCTATATTTTATTCTCAGTTTTCCCTGTGTTAATAGTTGGAGACTAGCTGACATTTCCCAAGGACTTAGCAAACTTTCTCACTCTCAATCAGTAGCACAATATTGGAGAATAAAGAGCAGTACTGAACATTATCAATGTGAATAATGCAGAAAACTAACTGCTGGACCATATCTATGGTCTGTATCTTTGCTTCTCTCTCACTTGGTTCTTCCCACTCCCCTCTCCTTAGACTTCTATGGGCACATGTATTTTGATACTTCAGTGAACTGAAAATCCATTTTGGGAAACCATGAAGGATTGAGGAGAGATTTCACACTGAGTAAGGAATGGACAATCTCACAGAGGGTTCTACACCATTCCCTATTACTTCATATCTCACAGAAAATAAATGGTTTCAAACGATAAAACTTAACTTTTAATATTTTAAAATAAAAATTGCACAAAGGACGTCCACTAATCTACTAAAAGACAGATCAATGTGGTCTGTGCCTGCCTATTCAAAGTTTATTCAGGATTTAAATGTTAGACAGTATTCACACTCTCCAACTTTCCACTGGACCTAGGGTGTAATAAGATACTTTCACCACCCTTAGACTAAGGTTATAGTATCACGGCTGCATCATACAACAGGTCAGTATTTTGTCAGTTGCTCTTAGTGCTAGGAAAACCCAAACACCTGGTCCCCACACACATAATTTGTAAAGCCTCACTGACTAGACTCCTGCACAGCCATGATGTACCTCCATAACCCTAGTCTGTAGTATGTACATATGCCAGTAATCTAGGTACAGGTCACAGTAACTTCATTTCCTGTCATTAAAATGTTATAACCATAAGGGAAACTATGATATTCTGACCCTTATACTCAATAAACCCTTATATTGCAGCCATTACTGATATCCCCTATGTTGACTCCAGGGATATACAGCTACCATTTCCATTAGTGACTCAAGTTCCACCAACTAATCTCCAGGCTAATCAGACTGCCCCAGTCTCCTGTCAGTCCTTCATGCCCCCAAGTGGTATGGCTTGTGGTCAACTAACTCAAAAATAGAAAATAGAAAATAAACTTGCTCTACGCGTTTCCCCTGTGTTATCTATATCAGGTTCATCAGGAGCCAATGCTAATAAACTTATCAGTTGGTCTAAGCTGCTATAAATATTTATCAAAAATGCAGTTACAACTGCAGTTCCTGGAGCACTGATGGTGTGCTCCAGTGTATAGAGTAGTCTACTCTATACACTGGAGCACACCATCAGTGCTCCAGGAACTGCAGTTGTAACTGCATTTTTGATAAATATTTATAGCAGCTTAGACCAACTGATAAGTTTATTAGCATTGGCTCCTGATGAACCTGATATAGATAACACAGGGGAAACGCGCGTAGAGCAAGTTTATTTTCTATTTTCTATTTTTGAGTTAGTTGACCACAAGCCATACCACTTGGGGGCATGAAGGACTGACAGGAGACTGGGGCAGTCTGATTAGCCTGGAGATTAGTTGGTGGAACTTGAGTCACTAATGGAAATGGTAGCTGTATATCCCTGGAGTCAACATAGGGGATATCAGTAATGGCTGCAATATAAGGGTTTATTGAGTATAAGGGTCAGAATATCATAGTTTCCCTTATGGTTATAACATTTTAATGACAGGAAATGAAGTTACTGTGACCTGTACCTAGATTACTGGCATATGTACATACTACAGACTAGGGTTATGGAGGTACATCATGGCTGTGCAGGAGTCTAGTCAGTGAGGCTTTACAAATTATGTGTGTGGGGACCAGGTGTTTGGGTTTTCCTAGCACTAAGAGCAACTGACAAAATACTGACCTGTTGTATGATGCAGCCGTGATACTATAACCTTAGTCTAAGGGTGGTGAAAGTATCTTATTACACCCTAGGTCCAGTGGAAAGTTGGAGAGTGTGAATACTGTCTAACATTTAAATCCTGAATAAACTTTGAATAGGCAGGCACAGACCACATTGATCTGTCTTTTAGTAGATTAGTGGACGTCCTTTGTGCAATTTTTATTTTAAAATATTAAAAGTTAAGTTTTATCGTTTGAAACCATTTATTTTCTGTGAGTAAGGAATGGAGTTTCAGAAGAATGGAGAGGAGGAAAAGAGCCTGATAAGATATATTATACAGGGTGGGCCATAAGTATGGATACACCCAGATAAAATGAATCCAAAATGGCAGCTTTGCAGATGGCCGCCATGGCCGTCACCCGGCCTCAAATGTTTCCCCCCTCCCATGTACTAATATGCCACAAACGGTATGGTGATATCAGAAACCACTTCCATTTTATCTGGGTATATCCATACTTATGGCCCACCCTGGTGCATCCATACTTATGGCCCACTCTATGGTTTCTTATATTCACTTATACAAATGATTTATATAAAGCTTGTTGAAAGGTTATTGAACATTGAGCTTGTCAGTTGTTTTAAGAGGTACACACTGATATTATAGAGACTAAATGAAGTAACTTTGTAAATAGTATTTATTATAAATCTCCCCCACTGTAGAGTTTACTACTTCTGTGCTGACCTATGTGTCTCCATTGTTATATATTACAAACTGCATGTAGCCTGATCCCCCAGTCATGTGCCATTGTCTTCAACATGTCCCCTCTTCTACTGTCGTGTGTAGTATTTCACAAAGAGGATCCGAACACCCACAAAATGTGCTTGTAGTCTGTAGCCATGGAGACATATACAGTAGGTGGGCATATGGGCTTTAGATGCAAAATAGCACAAGAAAAAAATTGCTTATTCTTTTATTTGAGTTGCATTGTGAAAATAATGGTTGCACCTGTGTATGTGTGTCTTTGTGGCTGTCTTTGCCTTGTTCTCTATAGAAGACCACACTCTGAAGCTAAAGATGTAGTTAGGATATTTATTAAGTCCACTGTCTTGTGACCTTTTGGTCCGATAGACCTTTCTCAGACAACTGTCATATGAGGACCGTGTATAAAATATGTGGCGCAAGTGATGAGCGGTAATATGCCAATATTATGGTGCTTTATTTAGCACCATATATATTGCAGCATGACTGATCATGCCTTGTGCCACATATTTTATACATGGTCCCCATGTGGAACGTGTCTGAGGGAAGTCCCTTCAACTTCTCAAGTCACAGACTTAATAAAACTACTACTCCCTTTGATACTTTATTGGTTTGGTACATGAGTACTACACCAGGATAGAGAGAGCATTTAATTGTATTCATCAGTCTTGTTCACTATATTTGACCTGTTTAAGAGCTTATTCACATGCCAGGATTTCATAGTTGTGTGCTAGCCATTGTTTTTAATAGATAGTGTGCCGCCCCATAGAAATTACTGGCTCTATTCACACAACCATGAATGGTTACAAGAGGAATGAGAAATATATAGGAAATACTTATATTTCTCCCTTCTGCTCAATCCACTCCTGGCTTTGGCTCAAAAAGATGCAACAAAATCTGCAACAAAAAAAGCTGCAATGTGCCATGCAATGTGGGGCCTCAGCCTTAAAGAGGACCTTTCATGTCCTCGGTGATGGGCGGTATTATATACCACTAGAATCTGACAGTGTTGTGAATTCAGTGAACTGTCAGCTTTGCTGGCATGCACCCATGTGCCGGAGATATCAGTGCCATTAGTTTCGGCACCAATATCCCTCCACTGTCAGAAGGAGGGTCCTTACAGCCTAGCGTCATCACTGGGCGGTGAGAAACATTCTACCTGACAGTACAAGGCTATGGAAGAGTACTATCAGGGGGGCGTTCCTCACAGCCCATTGATGAAGCTAGGCTGTAAGGCCCACCTTTCTGACAGTGGAGGGATATCGGTGCCAAAACTAATGGCACTGATATATCTCTGGCACCTGGACGCATACCAGCAAAGGTGACAGTGCACTGAATTCAGAACACTGTCATCTTTCTAGTGTTATATAATACCACTAATACGCCCATCTTTGAGGACATGAAAGGTTCTCTTTAATGGTCTGTATGACTGGTCCATTAAATAATAGAGCAAGTCATTTCTCAGACTGTTTTCTTGATGGATCCATCAATAGACTAAAATCTTTGAGGAATCTCTAAAAGCAGACTACTCTCAGATGTACACCTGGCCGTGAAAAAAGTATTTTTTCACAACTCAGTAACTGGCCTTGATGTCTAAATAAGCGCTCAGGCACAAATATTTGCTTCTCTTCCTGAGTAAGATAGATTTATTACTCTTTGATAAGTTTTCTATACACTTATTACAGCATTGCAATGTAGGCATTTATTATCTGTGCTTATGATTAGAGATTAACGAATCGAAGCTGATGAAGTGGAATTCGATCCGAATTTCAGGAAATCTTCGATTCCGGATTTCCTCCCGCTTCGTGGTATCGAATCACATTTTAAACTAAGGACACATCGGAATAGCCTTTAGAAAGGCGCATGTCCGGCGGCCATCTTTATTATATCCCATACAAGACCGTTTCTGCACATGTCTGGCGGCCATCTTGATTCTGTTCTGTGTGGCTCTGCGCATGCCTGGCGGACCAGGACATCGCAGGGGTGTGATGCAACGGCAAAGGTAGGAGTAGCATAGCCTTTCTAAAGGCTATTCCATTTAATCTTGCTATACACTCCACATCTGAGCTCTAAATCAATAGATATGTTGCTTGAAGGAAGGTCAAAGAATGCACTGGAGCATCTATATTTAAACAAGCAGTCCCTAACCAGCAATGATCTCTTGTGCCACGATATATGTTGACATCACGTGTATAAGATTTATATATATTATTATAAAATAATGAAATACCCCTGCCTCGAATGGTTACATCATTTTTAAACATCATTATATGTCAGTACACTTCTGCATCCACCACATATAACTTGCAGTTCTAACTTGCAGACTAGATGCATATGAACAAGATTCACAACGGCCATGAAAAACATTAATTTTTCACAGCCGTCTTGCACTCAAGGGGCACCCGTTTTCACAGATCCCCCATACATTTCAGTATCCGTGAAAATGGCTGAAAATAGGAAATGACCTACTGTAAGGGAATTGCCAGTTGAGCAATTCTCCAGTGCTGCTGCAAAAACCTGAGAGGAAGGGAATACAGAGACAGTGAGCCCTAAAGTTGACCCAGACCCTGTCCCTACCTACTTGTCTCACTGTCCTAATGACAGGAACAACTTGGAGCCGGTCCCTACTCTGAATAAGTGACAACACAGAACACAGACAGGATGCACAAACAACAAAGGGAGGTCAGCTAGCCAAGGGGTCGGTAACAATCGAGCAATGCAGTAAAGAATCAAAATCCAAGAGAATAGTCAAAGGAAAGCAAGTGGTCAGGAAATCAGAAGAGCAGGTAACAAGGAACAAGGAGTATAGCCAGTAAGCAAAATGCAATAGCAGGCGCCAATGGGAAAGTGAGCAAACAATAAATAGGGAGAAAGAACCCACCCCAGACTTGATAGGAGGACAGGCTGTCAATCACAAAGTCAGGACTAAAGTTAACTCTTAGTGGAGCAGGGGGAGAGCAAGGTGAAGGAGAAGGGCGTGGTGGAAAATCAATTAAGGAGGTGAGGGAATAGGACAGTGTTCAGACAATACAAGAAAAACCCAAGGAAAGAATTACAACCGGGCACGCCTCCTGCGCCGCAGCATGCGCCCAGAGGACGGCGCCAAAGCCCGGACAGGCAAGGACGTTACACCTACATTTTGATGGTCATGAGGCTAGCTCCCTTTCACTGACAGTGAAATTAATGCACCATGTGACGTCCATGTGAATGTAGCCTTAGGCTTTTAGACTGTATTAAAAGTGTTTTATCACTTTCATTTCCAGAGTGCACAGTTTATAGGGAACATTGCCCCCTCTCTTAGCTCTGGAGTACTGCAGGTGCCCATTGAAACGAATGACCCCCTACCCTGCCAATGTGTGCCAGCAGCAGGAGTGGCTGTATTATAATTTCCAAGTGATAGAAGTAACCATCCCCAAGTGATGTGCCCATCACTTCTCATTAATGACCCCTGTGGTTGACACTGTAACCTCATAGCGCTGAAGTCCTGGGTTTGAATCCAACCAAGGGCAACACCTGTATGGAGTTTGTTCTCCCCGTGTTTGCGTGAGTTTCCTCCAGGTATTCTGGTTTCTTCCAAACTCCAAAGACATACTGATAGGGAATTTAGATTGTGAGCCCTACTTGGGACAGTGAGTGATGACAACATCTAGTAGTTTGCATGTGGTTTGGGTGCACTTGTACTAAGTTCCCTGACTGTTAGTGATACAATATATCATTGTTTCTTCAACTTCTTCACAGTAGATGGATATATTCCATTGTTGATGGTGTATGGAATTTCTATAGAATCAGGCATGTTTGCACAGTCAATAATGAGTTTCTGTTCCAAGGAAATGTTGACTATAATCACAGGAAGATGGATTTTACAAGAGGTCTCTCAAACGGACTATAAAATCACACCCCCCAGGCGAAATGCGTTGGGTCAGCCTCTCTCTTCCCCCTCTCCAGGCGTATCTTTTTTACTTTATTTGTAAGTTCATCTTATACATGTCTCCTTGTGATTGTACTATATAACATTGTATTATTTGATGATTTATATAGATGTGACTGTATTTGTGTACTAATTATTGTATATGCACTTATTTGAGCATCTCTGGAGGGGGGAATCTGTTTTATGTGGTCTTTCCCACATATTATGTCTCTATATATGTTTTTTACATTGATGTATGAATAAATTATATATTTTAGTAGTCGTATTATTTTGGTGCTGGTTTTTCTGTATGTATATAGACCAGGGGTAGGCAACCTTTTTTGTTCCGCGTGCCGATATTAATTAAAAAAGCAAAAATGAGGTACTCAGAGTGCCGGTCAATAATTGTAAGCCTGACGACCCCTAAACTAAAGTCATATACCACAAACCATAATACAGAAGTGCTGCCACCAGATGCTTTAGGACACATGCATTTACTGCTATTTCCTGGGATGCTCCTGTACTTTCCGATTGGAAGCAATGAAAGTACATGTGCAACCCCCAATTAGTGCTAAATGTATGTGTCCAGGAGCACCGTATAACAGCATTCTTATAGTGAAAAAACACTATGTATCTGGATGCAGCTATATTCTTAGGCCACTGGAACTTTTAGTTTGATGTAAATCTGCGTTCACATGTTGCGGCCCCTGCACACCGTATTATGTCCCTAAGCGGCCCCTGCACACCGTATTATGTCCCTAAGCGGCCCCTGCACACCGTATTATGTCCCATAGTGGCCCCTGCACACCGTAGTATGTCCCATAGCGGCCCCTGCACACCGTATTATGTCCCATAGCGGCCCCTGCACACCGTATTATGTCCCTAAGCGGCCCCTGCACACCATATTATGTCCCATAGCGGCCCCTGCACACCATATTATGTCCCATAGCGGCCCCTGCACACCGTATTATGTCCCATAGCGGCCCCTGCACACCGTAGTATGTCCCATAGCGGCCCCTGCACACTGTATTATGTCCCATAGTGGCCCCTGCACACGATATTATGTCCCATAGTGGCCCCTGCACATGGTATTATGTCCCATAGTGGCTCCTGCACACGGTATTGTCCCATAGCGGGCCCTGCACACAGTATTATGCCCCATATTGGTCCCTGCACACCGTATTATGTCTCATAGCAGCCCCTGCACACGGTATAACATTCTAACTTTTATAATTTTCGCCACTCACTAGCTATAATTATACTGTGGGGTCTCTTCAGACCCCAGAGTATAATAAGCGGAGGGCCAAGAGATGTGACAAACATAAAAAAACAATGTACTCACCATTCCATGCTCCACAGCCGCTCTGTTCTCTTCGGGCGCTTCTGCCTGTAGTCAGCGACCGCTGATTGGTTCTCAGGGGCCATGTTGCGTCATTATGTGTAATGACGTTGGACGTGACCCCAGAGGTCCTGTCAGCTGTCTCTTACGTCAGTCAGGCAGAAGCGCCCGAAGAGAACACAGCGGCTGCGGAGGGCAGGAAAGCTGACTTACATAGTTTTTTTGTTATGTTTCATCACTTCTCCTGAGTCTCCGCTTCTGAAGAGACCCCCGAGTATAATAACAGCAGTTTCGTTTCGGCCTTGTTTGGTCCGATCGAAACTGCTGGGTGAGGACTCGGGTCGCCGTGCCAGGGAAATATGCCTCGCGTGCCGCTCTTGACACGCGTGCCAGAGGTTGCTGAACCCTGATATAGACTATAAAATGTGGTCAGAATCAGGGTCAGAATAAGTTTAAAAGGGCCCCTAGACAAAAAAAAAAAATTGTGGAGTCCACATCATTTTTTTTTTGTTTATTTAACTCTTACAGGACGCAGCCATTTTTCATGTTTGTGTTTTCATTTTTTTCTCCCTGCCTTCCAAATTGTGCTTCAGAATGGTAACTTTTAATATTTTGTAAAATGTACTGGGAATCTGGAAAAAGATCAGAATGGGGTGAAATTGAAAATAAATGCAGTAGGATTTTGTTTTGGGTTGTGTTTTTATGGCTTCCACTATGCAGTAAAAATGACTTGTTAGTTCTATTCTCTGCGTCGGTACAATTATGGTGATAACGTGGGCATCATAGTTAGTCACATACACCATGGATGCACATGTACATCCTGGTACACATAGCTAGAGGGGTTGCCCCATGGCAGACATTTATGGCATATCTACAACTTGCAATTATCTTTAAAATGCCCTACCCTTCCCACACCTGGTACCTGTTGACTGCCAAATCTAGGTGATTCCTCAAGTTGCAATGGCCTCAGGATACAATATTTTCAACACACAATTTTCTGGACCATTGTAGCTTGAAATCAGACTCAGCATACAATGTTTGGCTGGAGGTTCCAACAACTCTGCATGGTCATTTCACTGGTAAAACCCCTGTATTAGGGAAGTATACAGTGACTGGCTGACTAGTAGTGCCTCTGTATGGTATAGTGCAGTACTACATGTTCTGTACATCTCTTTACCTGTTACAGGATGAACTGCTCCTTTGGACCCCGAGTGAAAGCGCCTTCACGTATTTCTTAGGTGCATTTTGTATGCTTTTCAGGAACATGAAAAAGCTCCTGTCACCATAGAAAGTGATTTACAGCAGTGGTCCCCAACCTTTTTTTCTCCACGGCCCGGCAGAGGGGCGGGGAGACCATTTTAAGGTCAGGGCTTTGGTCATATGGGGGCAGGATTATACAGTAAACAGCGCTTTAGACAAGACGGGTTGGCGATCTGGCCACAGTGTTGTGGTTCCTAGCATAGCTAATGGTGGGGACCTGGTCTACAGTGCTGTACTCCGAGGTCCCGCGCTATTAGCTATGCTAGGAGCCACAACACTGTGGCCAGATCGCCAACCCACCCTTTACCGAGGCCAGCCCACCGCCCCGCGGACCGGCAAAAGATCCCCAACGGCTATTTTTCCATAGATTTACAATGGTTGCAATGGTTTCAACTCACAATGATTGTCCTGGAACCAATTATTATTGTAACTTTGCATGCATTAATCTAAGGTATTAAAAAATTAAATTTAACTTCTCAGAAATCCTAGTAGGGAACACTATAGGAAAGGTCATTACTTGATGTTACAAATGGTGGGTCCAATTTAGAGTGGAAAAACCACCCCACAGGTTTCTTTTAAACACATACTTTTGGGACTAGGGAGGATGAGGTGTTTCAGAGTTTCTATGTTTACATCCTCTATAGAGCTCCTCATACCAGTCTCGTCAATGTTTATCTGCATCTGCAGCTAGTCAGCAAGTCAAGAGGTCTGTACAGAATAGGAACCAAAAAGGAGCAGAAATTGCACAAGCAAGAGAAACTTACAGCTGTTTCATCCTGTGCACTTCTTGCATCATTACTCCAACATACACGCGTCTTCTGTAGTGGTACAGACCCCAGAGCATGTGCTCTAGGAGTCTCCTCTTTAATGCAGACCTGGTCAGAGCAATCTATTTATTTATTATATATAAATGTAGCTGTCTATAATATATCTATGATCTACATATATAACTCACTGCCTATCTCTCATATCTACACACAAAGAAAACTATGTGGTGACAATTGCTGACCCTTATCTTCTGGCAAGAGAGAAGGGAATCTAAAACATAACTTCTAATAATATAGTCTTTAAAAGGCCCTATTAAATATAATACCCACTTAATATCAAAATAAAACAGATAAAAAAATAACACATTTGTGTTTACCAGCCCCCAGCACATTTCAGTTTATTGCCATATATCTACTGAGTCAGCTTTCACAGGTAATAAATGGATGGATTTTACCTATGGCATGGTATTGTGAAATGAATTATGTTTAGCTTGAGATAGAGCTGTTGGTAGCGAGTATGCATGCCAATTGCCTGTGGCTACTGAAGTATGGGGTGTCTCCTTGGCAAGGAAAGTATTAATGCCACTTTAGTTACAGACAGCATATCCAGCATATGAAATCTTATTACTAGTGAAAATGATAATAAAATAATAATATATTATCTATATAGTGCCAACATATTCTGCAGTGCTTTACCAACCATATGGTTTCTATACAGACAAAATAAGACATTGGAGTAATAAATCAATTTACACAATAAGAGTGAAGGCTTTGCTCATGAAAGTGTACAATGTATGAGGTTCCACAAATAAATAGAGCTGTATGACCCGGTTATCAGTACCAGGGCATACAGAGTTACACTTAGATAAAGGCATCATGTTCTGTGGCATAATGTATGGAGAGGGTGAACAGGGGAAGGTTAATTTGGGAAGAGTAAATTCAGAAATGTTAGGTTAGGAAATGTGATAGGCCTGACTGAAGAGATGTGTTTTTATGATGTGCATGAAGCTGAGGAAGTTGGGTGTTAATCTGACTGTCTGGGTTATTGCATTATAGAGAAGTGGTGCAACACAGGAGAAATCTTGATAATGATTCTGATAATAGACAATGTTAGTCTTATGTCATTGGCAGAATGGAGAGTTTGGGTAGGATGGTAGACGAAGATGAAGGAGTAGATGTGGGGAGGTGCAGTGCTATAGAGAGCTTTGTAGATGATGGTGATAAGTTTATATTGTATTCTATAGAGAATAGGCAGTCATTTCAGTGACTAGCATAGACCAGAGGCATCTGGGGTAGCGTTTAGACTTATGTATGAGCCTGGCTGCCAAATTCAGAGGGAGAATAATAATAATAATAATAATACATTTTATTTATATAGCGCCAACATATTCCGCAGCACTGTACAATTTGTAGGGTTCAAGTACTGACAAAAAAGATACATTACAAGGAAATAGTCAATTCACACACTGGAACTGAGGGCCCTGCTCGCAAGAGTTTACTATCTATGAGGTAGAGGGAGTGACACAAGAGGTAGCAGGGGCGGCAATAGACGTAGCATTGCTTGTACAATGGTCAGACAATTTTGTAATAGAGGTTACTGTCATTACACATATATAAGGCTGTATGAGCAGTCACCAGTTGTGTCCTTTAACGTGCAGATGGTGCTTGGACATATAAAGCTAGTCTGATACGGCATCATATCCTGTGAGGTAATGTTGGAGCATCAACAGAGGAGGGTACGTTTTAGGGATTCTAACTACGGAAGGGTTTACATTAGGAGTTGTGATAGGCCTGTCTGAAAAGATATGTCTTTAGTTTATGCTTGAAGCTATGGAAATTGGGGGTTAATCTAATAGTCCGAGATAGAGCATTCCAGAGAAGTGGTGCAACTCGGGAGAAGTCTTGTATACGAGCGTGGGAGGTTCTGATAATAGAGGATGTTAGTCTTAGGTCATTGAGTGAACGGAGAGTACGGGTTGGGCGATAGACAGAGATGAGGGAGGAAATGTAGGGAGGTACAGCATTATGGAGAGCCTTGTGAATGAGGGTGATAAGTTTATATTGTATTCTGTATTGAATAGGCAGCCAATGTAGTGACCGGCACAGACCGGAGGCATCGCTGTAGCGTCTAGACTGATAGATGAGCCTGGCTGCCGCATTCAGAATAGATTGTAGAGGGGAGAGTTTAGTAAGGGGAAGACCGATTAGTAAGGAGTTACAGTAGTCAAGGCGAGAGTGAATCAGGGCAACAATAAGTGTATTTAGTGTATCTGTGATAAGGAAAGGGCGGATTCTGGAGATGTTTTTGAGGTGGAGGTGACATGAGCATGCGAGTGATTGGATATGAGGGGTGAAGGAAAAGTCTGAGTCAAACAAAACCCCGAGGCAGCGGGAATACTGCCTAGGAGTTATGGTAAGGCCAGAGACTGCAATGGAGGTATCAGGGACAGATCTATTAGATGGTGGAAACAGCAGTAGTTCAGTCTTTGAGAGATTCAGTTTCAGATAGAGTGAAGACATGATATTTGAGACAGCAGAGAACAGTCACTGGTGTTCTGTATTAGTGCAGGGGTGATGTCACGGGATGACGTATATAATTGGGTGTCATCAGCATAAAGATGGTACCAGAAGCCAAATCTAGTGATGGTTTGTCCGATGGGGGCTGTGTAGAGGGAGAAGAACAGGGGACCTAGGGCCGAGCCCTGAGGAACCCCAACGGCAAGGGGAAGAGGGGAAGAAACAGAGCCCACAAATGATACACAGAAAGTGTGGTCAGAGAGATAAGAGGAGAACCAGGAGAGAGCAGTGTCTGTGAGGCTGACAGAACGGAGCATAGTGAGGAGGAGTTGATGGTCAACAGTGTCAAATGCTGCCTGGAGATCTGGAAGAAATAGAAGAGAGTAGTCACCTTTGGATTTAGCTGTCAGGAGATCACTGGAGACTTTTGTGAGGGCCGTTTCAGTAGAGTGCAGAGTGTGGAAGCCAGATTGTAAGGGGTCAAGAAGAGAGTTAGCAGAAAGATAGTGGATTAAATGAGAATAGACTAAGCGTTCCAAGATTTTGGAGATAAAAGGGAGGTTAGAGATAGGTCGATAGTTAGCAGCACAGGACGGGTCAAGGGAGGATTTCTTCAGTAGTGGGGTTATCACAGCATGTTTGAAAGAGGATGGGGAAAATTCCAGAAGAGAGAGAGAGGTTAAATATTTTAGTAAGGCAAGTCGTGACGGCAGGCAACAGAGACTGGAGAAGGTGTAAGGGGAAAGGGTCACTACTACAGGTTGTAGGGCGAGAAGAAGAAAGTAGCTGAGATACTTTCTCCTCTGTAACAGGTTCAAAAGATGAGAATGAACAGTCTGAAGTGTGGCTGGTGAGGGGGTCAGTGCCACCTGGGGATTGGGCAGTTATTTCCTCCTGGATCTTATCAATTTTATCATGGAAATAAGTGGCCAGGTCATCTGCGCTAAGGTCTGTGAATGACATCTGCACCTTGGGAGTGAGTAAGGAGTGAAAAGTTTCAAATAGCCTTTTAGGGTTACAGGAGAGAGAAGAGATGAGAGCGGTGAAATAGGCTTGTTTGGCTAGGTGAAGGGCAGAATTATAGGTTTTAAACATAAATTTAAAGTGGAGGAAGTCTGCTGGTGTACGTGATATTATCCACAGATGTTCAGCACACCTAGAGCACCGCTGAAGAAAACGCATCTGTGGCGTATGCAAGGGTTGCTGCCTCCTACATCTAACTTTTCGAGTGGAGGGGGGAGCTGCCTCATCCAATGCACTCTTAAGTGTTTCATTATAGTGACTGGTGGCCAGATTGGGGTAGGAGAGTGAAGAGATGGGGACAGAGAGGACTGTAGAGTATCTGAGAGGTGCTGGGTGTTAATAGCATGTAAATTCCTATATGTATGACGAGTAGGTGTGTCCTGTGAAGGAGAGAAAGCACTGATGGTGAGAGACAGAAGGTTATGATCAGAGAGTGGCAGAGAAGAGTTAGTAAATTTAGAAACTGTGAGGAATCGATGGAAGACAAGATCAATGGTGTTGCCATCTACAGGTGTGGCGGAAGAGGAAAGTTGTGAAAGACCAAAAGACGTGGTTACTGAGAGAAACTGTGAGGTAGCTGGGGAGATAGTGGTGTCAGTGGGGATGTTAAAGTCACCCATGATGAGGGTAGGAATTTCACTGGATAAAAAGAGGGGAAGCCAAGAAGCGAAGTGATCCAGAAATTGGTAGGGTGAGCCGGGTGGACGGTAGATCACAGCTACACATAAGGAGAGTGGGCGGAAAAGTCTGATAGCATGTACTTCAAATGAAGGGAATGTGAGTGCACTGCAGTGACAGAAGTATCCCTCCACCCTTCCTGTTGTCAGACCTAGAGGTGTGTGAAAATTGTAGGCCACCATGAGACAGAGCAGCAGGGGAGGCCGTATCAGACTGCTGGATCCAGGTTTCAGTAAGGGCAAGCATGTTGAGAGATTTACTGAGGAATAAGTCATTAATATATTCTAGTTTGTTACACACTGAGCGGGCGTTCCAGAGAGAACAGTTAAAAGAGACAGGAGAAAGATAAGGAGAGGGAACACGGTAAATATTGATTAGGTTTGTAGGGAAGTTTAGTGAGGGAAAGACCGATTAGTAACGAGTTACAGTAGTGACATCTAGAGTGAATCGGGGCAACAATAAGGGTTTTTATTGTGCATGTGGGAAAGAGAGTGGATTCTGGAAATGTTTTTGGTGCAGGTGGCATGAGCGTATTGCATACTGAGGGTAAAGTAAAGGTCTGAGTTAAACATAACTCCAAGGCTGCGTGCATGCTGCCTCCGTGTTATAGTGAGGCCACAGACTGAAATGGAAATTTCAGGGTTAGGTTTGTTAGTAGATGGTGTAAATATCAGATAGAGAGAATACATGATGTTAGATACATAAGAGAAACAGTCACAAGTTTTCTGTAGTAAATCAGGGGTGATATCACAGGAAGAGGTATATACAGTAGTTATATAGTTGGGTGCCATCAGCATAATGATGGTACTGAAAACCATATCTGCTGATGGTTTGTCCAATAGGGGCTGTGTAGAGTGAGAAGAGGAGGGGACTTAGGATTGAGCGCTAGGGAACCCCAACAGCAAGGGAAAGAGGAGAAGAGACAGAGCCTGCAAGTAATACACTGAAAGTGTGGTCTAGGAGGAGGAGAACCAAGAAAGAGCAGTGCCCATGAGGCTGAAAGAGTGGAGCATAGTGAGGAGGAGTTGGTGGTCTACAATGTCAAAAGCTGTTGAGAGATCCAGAGCAATAAGAAGAGAATAGCTTCCATTAGATTTAGCTGTCAGGAGGTCATTGGAGACTTTTGTAAGTGTGGAAACCAGATTGTAAAAGGTGGAGGAGAGAGTTAGCAGAGAGATGGTGGATTACACGAGAATAGACCAAGTGTTCCAGGAGTTTTCAGATGTAGGGAAGGTTAGAGACAGGTCAGTAGTTAGCAGCACAGCATGGATCAAGGGAGGGTTTTTCAGTAGTAGTTTTATAACGAGGGTTACACTGGCCCACAGGTGAATCTCCTGGTGGGCCCCTGAGCCAGGGAGTTCCCAGCTCACCCAGGCATGGCACAGTACACTCACTGTACTTCCTACAAATATTCATCATGCAGCATTCAAACCAGGCTTGGGTCAGTATAATACACTGGGTTTATACAGTTGTGCTAAAAAGTTTACATACCCCAGCAGATTTTTGGCCTTTATTCAGAGAATCAGAATGACCCTGTTCAAAAGTTCACATACCCCAGTTCTTAATACCATGTATTGCCCCCTCTAATATCAATGACAGCTTGAAGTCATTTGTGGTAGTTGTGGACGAAGCTCTTTATTTTCTCAGATAGTAAAACTGCTCACTCTTCTTGGCAAAAAGTCTCCAGTTCCTGTAAATTCCTGGGCTGTCTTGCATGTACTGCGCGCTTGAGATCTCCCCAGAGTGGCTCAATGATATTGAGGTCAGGAGACTGAGATGGCCACTCCAGAACCTTCACTTTCTTCTGCTGTAGCGAATGACAGGTCGACTTGGCCTTGTGTTTTGGATCGTTGTCATGTTGGAACGTCCAAGTACGTCCCATGCGCAGCTTCCTGGATGATGAGTGCAAATTTGCCTCCAGTATTTTCTGATAACGTGCTGCATTCATTTTTCCTTCAACTTTGACCAAGTTTCCTGTGCCTTTGAAGCTCACACATCCCTACATCATCAGTGAGTCACCTCCGTGCTTTACAGTAGGAATGGTGTTTCTTTCATCATAGGCCTTATTGACACCTTTCCAAATGTAACGTTTATGGTTGTGGCCAAAAAGTTTGATTTTTGTCTCTTCACTCCAAATTACCTTGTTCCAGAAGTTATGAGGTTTGTCTCTGTGCTGTTTGGCGTATTGAAGGTGAGATTCTTTGTGGCATTTCGCAGTAATGGCTTTCTTCTGGCAACTCAACCATGCAGCCCATTTTTCTTCAAGTGCCTCCTTTATTGTGCATCTTGAAACAGCCACACCGATAGTTTTCAGAGAGTCCTGTATTTCAGCAGATGTTATGTGTGGGTTTTTCTTTGCATCCCGAACAATTTTCCGGGCAGTTGTGGCCAAAATTTTGGTCGCTCTACCTGACCATGGTTTGGTTTCTGGGCATGTTATCAGGCCAAAATCACCAGGGTATGTAAACTTTTGAACAGGATCATTTTGATGTTTTTGGTTGTCATTATGATTTAAAAGAGAAAACACAGAAGTTTGACAATAAATGGCTTCAACCAACCACTAACCATGAGTGAAGAAAAAGTTTTTGTGTTATCATTCATATTCTCTGAAAAAAGGCCAAAAAAACAAAAAAATCTGCTGGGGTATGTAAATTTTTTAGCACAACTGTATTTAAGAAACTACCCGGCTTATTTTTATATACTGTAGACACACTGGGTGGCTGAGATGACATCTAGGTGAAGAGTTAAGCCAACCAGCATCCTTCCTCCCTGTGCCCCATCTTCTCAATCACACTGCAGGGGCCCCAATAACCAATCATCTTGCAGAGTCTTTCTGTTGCCTGAGCCTGTTGCTGTGTGGGCACACAGGATAGGACTGGCTCTCCAGAGTATCAGAGGATCCTTCAGTGGGCCCCAAAGGTCCAGCAGATGACAACCCCCATTTAGAAATTACTTAATTCCCAAATAATAATTTATTATACCTCATTGATTATATGTCTTATGTGTGCTATGATAACAACATATCAGTGCAAGTAAAAGTGGAATTGCACATGTTCTGTGTAGTTTTAGGGTGGGCCGCAGAACCATTGTCTCTGGTGGACCCAGGAGTACCAGTCCGAAACAGCATGTTTGAAAGAGAAAAAAAAAGATTCCAGAAGAAAGAGAGAGGTTAAATATCTTAATAGGGTAAGTAGTGACAGCCGGGGACAAAGACCGGAAGAGGTGTGAGGGGATAGGGACACTAATACAGCTAGTAAAGCGAGAAGAAGTAAGCAGTTTGGAGACTTCTACTTCTGTAATTGGCTCAAAGGATGAGAGTGAACAGGATGAAGTGTGGTGGGGAGGAGATCAATGCTGCCTGGGATTTAAGTGATTATTTCCTGACAGATTTTATTATTTTTTTCCCTTGAAGTAATTGGCCAGGTCCTCGATAGTTGGCCAGGTCTTCAATAGTTGCCTGCACCTTGGGGGTATGTAAGGAGTGGAAAGATTCATTTAGGGAATGGAGATGAGAGTGGTCAAATAGTCTTGTTTGATGAGGTGATGGGCAGAGTTTTGAACATAAACTTGTGAACAAGTGAAGGAAGTCTGCGGGTGTATGTGATTTTCTCTACAGATGTTCAGCATACCAAGAGCATTACTGAAGGAAACGTGTTTGTGGTCTGTGCCAGGGTTGCCTACGTTTGTGTTGAAAGTTTCAGGTGGAGGGCGAAACTGCCTTATTCAGTGCACTTTTAAGCATTTCAGAGGGGACCAGAATGAATGAAAGCATTCACAGGGGAAATTTACTATATTTACTAAAATAGTTACACCAAAATAGATTTGTCCATAAATTGGAGCGACCCCTGTGGCGGCCAGGGAGGTGTAAAATTTAAAAAAAAAAAAAAAAAAACATACTCACCTGTCCCCCATTTGTGTCTGTTCGGTCTCTTGACGGTGCCTCATTTCTGGAAATCCTGTACCTAATTGGTCTTAGCGGTCACATTAGGCGCAGGGCTCCTCTCAAGAAGGCACTGGCATGAGACTGAATGGATACTAGCGGCAGACAAAGGAGTTCTGGAGACAGGTAAGCATGCTTTTTAATTTTTTTTTTTTTTTTACACCTCCCGCCTGTCACATGGGTTACTCCAATTCCTTGACAACCTCTTTAAAGGGTTTATCCATCTTTATAATATTGATGACCTGTCCTTAGAATAGGCAATCAATATTACACCTGCAGGGGTCTCACAGCCAGGACTATAGCAGATCAGCTTTTCCAGAGTGTGGCTACAGGTAATGTTACCAATTCCAGGAGCCTTGCTGCTCACTTGCCATACAGAGTGTAGTGGTGGGTTTAGGTAGTGCAGTGGTGCACATTGTATGGTGGGTGAGCAGAATGGCTGCTGACATGTTACTACCTGTAGCTGCGCTGTCTTGGTACAGCTGATCTGCAGGGATCCTGGCTGTGGGCGTGGGCCCCTAGAAACAATTCCACTAATGGGCCCTAGACATCCCAGTCCAACATTGTGTTACTGTATATACTGTTACTGACTTATTGCTGTGTGTCTTATCTGCACCTTTTCTGTGTGAAATTGCTAGAAAAAAACGATGCAGATTTTTTTTCTGCTATATGTTCTATGTGAATATGGCTGCTTTTTGATATTTCCTCTCTAGCTGCCCTGCTTGTACCCACTTTTTACTATTTGTTACTATTCATTTCTGTTTATGTCAGGTTGGCCTGTGTTGCATCTCCTTCCTGATAAGGTGTAACCGCACAGTACTCTGGTTGTGCCAGGATTTTTGCCATAATTTGCTTTGGTTTATGCTAAAAAATGCATTCCATTATAGATGTGTATTTTTTACTACATGACATTAGGTGAGGCACAACTGCACTGTGTGAATATGCACTATATGAATATTCCCTTATGCCCTATTTCAATTCATTCCTGATCACTTTCAGACTGCAGCTTTATTAACCACACAGCTAAAGACCTGTTCAAGAACTGACTGAATGTCCTTTGCTAGCAGCATTACAGGGATCTCTTTAAACCTGTCGTGATGGGATATTATGACCATGCTACAGATCAGGAAATATGACTGCATTACGGACGTCTGAAGGAGGCCAAAGTCTGAGAGATTTATTTACAAAAGGAGCAACTTCAGGTTTTACCACAGTTTTCTTCTAATTCTAATGTCAGCATGGGGAATGTACAGTATGGGTTCAAAGAAGTTTTCAAGGACCCAGGATAATGAGTATCTTTGCATCTACATGATGGCTATGTGGAGCTGCATGACCTTCCTTTGTTTTGCTTTATAAGATTAAAGGGGTTATCCAGAGAGAGAAAAAAAGCTTCTTGGTGGCAGGAATCACTGTAACATAACAAACAAAGTCATACTCGCCTCTGCTTGCTGAACAGAGGCGTCTTCGGTTCTCCTCACCAGACTTTTTTCCCCAATTTATTATGTAAGGGCCGGTTCACATCTGCGTTCGGTTTCCGTACAGGGGAGTCCGCTTGGGGACCCCTCGAATGGAAACCTATACGCAGAGAGTAGTGGGTTACATAAGGAAGGCTGCGGACCCCATAGACTATAATGGGGTCCGTCTGGTTTCCGTTCGGACTCCACACGAAACACGCGGAGAGAAAAGTGCTGCAAGCACGAAAACATGCGGAAAATGAGCGGAAACCACACGGACCCCATTATAGTCTATGGGGTCCGCAGGTTTCCTTATGTAACCCGCTTCTCTCTGCGCATAGGCTTCCGTTCGGGGGGTCCCCAAGCGGACTCCCCTATACGGAAACTGAACGCAGATGTGAACCGGCCCTTACATTGGTTACTAATACCAGGGAGCTTTTACTCTTCCCAGATAACCCCTTTAAGTTCAGGCGGGGAACCAAACATAGAAGCTATGCTTACTTAAAAAAATTAAATAATTGAGGCCCCCACCATATTTTTCATCCAGGAGCCCCCACCATCTTTAATATGGCCCTGCAATGGAGTAACAATGGGAAGTGCAATCGTTTTATTGTTTTCTCTTGATTATTATCCACTAAAGAATGGTGGGGAAAAAAAAAAGAAGATTTGTGATTTGGAATGGCCAAGTTGGAATCCTGACCTTAACTGTATAAAGATGCTGGGGTATGACCTAAATAGGGCTGTGCACACAAGACATCCCAGAAATGTTGATGTACTGAAACACACCTGCAGGGAGGAATGGTCCAAAATTTCTCCCCAATGTTGTGCAAGTCCTGTGTGAAGCTACAGGAAACATTTGGTGGAGGTGACAGGAGATGTACAGGTCATTAAATTCCCAGGTTCACTTATTGATTGTGTCCAGTACAATTGTTCATGTGCTCTTACATTGTGATTGCCTATAATTACAAGATAACAATAAGAACATCTTTTATTACTAATCAATGGAGAAATTTAAGTAATTTCAAAGGGATCACTTACTTTTTCTTGCAACTGTATCTCATAGCTATATAATCTATGAATCTCATATCTATACAGTATCTATACATCAATGTATCTATCTACCTACCTGCCTCATTGCTATCTATTTATCTATCCACCCAGTACCTATTTGATAATGTTTTGCCTTACATACGCTCAGTATAGTAGCACCATAGTACTTCAGTTGACTAAGAGATGGCACATACATCTATCTTAGTATTAGTGCAGCATTATCAGTGCCACTTTTATAATAAGTATATTCTGTGTAGAGGACACAAATCTGTGTACAAAGGGGTGTACAAGTCCCTGTAGAATAGATTTATACTTTTCCAATTCATTCAGAACCATGGACAGGGATAGGGTATTAAGGAGAGAAGGATAAACATAGTTCTCTAAGTAGTACAAAATGATGGGTTCTGGATCTTTCTTACATTTTATGGTGTTTTTGGTAGCTGTGATGATTTAATTTGTGCAATTTAAGTCACCTAGCAAACAGGAATTGAAAATACTGCAGTGGAATATTGTGTGGGTTTATAGGGCACACTGTTATCTTAAAACTGCCCACGCTGTAACAGCCAACATCATGGTGACCTCTAACCATATCCATGACCATCAGAGGTGTCAGGCATGTCCATAAACACAAATGATTTAGCCAACCTGGAATGGGCCCCTCTCTCCAGTCATTTCTTAGTTATGTCTGTGTTTGGGACAGTGGCAAATGGGTTGTCACTCAGATTTTCCAGATTCCTGAAAGTCTACTCTGCTTGGTTATTAGAGATACACCACAGCACGTGGCACCCCAATGAAACAGATTGGTTGTGTAGAGATAAGGTACCAACACTAGTGGAAGGTATAGACAGCTGTTTTTGCTGCCACTTGGCTTTCCCAGAAACTATTTACATTTACTGGTGATTTTTTTTTTTTTTTTTTGTGTTTTAGGGGAAATACTCTTGTTGAAGCGCACAGCGAGAAAGAGCTGCTTGGTTGTTGTTGTTGTTTGTACCTGTGTGTGAGTCAGTTCTGTGAATGCCTTGTGGCTCAGCTATGTGGTTGATCTGCAAAGTTAACAGTAAGCATCCGGTAATACCGAAATAACCTCTGCCATATCGGTAGCCTTAAAAATCAGGTCAATGAATAGAAACACTAGGCTTAAAAACCCACTACACGTCATTAAAGGGGTTGTGCAAGATTAGGAAAACATAGCTACTATCTTTAAAAAACAGCGCCGCACCTGTCCACAATTTATTTGGTATTGCAGCTCAGTCTCATTCAATGGAGCTCAGCTGCAATACCAAACACAACCCAGGACAGTTGTGACGCTGTTTCTGGAAGAAAGCAAATGATACGCAGTCACACACTACACAATGTAATTTCTCTGTGAACAGATTCTTTACTGAAAAAAATACATAAATAAAGGCGAAGTCTGATTATAATACAAGACATACAGAAAAGTAACAAAGTCTCCTTGAATACAAATGGCAAAGGTATTATCCCATAATGGAGGGAAACTGCAAAGTATCATGGTACTGAATTTCCAGTCCATACCATACGCAGAGTTAATTGTGGATGTGTGACCCATATTAACCAATCAGAAAGCACTTATCATAGTCTCATCTGCATTAGATAAATGAAAGCAGCACTCTGATTGGCTGCCATGTACAGCAACTCCATTTATGTCCTAGTTTTCATATCCAGGGCACCATAATCGCAATATTCGCAAAGCAATACTACACATTAAAGAAACACTCAAATTTCTTTATAATGTTGAGACAATGTAGTAAGCAACTTCTCCTCCATGTTAGTGCGCCGATTTGCACAGAACAGCTGACATTATGGAGCAGGAGTCCCTACCTTCTTGTAGGACTATTGTCCTGTACTCCTAGCATCATCAGTGACTTTGATGGTCAGAGTTAGGATCCCAGCGGCTAGGTTTACATCTGCGCCAGGCTCTCCACCAAACCATATACAGCCAGACCACTAAAACAGCGGTTTCACATAAACACTGGCAGACCCCATGAAGTCCGCCGTCTTCATACTCCATGCAGGACTTTTCCCGTTTTCATACTCTGTGTAGGACTTTTCTCTCCGTTGATTTTTGGCAGTTTCCATGACGGAGTCTCCAACAGACACTCCATCGCAGATGTGAACTTAGCTTCAGTGTTCGGTCTGGGAAATACGACCAGCATCCAGTCCATATATCTTGGACCCAGTACATACATGAGAAGCTGGCCTTACTCAGAAGTACTCAGACTCCATTGATGTGATTTTTGTTTCTTCATTTACTTGTAAAGGGATCCCTCTAGTGTCCAGAACTAGATTTGCAGCTTAAATGTGGCCACAGAATATTATATATTAAAGGGACTATTTATATGCTGAGATTGGAATAACTCCATTAAAGAGAACCTGTAAGAATAAACATGGTGTCTTATCTGCAAGCCACAGGTTATAGAACAGGAGATGCTGAGCAGGTTGATATGCACTTCTGTAGGAAAATATTGAGCACTGGAATTTTATTCATTGTGGTTTAGAAATCCAGTGGGCGCTCTTATGAGTGATGGACAGTATTTCCTCTATAGGTGTGCATACACAGATAGCTGTCAATCACTGATAGGACCACCCACTGGACTACTAAGCCAAAAATAAGCAAAAATTACTGCTCTATAACAGTTCAGGCAGTGGGGGGAATTTATCAACACATCTAATCCTGCTTTTTGGCGTAGATGTGAGATAATGTGGCGCACATTTGGTGCAAGGCCCTTTTTTGAACCAGATGTCCAGCACATTCTCTGTTTTGCACCTCACTCGTCATATTTTATGAATGTGGGCAGAGCAGGTTGGAGAGCAGGGCAGGCCAGGAATGCTTTGGCTCAGCATGCGCATTTTCAGAAAACTGGCTGATTTATTAAGAGACTGGAGCCTCTTGATAAATCAGTTGCACCCTGCTCCTGTTGGGCCTTTCATTAAGACTGGCATAGGAAATGCCAGTCTTAGTAAATCTGCCAAAATGTTCATTGTGACAATTTTTATTTAAGTCATGTAAAACTAAAGTTTGACTGTCATATAATGAACAGTTCTCCAATTGTATTTTGTGTTTTACTTCCAGTTGAAATAAAAATCTTGTACACAGTGAAAAGCTGAAACTCCATCCAGAAAATGTGCTTCTCACACAGTTGCAGGGCTTGTTACAGTGTATCACAGCTCTCTCTCATAATGAATCATGCAACTATGTCTGTCGGACATGATCATGACAAGTTTTTAGCGGCTGGATGTAACAATAAATGTTTCCATTTACTTAGAGTGCATGCCCAACATGTAGAACATGTAGCTTCTTTTTTTGTTGCAAATTCTGCTGTGCCTTTTTTAACTATACCCAGGCTACGAAATGAATGGGAAATATATAGGAAGCTCTTATACTTATCCCTCCTGCTCAATACACTCCTGGCTTTGGCTCAAAAAATCGAAGCAAAATCTGCAACAAAAAAAGCAGCTTTTCTGCAACATGGGCCTTACTCCAAAATAGTGTTGTCCCTTTTGTGGCAATGTCTTGCTGCCTTGACAGGATTGAGGCTAAGGCCCCATATAGCGGACCGCAGCCAAAAAGCGCTGCAGGAAAAACCGTGGTGGAAGCACATTGTGGTTTTTCCCACAGCTCTTTTCACAGAAAGTTCACAGAGTTTACCTCTGCTTCAATTATACCTATACGGAAAACGCGAGCGTTTCTGTAGGTATAATTGACATGCTGCGATTTACAAAAACACAGCGGTTTTTGAAATCATAATGTCCGATGCAGATTTTTTTCTGCAATGTGTGGATGGGATTAGCCAGAATCCCATCCTCTTTGCAGGTACTGTAGAACGCTGGATTTTTGCTGCAATGTTTCCACCGTGGCAACATGCTACGTGGGGCCCTGACCTGAGACATATTTATGAATTGCAAGTTTATAAAATGTCATCAATTTTTCTGTGCTATCACACTCCAGTAGGGGGTGTGGCATAAAAACTGAAGAAACATCTCTAGACTTATATAAAGAAGGAACAGATTTATCATAACATTGCAATGTTTTGCTAAATTTGCTGCAAACTACAATAATGTTGCCTACAGCCAAATGCACTTACACACATCTAGCGAATCCCATCCACACATTGCAGAAAAATATACGTGGTGCACACCCTGCGATTTCCAAAAACGTTGTTGTTTTGAAAATTGCAGCATGTAAATTACACCTACGGAAATGCCAGCGGTTTCCCTATAGGTATAATGGAAGCAGAAAGTGAAAAGCGCTGTGGGAAAAACCGTGATGTGTTGCCACCGCGGTTTTTACCGCAGTGCTTTTTTGGGGCTTTAGCCTAAAGGGCTATTCCCATCTCAAGGATCATATTAAAACTTGTAACTAAAAGGGGTTGTACCACGAACCGAAGACCGCACCACATTCAATCTGAGCACACGCAAGCTGAATGTGGACGGGGCTGATGGTAGTCAATGGGAGCAGCGGAGAGCTGAAGTACAGCACTTGGCCATCTCTAGCGCTCCTATTCACTTCAATGGAAGTGGCAGAGATGGCCAAAGTACAGCACTTGAAGTGAATGAGAGCACCGACTGCCACGAGTCCTACCCACATTTAGCCTGGTTGCACACAGGTTGAATGTGGTGTGAGAGAAAGGTCCTGTGGTTTTCAGTTCGTGAGACAAACCCTTTAAGCTAACCAAAGTGTTTTACCCAATACATTGCTTTATTTATCTTCTTTTTCAGTTTACAGCTCATTGCCTAGGGTTCAGTCCACTTCTCTGGTCGGATTGATGACTAGTCATCTATATTTCCTTAGGTCCCACCAGCAGCACAATATGACGTATTTCTGCCCCGGTGTGCTGGTAGGACAGGTGGAAGTTTTAATTAGCATAATTAATTGCAGGACAACACCCCTATAAGAGGGCAAAAGAGACCTCCCCCCTTGTGTTTTTTTCTGTCCTTTGTGGAGGGACAGGTGGAGGGAGGCGCTTTTGTTCTCCCATTTTTTCCTAAAAGGATTTTGAGTAGTTTTCTCCTCTTCAGCTGTTCATCTCTTTTCCTTGGGAACTTTTTACTCCCGAGGCTTCCTTGTTTCTCCTTGCTCTGTGTCTATGGCCATTCTGGCCTGGTTGAACGCTTCAGCAGAGCTTCGGCTTCGGAGTCGGGGGGAAGTCACGTTGTCACTTCAGGCTCCGGAACCTTTATGCGGGTCTTGTTTCCCTGAGGACCCTTTTTTCTGTTACACTTTTGCGGCCTACTTCCTATGCCGCTGGATTGTGCTACTGGCCTAGTTTTAAGGCCATTCTCTTTACTGCTGTAGCGATATTAAAAACCCCATTGTTAAGGATATCTAAAAGAGTCTGCGTATATAAGTTTTATGGGGAAGTATGGTCTCTCCTCCCTACCTATTTAACCTTTCCTCCCTGAGACAATGGTTGTCTCTTAAAGGGGGAGGCCTCAGTACACTTCCACTGTCACCAATGCCGTGGGACCCCACCTGAGGAATCGTCCATACGTGACGTAATTGTGTGGGTCAAGGAGCATGAAGGAGATCCGGGACTCTATTTCTCAGATCTCTAAGAAGCCTTGAACTGAGAGACATTCTCAGTCAATTCCATTAGAGGAGGAATTTCACGTGCTCAATGAGATGCACTCGTCTGATGAAGACACTTTGGAAAATCCCAGCAGGCCTCTTTTTCCCTTGGAAAGGATGCATAGACTGTTGAAGTCCATCTGATCAAGGGACCGAGATGTTGAACTTGGGGAAGCGTCTAGTTACACCAATAGGGGGCCTAGAGCCTTCCAAGTGGACGAGACACTGGCTAAAGCTATGACAGCTGAGTGGAGACATCCCAAAAAGGCAACTTATTTTATCCAGGAGGATTAGGACCCTATTTCCCATTGCTGAGTCTCAGCAGGTCTGTTGGGGGCCCCGCCTAAGGTGGATACGGCAGTAGCTAAATTGTTCCGCCGTGTGGCAGAAGATGGCTCCAATCTCCAAGTTTCTATATATAGATGCATGGAGTGGACCCTTTGGAGGGCTTATTCCTCGGGCCTCTGCTCAGGCTTCTGTGGGCATCGTCTCCAACAAGGTAGCAAATAAGCTGCGCTCCGACCTGGCCCAACTGGAGAGGGACATTGACTCCGGAGTCTCCAGAGACGATCTATTATCCTTTATGGGTGCAGTTTCCATGGCGGCAGACTATCTAGTGGAAGCTTCTGTACACCAAGTCAAGATGGCCGCCAAATCTATGGCCCTCTCTACAGTTGCTAGAAGGCCATTATGGTTGAAGCCTTGGAGAGTGGACAATGCGTCCCTTGTGCTCCCTACCCTTTGAGCTGGGTAAACATTTTGTCAGAGGCCTGGACGACATCATGGAAGGTCTTGCCGATAAAAAGGATAAGTACCTTCCGCAGTCTTTTAGAGGAAAAGCAGGACCTTCTGGCTAGGGCAGAAGTTATCAGCAGCCGCCTCAGTCTACACTCCAATATCAGAGGCATGATAGATATCAGTCCAGAGGGGCTAGACATAAGTTCCCCAAGGAAGGGGACAGAAAGAAGCCTGGCTTTTGACGCCAGCTTCTCATCTCCTGCAGCGACAAATACTCCTGTTGGGGGATGCCTCTCCCACTCTCTTCCTGCACTGAAGCAGGTTATACTGGAAAATTCCATTCTGGAATACCTGGGCAAGGGGGCCTTGAAAAAAATTCTCCCTTCAGAAGAAGGCTTGGGTGTCTACTCTCCAGACTTCCTGGTACCAATATCATCTATGATTATAGTCCTAATATATCTAAGTCTCTTCATAAGGAAAGAGCGTTACATGGTCCAGTTATCCTCCTCACAGAAGGTATCTGAGAATTGCTGTAACGATTGCTGGCCACAGAAGGCATTTCCAGTTTGCGGCTCTGCCCTTCGGCATTTCCTTTACCAAGGTGGTGGCTCCAGTAGCAACCGTGTTCAGACTTCAAGGGCTGTTCATAGTGCCATATTTGGATGACTGGCTAATAAAATACCAGTCAAAAACCAACCTGCTCCAGCACCTGCAGACAACTGTGTCTTTTCTCCAGCATCTAGGCTGGTTAATAAACTGGGAGAAGTCAGAGGTGATTCCTTCCACATGGAAGAAGTTTCTGAGGTTCATCCTGGACTCAGTCCGCCTACAAATTTCTTTACCTCCGACAAGGAGAGAAAAGATAATCAGAGCGGTTCAGTATCTTCTCAAGACATGTTTGGTGTTCATCAGACCAACTATAGGAGTCCTAGGCCTCATGTCAGCCTCAGCCGATGCAGTCCCTTGGACTTTATGGCATATGCGCCCCCTCCAATCGGAAGTACTAGGGGTCTGGAATCATGGCCATCTGAGTCTTAACAAGAGGATCAGACTTTTTCCCAGAACCCGACTTTCTTTTTGAAAGTTGGATGTCCACGGTCCAACCTCGTTTGACCCTGTTGACCGATGCATCCTTTTCAGGATGAGGAGCTCATCTGTATGAGAAGACCGCACAAGGAGTCTAGAACAGGCTAGAAAGGATGACATCATCCATCTGGAGAGAACTCAGAGCAGTTTACCTGGCAATCCTCTCCTTATTTTCTCTCCTCTTCTCAGAGGAAAAGCTGTCAAGATCCAGTCCGACAACATGGTGACCGTAATAAATAGGGAGGCATCAGATCGTTATCCCTCCTCAGTGAGGCAGGTCTGATTTTCACCTGAGCAGAGAAAAATCTGACCCATCTCTCCACAGTTCACATCAAGGGCTCCTTGAACATAGTAGCGGATCAGTTGAGTCAGGGTCTTACTGTATCAGGAGAATGGTCTCTCAATCAAGAGTTTTTCCACCAGATCACCCTGAAGTGGGGTCTTCCAGAAGTAGACCTTATGGCGACCAGACTCAACGCAAAGGTAGAGACATTCTACTCACTGTATCAGGAGGACTATCCCTTGGTGGTTCAGGCAGACGTACATCTTCCCTCCACTTTCCATGATAGTAAGGGTATTAATGAAAGTCAGAAAGGAACAAGCCTCTGTGATAGCCATTCTTCTATTCTGGTCAAAAAGAGCTTGGTTTTCCCAACTCATGCTAATGAGTCAAGGGATCTATTAGAGGATTCCCCTAATCCAGAACCTGGTTTCTCAGGGCACTCAGAAGTGCCAGGATCTCAACCTGACAGACTGGAGGTTGGTCAGTCCCTAAGGAAATCTAGAGGACTGTCAGAAGTTGTCCTGAAGACCCTTTCCTGTGCAAGAGCAGAATCCACCAATAAAACCTACCTAATGATAGGTAATGTCTTCAAGGAGTGGTGCTTCAGAGAGGAATTGAATAGTTCAAATCCTTCTATGGGAGTGATTCTAAATTTTCTTCAGGACGGCTTGAATAAGGGCCTTTCCCCTGCCACACTTAAGGTACAGGTTTCAGCCCTATCCGCCTGCTTAAGCAGATGATTGTCTCAGAACCCCTTAATTTCCAGATTTCTTAAGGGTGCTATGAGACTTAGGCCAGTGGTTGCAGCTCCCGTTCCACACTGGGATTATCCACAGTTCTTTCTGGTTTCTGCAGCCCACCATGTAAACCATTGGAGGAGGTGAATCTTAAGTTTCTGGCTTTCAAAACCACCTTTTTGCTAGCTATAACCTCAGCAAAAAGAGTAGGAGAGATGCAGGCTTTTCTCCTGAAGAACCATATATTTCATTTCTTTCCAATAGGGTCCAACTCAGATTTCTTCCTAGGTTTAACCCTAAGGTGCCCTCTCAGGCTAATATCAACCAGGTGGTCTCCTTACCAGTTTTCTTTCCCAGCTCCATCTTCCAAGGAGGAGGGAAAACTCCATACACTGGATGTAGTAAGGTGTCTCCAAATTTATCTTCTGCGTACATGGCCCTTCAGAAGATCTGAGAACCTCTTAATTAATATATATGTAGAGACAAAGGTCTCAAGGCTTCCAAACCCTCTTTATCAAGATTAAGGAAGCAATTAAAACTTCTTTTTGCTCTCAGGGGTTAACACCACCCGAATTCATCAGAGCCCATTCAACCAGGGCTGTGTCAGCCTCCTGGGCTGAGAGTCGGTCTTGCCTTTTGAGCAGATTTGTGCAGTCACTTTTTGGTTATCCCAAATAACCTTTGTTAAACACTATCGGTTAGATGTCCGTAGTTCAGAGGCTACTGCCTTTTGACATTCATACTGTCTTAAGCACTGTAAAGCGAGAGAACCCTCCCTAGGGGATCTGCTTGCTACATCTCAGTATTGTGCTGCTGGTGGGACGTTAGGGATATGATGTTAATCTGTTTTCCCTTAGTCCTAACAGCGGCACAAGCGTCCCCCTCAGGTAATATTGTTCTTTCTTTTTCATTGACACAGGGGGGAGGTCTCTTTTGCCCTCTTACAGTATAGGGGTGTTGTCCTGCAATTAATTATGCTATAATTAAAAAATTCTGCCTGTCCTACCAGCACACAGGGGAATAAATACCCAGCATTGTGCTGCTGTTAGGACTAGGAGAAAACAGATTAACATCATAATCAACGATTCTCTTCTCTTTCTGGATATTGCTTTCAGTTGCTGAGCCCTAATAAGTGCTAAGAAAGCTTCTTGGTCAGTGCCCTGCTTTTCTCTTTATGTCCAGATATAACTGTGCAGTTTACAACAAGCACTGAGCTGAAAACCAGGAAGGGGAGAGGAGACAGGGGCAGCTGAAATCCTGAGATGGGAAAACTTCTTTAATTCTAATGTATAATTCTAGGATAGATGGAGGGGAGACCTGTTTCCAGTGTTTGGTGTGCTTCTATTTTTTAACAACTAAACTTCCTCCTGATTGGGCAGGTTAGTTGTTAATGGTGGGATCGTTCATACAAATGAACTCATCATCAATCGGATAGCTATATGACGGCAGTTCGAAACCTAGTATGTGTGGACATACTAGTTCACCTCCTTTGTCTGTCCTTGAAACAGATCAACAAATCAACACACATCTGGTGGAACTGTCCCCTTTTACATGAGGTCCATTTTTGGCATGAGGTCCATAAAATTATTAGGACAAATACTGGGGTTGACCTGAAAGACGACCCGGCTACTCTCCTGCTCTCCATTTTTCCCAGGAAACTTAAGACACAGAAACATAAACTCATAGGTTTCATGTTGGTAGCAGCCAGATCCATCATCCGTAGGATGTGGAAGTCTACATCAACTCCATCCATGGCCTCCTGGCTACAGGAGCTCTTGTACATCTGACGAATGGAGGACCTGATTGTGGAATTTAGGCCAAATGACAGAGCTCACCAATAACTGCCTTTCAATCATCCTTCCCAACCCCCCTTCCTAGCTAGCCCGTCCATAACATCTCCTTCTACTATATCCCTCAGAATCCCCTAACTCATCCCTTCAAACTCCCCCCGCCACATTTCTCCACTCATAGACTATTGTTTGCAATCCTTTATGTTATTGAGTTTTATGGTTTGCTATGTTAGGCTAAGGCCCCACATTGCGGAAACGCAGCTTTTTTGATGAAGATTTTGTTAAGGTTTTTTGAGCCAAAGCCAACAATGACTATAAAAGGAATGGGAAATATATAGCAAGTTCTTATACTTCTATCTTCTGCTGCATCCACTCCTGGCTTTGGCACAAAAAAAACGCAACAAAAAAAGCTGCTTTTCCACAACGTGGGGCCTCAGCCTTAATTGTCCTTTTTTTTCTTTACCTTGAATATTTTTATTGTAATTGCCACCCTGCTGCAACAGAGCCTTACACCCACCACCTTATATGTTCCTACATCCCCTTGTCATTTGTCCTACCCTTATGCTGTTGTACACCTTTATGTTGTAAATTACTTTGAAAACTTTAATAAAAATCTTTAATGTTAAAAAAATTATGGGAGACAGGGACTCCTAACATCATGGATGACTATGATGCTTGGAGTCCAGGTCCTGCTCAGTGTTTGGTCTGGGAAATAGTGCTGACATAAGGTCTGCATTTAACAGACCAAATCCGCCCTTGTAAAGCTGGCTTAATGCTATGAAATAAATACTTCTTAATAACAGACTCATAAAAATTCAATATAACATTTAATTAAAACATTTTTATATAAACATTGTAGAAAATTATACAATATAGAAAATAATTACTTTATAACAATAAAACTTTACTTATTAGAAAAAACATATAAATACAGTACAACATGTATAGGAAATGTAACCAAGTGTAAACGGATAAAACTCCACTCCACCTGCACGCAGGTGGAGCTGACTGTAAATATATCAACCCTCAAAACTTAACTTAAGGTTAACTCAAAACCTAAAACTACATGAGCAGCTGCAGTTCACCCCAGTATCCACTCTGCTCATGTCCCAGCAGTTCAGGATGCTGAGATATAAGGAGCTGTTTGTTAGGGTTCTTAGACTATGCTGCATTTGACATGGAGAACAGTGTGGTCTCTTTTCTTTTCCTTCCTCTTGTCACAGGCAGCACAGGGATAGCTAAAACAGTCTTACCGGAGCCTGCAAACAGCTCATGAAATCTCAGCTTCCTTGACATTTGTCATGACTTAATGCCTAAAGATGAGGGGACAGAAAGGGTTAATTCAGAATATCTTATATCTGGGGATTGTGCTAAGTGGACATTTTTTTTTTTTTTAACAGATTCCTACGCTGGCCATTTCTAGCATGAAATAAAGATATATGACCCTGTACTGAGTTGTTAGCTAGTGTACAGATAGAACAATGAAAGAATTAAAGCTATATTCATATGAAGCATATTCATGGCTATGTGACGGATGTACACATGGCTGATCTAAAATCAATTCATGTGAATGGGGTCCGTTTTAATAGACTGTCAAAAAAAATAGGAAATATCTTAATTTTGCCCATTTTCACAGATCCCTAAATAGATTCAAATCTATGAGGGATACGTGAAAACAGGTGCCCCATGGATGCAAAAAGGCCCTTTTTCACAATCGTTTTGTATCTTGGTTGTCAGCACAGTCTTAGTGCAGAGCAGAGATACTCTGAAAGGGATAAATCAGGTAAGTCTGATCTGAAGTTACTTGCAGGAATATGAGGAGAATGCAGGGCACTGGTACAAGACACATGGCACCCAGCAGGTGAACGTCCAGATGTTAAGCTTAGTAAGAAAAGATTAGAAGTTCCAGGGCTGGAGATGATCAGTGTCTGGTGATACAGTTGGCAAAGCAGAAATTCCACGATGGAAATGCCAAGCACATAGTTGTGTTGAGGCACAGAAGACATGCTGAATTGTGGATGCTATTTGTTGCTTCCTGGATATACCAGTTGACAAAGCAAGTAATGTGAAAAGTCAGTAGTCAGTAAAAGGCTAGAGATGGTGGGCACCCAAAGTCATCAATTTCAGACAGAAGTAGTCAGGAACATGTCCGAGATAACTGTCAGGTTCCAGGTCAACTATTTCATTGGTTGGTACAGTGAATGGTGGAAGGTGCAATAGTCAGGGGGCCTATTACTGTGACTGGTAGAGCAGCTCACAGGTAAATGACAGACTCTAGTTTTTGGCCAATACTGAACAAAACTGTTTCCTTGGAGATGCCAGTAGTCTGATGGCACATCTGAGGAATAAGTTGGTAGAGGGGCAGTATTTCATAGCACAGACATGGCAGAAGTAGATGCTGCTGCTGGGCTGTAATCCTTGGCACAAAAGGTCCGAGGCTGGAGATGCCAGTAGTCTGATGGCACAGCAGAGGAATAAGTTGGTAGAGGGGCAGTATTTCATAGCACAGACATGGCAGAGGTATATTCTGCTTTCGGGCTGTAATCCTTGGCACAAGAGGTCCGAGGCTGGAGATGCCAGTAGTATGATGGCACAGCAGAGGAATAAGTTGGTAGAGGGGCAGTATTTCATACCACAGACATGGCAGAGGTATATTCTGCTTTCGGGCTGTAATCCTTGGCACAAGAGGTCCGAGGCTGGAGATGCCAGTAGTCTGATGGCACAGCAGAGGAATAAGTTGGTAGAGGGGCAGTATTTCATAGCACAGACATGGCAGAGGTAGATGCTGCTGCTGGGCTGTAATCCTTGGCACAAGAGGTCCGAGGCTGGAGATGCCAGTAGTCTGATGGCACAGAAGAGGAATAAGTTGGTAGAGGGGGGGCAGTATTTCATAGCAAAGACATGGCAGAGGTATATTCTGCTTTCGGGCTGTAATCCTTGGCACAAGAGGTCTGAGGCTGGAGATGCCAGTAGTCTGATGGCACAGAAGAGGAATAAGTTGGTAGAGGGGCAGTATTTCATAGCACAGACATGGCAGAGGTAGATGCTGCTGCTGGGCTGTAATCCTTGGCACAAGAGGTCTGAGGCTGGAGATGCCAGTAGTCTGCTGGCACAGCAGAGGAATAAGTTGGTAGAGGGGCAGTATTTCATAGCACAGACATGGCAGTGGTAGATGCTGCTGCTGGGCTATAATCCTTGGCACAACAGGTCCGAGGCTGGAGATGCCAGGTGTCATGAGCAGGTCAGCCTGGCAGGAGTGAAGTGCAGCTGTCACAGGTGCCCCTGGTCAGTCAGTGAGCAGGGAGCGGAGGTTACACAGGGGTTGTGCGGGCGGGGGGCACATCTCCATCCTGGAGGGCACCATGGCCCCGTACTGTACCTCTTGCTCCCAGTAGTGGGTAGCGGGAATGTCACTCTGGAAGCTCCCGGGTAGGACTGGAGGGTAGACTGGGTTGTGGCCCCCGGGATAGATGAGTGGGCTCCTAGCCCCCCAAGATCCACTGAGTAGCGGGTAGTGGCTAGGTGACAAGTGGTACCCGGCGGGATCCTGGTACCGAAACGCCTGGGGAGGGGGGTCCAGCCTCTTCCCGCTTCTGTCGTCGCCTCCTCCTCCGATAGTTGCCGCGTTCAAACATGTTATGGACTGAAGGGTCCAGCACCCACAGGCTGCCCTTGTGCCCGGGCTGGCGGGGAAGGCGGATGAAACACGGGTTGAGGCTGAGGTTGTGGCGGACGCTGTTCTGCCATCCTTTCCCTGGCAACTGGGCATAATACGGGAAGCGGCGGGCTATAGCTTCATAGATAGCACTGAGTGGCAGCCGCCGGTCCGGGCTCTCTTCCAGGACCAAAGCAATCAGGGCTACGTACGAATAGGGCGGCTTCTCCAGCTCTTCATTGCCCGCTGCCGGCTCCATCATCACCGAGGATGATCGATCTGGTCCTCCGGAGATACACGTGTATCACTAGACACGCCCCCTGCTTTCTGTACACGCCCACTGCTCTATCACATAATGGCAAGTCACACCCATCAACGAACACTGCATTAATTATAGATATGACTCCGCCCACCACAGGGAAGATGCTTTTTGAAACTTCCCGCAACACCTCTCCTTACTAACTTCTGACTCCACCCACAGAATGTGTGCTCGCCGTGTAGATACGCCCACTAAGGGCTGACAGCTTCTGATAACCACGCCCACAGCTGTCAATTATGCTGAAACTGTAAACAAACTGCTGTCATAGCGTCTGAACTGTATCTCGCCACGCCCATTATCCCGCCCACAGTGTCAGCTAGAGGTCGCTGCAGCCCGCATACGACCCTGGGAGTAGTAACATTGTAGTGCAAGTGATAATGTCTCCTGTTATACAGGGCATGGGGTGGCTGTTACACTAGAAACCCGTGGTCACATACAAGGATAGTGAAGGATTGGAATGGGGAGACAGTGGATACATTCAGGTGATCCTGACCTATCTGTGTTTCTTGTTTAATATGCTTCCCTGGTGACAGACTCTCTGTGAGGCTAAGGCCCCACATAGCCGCAGCCAAAAAGCTTTTCCACCTCGATTTTTCCCACAACGCTTTTCACAGAAAGTCTGCAGTTTTCTTCTGCAGACTTTCTGCTTCAATTATACCTATATGCAAAACGCCAGCATTTCCGCTGCACGTATTTTTCCGCAGTGTGTGGATGACCTTCGCCAGTATCCCATCCACTATGCAGTGACTGTAAACCGCCACATGGGGCCCCTGACCTACAGGAGTTTTCTGGGACTTTCCCTATAGTAAGGAAAGGTTGTCAATATTCATCAATATATATGACAAAAAATGGATCTTACATGCTTTGATAATAAAGTGAATGTGTTTTACTGTGCTGGAGACTCATCCTTTCTGTGTAGGTTATCAACAGCTGACTGGTAGAAGTCCGATACCTGGGACACCACCGATCATCTCCTTACACCGCAGCGGCACGCAGGTGAGGGCTGCTTCGATTCACAGGCCAATGACATGTTTATTCATCATATGTCCTGTTTGCAACTCAATCCCATTAAAGTAAATGAGGCTGAACTGCTATATCAGGTCATGTGCAAAGGTCAGTGAAGGAGCTGCAACACCCCCCCCCCCCCAACCACTGTGACCTCTATAAATAACTGATTGGAACCTCCCCAATCTGATATTGAAGTCATGTTATAAAGATGTGTGTCCTAAGGAGTCTAGTACTCGCTTTCTCCACATTCAGACCACATGCATACTTGGATGCGCACACTTGTGTATGGGGGAAGTCAGCTGAACAAGCATTCAGCTGATGACATGACCAGCTTTAGAACTGGGTCAGGTTTTGTATCCATTTATTCACAATTCAGGCCCCTGCTGTTCTTGACCTACTTTGCAGGTCAGCTACAGCTGGACAAGGCTCTGGCCCTTTCTAAAAGCTTTAATATAGCAGCAAAGATCTGTCAGATCCATCTGCGGGAGAGAGTACAGACTAGCCCCAACACAATGTGACAAGCAGTTCTGTCAGGTTCAGTTTATGCAACTTTGCTTGACCTGCTCCAGTTCTCAGTGATGTCATATTACTGTGCAGAAGATTGTGCTTTGTGGACTATGGGTGCTGCATGCTCACAGGAACCCAGAGAGCTCCTTATTCCAAATACCTGCCCTGAGTTTTGTTGCTCCAGAACATCTATTCTAACACAAGAGTATATATATATATATATATATATATATATATAAGATTATTTAAATAATATAAATATAATAAAGCTACTTTGCAAATAGTATATACTGAAAATCTCCAAACATTTTGTGTGTCTGCAGATCTATGTATCTCCAGGCTAGACACCACAAATAAACCCTGTATATATTCTGATCATACAGTCAATGCCTCTCTCTACCATCTGTCCCCTACTTCTCACTAACCTACTGAATGCATGTTACAGGAAATATAGGACAGATGGAAAGGCTTAACATATGACTACACAGTGTGTAACTATGGAAACAGGTCCATAAACTCAAGTAAGGTCATACCTCCCAACTGAATGAGGCACAGAATGTGCGGCACACTATGGCGAATTTATGTGTAGTAAATTTTCACTTTCGCTCCACCGTTTATATATTGTCCCCTCCAGGCACACAGAGTATAATAGATCCAAAAAAAAGTGATCACTATCAATCAAACATCATTGCCATCAAAAATCTGCCATGTATGGTCAGCTTTATTAAGCACCTTAAATGGTCACTAACTTGTGATTCTGGACAAATATGTAATGCACTTAAAAATGTAGCTGCTTTCTGCCTGAAAAACCTCCCTAAAGTTCCTACCACTAGGGGTTTCCTTCTAGCTACTTTACAGTTGACTACTTTGTTACTAGGGAAGTACATCCCTAGAAGCAAATGTGAAAGACCGTGAAGAGAGGGGTTGTTCTAGCTTCACTCTGATTATTTTCACAGCCTTACACACATCTGCAAACTGCAAGACATTATGCACATCTCACAGTTTATACAGTCATATGAAAAAGTTTGGGCACCCCTATTAATCTTAATCATTTTTAGTTCTAAATATTTGGGTGTTTGCAACAGCCATTTCAATTTGATATATCTAATAACTGATGGACACAGTAATATTTCAGGATTGAAATGAGGTTTATTGTACTAACAGAAAATGTGCAATATGCATTAAACCAAAATTTGACCGATGCAAAAATTTGGGTACCCTTATCATTTTATTGATTTGAATACTCCTAACTACTTTTTACTGACTTACTGAAGCACAAAATTGGTTTTGTAACCTCACTGAGCTTTGAACTTCATAGCCAGGTGTATCCAATCATGAGAAAAGGTATTTAAGGTGGCCAATTGCAAGTTGTTCTCCTATTTGAATCTCCTCTGAAGAGTGGCATCATGGGCTCCTCAAAACAACTCTCAAATGATCTGAAAACAAAGATTGTTCAACATAGTTGTTCAGGGGAAGGATACAAAAAGTTGTCTCAGAGATTTAACCTGTCAGTTTCCACTGTGAGGAACATAGTAAGGAAATGGAAGACCACAGGGACAGTTCTTGTTAAGCCCAGAAGTGGCAGGCCAAGAAAAATATCAGAAAGGCAGAGAAGAAGAATGGTGAGAACAGTCAAGGACAATCCACAGACCACCTCCAAAGAGCTGCAGCATCATCTTGCTGCAGATGGTGTCACTGTGCATCGGTCAACAATACAGCACACTTTGCACAAGGAGAAGCTGTATGGGAGAGTGATGCGAAAGAAGCCGTTTCTGAAAGCACGCCACAAACAGAGTCGCCTGAGGTATGCAAAAGCACATTTGGACAAGCCAGCTTCATTTTGGAAGAAGGTCCTGTGGACTGATGAAACAAAGATTGAGTTGTTTGGTCATACAAAAAGGCGTTATGCATGGCGTCCAAAAAACACAGCATTCCAAGAAAAACACTTGCTACCCACTGTAAAATTTGGTGGAGGTTCCATCATGCTTTGGGGCTGTGTGGCCAATGCCGGCACCGGGAATCTTGTTAAAGTTGAGGGTCGCATGGATTCAACTCAGTATCAGCAGATTCTTGAGAATAATGTACAAGAATCAGTGACGAATTTGAAGTTACGCCGGGGATGGATATTTCAGCAAGACAATGATCCAAAACACAGCTCCAAATCTACTCAGGCATTCATGCAGAGGAACAATTACAATGTTCTGGAATGGCCATCCCAGTCCCCAGACCTGAATATCATTGAACATCTGTGGGATCATTTGAAGCGGGCTGTCCATGCTCGGCGACCATCAAACTTAACTGAACTGGAATTGTTTTGTAAAGAGGAATGGTCAAAAATACCTTCATCCAGGATCCAGGAACTGATTAAAAGCTACAGGAAGCGACTAGAGGCTGTTATTTTTGCAAAAGGAGGATCTACTAAATATTAATGTCACTTTTCTGTTGAGGTGCCCATACTTTTGCACCGGTCAAATTTTGGTTTAATGCATATTGCACATTTTCTGTTAGTACAATAAACCTCATTTCAATCCTGAAATATTACTGTGTCCATAAGTTATTAGATATATCAAATTGAAATGGCTGTTGCAAACACCCAAATATTTAGAACTAAAAATGATTAAGATTAATAGGGGTGCCCAAACTTTTTCATATGACTGTATAACGTAAGACAAGTCTTCTATGTACTTGTATGCACTTCTGGCTGCTTGTGTGATTACAGATGGGACATTCACAGATAGCAAGCAGCTTTCCTGACTATGCTCATAGATTGCTCTTTTCGTGTGTCATGCCTGCATGTTAGAATGGGTACCTACCCTATATTTGCAGTTCAGTGTTCCTGGATCCCTTATACACAGATGAGCAAAAGGGTAACAATGTTTTGAACCTTTGCCTTTCAGGCTCCATATCTCACCATCCACTACAGCTTCCTATGTGAGTAGACCATCATGTTATATAGACAACCACCATGGCTATCTCATACATAAAGTTGATTTGCAACTATTTAGCATATTATTAGTTATGCAGAATCTTAGGTAACGTCATTGTTACTGTTTTGTTCCTGGTGGTGGAGAAATCTTTTTCTTCTTGTATACTACAAATTACAATCTGTTCTCACATTCCCTAATAGCTCAGTGTGTTATTAGGATGATTCCCAAGTAAAAGGTCACTGGTTCAAATCGAGGATCAGCCATGAAGATTTACCAAGAAAAGAGAAACAGCATCATCCAGCTCATTGATAGCGGTCTCTCGGCCAAGAAAATTCCCAAACTGCATCATGTGAGTGCCATGACAGTTGGAAGAATAAGAAATAAAGTCCGTCCATCCATTGAAAAGCCAAGAGGTGGACGTCCAGGCAAAATATTGACATCAACGAGTCGGCTCATCACAAGGTCTGTCAGTTCTGGAACGACAAACACTGCCGTGGAGGTGGCTCATATGCTTCGTAATAGTGAGATCATGCAACCACTGTTTGACACAAGTCTGGAATGGTGGCCTGAAAAAAAAAAAAAAAAAAAGGTGACGAAGCCTCCACTTCAATTTCGTCATAAAGAATCAGTTCGTTTGCAAAAAAAAAAAAAAAAGTATGAAAAAATGGAAAGTAGAAGATTGAAAACAGGTGATTTGGAGCAATGAGACAAAGTCAGTAGACTGCACTCTAATGGGTCCATAAGAAACTATGGGAAAAGGGGACTAATGGATCAGGAAATTGAAGGAACTGTCAAGTTTGGTGGAGGAAGCCTGATGATATTGGGTTGTTTCACAGCCAAAGGAATTGGATACTTGACTAGGATTGATGGTGGTCTCAATGCTAAGCTATATGTGAGTAATAATAAATTGCTGTTAACATTGTTATCCTTTTGCTAGTCAGTGTATCATGGTCACTTAGGGGTTTGCTCCTGTACAGTTAGTCCATGCATAATTACATGTTAAAAAATACAAACCACTTACTGTGGATAGGGGACAGACTGCTCCTCATTGTACTCACCCACAGTCTCAAAGCAAAATGTAAGATGTGCTTCAGCCAAACAGGGACATTAACCACAGAAAAACTGATAGGACACTACGTAAGACGGCCTATACAGTCATAGAACAGACTGCCTAGCAAGACCCTGCACATATTTCAACTTGTCATTAAAGTTCAGATACCTTTTAACATAACATGGGAGGCTTGTGTTACTAGGGGGTTCATTTTGATCCTGGTCATTTGCAAAGTTGCTGAATTTCTTTTATTTGATACACTGAAGCAATTACATAAGATTGGTTGTACAGATAGAAATATCCTTTATTCTAAGGCCACACGTTGCAGAAACAGTGTTTTTGATTATTGTGGAAATGCAGTAGGAAAAAAAAAGCTACAGTAACAGTACCAGCAAAGTGAAAGATTGTGTACTCTCAGCCATACACTGCAGAAGAATTCTATGGGTGGAAAAGGTAAAAAAGTAGCAGAAAAGTGGTGAAAAACAAGTGTTTTTGCTTTGTTTATTTCCACAGCTTGTGGCCTTATCCTAAAGGGGGATATTAGATCTGCAGAAGTCCAACAGCAGATCAGGTCCTTCAGGGACAGCATTTCTCCCAGTAAAGTTTGTAAGACGAGGGAGCAGCGTGGCGCCCAGTCTGTAATGTGTAACAAGAGCTTTAGGTAGTGCAGTAACTCAGGCTGGTACACCTTATACATCAAGTGAACAGAACAACTCCCAGCATGTAACATTACTGTGAGCCACGCTGTCTTTAAAGATAGGCCACCAATATTAGAAAGTGGATAACGCCTTTAATGCTGGGGCACCACGTGGTGTAAACGCCGCAGAGGAGAGAGAGAGGGGGGGGGGGGGGGAGAAAAAAAAACAAACCACAAAACAAACAACCACATGGCATTTTAGTCACTGCAAAGTGGATGGGATTAGTTAGAATCCCATCCACACATTGCGGAAAAATATGCACAGCGGACATGCTGTTTCCAAAATTTTCACTGTTTTGGAAATCGCAGCATGTCAATTATACCGATGGAAACGCCAGCGGTTTCCCTATAGGTATAATTGAAGCAAAAAGTCCACAGAGGAAACCTCTGCGGACTTTCTATGAAGAGCACTGTGGGAGAAGCCTGCTACATGGGGCCTTAGCCTAAAAGTAGTTGGCAGAAGTTTTGCCCATGCAAAGTAGGGGCCCTGGAGTCATGTTTAGACTGTTTATCTTTTTTCGTGCTTTTTACTGCCATTTTGAACTCAATATCAAATGTTGATCATGAAGGGAAAAATGTATAAAAAGGAGAAATGGTACCTTTTTTTCTCTCTTAAAGCACCTCTGGCTTTGGATTCAAAATCCATCAAAAATGTAATACTCCTGAATCATACTTTGCGAACGTGGTTAGCAGCAGCATCGATGTCAAAAAGAACTTTGGACCCTACAAGTTCTATGGGGGGAGGGGGTCATCCCTCACTCTGAAGTACTCACTGCACTAAATTGCTTCACAACCCTTCCCTACTGCAGAACAGTTGTTACAGTGTCCTGACTAAATAGTACAGCTAAATTTCTCCTAAATGAAAATTCATCAGCAGATTCATTACACAGGTCCCTAAACCTAAACAGGATGGTCTGCAGAATAACTTTTCACAGTTTGAAACAGATTTCTAAAATTTTGCACATCTAGATATGTAAACATCTGTGTTATCTGTGGCTTGTTTCCAGAAACCTATGTCAATAAAGACATTCTGCATCTAAGTACTGTACAATCTGTGGCTTTATCCACATTGAAATCTGCATGTGTTGAATTTGGATCTTGGTGCAGCTTTTTAGACCCTTATCAACAGAGGAACTTTTTTTTTTTATTCTCTATGTGAATAGTGCCCTAAATTTCTGGAGTAATGTATCCGGTGGAATTTACAACTGATTGGTCTCAGCAGTAGCATGGGGCACAGGACTTACGGCAACAAGGCTCTGGCACAAGACTCTACGGACACCAGCAACTGGGTCTTTGGAAATATGATTACACTGTTGGAAATGCCCCCACAGATGTCAGATCTTTGTGTTGAGATCCTTCAGGACGGAAACTAAATATTCAATTGGCAGAATATTTTGATACAATATTTTTCTCTATTTGGACAATGACATAACACATAAAAACAGACAAACAAGTTATTTACAAATCACCAAACTGTGGTGAATAAAATACATCTGATCCAACCAAGAGAAAAACAGAACATCTGTCCATGCCTCCATTTGCCAGTTGGTCAACAGCAGCTTCCACGCAGAGCAGACAAGGTGGAGAGGGCTGTACACCCCCAGTTTAGTGAGAGAACAATCAGTTTTCTTGGAGTAGTCTTGACCCTGTGTCCAGGTGTCAGAAGAAAGCACCAGTGATGAGTGATACCAAAAAAAAAAAAAAAAAAGCCCTGCTGTTCAGGCAGCATCATGATCAGGAGCACCGAGTGAAACATGGACTGCATACGAGGTTACAGGAGTTTTTGGTAGAAGAAGACGATCATCACCAAATTCATGGTGAAGCTCATTGCCAAGAAGATACCAGTCAGTGACATCCCTCCACAACCTGGGGGTAAAGCAGAGGACATGAGGAGAGAATCTGGAGAAAACATCATAGAAAAATTAAAAAGGCTTTTCCAATTTAAGGTATATAAACGCAAAGTTGTACAACTTACTAATATGTTGAGTTTCAGTTCCTCACCTTTCTCAAGATATTAGTTGCTTTATACAGCAAGTCCTGCTGTCAGTTGAAAAGTAGATACAACTGTATCCAGTCTAGACAATGCTCTGTGACCACATTCTTTAGACAATGCTCTGAACGCCAAACAGATACATTGTAGCAAAACTACCAAAGAGATTTGTACAACTGATGCAGATATAATTTTCCTTCAATCATTGCCTAGACCGCAAACAGCCATATGCACGTCTCAGCTGAGAGCAGCAGTAGGCATACATGGGCTTGTGAAAAACTGTGTACAGATTTCAGTTGGCAATCGACAGAAGAAAGAATAAAGTAGCATAGGATTTTAGAAAAATGAACCAAAATTAATAAAAGTATATTACAACATTTGTGAATGTCACAAATGCTGGCAGAAAAGTTGTTCAAATGTTACGCCTTAAGTGCTACCAACCCAAAACCTGAAATTCACCACGAAGCAGTCAGTGTGAGGCAGACTATTTTTTTTTTCTATTTAAAGACCTATAGTATGTAGGATATATCTGGATTATTCCCACAGTATGGCTGTAACTGCTCATAAATTATTCCAGTTGCTATAAAACACTGTTGGCGTATGTGCAATGTATTATGGAAGCGGTTTAGGGTTTATAGACATGGCTAGTGTAAACACTACATTGTTCACAATGTATTACAGCAGAGTCGATGGATAATAGGAAGATTCAGCACTGTATCACAACATGCATTGCAAAGGAGGACCTAGCATGCTGGTTTCTGGCAAAACAAAACTATAAAGGAAAGGGGAATTAAAGCAGTATTGTATGGCCTGCATTCCTGCAATGAAACATGCTGAAGTTATATAAATAAAAGGTATGACATGTCCCAGGACCCCTGGGTGATATATCAGCATATACTTGCATTAGCTCGCTCCAATGATAACTGAGTAGCAGTTGGGAAAAGCCACTCACTTTTCCACTTGGATGGAGATTCCAGAAATGCAGTGGTGGAGTCCACTTGACAGGCAGAAGAATGAGAGGAATTGTCCTTCTTGGGTGTGGGATTACTGGAAATGCTGCTCGCTTCTGTAATAAGTTTCATGGTATCTGAAAGGTGACATGAAGAAAACCAGTGTACATTGGTCATCAGAGGCACCACAAGGAAGAGATGATGAAGTAGTAGTACTAGGATTTCCACAGTAAAGTTGTAAAGACTGCTGTGCCAACATCGGGAGGATAACTTGGCCCTCTCTTACCACTCCATACCCTCCCAGTTTAATAAGGATATAACAACACTTAATGGAAATTGACTCAGTTGTATTGTCGATTTCCAGTATTCCCATTGTACACAGTACCCAGCACTTCCCAATAGCCAATGAAACAGAATAGTTCATGACAACTAGAACTTTTTGAAAGAGGTGAATAAATCATATACTTGCCCCAAATACACAGAAACGCACTTTGTGCAAACTTAGGAGTGAACTCATGGGAGCAGAGGCTGCTGTCAGGGTGATACACATCTTCAAAGGTCCGGGTTGGTGTCCTGTTCAGTGAAAGGCCAAGTTTTTGTCCTTGTAAGTTAAGACGAGCAGGGCTGATTAGCGGACGCCTGTGCAGTAATGACCCGCAGCTCGAGGTGGCAGATCCAGCCACTGATGGTGTTGGAGAGGGCAGAGGTGAGACTGCGCAGCTTCCAGAGAATAGGGAGAAGTAATCTAAAAGACAGGAAAAGATTATTTTCATGAACGGTCAGAAATTATTATTATAAAATTTTTTTTAGTTCTATATGGTTTTGTGAATGTTGAGTGACAGCTAATATGGTTACCACTGTCATTCCCAAGCAAACTAAATAACTAGACAAAGTAGGAGCTGTGGTGGACACTGACATAAATAGAGAGCAGAAATCTAAAAATTTAGATGAAATCTCATCTTGCCTGATCCAGGAGATTCTTTGTGGACTGAAGATCGAGAAGCTGGACGGCTCCCACTGAAGAGGTATCCAGAATCTAGAAAACACAATGGCAAGATCAATAATCAATCCAATTCCTATATACAGTCCGAAATATTTTATGACAAAGAATGAGACCGCAAAAATGAGAGAGGACAAGTTTGCTGCACAAGATGGCCCAGAAATTCCAACAATACAGCATCTGTGGAAGGAATGTTATTTTGTTTAGTGAACAATGCTCTAATATAATTTTTGTTTTCCACTTCATGTGCGCAATGCAATGGAATATAGCTTAGAGTAGGGCAAGGAAATGGAGCGACCTTTAAAGTCTCAGCAAGGACTAATTAAAAAAACAAGTCTGTCTGTACAGGGACCAAGGCCACCAATAACTCAATTGTGCAGCTCCAAGCCAAAATTACACTGTAAACTTTCAACTATACATAGAACTATATCAACCTATTACAAATTATAATGTAAAGCATTGCTGGATGCCGATCACAGTTAGCTAACCTTTATAGAGAAATAACTGTGCAGCGGTCACATTGCAGCCATGACATGGTTAAGAAGCCTTCCTATTTCCTGTTTCTTAAGTGGCCCCTGCACATACCAGGCATTCCATTCAGTCTAACTATATAACAAGTTCTAGAAGGGTCCCGCTGCCATTATTATTACTGTTGTGAGCTCACAGACTATAAAAGAAAAAAATATTACTAGATGCTGATCAAGAATGTGAGTTAGTTACCCAGGGATAATCTGTCTGTCTGTCCCCCTCCTCTGGGTGCTTCGGAGTTAGCTGATATCAAGGCTGCCATGTTGAATCATACTAGGGGCTACATGCATATAATATGTGTACATATCTATCTATACACTACTTGACTTAATAGGATTAATTTAAGAAAATTTATTTCTCCCCAAGGCTATTTAGGGGTGTGGGGAGAATCAAAAGATGATGTGCATTATATTATATAGTATATGCTTGTGTTTTCTCATGGGATACCCCTAAAATAATAGAGCAACAGGCTCCACTACAGAAAGGCGCTTATTCTGCCATTGATGTAAACAGATACATTGTATATGGCTTACAAACCAACACAGTCCCGCAACAACTTTCATTTTGATACCTGCTCGTGCCAGGGAGGGAATGGTGCCAAGAGATAGGGCTCTGTTCAAACGCCCAGGTAGAGACGAGGGTGAAGCCTTACGCTCAGATCGATAGGCCGGTTGGCTCAGGAGGTGCAGGAGACCAGGTGGGGTAGACAGCAATGGAGTGGGTTGGTCTGGAAGAATTATACTGCCGTTCATTCGTCCGAACAAAGACACCGGATCACCAGAGAGATATCTGTGGAAGGAAGGAGTACACTGAGCACCGCAGGGAGAGGGAAGGTTTCCTTAATGGGAAATTTCAGATTTTATACAAGTGGATCTTAATCATCATTATAATAAAGTTTTAGAAGTTAAGAAAAATTGGATATTTCTTCCACATTTTTAAAGTCCTTTCCTTGCCAGAGAATGGAAACTTGCTTTCCTCACAGACATAGTTCAAGCCGAAAATCAGAAGTGCAAAGCTTTTTCTCCTTCTACAATGTAGGGGTCTAGACCATTTAGCTCAATATAGATGAAATGAAACAATATAAATAGAAGGTTACAGAACATTTTGATGTTACAACAATTAAGATTTACATAATATAAGAAACCAGAACATATAATACATTTACAGCTGGCCCTCCATTAGCATAAAAGAATAGAGGTGGCAAATTACACTAGACACTGAGCAGTGCATGGAAACCCAGAGTCCAGCAGCATCATGTCTGTCCCCTACACCGCACCTGTCCCTAGCAGCTGACCCTCCAACAAAAGGACTTAGGATCTTCATACCCACTGGCGGGCGGCTCTCTGGCATCATTTACACTCAAGGCTTTTGCAGACATTGAGCACATTTGTCATGTACAACTGTTGCCTTAATAAACAGGCCCTTTGTAAGGAAGAAAACCAGGGACAAATTGAGTCCAAGTAAAATTTGTTCAGTCGAGTATATATGATATAGAGGTCAATGCCTCACCCTAGTGTATGACACTCAGGGTAGTGGCTGTGCATTTATCAGGACTAAGGCACACAGCATACACATGGGCATGTAACCTTATGGAAAGGCAGCCAATCCATACAGGCCAGTAATACCTATCCTGCATGGTCATATTAAACTGACACAGATGCAAAGCTTGCTAGAAGAGAGGGGAATGATCTGGTTGAACTCAAATACATTTCCATTCACTGACAGTAACCACAGCTCTTACATTTTTAAAAATAATATTTTTAATAGGCTTAAAACAAAGTATGGTAGAAAATAGAACTATATATTATACAGTGAGGATTTATTAAAAGTATAAATACCATTTGACTGAACATGTCAGCTACTCCTGTTGAATATATTAAGTATAGTGAAGCAATGGCTTACAATGCAACATGAATATAGTCACAGAAGCTTATTTGTTCTCAGCGCTACGATTGAACATTTCACCTCTGCACGCCCCACCTTTCATGTAATAAGTGTGCACATATCGATGTTCATTTTAAGGCAACCTGGGATTTAAAGCATTTATAGTGTGAGGTTCATGATAAGCAGGGGAAACACTTGCTTCATGCGGAATCTGGGAGATGGTACGAGCAAAGCAAGCTGGGTCATGGTATGAGCAGAATGGAATGGATAAAAGCCTGACATAGCTCAACCCCACTCACTTCAATGAGACAGAGCTGCAAATAGACCATGTTACAGATGAGCTGCTGCTTCACGAAACTGAACTGTGGATTTCCAGGTGTCGCCCTCTACCAATCAGATAACGATGGTCTAACCCATGAATAATTCTCAATACGCAAGACCTGAAAAACCTCTTTAACGTTACAATAGAGTTTACTATTCATTCAACCTTTAAAGTTTCCTGTATGCCTCTATATTTAAAAAAAAAAAAAAAAAAAAAAAAAGACCAGTTACTACTATTGTGTACAGAACCTCTATTAGAACAGATAAATGCACTGCAGTGCAGTCATGACTGTGTACGGCAAGCCCGTCTTGATAATGAGAAGGTACGGATCTCATCATGAATCAGGCACATTTTCTGGGCCATCCACTTGTCTAAAATCTACGGCAGCTAGGAGCTGCTGCAAATTTCGATGCATCAATTACTCCAGCAAACTGGCGCAAATGATGATGATGAATCTGGTAAGGCTTGATGGTCCCACCCACAGAACACCTCCTTTTCAGGAAAATACATACATTTGTCACAAATGCAGTTGAAAATAAAAATTAAAAAAATATATATTTATTTTTTTGTTTTTTATCCAATAGGCCAGTGCCATAGATTTTTAATGAATCTGCAACACTGTGCTTATTTTTCAGCTCCCACTTCACATAGATCACCAGGGACCATTGTTGGTCTAGAATAAAACTTGGTCCGTATACAGGCAGAAACAAATTTAACAAAGTTATGCAGATAATATCGAGACATGAAAGCCAGTGACAATGTAGTATGAAGGGGCATACCTGCCTGGGAAAAGACTTGACCCACACAGAGTATGCCCTAAATGCACAACACCTCTGGGATATTAACCTTCAAGGGTAGGTACATACCATTATTAGGTATGTAACATTAGGATCATACATACCATTATTAATGTACACTGCTCTCAGTCATAGGAGCTTTATTCAGTTATGTTTTTTACTTTTCCAACAGAAGAAAAAGTCCTGCATTACAAAAGCAAACAAGATGGAATAAAGCTTCCATCATGTTTTTACATTAGAGTCAATGGGAACAAACATTGTCAGAGGGTGCGCCATCTGTATCGGTCATTATATTGCTGCGGAAGTCCATAGCTCTCGTTCTATGACAGATGAGAGCAACGGACGTTCCCAAAGGTAGTTTAAAAAAAAAAAAAACCTAAGGAGAAATGGGGTCCAGTGACCCCCATCTCTATAACAAGGGAAAGGAAAGTAGTCTGTGAAAAAAGGTCTTGGGACCATCATTTACTAGGCATTTGCAGCATGTTGTATGGATATGACACAAGTATTTTAGGTTCCAATACCCATTTAAAAATTAGGACATACATTAGAGACCAGACCAACACTTGTGCCATGCAATGCTAGGTTATACACTACCACAAGATCATATTTACAGAGAAACTGGAAATATATGAAAAGGATTCAGAACCAACACAAACACTGGGGACCCATAACTTTCTATATTGTACTGCAGTGGTTTACAATGAGTCTCTAAACAGTATGATGGCAAAAGTCTTGGTTTAGACCCAACAAAACCTATGTAAGTGCAATGTGTGTTGGTGATCGAAGAGTGACAAACATGGAATGTGCCAGAACAAAGAGCAATGAGCCCCCCTTCCCCCCCCCCCCAAACCAGTGTGTAGGAAAGCACGGCTACTGGAGTCAGGTCATCGGCTCTATGGCCATTTATTGAACATAAAATCAGCTGCAGGTATGAGCAGTGAGTACAAAGCATTCACATCATATCATAAAAGAACAGAAATAAACTGTGTACAGCATGATAGAAGCATGAGCATCACATGAGTGGACAGCAGCCAGCGAGCAGAGGAGAAAGTGAGGCACAAACCAACATTGATCTTACATAATAGAATTGTACAGTGCAGGGCCAGGTCACATAACAGAGGAGGGAGAGTAGAACCAAAAAAAAAAAAAAAAAAAAAAAAAAAACTACTCACAGGAGGTCACCCAAACTAAGATCAAAAAGAACTTTGTGCCCCCACTGATCACTAGGACACCATGATATACTATAGGAAGAACCCCTTAGCAAACATTGCTAAGATTTGTTCGTTTTCAAGCAATCGAAACAATTATTGCCCAAAATAGATACATTAACATTAAAATTCATCACTCAAAATAAATAATACATACATCATTGCTATTTTAATCAGTTTCTGAAAACTTTAGTCAACTGATCTTTACACACTTGAACTTGTGTTCACAAAATGGTGGAATGTGTACATTTCTTGTCCCCTTAGCAATAAGTATCCTTCAGCCCCACCATTAGGAGTCAACTAAAGTAAACCTTAAAGGGGTGTTAGTGTTACAAATGCTATAATACTTACTTGTCCATTTTACTGGGGATCCTGCAGAGAGCCTCTGTTCAGAAACCTGGCCCTCCTGACAGAAGCAGATCAGCCAATTGGTGGCTGAGCAGTGACATTCTGTTCAAACTGGGCACCAGCGCTCAACCACTGATTGGCTGACCTGCTCGTGCACAGGTGAATGAAGGCAAACAAAGGCTGCAGACCCGAAAGACGACACTCTGCTGGGTCCCAGGCCGGACAGACAGCCAAGTATATAGCATTTGTTATTGTAATCCTAGCCTATGCAGTAGAAATATAAACTAGAAAACCCCATTAAATAAAGAAACACTTTGGTGATTCTCCAGTACAGGTCTGTTGCATCAAAATTGAGTTGGTGGTTTAGCCTACCGACTACACAACTCTGCCCCAGTATACTGTATAATATGTGTACATATGTATTGGGGAAATGGGTACACAATTATAAACAACATAAAAGGAGTGATGTCTAAGAAATTCTAAATAACCTGGGTGAACATAAGGGAATGTTCACATACTGCCGTTGAGAACTGCATCACACACACACAAAAAAAACACCCCCAAAAACACACACATAATACCTCAACCACAGTGTGTAAATGTACCCTTAGGCTGAGGACCCACTTGTAGAAATGCAGCATTTTTGTTGTAGATTTTGCTGTGTTTAGCTACAATAGGAATGGGAAATATGTAGGAAGTACTTTTTATTCTACCTTCTGCTCAATCCACTCTTGGCTTTGGCACAAAAAAAAAAAAAAAGCTGCATTCCGCAATGTGGCGTCTCAGCCTAAGAGGGGAAAGAGTGGCCAAGTAAGATTCACAGAGGTGTAGTGGTTTATACCATAGCTAAAGACGGCTACCACTGGATTTATGCCCAGTTAAAGAATTTCTCTGGACAGTTTCATGAACTATAGATCAGTCATAATAATATGCCTTAACAGGTGGCTATAGACAACATATAAAGCTGGGTGGGGGAATGCATATGGGTCATATGAATAGAAACAATGGATTATATTTAGCTGCTCTACATAGGGACAGATGCCAAGATCTAAAGAGGCAGTCTACCAAGGAGCATTTATTGGTGAATGCAACAATCTAGAGACTGTTCACATGACTTTTGTGAGATACAATAAAAGCAGAATAATCTCACGATGATCCTCACACTTATATAATGTGCTGTACACAGAAGATAAAAGACGCTTAAATATTGAATTAATAATATTACAATAGGTTTCAACATCTCTCAAACCAGGACGGGGTAAAGAGGGATTAGTGCTCATTAAATAGTTTTGCTTAAATAATGCACACATCTAAAAACTAAAGCGATTACATACAAAGTGTACTTAACCTTTCAACAAACCTTACACGTCAGTAGTACAATGTGCGTACACAACAAATACTACTATTTCTGGACATTATGACTTGAATTCTGCATTTACCTATTTCCCCCCCCCCCCCCGCAGGATATATCTCTAAAACTTCCAAGAGCTGGTGAATGCAGACGAGATGCTATGGTGTCTCCCATAGGTTACACACAAAAAAATAGGAGATTCTACTCCATAACCCTCTCACACTCAGAAGCTGCAACTTCTCATATAAGACGATATAGAAACTGACTGTACTGGTGTGAGCTTGGGTGAAACAGAAACCTCATATTCAGCTCCAGAAGTCTCTACATAATCTGATAACTGGCCTTCTGTCAGCTTTGCAGCAAAATGTTAAACAGAGACTTCAGAGTGAAAGTCTGTTTAGGAGGGAGCAGGAGGAAAAAGGCATTTCTCTCTGACAAGACACTTTACAGTTTCTTTTATTAGCTTGTATCAGATGTAAAGTTTGTTGAAAAGTTACTAACCATTTAAACATCAATAATATAAATTAATATAGTTTTATTATAGTAGGATGTACATATCACTGACCAGCACGGGAGCACCTAGATGACATCAAGAAGTTACACTATAGCCCCCATATGCCACGGCTGTCAGTTGGACAAGTCTATTTTTTTTTTTTTAAACTATGAAGTGCTTTCCAATTTCAGTCAGTTATCACCAAGGGGCTCTTAAAGCGTAACTAAACTTTAGGACAGTAAGTATGTGACTTTCTGGCAGTAAGTATGTGTGTCATTAACACACTTTGTAATAAACAAATTTTCTCTCCTTTCTGTGAAATCCTGCATCTCTTTATGCTTTCCCTTGTTTCTGTATTGAGAGCCGTTCCTGCCTCTCACTGAATGTTACTGTGTATGGAGTATGGGCTATATAATATTTAGAGAAAATAAGGGTAGGGGAGGGTCACTTCAAACAGTTAAATCTCAGGCGTTATAAAACCTACAAACTTTCTTTTGGCGTCATACAAAAGAGGAGATGCTTTTTGTATGTTTTTATAACGAGATATAAGTTTAAAATGACCCTACATTTTACACAGCCCTCTACTCCAAGCCCACACTCCATACTCAGTAACTTTCAGTGAGAGGCAGGGACAGCTTTCAATACAGAAGCAAGGGACAGGGTGAAAAAAAAAAAAAAAAAAAATGCAGGATTTCACAAAAAGGACCCAAAATATGTTAATAAAGTATTACAAAATTTGTGACAGAAATATTGCCAGAAAATGAAAAGTTGTCGAACAGTTTAGTTATGTTTTAACTTTAGAAGGGCCCCCGACACTCTTGCTTTAGTAATTACTTGAATTCCCAACTGAAAAAACATTGCAGAGCATCTCTCTTTTTAAGAGTCAGTTGTACTGGCCCTCTGTTATTTCTATTAGAAAAGTATGAATAAAAATTCCAATGGTAATGCCTACTTGCCAGTTCCACCTGTCCCTACATAGCCACTCGGCACTGAATTAGAACCAGCCTGTGGAGTCAGTAGGCCCAAACCACGACTGACTCCTTCACAAATGACAGACAGTCATAGTCAGAAGCAGTAAAGACCCTCAAAATTCATTAAAACGCTAAATTCGTATGAACATATGCTACAAGCTATTTCTGACTCCAGGCAAAATTGGTTCCAACTCTAGATTAGACAGTGTTAGGGTACGGTCACACCAGTGTATTGCATTTGCAGCAAAGTGGATGAGATTTTAACAGATCTCATTCATAACCTGCATAAATATCTGTGTGGAATCCACAAGGAAACTAACCCGCAGTGCAGATTTTAGAACCACAGAATGTCAATTTATGTTTAGGATAACATCCATTGCAGATTTTGCAGCGGATCTCACAGCAAATTTTGCCAAGAGTCGGAAGTGAATTTCTTCCATTGCAATTTATGACCCTTGTGGATGTAACCACGGGTCAAAGCAACATGGAGCAGCTTGCTTGGCAGCCAAAAAAAAACTGAAAACTGAACAAATCATCATATACAATTGTGTGGCTACTACTAATATGCAAACCACACCAACATGTGTTTTAGGTGAAACGTGACCGCTACGAGGCCTTACCCTCAGAGACACATCTAGGAACGCATGTCCAGAGTTACACTTTAATATTCCAGAAGAGTTAAATTCTACTGTATGTTGCTGTATAAAGAGATAAAGAGTCCCATATATAGGCACTGCATCCTTACCTTATCTATTGTAGGTTTCCTTTTCAGGATTACAAAAAGTGACATTTAAGATATTAAAAGAATGCCAGTGTGAAGAACGTGCAATATATCTGATCAATTATAGAATAATGGTGATATAAAACAAAAGATATAATTTCATAATTAATCTAGCACCTATGACATCCATACCTTCATTTAGTAAGTATTCAATACCAAGATAAAGTCAAACTTGTGTTTCTACAGAGAAATTAATTTTTTTTTGGACAATTGGAATGTCTTTCCCCCCAGACAACAGAAAACCTGGCATCCACCTGCCCCAAACATTGTCGGGGTATAGGAATTTCATTCCAAGGCTAGGCTCACACTACCTTTGTGTTTATTCACACAACAGGGCAGTGTACTGCGCAGTGAAAAAAAAGTTTTTTTTTTCCCCACTGCTGACGTATATCCAAGGGTAATCTGTATTCATGGATCCCTCATGGACCTGAACCTATTGAGGCATCCGTGAAAACGGAATATATGAAATGTTCTATTATTATAGATCGGACAGTTAAAATGGTCCTGTGAGTATATCCATTATTTTCAATGCGGTTGCCTGACAGTAAAACCCTGTTGTGTGAATAAGCACTTATTTTGATCGGTTGTTAGAATTCACTATAGGATAAGAACAAGGGACACAAAAACTAATAGAATGACAAACACAATCAAGACCAAAGAAAACTTCTGTATTTTTCTTAGCATTATACAATAATGATTGATGCAGCTAGAATGTGCTCTGTCTGCATCAGTCATTCTATTAGACTGAGCACGTTCTCATCCTTAGACAAATCAGAACAATGGATCAAAATAAGGAAGTGTGTACCTAGCCCAATGTCCTTAGAGACTTCATTTTGCAATACTGATTGTTGGATAACACTACAGAGTCTGTGGTTCATGGTTATAGCAAGATATAATACATGTGGTAGTGTAATCTACATTGTAGCTTAAACGTTAATAGTGTTCTATCAAAATTATACTTACGTTTTCTTAAAGGGAATGTGCCACCAGAGGGGAAAAAAATAAAATAAAAAAAATATTGATTTAAAAATAGGTCAAACATATTTTTAAGAATTTTTAAGTTTCTCCTGTTATCAAATTATATATATTATAATATACTGCAGTACTAACTTCGGCCACTAAGACAAATAATATGCTGACACTTGCTTTCCGTAGGAGATTTCTTTTCCAGCAGCCACCTCATTTATCAGTACAATAATGATCACCACTACCACAAGACAAAATCCACCAGTCTCACTAGGCGATTTCACAGCTTTTCTACTTCCCTTCTCTTTACAGGTCTGAGCATTCCTAGAAAATTCTCTCAATTAATAGGATCTGCTCTAGACCAGTGTGTCTATGGCCCATGGTGCATCTCAAAGAAACAAGAGACATCAAACTATTTTAGGCTTAGTGGCAAGAGTTGGAATTGCAAGTTTTTTTTTTTTTTTTTTTTTTTAGGTAGATAACATGGATAATTAAAAATATCATCAAAAATTCTTAAACGATGCATTAAACATAAGGTCAGTCTCTGTGACACATTCCCTTTTAATGGAAAAGGTGTACAGAATTAACAAAGCACATCCCCCATTGATATAACAAATACCCAACTGTGCTTGTTTCTCCTACCATTAGTACAAAGCCTTTCCATGCATCTGGCAGTAGCAACATTCCTCAAGCTCCCTTTAGACATAAATAATAAAGTGAGGATCTGCCACTGAAGATAAAACCCTATTTGAGAGCAACTATGTTTACAGTGACAGATGAAGGTAGTGTGACCTGAGGGTAACCAATTGGCTGTAATGACAAAAAAATTATATATAGATACCAAGAAGTTTAACTAGGGCCACAAGATCTGTTGTACTTGCAGATGGTATAGAATCAAAGTACAGCAGTCTAAGGGTCCTGAAGACACTCAATAGTAATGAGATAGGACATTCACTCCGGTCCCACGGCTCACTGCTCTGTCTCTGACCTTCGAGGACGCTGTCTCCGTTGACCAATCGATTTCTTTGTTGCCATCGCAGAGGTGAGGCCGACCAAGCAACATAAGGAGGTGGTGCCAAACTTCACTGTATCCATCCAGCTTGGAGAGTCCTTAAGAAGGTATAACTCTGATAGATAGAGTCCTGTCACAAGGACCCAGAGGAGTGAGGCAAATGCATCAACACGTCGCATCCTAAAATAAAGATTTTTTTTTAAAATAAATATTATAAAGCATTAAATACATTCATCAGCATACAGAAGTTACACAGCAGAGATGTGGATAAAAGTTAAGGAGGGGCAAATGTCCTTACCCACTGCAGTACCTTAAAGGATTTTATTTATTTATTTTTAAACAGACATTTTTGTTACTGAATATATCCAGTACAAGGGAACATGTGTATACCAGTGCTGAGCAGTCCGGACCAATTTTGGGTGGAGTCAGCAAACGTTACAAAACTCCAAAATAAAATCATTAAATTATACTATACAATTATTGATAATTGTACACTTAGATACATAGTTAGTAGCACATTTACTTTCACAGGAATTCAATCAATGGCCTACCAACTTCACAGCCCTGGTGTACACTAGGTTTTCTGATAGCCATTAAAAACTAAATACACTAGCACCAACAGTGATCTGGTCATTACAGTCATCCTATAATGAAGGATATTATAACACCAACTGAGGTTCCTGTAAAACTGACCTAATACGTCCAGCAAGGAACATGGCAAAGACACAAGTCAAGAGGCCGAGAAACGCCAAGCCGATCTGATGGTTGCGCCCAAAGCGCCAAGCCTCATTCAGGTTTTCCAGTGTATGTTCAGGCAGAACGCCCATAACCTTATCAATGAGAGACAGTCTCCCAGAGTCTCCTGGGTGAGACCTGTTCCTGGGCTCAGTAGTTAAGTTTGCAGAGTCTTTAATAGAGAATAGGTCCCTTGTACCAAACCGCGCAACAGACACAAGGAACACACAGCTCAGGAATGCAAGGCAGCGGAGAAAGATGACCTTGGTAGGAATCCGAATAAAAGAGGAATTTGAAGAGCTCTAAAAGAAAAGAAAACAAGGACCAATTCATATGTAGTTCCCTAATACACTATTATTGTGATTACAATCTTTACAACAGGAAGAATAGAGAATTTGTTGGTTCTTTCAGCTTCCTGCTACTTCCTTAGCAGACATAAGTGGATCTGAGTGAGGCGGTGTCTGATGGACTATAGATACACTATAGAGGGCATCACTCCCTGGCCTCCAATAAAATAAGTACATTAGAGCATTGCTCTTCGTGTAGTCTATAAAGCAAGTGCATTTGGCACAGCCATCACTCACCTGTATATAACTTTTGTCCTGCTCTCGACGCTTAAATTGTTGGTTCAGCATAATGGCCCTCAACTGTCTGTTTTGGTATTTGATATAACTGTCTATGGCGGTTTGGCATGGTCGACAAAGCTTGTACATCTGCTCCAGGTGGTGCTTGTAGACCTCAATCTCCTCATCATATCGCTCCTGCAGAAAACAAGAGAACACACACCATAATGGGCTTCCTTCGAAGATCATAGAACTTTCCAGTGCTGAAAGTAGTTATGGAGTTCAAGTGGCATCAATAGGGCATTTCACATACAAAGTAAATTTAACATTTCTTAATATATCATTGTAGCAGTCAAACTCTGTGGAGCCACAGATTTAAAGTGAACCTTTCACAAGGGGACCCCCCCCCCCACCACCAAAAAACACCACACACACACACACACACACACACACACACCACAGTCCCAACATGCAGGCAACATGTTTTAAAGTCGTAAAATATTCATTATAACAACTTGTCACATATATTTTCTTTCTATACTTTGAGACAAACAAGTAGTCAGGGGCAGCCCTATAAATCCACTAAACTATATATCAATCTAGTCGGTTCCTCCTGCTCTACAACAAACTACCTGTAGATTCAACTGCATTTTCCATGTGAAAAAAACCCTTTTAAGAAATAACATGCCGGATACCTGCAACCACCAATACAGGAAGCTTAGGGTCTTACTACACAGTATTATATATATTTATTATATACACACACACACACGTACAAGTCACCAAAATTGTGTAAACCTTTTGTATAAGGTGCATTTGTGAAGTTTAACACCAGTTGTAACAACACAATAAAGTTATAAAATCAGTGGAAAAGGTAATATATTGTAGAATTTAATTAAAGAATTCATAGTAAACAGTAGTTCTAGACAAGAGAAAGCTTTTTGCCATGTCAATTAAGAGTAAATATTTCCCAACTAAGTATTTTCCCCCCTTGTTAATGAAGAAAAAAAAAAAAAAAAAAGTGATAACTTATCACATCCAAAATAACCCCAAAATAAAATTAGTACGTTATTTATTCTACATGATAAATGCCATAAAAAATTTAATTCAGATGCCAGAATTGATGTTTTCTGAAAAACAAAAAGTAATAAAAACTGATCATGAATCTTAAGTTCCCATAAAATACAAGGTCTCATAAGGCTACATTGAAATTAAAACGTAAAAAACTATGAAAGCTGGAATGGTTAAAGGCTAAATGTGTTCAATTGCTAAAAGGTTAAAACGCACATAAAGCAACAGAGTTATATGTCAAATATTTATTTCAGCCATAAATTAAAAAAAAAAATTTTGGGAGGGTTTTTAAAATTGAATATTACTGTTAGGGGGTTAAAAGCATACTATGACTATGGTAGAAATCACTTTATGTCTAAATAAAGAAATGGATCTTTATGGACTGACCACGCATATGACCGTACACAGAATGCAGTCGAATGACACTTGCAGTGACATCTGAGTGCATTCCGTGATGCATTCACATTTATGGGGCTTCTTGGTCAATTCCGATCCAATAACAGAGCAAAATAAGACCTGTTCTATAATCATTCAAGTTATCGGAAAGGAATAGATCTGGAAGCCCCATTGACATGAATGCATTACAGAATGCACTCTTATGTCATCTAACTGCATTCCGTGATAAACTCGGTCGTATGCATGGGCCAAGTATATGGTACTTGAATTTACATGAAAAGATGAAATATGTGCAGGGTCTTGCTGGGCAGTCTCTTATATGACTGTACAAGCCTTCGTACATGATGTCATATCAGTTTTTCTGATGTTAATAATCAAATCATGGCTGAAACAGTTTGTGTCTCAGCCAGGGGACGTGTACAATAAGGAGCAGTCTGCCCCTTCCCCATCCATTACTGATCTGTTCTGCCAGGAATAAGTATACAATTGCAAATACCTGAGAAAAGCCCAAGCGACCATAACAGGAGATCCAGAAACACGACTGAAAATACAGGGCAAATACATGCAACACAACGCAAGAAATAAAAAAAATCTTTGAGCACAGTCAGTAAAGCTGCTGGTGTCTGAATAATATGCACAAGTCGCCAGAACTATATAGAAGGCTTACCAACCTCAATATTCATAGCTCTGCAGTCGGTGGAGGGTGTACTACATACATGAGGCAGCGCACACCATCCACCAGGCCTTGCGTTGGGAGGGGAAATGTACGCCAGCTTGTAATTGGCGTACGTTTACCCCATCATTTATGCCAGATTATGCCCCTCCCTGTCCGCCCTCACCTGCCCCCCTTTTTGGGAAAGAAACAAAAGCAGTGAACTGCATAATAAATGTTCCCCATTGTGCTTACTAATTTAGCTATAACTTTGCATAGAATTCACTACATAACTGAACAGAATATGTTGCATTACATACTGTACATAATGAAGTTTCTAAAAATATATGATGTCATGGTATTATTACTAATAAAACTGCTGTTATGAACCATTACACATGCACTTTTTCCCCCTAAGGTTTCCACAATTTTGGCCACTCAAACACATAGATAAGATTTATTTATTTTTTTAAACTTGGGGACGGAAACTAAAGGAGTTGATTCTGTATGAGATTACATAGTCCATGAATACCCTTCCTAAGGATCTAGCACCTACTCCTCCAAAACAACCAGTTTTGTTTCTGCTTATTACCCAGGGCATTTTACTCACCTCCTCTCTGGGTAAGAATGATGCCAGCTGCTTTATCTTGGTGCTCTGATTATTGTTACATTTCCTACAGAGCAGCGTCCCACAGTTCACCCACTGTTGCGGCTTTGTAGCTTCTGCAAGTGTGCTCCCACCCGACACCAAGTGGTTTAGATGTTCACTGTGTTGTGCTGGAATAGGTTTATTGTAGTCACCATTCTGTAATTAGACAAGGGAAAGGATTACACGATTACAGGATCTATGCTTGCTGTCAGTGAAAAGAAGCACTGAGCAGAGGCTAAATAACTGGAGACCTAAATCTTCTTACATCTGAGAGTTTATTATAATCATATTCAACCTAGACAATCCCCTGTGATATCCTTCTTGATAGCTTTGTTGCAGTGTAAGGATTTGTGCAGCCAATTTTTTGTTTAAACTCAGAGGATTGCCTACACTGGATACAGAGTAACAAACCATCAGCTATTAAACAAACATCTGCAAGAGTTTTCAGACCCTAGATGATGATAAAGTGATTTTTACCCCCATTCACTGACAGTAAGCAGATTTTGAAAGTGTTAAGGAACTGAAGACATCCAGATTTTATTTGCATAAGAATAGTGTACACACCATACAAAATCACGTGGGTGCTGTCCTACTAACAGCATGTTTGGATATGAATGGAATCCAAGACCACTGTATCCCTTCAATCCTTACAAAGACAAGGGGTTAATTATTGCTATATGCAACTTTTACTGCTCTAAGGATGTTCCCATTAGTTTCATTGATTTCAAGTCAGCATATTATTGTGATGAGGGTATGTATATTTTTGCAATAATTTTTGGATTGCTCCAATGCATCTAAACTAAAGCAATTTTGAAATTATTTGTCATACAAACTAATCTGGTACTGGCTTGCATATACTGCTCTTATACAGACCTATGTGCAGCCATAATTACAGTTAGAGTGATCCTTCAGTTAAGACTCCATTTCCATTGAAAAATCATATGATTTAAGAAGACGCCGTAACCAAACATTTTCCACTTTTTGTACAAAGAGTGAATGCAGGGGAAGAAAGAACAAAGCTTTACACAGTAATTTATATACAACTCAGTATTATAGAAAAATCAATTCAATTTTCCCAACCTTCCACCCCTACAGCAGGCAAGTCAGCAAGTAGAACAATACCCTGTACCACCTTGATGGCAAACTACCAGTTATGTGTAATAAACAGACAAGACCATGGGTAATTGGGAACTGCCGTAATACAGATCTTAAGCAGATAAAGGGGGCAATGCGTCTCTACAAACTACACAATATCAATAATTCTATAAAAATTAAAAATAATATTTTTAATTGGAAGCTGGAGTCAGAAACTTTTTCCCCCAACTCCACCCAAAATTAGGCCATGACTGGAGCCACAGTCCTGGGTCTAACCTATGAAGAATCAGTAGCTTTCAACCTGGATGAAGATATAGGAGACCCCCCCCCCCCCCAAGGCCAGATGGGACTCCATGTCAGAAATAATCTCTCTTTCCCCAACTCCTGCTTCTCTATAGAAAGAAAATCCTACATCATGCAAGGACATTGGTTTACAGCTCAGCTGCTGGCCTAAACACTATACATCTCCTCTCTCTCGCTGCTTCCTTTTTAATCCTATTTCTTCATCAGGTAATTAAAAAGGCAATAAGCAGCTTCATAGACGTCATGGCCAGGACCAAGACTAGGAATAATGCAGTACCAGAATTTAACAAAATCGCCACCCAGGGAAGGCAAATGAGCATGGTGGAACTGGTGAAACCACTTATGTAGACTTGTTTGGATTCATATAACAAAGGGAGGAGGAAAAAAAATCGTCTTTTAGAAGAATGGTGCTTAACCCAAGACATGCTCTACAGTTACTCTGCTTCCCATAATTTAGAGTATAGTATTAGAATTGCTGCTCTGTACTCCTCCATCTGGTATGTTCACTAGGCCTTAGTGACACTGCTGCCAGAAAGTTTTTTTAGGGAACAGGACATTACATGGTCCCAGGAACAGAAAATGAGCACAACTAAAGCAGCTATGCTTACCTCACCTTACCTTTTTTTCTCCCTTGTGCCCCCCCCACCTCCATTTGAAAATGAGCCTATGTGATTGGGCAACTTCACAATCAAGCTGTCAGTAAGTTATGTGCTCCCCTCCAGAGCACAGACCTCCTCTCTACTCCTCTGATGAGCACAGGGTTTCCTACATTAAACAGGTGAAACTCACCATGCAAGTCTAATTGAACCTCAGTCTGACTCCCATAGACTTGCATCAATTGTTTCCTGTATGAACAAGAGGTTAAACTGTGTGTGCATCAGGTATGCAGAGAAGAAGCCAGTGCTCTAAAGGAGAGCATATACCTTCACAATAAAGTGGTCAGTAAGTTATTCAGTAAAATTACACTACACAAGCTCATTTTTAAACGGGGTACACAATAATAATTTAATGGGCCATTACAATATTCATTCTCTAGAGTTGTGCTTAGCACCCTTTGTCTTAAGGCTCAAGAGTCATGAAGAATGCAAGGAAGGTCACAAAACTGCTGCCAATTCTCACCTCTTGAAAGCCGTTGTACTGCTCGCAGTTGGGGCAGTCCCAGCAGTTTCGATTGCCATAGGGCACCAGAGTGTTCTGGCTGCAGAACCAGCAGTTTACCTTCACATGTGTTGGAGGTTTCCTGCAAAACAGAACACAAAAATGTGTCATATTTCCAGCATTAAAAGGATCAAACACTTATTACAAACCTGGTGTAGCGCCACACCTGCTGGAGCACCTCCTTCTTCCATGATCGCTGCCCAAAGGGCATGTCAGTTTTGTTTTTTTTTTTAAAAGGGGGCACAGAGTGGCATCTGCAAAAGAAAATGGAGGCTACAACAGGTCTGGCTCCAACCTGTGTGTGCACCAGACACCTAATTTTCATATGTAATACAAGTTAAATTTCTGACACAAGACAGACATGTTCATTATGCCACCAAGGCCTACAACAACATAGGTTGACTAGGTTCACATCTGTGTCAGAGTTTGTTTGGTCCTTTTTCGTCTGGCAATTTTAGTTTAGTTTAGCACTGCTCTTGCTGCTCCAGTGGGATAAGTAATGGGGAGGATCAACTCTGCTTGGGGTGGTGCAGGCAGAAAATGGTTGGGGTTTGAGTGGTAAGAGCGATACTCCAGGTAGCTGAAGGACCACCCAAGTGCACCAACTACCTCATTTGCGTAAGTCTTCAAAGTGTTTTTTCTCCAAATCTTTGAAAGGGACATAGATAAGACCGGTATTTTGTTTATCACTGTAATGTGCTCTGTAATGCAGTGAAAGCAGTTGAATATGCTTGGGAGAGGTAGCAGACTGACATTAACATATATAATCACCTTTATAATATATTACAGGTAATCAGCAGGCACACAGCAAAATATACGCCAGTCAGTGCCAGTTCTGAAGCAATGACAAGGCTGAACCAAATATGACTGTGCAGCTTACAAGCTCCAGCCTGCAAGATGACAATAAAGAACAACTTCCTCTGCCAAATGTGGAAATAATCCTAGAATATTGCATCTAGATTCTCTGGGCCTGACAGCAAGAACAGCCATATGCTTCAACAGTACAGGGATCCCAGCAGTCATTGGCAGACCAACCACAGTTACGTGCCAGTAGCAGATTCCATGGCTCTAGGTTTTTCTTAAGCCCCTAGCTATGAGTTCTGACATGATATGCTTACCAAGATCAAGATAAAGCTAAGGCTGGGCACATCTAAGATGTGAAAATTGGCTTTGAAAATACTGTGAATAATTGTTCACTATGACCGACTATCAGCTTAAAGGGGATGTCCAGGAATTGGACAAACTACGGAGATGCCTGGAGCAGGTGTAACAAAAAAAAACAAACAAACCTGTCAGGGCGATTTGGGACACTAAACCACCAACAGATCCTTAGTGTCCAAAATAGCCCTGTTGTAAAGCTGTCTGTGCTCATATTAAAAAATAAATAAAAAATAAAAATAATATATATATTTTTTTTATACTAATCCATGGATAAGTTGCATCTGGCTAAACTCTGGTGCTGCTAGCACTTGCGCAGTGGTTCAGTAAAGCCAGGGTAGTCTGGAACATGTGCAGTTATACACATTCTTTGGCTTCACTGAACCACTGCGCAGGTGGCTGGGAGTACAAATGCTATTTTTTTTTTTTTTTTTTTCAGTGCTGGCATGTACACCTTTATAACAGGGCTATTAGAGACGCTATATCTCAGGTTCATGAGGACCAGTAGGTGGTTTAATGCCCCAAAATCCCCTGACAGGTACCCTTTAAGGAGGACTTCTGCTCCTGTCATACAAATGCTGGAGAAGACATGACCTCAAGTCTCGGACCACTCCCCACACACTTACCCTTAAAAACCAAACAGTGAAATTTTGGAAATACTTTACATCAGGCAGAGGGCATTATGAATGTTCTTCTCTATGTTCATATCCATAGCCACTTTCCATGTTTGCTTGGCCATCCATGGAATCAGACATCAGTCTGGTCACATGACTAACAGGTCAGAGTTTAACAGATTACCTTTAGGCTAAGGCCCCACGTTGTGGAAACACAGCTTTTTTAGTTGCAGATTTTTCTGCGTTTTTTTGAGCCAAAGTCAGGAGTGGATTGAGTAGAAGGTAGAATTTTAAGAACTTCCTTTCTATTTTACATTCCCTTGTAGCCAGTCTTGGCTTTGGCTCAAAAAACCGCAGCAAAATCTGCAACAAAAAAAGCAGTGTTTCCGCAACATGGGGCCTTAGCCTTAAAAGGGAAACTGTCAGGAGGTTTGGGGCCACTAAACTGCCAGCTCAGCATCACAGTTCTGAGGTTTATGGTCCCAAATATGTGTAAGTTACAGCTGCCCATCACCTCAAAGTGGAGAAAACTGTGTTATAACTCACAGGCAGAGAAGCAGAAAGCTCGCATCAGCACATGCCAATTGCAGCTGGTGAAGTCAAGGTCAGTACACATTGGTTCACTGCATGCCCTGCACATCGAGCATGTGAGCTGTGAAGCGGGGTGTACAGGCTTCAGCTTCAACGGGTACAACATCTATGCTCCGATGTAATAATTCTGGTTCCTGGTCACATCTCCCATTAAGTAATAACTCAATTTCCTTCACATTACAGGGATGCCTGGCTGTAATTTACACAAGTTGGAAAATATTTAAAAAAAAAAACAAAACAAAAAAAACACAATAACTGCTGCATAATGACATGCTTGCAGCTTAGTAGCCCCAAACCACTGGACAGGATCCTGTGAAATGTGCTGCTGTTGTCTAGTAACAAAAACTATCAGAAACTGGAATTTAGTTTTTAATGTGATTGGAGAAGAAAGTCACAAGCTGATAAAAATCAAGACAAGATTCCTTCTATTATTTAATCTACAGTCATGGCCAAAAGTTTTGAGAATGACACAAATATTATATTTTCACATGATCTGCTGCCCTCTGGTTTTTATGTGTGTTTGTCAGATGTTTTTATCACATACAGAAATATAATTGCATTCATATTATGAGTAACAGAAGCTTATATTGACAGTTAGAATGAGTTAATGCAGCAAGTCAATATTTGCAGTGTTGACCCTTCTTCTTCAGGACCTCTGCAATTCTCCCTGGCATGCTCTCAATCAACTTCTGGACCAAATCCTGACTGATAGCAGTCCATTCTTGCAGAATCAATGCTTTAATTTTGTCTGAATTTGTTGGTTTTTGTTTGTCCACCCGTCTCTTGATGATTGACCACAAGTTCTCAATGGGATTAAGATCTGGGGAGTTTCCAGGCCATGGACCCAAAATCTCTATGTTTTGTTCCCTGAGCCATTTAGTTATCACCTTTGCTTTATGGCAAGGTGCTCCATCATGCTGGAAAAGGCATTGTTGAGCGCCAAACTGCTCTTGGATGGTTGGGAGAAGTTGCTCTTGGAGGACATTCTGGTACCATTCTTTATTCATGGCTGTGTTTTTAGGCAAGACTGTGAGAGAGCCGATTCCCTTGGCTGAGAAGCAACCCCACACATGAATGGTTTCAGGATGCTTTACAGTTGGCATGAGACAAGACTGGTGGTAGCGCTCACCTCTTCTTCTCCGAATAAGCTGTTTTCCAGATGTTCCAAACAATCGAAAAGGGGATTCATCAGAGAAAATGACTTTACCCCAGTCCTCAGCAGTCCACTCCCTGTACCTTTTGCAGAATATCAGTCTGTCCCTGATGTTTTTTCTGGAGAGAAGTGGCTTCTTTGCTGCCCTCCTTGAGACCAGGCCTTGCTCCAAGAGTCTCCGCCTCACAGTGCGTGCAGATGCACTCACACCTGCCTGCTGCCATTCCTCAGCAAGCTCTGCACTGCTGGTAGCCCGATCCCGCAGCTGAAACACTTTTAAGAGACGGTCCTGCCGCTTGCTGGTCTTTCTTGGGCGCCCTGGAGCCTTTTTGGCACCAATGGAACCTCTCTCCTTGAAGTTCTTGATGATGCGATAGATTGTTGACTGAGGTGCAATCTTTCTAGCTGCAATACTCTTCCCAGTTAGGCCATTTTTGTGCAGTGCAATGATGACTGCACGTGTTTCTTTAGAGATAACCATGGTTAACAGAAGAGAAACAATGATGGCAAGCACCAGCCTCCTTTTAAAGTGTCCAGTGGTGTCATTCTTACTTAATCATGACAGATTGATCTCCAGCCCTGTCCTCATCAACACCCACACCTGTGTTAATGGAGCAATCACTGAAACGATGTTAGGTGGTCCTTTTAAGGCAGGGCTGCAATGATGTTGAAATGTGTTTTGGGGGATAAAGTTCATTTTCTAGGCAAATATTGACTTTGCAAGTAATTGCTGTTAAGCTGATCACTCTTAATAACATTCTGGAGTATATGCAAATTGCCATTAGAAAAACTGAAGCAGTAGACTTTGTAAAAATTTATATTTGTATCATTCCCAAAACTTTTGGCCATGACTGTATGGAATGTAGAAAGTCACAGATAAGTGGAACACTTTAAGAGTGGACTTTACTCCGATCATAAAACGAAACACTTTCCGCCAGACACTTGTGCAGGAGCAACTGGTCACCAACATCCTGACGCCAACAAACAGATGAAAGAAGAGACAAAGAGACTTTGTCGAGACACCCTCAATTCCTGGACGGATTCCTTAGCAGCTGGAAAGACAGATGCCCAAGATCTGCCAGTTCTTAGCCATGCCACCTTGTCCTTTCGACTGTAACGCTGCCGGATGTTTGGTTTGGGAGTTGTTAATCTTAGGTGACATTAAAAAGATAGTGACTGTTGACTGGGGAATCAATCTAACAATGTGACCCTGAACATAAGGCTAATGCCCTCTTCCATTCAGAACTGAAAATTATTTAATAGTGAAAAAATCTTCAATGACAATAGCAAAAGCGGACACAACACCTGTGGGGGCGCCAGGCAGACAGAAGCGCCGTAACAACACCACAACAGACAAGCAGGTGCCAGCACAAAGTCACATGACCACAACAGAGGAACTCACATGGAAAATACACGAGGAGCCCCCTGAACCAAACACTGTACCCTTAATAATATCTACAAAAGTGCACCCACAAGTATATCCCTTACACCCTGCAGCACACCTACAATTCCTGAAACAATGAACTCACAAGTACCCCAAAAGCTGTATTACTCCAACAACTCATGGAGTGTAAACCCTTGCAGGCAGGGCCCTCTATCCCACTGTGCCAATTGGTCACTGTTGGTATTATATTTGTCTTGTATATTGTTTGTACCGTATGTAAACGCTCAAATGTAAAGCACCATGGGGATTAATAAATCTAACGTACAGCACCGCGGGACTAATTTAAATGTGTTATATATATATATATATATATATATATATATATATATATATATAACGTACAGCACCACGGGACTAAAATAAATGTGTGTATATATATATAAAACGTACAGCACCGCGGGATTAAAATAAATGTGTGTGTATATATATATATATATATATATATATATATATATATATAAATAAAACGTACAGCACCACGGGACTAATATTAATGTACAGCACTGCCGGACTAATATAACGTACAGCACCGCGGGACTAATATATATATATAGATATATATATCTATATATATATATATATATAAAACGTACAGCACCACGGGACTAATATAGCTATATAAATAAACAACAGAAACACAGCCCCTTCCGCCTGTCTCCTGACCCTAGCACTGCACCTCTCAATACCTAAAATATCCCTTTCTAGTACATCCCAACATCCCTATATTCCTGCCCTCACATTGACACAGCCATGCATGTGCCCCTGAAACTGCCTCCCCTAACACAGTCCCAAACATCTCCGATGAATCCCTCCATATATAGCGCCCCCTACCTAGGAAGCCGAACAATGGGGCTCCATTCCATTCTATACAGGAGGTCTAGCTCTCATATAGTGACACTCCCCTCAGCACATGCTGCCGCACAAGGATGCGGGCGGGCGGTGACCACTACAGGGCCTATGCTCCCCAGTCACACCGGGGTAGGTCAATAACAGACAGTGCTTGGGTTAAAGCCCCCTCCCCCACTCTACACCTAACAAAGCCCCCCTCAGTTCCGTCCATTCCTCACCTCCGGAGCAGCCTGTACAGAAGCAGCCCGGTAGCCCCGGCGGTGGCGGTTAAGCCGGCCAGGGGCAGCAGAAGCGCGGTCCCGTCCTCCATGCGGCGCCGGATCTCCTGGACCTCGCTCTCCGGTGTTTCGCGCTGTCTACTACCCGTCCCCTGGCAGCCAACCAATAACACGGCTCCGTCTCCTAACCCGGGCTACGAGCCACACCTACCCGCACCGCGCGGCCAATCACAGGGCGGGGAACTGCGTTGATGGGCGGGGATAGAATTTGGCGCACACGTGGGCGGCCCCGTTCTCTGGAGGCGTCAGTCGTGAAAGGCCGAAATCGTGCGGGGGATCGGGAGGGGGGAGGTGATTCACGGGGTCGTGCCGGGCTGGCTGACTAATCTACAAGGACAGGGGATTCCCTGGCATGGCAGTAGTTAATGGAAGTGGGTTTGTTGGTGATTACCATGAAGTTCCTTCACTTCAATGTGATGGACAGACCAGATGCCGAATTATCAGATATTCGGGAATCCTCACCTGTAGAATAGAGAACCTGTAGGAAGGATGTAGGAGAAATGTAGCTGGTTATGTAGAATACCACATCCTACTGCAGTCCTGTGCCAGATGATGGATTGTCAGGTGCAAAAATGAAATATATGGCAGTGGTCATTGTGTGACAGTCAGTGTGATTTCTGCCACAATGGGTATCCATGTTTTTTAGAACACCAATGTACGGATCTGCCATAAAGCTCAGGCTACATGGCAATTTCTGCATGCTTAGCATCTAAATCCAAGTATGTGGTTGAGATCTGAACAAAAGTCATCCACATGCAGTGGAAAATTTCCTCTTGGAAAATGACCTGCGGTGCAGCTATACCTCCTGTCAATTTCTGCTGCGAAAACTGCACACGTATGCTGCTGATATCCCATTGAATTTAGTAGGGTACAAGAGATCTGCTTGTTTGGGTAAAATTAAGGGTATGTTCACACTCCCTTCATTTGGAGCTAATTTTGAGCCATTTTCCACCTCCGAATCTGCTATGAAAAACGCCCCTAGTTTGCCTCCCATCGTTTTCAATGGGAGACAGTGATGGGCACTTCTTTTTTCAGTGCACTAAAAAGAGTTGTGTCTTGCCATGTTACCACAGAAGCCACAGCATGTGGCCACATACTGTGTAGCTCCACTGAAAGATGCTAACCAGCATGTAAACCACCATCAAAAACCGCCTTGGCTTTTTGCCGTGGATTCCACAGGTATATACTCATCAGATTTTTCCAGTGAGCATTTTGCAAAGAAACATAGTGGGGCAAATTCATCGTTCCCCCTACACCAGAAAACTGACGATGGGACTCAGTCGTGTGCAAGGATCGGGCCCTCCCACGCATGTGCAATAGAGCAGAGTTCCGGCACTTTGGCTCTATTGTGCAGAAGTCGAGAGAAGAAGGAGCCGGCGGCACAGAAGAAAGTGATCTCCAGGATAGGAAGACAGGTAAGTATCGTGGGGTGGGCTGAGTTAGTTAGGTAGGGGTAGTAGTCTGTGGGCTATCTAGGTAAAAAGGTGTGTGTGAGGAAGGGGGATGGAGTGAGAGGGGGATCTGAGTGAAGCGCAATGCTTCATTGTAGTTGTAGGATAAAAGAGCAGGAGGTTAGGGCCGGTTCACATTTGCTTACAGCACTTTCCTCTCCGCTTGCTTTGTGCGGAAACCACACAGACCCCATTATAGTCTGTGGGGTCCGTGTGGTTTCCCAGGTAAACCGCTTTTTATGCGTATAGGTTTCCATTCGGAGGGGTCCCCAAGCGGACTCCCCGAACGGAAACCGAACGCAGTTGTGAATCGGCCCTTACTCATGTAAACAAATGCAGAAGATGGCAGGAGCTCCCAGCAAAACCCAGAAATCACTCAAAACACTGCCAAAGGTATTTGGGTGCACTTATTAACCCATTAACAGCATTAACAGACCTTTTTTAAAAAAAAAAAAAAAAAGTTTTTTTGCCCAGAAAACCCTTTTAATTAAAGGCTTTAGTTAAAGCCTTGTCTCCACTTATCTATAATTTATGAATTGGAATCTTGGAATCCCAAAGATAAGCAGTGATTGTCATGTGGACTTCCTCTTTAGGCTAAGGCCCCATGTAGTTTCCCGTAGCATATTTTTCCGTAAAATGGGTTTGGGATTTGCTAGAATCCCACCCACTTTGCTGTGACTATAAAATACCACGTTTACGCCACATGGGTCCCCAGCCTTAACTAGGACCCATTAGCTGTCTAACAAAACTGATAATTGTGACAGGGTGAAAATGCTGATTGATGCTATGAATATTCCTATCAGGGTAAATTATCACATTCAAGCAGGGCCGCTTTAACCATAGGGCCAACGGTGCCACCGGGCCCTATGAGAGCAGGGGCCCCCTTGGGATAGTCCTGCATTTGCTGTCCCAACTTCAGCTCATCGGTGTCCTCTCAGGACGCCGACGAGTTGAAGACAGTGATGTATCTAGCGGCGGGGGGGGCCTGGAGGGAGGTTGGCCTGACTCTGTGGGGCCCAAAAATAAAGACATGCATGTGTTGCCATTCTGCAAGCCGTCTGCACACAGGACGGCACAATGACGTCATAGCATTGCGCTTCCTGTGGTGGCAGTGGAGCAGCAAGGGATCGCAGGCAGATGAGTGAAAGTTTTATTTTTTTGGGCAGTTCTTATATATGGCGTAAAGGGCACATTAGGGGACATTATTCCTATAAGGGGGAGGTCATTTATATAAGGGGCATAGAGAATATAGGGGGTCATTGGGAGTATTATTACTATAGAGGGAAGTTATGTAAGGGGGCTTAAAGAATATAAGGGGCTGCATTATATACAGTATATATGATATACAGTGTGTGTATATATATTTATTTATATTAAATATGGCCCCCTTATATTCTTTCAGCTCCCTTATGTAAATTATCTCCCCACAGTAATAATGCCCCTAATGACCCCTTATAGGGGAAATTAATACTGGGGGAGATTATTTACATAAGGGGGCTTAAAGAATATAAGGGACATTATTTATAAAAGGGGTTATTAGGGACATTGTGAATATAAAGGGTCATTAGAGGACTTTATGAATATACTGGGGTCATTAATATAAGGAGGCATTAGGGGAGCAGTATTTATTACAGGGGGCATAATATAAGGGGGCAATTGGGCAGTATTAAATTAAGGAGCACTTGGGCTTTATGACAGGGCTCTTACAACTAATTTTTATTGATGATCAGGCCTAAGAATACATCATCAATAAGAGATCAGGATTATGACACTTGGGACCCCACTGATCAGCTGTTTGAAGGGGCCATGATGCAAGTGCAGGCATAGTGACCCCTTCTCTGTTTGTATTGCATGCTGTACTGTTTTATAGTGACCATGTGATGTATAGGATGGCCACTATGTAACGAATGATACAATGTAAACAGAGAAGGGCTCATGGTGCTTGTACAAGTGCTGTGGTTCCCTTCAAACAGCAGAGCAGCGCGGGTCCCGGACGTCGAAACTTCAGTGATTTTTTTTATTGAAAAAGGAGCCAAAGATGTTTGTGTTGCAAACTTTACAGAGACAAGTCACAACTGGAAGAAAAAGTAGTCATGGCGGTCCAGTCCAGATAGAGACAGAATGTGAATGATTACAGTCAGAGACATCACCTGTAAGTCATGAAATGTTTCCTGTGCTGTATTCACCTAAATTGTCTGTAGTTACCACTATGCGGTCACCGTATATTGATAATATTGGTATACCAGAGTTGGGAGCCCACTTGGATGTATTTGCTCCCCTGTGCTGAACCCCTACCTATGGGTTTGCCTCAGGGTGAAGACAATGATGAAGCAGGGGGCCGTCTGCTCCCTGAAGACTCTGGACTAGAACAGCAGGGGAGTGAGGAAAGGTGAGTATTGGTGGTTTTTGTTTTTTTGGTAAAAGAGGGACATAATATTGTGGGAGCAGTTGAAGGTGGACATTAAACACTGTGGAGGCAGGTGGAGGGGACATTAATTTGGGTGCACTTGGAGGGGGACATTATGCTGTGGGAGCAGATGGACGGGGACATTAAACTGTGGGGATAGCTGGAGGGGGACATTACTGTATATTGTATGGGGCCACTAGGGAGGCATTATACTATGTGAGGGCCACTAAGGGGGCATTATAATTTGTGGACATCAGGTATTTCTAAGTGTTGGTGATGAGGGAGGGGGCCCACTTATGAAACCTTTGCCCTGGGTCCACCAATGTGTTAAAACAGCTCTGCATCCAAGGATGGTTTTACTGAAGATTGCGCATGGTTGATAACGTGGTGAGTCAATGTGAGATCAAGTGATTGTTCTGCTGCTGAGAACCTCCACAATCCTTATGTAGCACCATTGATGTCCTGCAAAGAAATCCATCTTGTCCATTGTTCTTATTGGGCACCTGCAGAACTTGTGTGGTCTGATGTAGCTTCTATAGGGAATTTCCAATTTTATGTAAATAAAGCTTAAAGGGGTTGTTCAGTTTCAGCAAATATATGTTATTGTTTGTATAATGAGAAGTTATGCAAATTTCCAATATACTTTATGTATTATTTTCTGGATCTCTGCTTGCTGTCATTCATTCTGATTACTTCCAATAGATAAAAATCAGTCCATGGTCATGTGATGGACACACAGGTGCACAGCTCGTTATAGTCACAGTAGAGTAATTAGACATCTGCCTGGTAACGAGCTGTGCACCTGTGTGTCCATCACATGACCATGGACTGTCTATCACATAATCATGGTCAGATTTACTATAACTCACGCCAGAAAATATGACTTATACCTGAAAAAGATGTCATGCCTGTCGTGTCAAGTCAGCATTGAATTCACAGTTCCATTTGGTGAATTTTGCACAAGATTTTATGATGCCCGTGCGTCTCTTTAATAAATTAGGAGCATGAATTGGTAAGACAAAAAAGGCGCAAAAAAATGTTCAATTTATAAATAACCCCCAATGAGTATTAGAGAGTACGGACTTTTCATTATACCATTTATGAACAAGCGCTTAGATCACTTATAGCAATAAAGGGTTAATATTCTGTGGTGCACGATGCTGAGATGTGACAGGAATTACAGTGTAGGTATTTCTGTGATGATCTGTAGCTGTGATGTAGGATTGTAGTATGACGATGGTTGTGGAGCTGAAGTTAGGCTTGCTTGCTGAGTGACTCGTGTCTTCAGCATCATTGAGAAGATGACTATGTGTGCTACAGTGATGCTGAGCTGCTGCCGTCTGCAGGGAAAGTGATGCCCACACACAAGGATTTATGTCAATGGATCAGGGATTCCAGCACGACTCTCACTCTGCTGCCTGCAGAGACGTGTGGTGAATATCTGTGAGGCGAACCAGACACCTCTATATACCAATCAGCCATTACATTAAAACCAGCGAATGAAGCAAATAACACTGATTATCTTGTAACAATGGCAACTGTCAAATGATGGAATATATTAGGGGAAACGCATCAGAAAAACGGCATGTGGTTCTGCTGAGGTTTTCAATGTGGTTTAACCATAGGGCCAACCATTAACCTATGGTTGCGGGGGCCCCCTCAGCTGCCCCAGATCGAGCTGGACAGTCCAAGATTTCGGTCCTGATTGATTTATTATTTATTATGCTTTCTTATATAGCGCCATCATATTCCGCAGCACTTTACAGATATTGTCAGTCACTGTCCCATATAGGGCTCACAATCTACATATCCGCTGTTCCAGGTGGCAGGCAGTGATTTCAACTCTATCTGTGTCCTTAGGACACGTTAGAGGTTGAATACAATAGTAGGGCATGGAGCTATCAGCTCCGTACTCCATTATTCAGCTGATGATGCCTGCGGCAGGGACATGCAATGAGCACCGAGCTGCAGACATCATTACAGCCGGAGCTGTGGGAACAAGGTTCGGTAAGTATTCTTTGGGTGTTTTTTTTTGTAACATTGGTGGTTGAGGGGGCAGGGGAAATTAAATTATGAAGGGCGCCCAATTTCAAAAAGTTTGCATTAAAACGGCCCTGCAGCCAACAAGGTACAATGAAAATCACGTCTTTTTTTCAATGCGGTTTAAACCACACCTTTACCAATACATGTGGACATAACCTTATGCAATAAGTGAATAGTTCGTTCTTGAAGTTAATCGGGCAGATTTATTAAAATGGTGTAAAAGTAAAACTCTTAGTAGCCCATAGCAACCAATCACAGCGCAGCTTTCATTTTGTATTATGCTCCTGAAAAATAAAGGTTGCATTGTGATTGGTTGCTATCACGTGTTGGAATCATGAAAAACTTGTACCTGTCAAGAGAAGACAGACAACATATTACATTATCATGCGATAACACAGTACTACATCATAGTACTACATCATAGTACTACATTCATACAGTGGGGAAAAAAAGTATTTAGTCAGCCACCAATTGTGCGAGTTCTCCCACTTAAAAAGATGAGAGAGTCCTGTAATTGTCATCATAGGTAGACCTCAACTATGAGAGACAAAATGAGAAAACAAATCCATAAATTCACATTGTCTGATTTTTAAAGAATTTATTTGCAAATTATGGTGGAAAATAAGTATTTGGTCAATAACAAAAGTTCATCTCAATACTTTGTTATATATCCTTTGTTGGCAATGACAGAGGTCAAATGTTTTCTGTAAGTCTTCACAAGGTTGGCACACACTGTTGCTGGTATGTTGGCCCATTCCTCCATGCAGATCTCCTCTAGAGCAGTGATGTTTTGGGGCGGTCGCTGGGCAACACGGACTTTGAACTCCCTCTCAAGGTTATCTATGGGGTTGAGATCTGGAGACTGGCTAGGCCACTCCAGGACCTTGAAATGCTTCTTACAAAGCCACTCCTTCGTTGCCCTGGCGGTGTGCTTGGGATCATTGTCATGCTGAAAGACCCAGCCACGTTTCATCTTCAATGCCCTTGCTGATGGAAGGAGGTTTGCACTCAAAATCTCACGATACATGGCCCCATTCATTCTTTTATGTACACGGATCAGTCGTCCTGGTCCCTTTGCAGAGAAACAGCCCCAAAGCATGATGTTGCCACCCCCATGCTTCACAATAGGTATGGTGTTCTTTGGATGCAACTCAGCATTGATTCTCCTCCAAAAACGATGAGTTGTGTTTCTACCAAAAAGTTCTACTTTGGTTTCATCTGGCCATATGACATTCTCCCAATATTCTTCTGGAACATCCAAATGCTCTCTAGCAAACTTCAGACGGGCCCGGATATGTACTGGCTTAAGCAGGGGGACACGTCTGGCACTGCAGGATCTGAGTCCCTGGCGGCGTAGTGTGTTACTGACGGTAGCCTTTGTTACGTTAGTCCCAACTTTCTGCAGGTCTTTCACTAGGTCCCCCCCGTGTGGTTCTGGGATTTTTGCTCACTGTTCTTGTGATCATTTTGCCCCCACGGGGTGAGATCTTGTGTGGAGCCCCTGATTGAGGGAGATTATCAGTGGTCTTGTATGTCTTCCATTTTCTAATTATTGCTCCCACAGTTGATTTCTTAACACCAAGCTGCTTGCCTATTGCAGATTCAGTCTTCCCAGCCTGGTGCAGGTCTACAATTTTGTTTCTGGTGTCCTTCCACAGCTCTTTGGTCTTCACCATAGTGGAGTTTGGAGTGTGACTGTTTGAGGTTGTGGACAGGTGTTTTTTATACTGATAACAATGTCAAACAGGTGCCATTACTACAGGTAATGAGTGGAGGACAGAGGAGCCTCTTAAAGAAGAAGTTACAGGTCTGTGAGAGCCAGAAATCTTGCTTGTTTGTAAGTGACCAAATACTTATTTTCCACCATAATTTGCAAATAAATTCTTAAAAAATCAGGCAATGTGATTTTCTAGATACGTTTTCTCATTTTGTCTCTCATAGTTGAGGTCTACCTATGATGTCAATTACAGGCCAGCCTCATCTTTTTAAGTGGGAGAACTTGCACAATTGGTGGATGACTAAATACTTTTTTTCCCCACTGTACATCACATATCTAAGGTTGGTAACTAGAGAGGTTGGCCCTCACCCCTCTACACAGCCACCTTAGAATAGGGCTTTTTGAGAACCTAAATAGCATAGGATTATTTGGAATGTTTAGTGCCCCAAGCAGACCTGGCAGGTTGCCTTTAAATGCTGTTGCGTTTTTTACAGGTGAAACACATTATTTAAAGGGGTTATCCAGCTTCCAAAAATTTTCTACAAATACATCCACAGTAGTGCTAAATACTCACTGTTCCCTTGTGCAGCTTTTACTTGCTGCTCCTTGTATCACTGTTATTTACATGTAGCGAATCTACATTTCCCATGATTCATCTGCCTGCTCTCACTCTGCGTGTACTCCCCCCCCCCTTCTCCACTCTCCTCTGCAATTAAATCACAGGTAATAAATCACTCCCACATCCGAGGTCACATGCTGCTGTGACATTTTATTTGCTGGCTGAACTGCTCACAGGGAGGGGCCACTATGGGACATTATACTGTGTCACAAGGACCTTTGATGTGAACAGGGGTGGGGAGTCCATGGTGCCCTTAACCAGTGACCTAGTGCCAGAGACATGGGGTGCACTTGGGGAGCAAAGGCTAGCTCACAAAAGAGCTATTGTAGAACAAAATGCTGAAAAAGCAAACTATGCCTATGATATGTGGCTTTCTGCAAATAGGGCTCCTTGTCCACTATTGAAAGCACCTAAGAACTGGACTACGGAGCAAGGAAAGGAGTTAGGTGTGATAAATGACACTGGGGGAAATATACTCCTATGCCACAAAACTGGTGTGAAAAGACTCAAACTTACACCAGACCTCACATATTTCTGAAAAAGGAGTATGGCATGGGCATACTGTGTGTAAGGCCATTGGCCTCACACGATTTATCATGAATTACTCCAGTTTTTTGGCAAAAGTGATGACTGAAATCTATGCCAAGTGCAAGCTGGTATAGATTTCAGTCTAGGCACATGGACTTCTGGAGGATGCACATAATTTATGATGAAACATGCCTTGTGCCTTTTTATGTCATAAATTAAGCACAACCTCTATGCAGGGTAGAGATACAACAGTCTTGATATATCGCCCCCGATGTGTTTTACATCATGTGGGTGACTGGGTCACACATCTGAGGGAGGGATAACACCAGGGTACACTGTGGGAAAAGATGTTTCTCCATTGGTTTTGGCATTAAAGAGGTGGTGTCAGGCTAAAAAGTTATCGCATATCCACAATTACATAGGGATGAATGGAATGGCAGTGCCCCTGTTCGATTTCTGCATCATTCAGAGGGGAGTACTAGGGGCACCCACCAATTAGACACCTTTGCTATGAGTAGGTAATAAGTTGTCATCTTGGCACAACCTCTTTATTGTGGGTGTTACATGCACCAACTACCTTAACATTGCTACAGATCAAGTACACCCTTTCCTGACAAGTATTCGGCCCCCTTGAACTTTTCAACCTTTTGCCACATTTCAGGCTTCAAACATAAGGATATAAAATTTTAATTTTTTGGTGAAGAATCAACAAGTGGGACACAATTGTGAAGTGGAACGAAATTTATTGGTTATTTTAAACTTTTGTAAAAAATAAAAAATTGAAAAGTGGGGCATGCAATATTATTTAGCCCCTTTACTTTCAGTGCAGCAAACTCGCTCCGGAAGTTCAGTGAGGATCTATGAATGACCCAATGTTGTCCTAAATGACTGATGATGATAAATATAATCCACCTGTGTGTAATCAAGTCTCTGTATAAATGCACCTGCTCTGTGATAGTCTCAGGGTTCTGTTTAAAGCGCAGAGAGCATCATGAAGACCAAGGAACACACCAGGCAGGTCCGTGATACTGTTGTGCAGAAGTTTAAAGCCGGATTTGGATACAAAAAGATTTCCCAAACTTTAAACATCCCAAGGAGCACTGTGCAAGTGATCATATTGAAATGGAAGGAGTATCAGACCACTGCAAATCTACCAAACCCGGCCGTCCCTCTAAACTTTCATCTCAAACAAGGAGAAGACTGATCAGAGATGCAGCCAAGAGGCCCATGATCACTCTGGATGAACTGCAGAGATCTACAGCTGAGGTGGGAGAGTCTGTCCATAGGACAACAATCGGCGTACAGTACACACTGCACAAATCTGGCCTTTATGGAAGAGTGGCAAGAAGAAAGCCATTTCTCAAAGATATCCATATAAAGTCTTGCTTATAGTTTGCCACAAGCCACCTGGGATGAAACCAAAATCCAACTTTTTGGCCACAATGCAAAATGATATGTTTGGCGTAAAAGCAGCACAGCTCATCACCCTGAACACACCATCCCCACTGTCAAACATGGTGGTGGCAGCATCATGGTTTGGGCCTGCTTTTCTTCAGCAGGGACAGGGAAGATGGTTAAAATTGATGGGGAGATGGATGGAGCCAAATACAGGACCATTCTGGAAGAAAACCTGTTGGAGTCTGCAAAAGACCTGAGACTGGGATGGAGATTTATCTTCCAACAAGACAATGATCCCAAACATAAAGCAAAATCTAAAATGGAATGGTTCACAAATAAACGTATCCAGGTGTTAGAATGGCCAAGTCAAAGTCCAGACCTGAATCCAATCGAGAATCTGTGGAAAGAGCTGAAAACTGCTGTTCACAAACGCTCTCCATCCAACCTCACTGAGCTCGAGCTGTTTTCCAAGGAAGAATGGGCAAGAATTTCAGTCTCTCGATGTGCAAAACTGATAGAGACATACCCCAAGCGACTTGCAGCTGTAATCGCAGCAAAAGGTGGCGCTACAAAGTATTAACTTAAGGGGGCCGAATAATTTGGCACACCCCACTTTTCAGTTTTTTATTTTTTACAAAAGTTTAAAATATCCAATAAATTTCGTTTCACTTCATGATTGTGTCCCACTTGTTGTTGATTCTTCACCAAAAAATTAAAATTTTATATCTTTATGCTTGAAGCCTGAAATGTGGCAAAAGGTTGAAAAGTTCAAGGGGGCCGAATACTTTCGCAAGGCACTGTATCCTGGTTCCGTGACATCACTGAGTGCACTATCCCTGTGCTGTGACATCACTGTTTATTATCCCAGTGCTGTGAAATCACCGTATATGCATTAATTGACAAAAAATAGAACATCCCTAGATAGAAATGCTGGATTGCTGCAAAACTGGGCATGGATTTATGTTATAGGCCACAGGTGTCAAACACAAGGCCCGCGGGCCGAATCCGGCCCGCTGCCTTCTGTTATCCGGCCCGGCACTTATCTGGCCCGCAGGGCCACGGCATTTTTTATTGTCTATGTAATGTAAACCAGCCCAGGACAGGCCGCTTAAAAAAACTAAAAAACAAAGCTGCGCGATACCTGTCCTGGGTTGGTTTACAAGACCTCTGCATGTCAGTGCAGGCGGCAATACAATGACGTCATCGCGCCTCCTACGCTGACACACAGATGTCGCGGACAAGAAGAGGAGGAGCCGGCTGCATCAAAGCATCGGAGGTAGGTGAAGCTGTTTTTTTATATATATAAATAGGCCGTTGCCTGCTGGAGTATCCCCGGCACGTAACGGCCTATTTACTTACCGATTCCCGCTGCTGGTCGTGGCCGCCCCCCGCTTCCCCTTCTGCTAAGGGACGCAGAAGCGGCTGTGTGCAGGAGCAGGGATGGTAAGTGAAGCCGCGGCCCGCGAACCCCATCAAATACTACTATTATTATACTCCGGGGTCTTTTCAGACCCCGGAGTATAATAATCGGAGACCCAGGGGAGGTGATAAACATAAAAACCTGTGTTACTCACCTCTCCAGCGATCCGATGTTGCTCCCAGCCGGCTTCGACCTTCTTTGGTGACGTCCCAGGTGTCACGTGAGCCAGGCCGACGTCATTATGTCACGACGCCGGTCTGTGCGACATTGAAGAAGGCCGAACGCAGGGAGCGCACCGGAGCCCAGGTAAGTAACACTGGTTTTTATGTTTGTCACCACCTGGGTCTCCGATCATTATACTCTGGGGTCTGAAAAGACCTCAGAGTATAATAATAGTTCATGGGTGGGGGGGTCACTATGGGGCATAATACCGTGTGCAGGGGCCACTATGGGGAATAATACCAATGCAGGGGCCACTAAGGAGCATAATACCGATTGCAGGGGCCAATATGGAGCATAATAACGTGTGCAGGGGCCACTATTGAGCATAATACCGTGTGCAGGGGCCACTATGGAGCATAATACCGTGTGCAGGGGCAACTATTGAGCATAATACCGTGTGCAGGGGCAACTATTGAGCATAATACCGTGTGCAGGGGCAACTATTGAGCATAATACCGTGTGCAGGGGCAACTATGGAGCATAATACCGTGTGCAGGGGCAACTATGGAGCATAATACCGTGTGCAGGGGCCGCTGTGGGGCGTAATACCGTGTGCAGAGGCAACTATAGAGCATAATACCGTTTGCAGGGGTAAACAGTATTTGTATAATGCTTAATTTTTGATATATTCAGAAAAGGATGAGGATAGTATGTAACATGCCAATGTCTTAGGTTTTAACAATACATTATGTTCTTCCTGGTTGACCTCAAAGGGCTGATTGTAACAGTAGTAATGTACAAATGTAACTACTGCTTAATAGCTCGCTTATCTGTTAAGGAGAAGTTACTTTTATACATGTGTAAAATAATCTTTGCCCTTCAAGGTACCCCGTGAGGCTGAAGTGGCCCCCGGAGAAAATGAGTTTGACACCCCTGTTATAGGCATATATGTAAATTATAACAGATGTGATCTGATTAGATGCTGGGTCTTGCCAGAAGAGGGCATAAAAGTTTTTTCCCACACTACCCTTTAACAATGACTCTCAGAGGCTACTTAAGTTTAGTTTACCTCTCTCCTGGACTGCTAGACATGCCTCTACAATGCACTCAAAGACACTGGCCGGTGGACAGTCTTTGAGAGGGTGCACATTATTGGACTGAGAGAAGCAGGATGGTTGCCTGAATGAATTTCCTGCCATCTAGGCCAATCTGACCGAGCTGTTTGGAGCAGTGGTTATGTGAAGGCGTGCATATGGCAAACAGACTCTGGAAGGGCCAGACAGATCAACAGTACAGAACATTGTTTGATATGCTGACAAGCATGAGCATCTCCCACACTTTCCTTGTCCATCATCCAGACACAGGTGACACCTTCATTATTCACCCAAGACTCTGACCAGATGATTTCCAGGTGTTTAGCAGAAGGAAAAATATTGACATGACACCCATTACGTGTCCTGCCATTGACAGCCAGCCAATGTCACCTTCGTTTGCAGTGGTGTTGTGAATGGAAAAACCTGCACTGCTATGGATTGGAACTGTATTGTCTTTAGCAATTAATCCAGGTTCTGTTTGGGATCCAGCAATGGCCATGTTCGAGTATTGAGGCCTGATGGTGAGTGCTTCAATCCAACTGCTGGTGTAATGTTCTGGGGAGCCATCGCTCATAACAAATGGTCAACTCTAGATGTGATACAAGAGACACTAACATCTCACTGATATGTACAGGACATCCCACAGCCATACATGTTGCTTTTCATGGCAGGACTTCCAAGCAAGATAATGCTTGCCCACACACAGCAAGGGTTTCCCAGGAATGTCTCCACCAGATTGCAACACTTCCATGGCCTGCTCAGTCACCTGATTCCAGCTTCAGTAACCTACAAATCTGTACAGGCCCAGTTGCAACAACTGTGGGTAATGTGGTGCAGGATACCATACAAAACCTGTATACTTCCATACCCAAGCAGATCTCATCTTGTATCCTCACTATCCTCCTTTCATTTGTACCATTTTCCTCAATGAATGTATCTTTTTGCTGTAATTTTGCTTACATATATCATTGCATTAACACACATACATTTTCATTCAATTCCCACAACTCATTATCTGTGTACATATGTTGTCACCATAAATTGGTGCCTAATGACAAACACATTAGTAAATCTGTCCAGTCAATGTGTTATTAAAGGAAACTTCTGGCATGAACTTGCTTCCTAGCAGAATATCTCAACATGGAGTCTTGAATGGTGCCAAGTTCACACATAGAAGCTTTCCTATAGAAATTCATTCACATGCCTTGAAATGATTTTCAGCTCCAGAGATTTAATTAAGGCATATCTACTAAGAGCAAGCCATCTGCCAAAGAGATGAAGAAGAGGATGACGACGATGGCGATAGCCAGTAGCGGACGCTGGAATCTGATTCTGTACTCTAATCCTAATTAATCACGCCCTTAAAGGGGTTTTATGGGCAAAAAATGTTTTGTTTTTTAAAAAAAGGTCTGTTAGTGCTATTAATGGGTTAAAAAGTGCACCCAAATACCTTTAGCCATGTTTTTAGTGATTTCTGGGTCTCTCTGGGAGCTCCTGGTATCTTCTGCATTTGTTTACATGGTTCAGCTTCCTGCTGTCTTAGCTAATGCATCATGATACTCGTAGGCTGACTTACACTATCTCCCTCTCACTACCCCATCCCTGTCTCTCTAGCTATTCCGCCCACTACTAGCCCTTCCCAACTAACTCAGCCCACCCCATCATACTTACCTATCTTCCTTCCATACTTCCTCCTGTGAGATGGTTCCTCCCTCTTTTCTGACTCTGCCGGCACGCGCAATAGCCCTTGTGCTGAGCAGCAGCTGGCAAACCACCTGTACTGCGTGGGAGTATTAGTGACGTTCAGTTTCCGGAAACGGAACATCACTGGATAACCAGAAAATGTCTCTGGTAATATGGGTAAATATACATTTTTGATAAATTATGTAATTTAGAAAGTAGGTGGGGGGGGAGGGTGGTTAGATTAGTGTAGGAATTACATTTTATCCCTGACAACCCTTTTAAGGCTAAGGCCCCAAATTGCGAAAACGTACCATTTTTTTGTTGCAGATTTAAAAAATTTTTTGAGGCAGGAGTGGGTTGAGTAGAAGTAGAAGTACTTCCTATATATTTCCCATTCCTTTTGTAGCCATCCAGTACATTGCTATTATTAAAGGGGTATTCCCATAACACAAAGTGATATCTGCAACATGAGGGTGCTGGAGGGTAGATCTGTGAAGATCATAAAGTCCCATAACTTTATAAGACAGGAATTGTCAGATTTATTACTATGGAATAAACAGTGACTGCTATAGGACGTTCAGGTTATAATTATATAGGGGGTTTTGCTGGGGACTATGCTACAGTGAACTTGTGCTCACCAGGAGATAGTAGGATACAGAGTATTGAGGTTAAGCAACGTACTGGGTGAAAGTGATACACTGTTATACCTAATGCAGGGACCTGAGAGGGATGAAAGGATTCAAAAAGAATTCCTTTGTCATGTTCAGCCCCCTCTTAGGTCAGCCTACACTAACGCAATGGGGCAGATTTTTAATAGTGGCTGGCGTTTTGTATGCCCTTCTTAATAATGGCCCGAATGGCGCAAGACACGGCTGATTCATGAAGAGGCTCAGGTTCTCTATAAATCAGGCACACACCAGCATGCCAGAATGGATATTTACTCCAGTCAGGACCTGAAATAAGTTTCTAGCATATCTTATTCCAATATGTTGGGATATGTCCCTGCCCCACCCACTTTCATGAAAAGTGGCAAGCAAGGTGCAGAACAGGAGATATGTTGCATCTTTAGCTCAACAGGAGGTCTTGCGGCAAGTTGCAATACATTTTCACCCCTCTAAGCCAGAAAATTGACATAGAGGGGTTGGTAAATAACCCATCATATTAGTTTGCCCAAGGTGTTAGGGCAGACGCTTGTTCCCAATTATTGCTCTGTATAACCCGGGCAGTGATCGGCCAACAAATGAGAAAACTTTTTTTTTTTTGTCCGATTACAACTTTTATGAAAGCCTGAAGCTACGGAAACAGCTCTCATTTTCCTCTACAGGTATTACAGGAACAGTGAAGAGCAGCACTGCTCGGCTGTTCCTCTAAAGGTCCTATTAGACCAGGCAATATTTCTGAATAAGTGCTAATCGGCTACAAAACGTAGCACACTAAATCACTAAAGCCAGTGGTGTAACTAGGAATGACTGGGCCCCAAGGTGAACATTTCAGACCCCAGAGTATAATGATTGGAGACCCAGGGGAGGCTACAAACATACAAAACAATGTTACTTACCTCACCCTGGCTCCGGCGCACTCCCCTCTGCTACTTTCGGTCTTTTTCAATGTTGGACCAGGAGTCACGTGAGCCAGGCATGCATCGCGATGCATAATGACGTCGGCCCGGACGTCACCAAGGAGGACCGAAGCCTGCTGGAGCACAGAAGAGGTAAGTAATAATGTTTTTTATGTTCTCTCACCTCCCCTGGGCCTCCGATAATTAATGTAGTATAATGATAGCTGTGTTTGTGGGATTCGCAGCCTTACTTACTGATCCCCGCTCCTGCTCACAGCTGCCTCCACAGAAGGGGAAGCGCAGGCGGCTGTGAGCAGGAGCGGGGATCGGTAAGTAAATAGGGCCCCTTACCTGCTGGTGTTACACAAGCAGGTAACGGCCTATAAAAAAAAAAAACAAAAACAAAAAAACACAAACAAAAAAAAAAAAAAACACACACACCACATCAGGGGCCTGCCAGGCCCTCTAATGTCCAGGGCCCTGTGGCAATCGCTACCGCTGCTACCCCAGTATTTACACTACTGACTAAAGCGAATGTTCCCCCGGCCTAAGCTTTCATTGTCAAAGCGTTTATTAGACAGGGTGTGCTGCCTCCGTTGGACGAGGATTTTCTGACATGCTGAAATCCGACGATCACCTGGTGAAGAGCAAACGCTCGTTCATTGGGCAATTGCCTGTATTAGACAGATCAATCGTCAGGTCTAAGAGTATTTAGTCCCGCCCTAGTAGACGTTTTTCCCCATCTCAGCAGTGAGATACTGAAATGAAAATAACACTTTTACAGCTAGGGCTACATGGTGTCTCTAGCTGTGACTCCTGTCTTGTGACCAAAAATCACTGTCACCCTACGACTTCTTCACTAATCTAAGTGCATGGAGTCACACAGAGTTTGATCGCAATCCCCTTAGGTTACAAAGAAGTTAATTCCCAACCAGTGACCTCTGTGCAGATATCTAGTGGAATGGAAGAGCATTTAGTTTTCATTTGGTCTTTACTGTATTGTCAATCATAACTTATTACTACCAGATACTTGGCTGTAGGAAACCCTTTCCCCCAAAAAAAAAACCCAGGCACTATTACTTAAGAAATTCTAAAAAGGCCAAAACCCGTCCCAGGTCCTCTATAGCAGTTCAACATCATTGTGCCTCCCCAAAAAAAACAAAAAAACAACAGCTAGTCATACCCCACATGATATAGAACAGTTCTGGCACTGGCAGGGTGTAAATATAGATAGGATGTATATAGAGCTGCACACCCAGGGTCATTTTCAGCTCTCTGCAGAAGCTCACCTATACTTAGAAATGTCAGACAGAATGGTAAGCCTACATTGACTCCCAATTTAAGAAACACACAGTGATATTAAAAAATGTTTAGGTTTACTCCCATCCTAAGGCTAAGGCCCCACATAGCGAGACAGTCAAAAAGCACTGTGGAAAAGACCATGGCAGAAACACATTGCGTTTTTTTTTTCTGCAGCGCTTTTCACAAAAACGGTGGACTCTCTCTCTGCGGACTTTGTCCCTATTATACCTATATGGAAAATGCCAGTGTTTCTGTAGGTATAATTGACATGCTACAAATCTACAAAAACGCAACGGTTTTAGAAATCGCAGCATTTCCACTACAATGTATTTTTCTGCAATGTGAGGATGGGATTAGCCAGAATCCCATCCACTTTGCAGGTACTGTAAAATGCTGCGGTGTTTCTGCCATGACCAAATCACGCTGCGTTTTCGGAACATGGGGCCATAACCCAAAGGTGTATTTTATATGCTGACCTATAATCCAGCATGTATCAGGTCCCATTGATTGATGCTGGATTAAAGTGATTTTATCAAACTGTACTTTGTGTGCTGATCCTAAGTTTTAGATTGTATTATACACCAAGAGCTGCATTCACTATAATGCAATTGAAATGTCCCAGCTTCCTATACTATATATATTTAGAGTCTACACAAAATTTATCATGATTCGCCATCTGAAATGTGTCCTCCTTATACTAGGCACTCCACGCTCATCTGATGTAGGACTAAGGATTATGGGCGGGCTGTTTAACACAGACGAATTCTGTCCAAGAAACTTGATCAGTGTATAGGCTGGATTTATCAGCCTGAAACTGGTTCAGCTAAACTAAAAAAACTAGCAGAATAGTAGTGCAGCTCTGGAGTACAATAAAGTCTGTAATTCGGGATCAGTACAAGATAAATTATATAATGTACGAGGCCTAGATAAAATACAGTACATAATCACGCTCTGAAAACAAACAGAACAGCACAATAAACTTTATCAACTGCAATATAAATTATGTAACAGAAAAAAAAACCCACTAACATGGCTTACTCCTCATTTATTGTGCTTTAAACACTTTTACAACATGTATGGAATAGGGGCCTAGCTTAGCAGGAAATAGGTTTGGTTTATAGCCTGACACTGTGCACCAAACATGCACAAAATTTTTGTGCATTTTTCTGGCACAAAGTAAGCCAACTAATAGGAGGTGTAAATTTAGATTAGACAGTCTAAGAATGAAACAGATTTATCACCCAGCATCAGACATTATGTCAAATCTGGTGCATTTTAATATCTGCCCCATTGACTTCACCAGAATACTGAATGCAGCACAAGAAGAAAATACAGTCCAAGGTCAGTTGCAGACGACCGTGGCCGAGCTCATTGTGCTATCCATGTTTTTCACAGACAGCACACTGACCCATTCATTTCTATGGGCCCGTACATATGACCATGAATTACACGGTCACGTGTGCGGGCCGACAGTCCGTGCTGCAAAATATATAACTAATATAGGTCCTATTCTTGTCCTATTTTGCAGCCATGCTTCCATTGCTCCTATTTATTTTCATATATTATATATACAGTATTTATTCCCAACCGTCCTGGATTTGGCGGGACAGTCCCGGATTGTGAGTCCTGTCCCGCGGTCCCAGTCGGCGGGAGGTATGTCTCGAATTCAACTCATCTGCGTCCAGAGAGGATGAAGCAGGAGCCATCCGCGGACAGCCTCTCCATCACTGTGCTCCTGTATGCACCGGCCCTGGGAGCTGTAGGCGCGATGTGATGACGTCACTCAACAGTCCTGAGAGGCAGTCCTCAGACAGAGCAGCAGGGATGCGAGGAGAGGTAAGTATCAGTGTTTTTTTTTAATGTTAAACTGTGGGGACAGATGGAGCATAACATTAAACTGGGGCAATTGGAGGGGGACATTAAACCGTGGGGGTAGCTGGAGGGAGACATGTCTACCTCTAGTTGTCCCCAGTTTAATGTCATCCCTCCAGTTACCCCCACGGTTTAATGTCACCGTCCGGATGCCCCAGTTTAATGTCCCTCTCTAGTTTCCCCCAGTTTAAACTGGGGCATCAGGAGAGGGACTTCATACTGTGGGGTAATTGGAGATGAACATTATAATGTGGGGGCATATAATGGGTGACTTTAGGAGCATTATACTGTGTGGGGGCACATAGAAAAATATATCAGAGTAGGTGGAGTCAACATAGAAGTGGGTGGGGCTAAATTTGCCACAGCACGCCGCACATACCATTCCCCTTTCTGTCCTTTGAAAGCTGGGAGGTTATATATATATATATATATATATATATATATAAAAATATATGTATATTCATTTAATGAAAGGGGCTGCGGAAGCACGGCCAACACACGGGTGACATCCGCGTGTCCTCCGTGCCTTTAATTCACAGCTGGATGCAAGCACATGGTCGTCTGCAACCGGCCTAAGTCAACAGGCCACTTGCCGATTTCCCACTGACTATATACTGTACATCTAAGCAATCAGCAATGTAGTCCTTGCAGAGCTTGCAGCTACACATGACAGTGCAGCTGCAGTAACGGGGAGGTGACTGTCAATGACAGCTGGACTCACCAAAGAGAATACAGGGACAATTTATTACCACTCTGATCACTGCATTCACAGCGCTCAATGAGCTCTGTGTATAAATATATGGAAGTTGCCATGTTGTTCCTAGAAAATTCAGATTAGCTCTACGGTGAATGCTCAGAGGTTGTATCCCTCCTGTAAGTGGGACTAAGAGTATATCAGACCCAGTTACATAGGAAAGTGGCAAAAAAAGAAAAAAAAAAAAACCCTACCAGGCCTATTAACTCTGTCAGTGGTAAGTCCTACCTAAAAAATAATTATAATGGAGAGGAACTATTTAAAAAAAAAAAAAATAATAATAATCTGTAGCACATTTTTCTATTAAAAGAAAACAAATAAAACCATAAAAAGGATGTAAAATTAACATCCTATGTATCATAGACTCTGAAAATTATTTGAACAACCCAAGCACATTAGCTAAAAACAAAAATGTGTTTTATTATGGCTTTCTGTCTATAACCAAACTAACTCACTGTGATTATCTTCTCTAATTCATTGGTGGAGGCCACCTCATTACCAAAGACCCAGGCTACAAATAATGCATTTCAATATGATATTATGTTGTGGTCACACTAAAAGGCCATGCAAGACTTCATGTGCACCACAGAGTGTGCAATCCAAGCATTTTCCGAAGTGCCAATATTTTTAGAGCATTTTCTATTCAGATCCATTGGAGTGGACACACACATAGACCTGGAAGACACTCAGCATACACTTAGGCTTCATGCACATGAAGCCAAGATATGACAATGTCTGCAATAGTCACATAAGGGATGCACTTAAATCAAAGGTGATTTGATTTTACAAATTTCCCTCTCAACAACAAAACAGTCATAAAAAGCTATCAACTACTGAAGACTAAATGACATAGCAAGCTTTAGAGACTACTTAGGTCTCTTCATCAGGCATGGTATTTTTGACATCATTTTTTCACTTAGCCATTAAAAGGTATCAACTATTGAAGACTCTCAGTTTTTATGTTTTACATCTACTGGCTAATATATATTTTTCCTCTCCATAGCAAAAATATCTTAAACCAGAAACATTGTAACTTCTCTTTGTAGGCTCCACCCTCCCCAAAGCCAAAAAAAACCCTGAATGGTGTGTTGGAAACAAGGACTAAAGAGCAGGTAATGCCCCCTCCTCCCTGTCCTGGGTTTAAACCGTTTATGAAATCATCACAGGACCAAAAACTTTTAGGTTATTTCACTCTGGTTCTTTATAGATATAAATTAGATGCAACTTGTGAAAAATACCGTGTCAGCCGAGGCTGTATATTAAATAGCAGAATTTCATTACCTTGCAGCATCAATGGGAATCAGGACTCTGCAAGTTTTAAAATAACAAAATATACAAATTAACTACTAACGTTAATGAGAAATAAAACTTCCCAGAAAGATAAAGGTGGTAAGAAGGGTGCAGTAAGCATCCAACGTCCTTTACAGTACAAGAGTCTGAGTTTGGTCAGTGTCCAGTGCTAATTTCTGCTCTCGCCATTTTACTTGGGTTTATCACGGAGGAAATAGACTAGAAGTTCATAGGTTGAAAGGACAATGGCTGTGTTGGGAATTTGCCGGAAAAGTTGAGCTAAAAGTCCTCTGTAAAAGGCTGCATAACCTTCTTCCCGTGCCACAAGTCGTGCCGTCTGACAAAACGTCTTGTACTTGCTCCCTTCTTCTCGAAGTCTTGTGCGAATGACCTCTGTAAGGAGAAGAGAGTATGCGATCAGTGCCAGTCACAGCAAGACATTATACAGATATAGGCAATTGTTAGACTCCCCAATTAGCATCCTAGATGCTATTTACCCTTGTTGAAGCATGTGATTGTCTTTGTGAGTGTTTAGCTGGACTTACATTTTCTAGGGCTAGAATATTAATGGCCTATCCCCAGGATAGGCCAACAATACCAAATCACTGAGGGTTCAGAATCTCGGCACTCACACCAATTAGACAGGGCCGCAGTACGTGTGCGAGTGCTGCATCCTCTTCATGGTTTACACTTCATACCACCTACATAATAGCAGCAAAACAAGATATTACAGTTTTGTCCTGTCCAAGTGAATTGGACAAAGCTGCAATACCTTGTACAGTTCCTGCTGTACAGAGTGCAGTTAAGTAAAGAAGAGGACACAGCTCTTGCAACCACTTCAAACAGCTGATCTGTAGAGTGACAAGAGTTGGACCCCCACTGATCGGGTATTGATGGCCTATTCTACAATAAATTAGAAAATAATTTTAGCAATACTTTACATAGATGAATACATAGCTGAAAAAACAAAACCTACCATGTGGGTACGCAATGCATGAGGCGCATCCCTTGGAGAATGCAGCCGCAAACATTAACCCTATGAAGTTGGCTGAAGTCTTTTCTCCGGGACTACCATTGGCCGCTGAAAGGTGCAGTTCCTCCAGGTTTTTCTTTAAACCTTCATATATGACAAAGCAGATAATGGTCTCTGAGATTCCTGCATATGATGCAGTGAGACCTCTGTAGAAGCCCCTCATGCCCTCTGTCCGGTATACATAGCGGGCACATTGTAACGCATTCATCTGTTTGGAACCTCTCACCCTAATAATACAAAATGGAGGATTATAAACATCTTATATTTGAATGGTAGACTAAGTGCAAAATAGTAAGGTCCATAATCCTACCTCCTCTCCAGCTGCATTCTTGTTTTCACCATCCAGATTGGATTCATCATTGTATTTGTAACAAATGCTGCAAGACAAGATGAAAGTGGGTTATTATATTATATTGTCATGAATTAAAATTGTCAGTAAATACATACAAGAAAATATCATGTAACCTGCTGGACTTCCACCAAGAAGACGATGCAGAAGTAATAACTGAGAGGATTTGTAGTTCACCAGTATAACCCTAGGGGGCAGTGTGCAGCCAGAAATGCTTTCAGCTCCCTGTTACACAAGCTCAGCTGCTAGCTCAGCCTTCCTGAGCTGCACACTCAGCCCCCAGTGTAATTATTAAAATGGTACTGCAGAGTGGCACATCCCTGCAATGCTGTCAGTACAGCAAAGCCTCTGCAGATAGCAGGCAGCAATCTAGAACTTCAGTGCGGTAGACAGAGAAACTTGTGGAACAAGGATATATGCACTGATTCTAAAATGGAGCCTTAGACAATCCCATGAAAAGTAACTCTCAGATATAATTGTAATCCATCAATGCACTGCTCATACACTGTGCATTTCGGATTGCAAAATATTAGGGAACTAACAATAGAGAAGCTGGTTGTAAACCTGAGATTTGTATATGTAGATATGTGCCAGGCTGGCATTCATCTGCTGCCGTGACTGGCAAAGCCTTTCTACCTCATACTCGCCTCACCCTAGAAGCCCAGCCAGCTCACTGCACTGATTACAATCTCTACAGAGTTTCCATTGCAGCGCTGTATGTGACATCTGTGACTATTTACAGAGATCAGCACAAAAGGTACAATAGGCAGGTTGTTCTGTCCCTGAAGGGGAACATTTGTTTAAAAGAATCCTGCTGCCTCTTAACAAGATTGTTTTAGTGCCTAGAATAGAAAACTGTATGTGCAAAGTCAGCAGAGATGCAGGGTGGAATTTCCTATCATAGGGAAAGACTATTCCCTATGCAGAAAAACTAAATGTAGGATTTTTTTTTTTTTTTTTTTGGGGGGGGGAGGGGGAGGTGAACCCCTTTGATTAGTGGCAGAAGTAGAGCAAAGAAAACTCTCTGTCCTTCATAACAACAATACAAGATGTTTCCATTCATCATTAAAGTGAGTACTACTACAGCCCCATTATAATACAGCCCCATTATAATACAGCTTCAACAGGCAGAATTTGAAGATCCTGGACCCCAATGCAAATTCTATAAAGACCACCATCTCCACTTAGCATGTGCTATTATAAACCACCTGGTGGGCCCCCATCATGCACCAGACCCTTGTGCAACTTCTACATCTGCATCTTCTATAGCTACACCCCTGTTTGTTTTTTTTCGTACTAAGCCCTAGGTGTGACTTCTGTACCTCACTCCTGCAGCACTCACTGGGGGAACAGTAGATAGAAACATATCTATTGTTCCTAGAAACATACCATCCTCATCCAAAACCTGGGTGTTTTTACTACTGTGTATTCTGCTTTAGATTTTTACAAAGAGAAATGGTTTAAGGCAAAATAAAAATAAATAAAACTCACTCATATACTAAGCAGGAACATTCCACTGTTGAAAATAACTGAACACTGAACCTTGGTGTGAAAGGGGCTGGAACAGATATCTGAGAGCTACCATAAGATCAAGGGTCATGCAAGGACATAAACAGCCTGGCAGCCATAAATCATACAGGATCCAGTCCCTAGACTAACTGACTGGTGTCCTACAGCATTCAGCATCCAGCACAGGGCTGCTTTAACTATAGGGCCAAAGGTGCACTTGCACAAGGCCCTATGGTTGCGTGGGGCCCCCTTGGGACAGTCCTGTATTTGTTGTCCCAATGTTCCGGCCAGTGGATCCAATGCTGCCCATCTCTCCTCCAGACTCTGATGAGATGAAGGCAATGGTGAAGCAGGGAGTTGTCTGCTCCCTGCTTCGCCATCCGGCCGCTGGTTCTGCTCCCGGTGTCCTGTGAGCAGGAGGTGCAATGTGGTAACGTCACTTACACTGCGCTTGTTGCTCCCTGAAGACTCCGGGACCAAACAAAGAGAAGAGAACAGGAGTATGGGCAAAGGGGATTATTAAGGGTTTGTTTTTCCCACTTTTGTTTGATATAAACAGTGGGGACAACCAAAGGGGGGCATGAAACTGTGGGGGCAACCTGAAGGGCTACATTAAAACTAGGAGGAGAAACTGGAGGGGTACATTATAACATAATGTATGAGGGGCCACGAGGAGGTGGGGCAGGTTAAAGTGTGATGCATGCAAGGACATTTGACTGTGATGGGCCACTAAGGTGTATTATATTGTATGGGGCCACTAGGGAAGCATTATACTGTGTGAAGGCCACTAAGGGACATTATACTATGTGGGAGCCTCTGAGGGGGCATTATAATTTGGGCGGGTCCGGTATTTGTAAGTGGTGGTTGATGAGGGGGGTACTTATGAAACCTTTGCACTGGACCCACCAATTTGTTAAAACGGCCCTGGCCTAGCAGATCATTTACCTGCGCATCCTGCAGAACACATGTGCACAATGTTACTGTTGGGAACAAATATGGTATTGAACTGCTCCTTGGCTTTTGAGTACGATGCAAAGTAGACAGCCCTGTGAAAAAGACAAGAAATTCTGAGTGACTACAAAACAGACTGTGTACAAACAAAAGCAGCAGACATGTGCTCTGTACAGAAGCCAGCATGAAGTCAAGCCAAGAGCAGTGAGCCAGGCTTAAAGGTGCAGGAGTGGGGTCTGCAAGAGATACCCAGGTGTTGTGCAACTAACAGACATTAATAATGATAGCTACTGACACATTATACATAACTGAAGACTTTCAGGTAAAGGGTTAAATTACCATCTCTTTTACAGAACATTTTGATACTGGAGACCCAGAATTCCCAAACAACTTGTAATAATACCATTATTTACATTTACGCATATTCCTTGTACTATAAACCATTATTACTACCAGTTGCCATTGTGGTGCAGGTTCATGTCACCATTTCACAAATAACCATACTCCATATCAATCACCAGTATCTTTATAGAATATGGGACAGAGTTCAGGGGATGTTTGTTGCTTACAATAAGATAATGTAGTATAGGAGTGGACTGTGCACCTACTACCTAAAGATAACAAAAATGCCAAGGACAACGCCATATGGAAAGGAAAAAACAACTATGTAGCTTCCTCACTAGTCCCTGGTTTGGAGGCAATAGCTAGGGACCATGATGGTGCTATTCTACACATTTCCACTTTTGACCACTAGGGGCAAAAAAAATAAAAAATAAATATCATTCACTTACCTGGATGGAGCTACACCAACTAGATTAGGACCCAGTCCCCGGAAAAGAGATTTTGGTCCTTCTTTTTCAAGGATGGATCTATAAATAAAAAAACAAAAGGGTTCAATAAAACTGAAAGATGCTATGTCATATAGTAAGACATTTATTTACTAAGCCTAACCTTTCTTAGATAAAAATGTATTCACATCCACATTGCTCTCTCATGCAGGCATTCACCCTTGACATAGAGTACATGACACTCATTTACTTATATCTGATAAACACTACAGGAAGTTTATGTTGCAATTTCTCTCTTTTCTAGGCTACATACATCACACCAGGAAGTGTAAAAATTTCCCAAAAGTTATGTCATTCTCTAATAAGAGGACTTCCTGCTCAGGATCTGCTACAGAACAGGACTCAACTAGAAAACAGAAGCATAATGTGCTGCTCCTGGGCCCCCAATAGAATCTGTAACAGGATCTCCTACAGGGGTATTTGAGCCCCCTTATCCACCAGGTGAAGGGGCAATTTCTATAGCTCATCTCCTGAGGTTACAGTCTCACCTAAACAAGAGAAGGGGGCTAAAGTTCTTCTTCAAGATTTTGTATTAGGACCCTTAGAGCATCAAGCTGCTCCTCTCTGTGCCCCACAACCCATCAAGATCACGGCCATCCTAAGTAACTTTAATCTTGCCATTTTCAAAAATGGCCATTAGCCCGCTGTCAAAGGGTCCTATAGTACAAAGTACTGAGGAACAGTCACTGACCACAGCCAGTAACAGAACAATAAATAGGCCCCTTCTTTCACATAGGCTTCTGTACTAGTGACTGCTGAGAACACATACATGGAGGTCGTGATAATAAAAGACTGGGTAAGATGACTGGGTAAATAATTTCCATCTACAGCAATAAGTCTGTATTATTCTAGTAGAAAAGATAGCAGCCCATTATTGTGATCCTGCACAATACTTTATAGTAGTTGTAGAAAGAGTTGGCATGCATCACTGGCCCAGACACCAATAGGTGATAACATACAGGACTGAATGGTGCAGAAATGGGAATTCAGATCACAAAGACCGCTGAGGCAGAGGATCCATCTGAAGATTTTCTTTCCATATATTACTATTTGTAATGGGTCCGACACAATGTTATCTGAATCAGTCATATAACCAACACCAGCAGACACCATTAACTAACCCTATTAAGCCAGATTTTCATCCTGGTTTCTGTCATTTCACCGGGAACAATATTGCAACATGCTGAACCATTTCCCTGTCAAATATGGTAGAAAACCCGATGAAGGCTCCAAAGCCACGAATGGAAATGTGGAAAGAGGCTTACATAGACAAATGTAACAATGTAGCCAGCAAATTATTTTCTTACACACATTAGGCCCTATTCACATCTGCTGCGTTCAAGCAGCACTTTTCTCTCTGTTTCGTGTGGAAACTACACGGACCCCATTATAGTCTATGGGATCCGCGGGTTTCCTTAGGTAACTGCTTTCTTATGCGTATAGATTTCCGTTTGGGGGGTACCCAAGCGGACTCCCCGAACGGAAACCGAATGCAGATGTGAATAGGGCCTTGCAATAGTCAGTCGAGATCAGTGGTTTCCAACTTGACTCTCTGGCTTTACACAACTACACAGTCTGTTTAGTATTCACATTGCCCCTGGCTAATAAATTTTGGCATGTTAGGTAAATGCTATTTATGCAATTCTCAACAGTATGACTGTGATGGTCACTGGGAGCCGCTGCAGTTCCTACAATATATGGAGCCTGGCATTCACACCATGGCATGTTCCCTTCATTGTGGAAGCTTCACAAGCCAGCCATGCTACCATATATCTGAGCACAGCTCACTGTACCGTTATGTAATAGTATATCTAGCTTTTAAACCTGTTTACCCAAGAAAAGGAGAAGACTTGGCTAGAGTAGGCCACTGCAACCGGTTTATTTTACAAGTACACATATAAGTAGCAGAGCGGTACCACAACTGGAACTGACTGGATTCAACAAACCCCAACAATGAACTGTATAAATACACAAGGACTTACTTGAGGACCTGTAGTAAGCTAGGGGAGACTGACGTGGCGGGTCTCACGACACTTCCACCGCTGAGGGTCCCCAACTGAACCTGAGAATAGTAAACTTGTTGGAGGGCAATTCCTGAGGACTGTAACCGGGTCTTAATCACCTCCAGGGGACACGTAGCAATGGCACCCACTGTACCCGCACACCTGCAGAAAAAAAGAAAGGATAGTGAGACGTTTACAATGATAAAAACATAGTTACCATAAATATATAACCCCACCTTCACCCGCCATATCCTACTTTATATATCTCTGTACTGCAGCTTCTGCAGGGTCTGCCACTAAACTCTCCCAGACCCCTGAATGGCACTGTCAGACCAAGTTCATTTATCTTAACTGAGAAAACAGAAGATATCTGAAGGGAGCAAAGTATTACCTAATATTTCTGCATAACTAGGCAGACCTGCTATTCAGTAGTCTAGGAAAGCTGAGTGTTGCGGGGCAGGGTAATTAATACTTTTGTAGTGTCTTTTCTATTATCATTTTGAGCTATACTTGGTAGTCTAAACAAGAAGTTTTCATGCGTTTCTCATAATATGGATGCCCTGTCCAGCACAACAAAGAGCGATAAGGAATTTACACAAAGTCATAAAATCGCGTTTAGAACATTGTTTACTGATCATAGTGGGAAGAGAGGACAAGCGAAAGGTTAAATGTTATGTAGGAAGTTGTCAAAACACCAAGCAGAGCAGGACAGAGACTGAATGTTCCCAGTCAGCGTCCCTAAAGTGTGTATATTGTACTGGAAAATCACGGCACAGGCATCTGGATGCGCATGAGTCTATGGTGGACTCCAGGTAACTGCCTACAAGAGGGGCAAAAGATAACTGCAGCCTCTTCACTGGACTGACTTCATATATATACCCCTTCTTTGCCCCTCAGGTCAGTGCCAATTCTGACATGAGCAGAAACCCTACATGTTGCCCAGGGTTTTGTGTAGCCTATCAACCCCATTAAAATGCTATGGTTGATGGTCATGCCATCTTTTTATATGATAGGAATTCCAATTTATGTGGGCAAAACAAAGTATGCGTCATCTGGCCCAGGTACAACCTCACTCATCCATGTCCAACCCCCTTTACGCCAGTATTTGGGGATGACCCTGCTGATCTTGCTTTTACGGTTATGTTTTTGTTGTGGTCTTTGTCCTCTGTGTCTTATTCCAAGAAAATGTCCTTTTCATCTGAATTTCATGGTTGCTTGCAGCAGGGAGGCTGCCAATGAACTTTTCCTGGAAGGAGCCGTGGGAGGATTCATGTGATTTGTCCTAATTTTTTTTCCTTCCTTCTAACATGACAAGACAAGTTCTTGAGCTATTCTACACACAAAGGGATTTCATTATATTCTGTTACCGGAATTGGTGTGGTAACCCTGAGCAACATTTCAGATGCTTCATTCAGTAAAAGAAAAGTATCTGTGGTAGCGCATAACCTTGTGACTGTATGCCCCGCAGTGGACAGCTTTCATTATTCATGGGGGTTGCTCTAACTTCTGCCTTAGCAGTCACAGAGAATACCGGCAGAGCTGCTGAGGAGACCACCACAGCCTCTATAGATCAAATAACAGTACATGTCCTGCAATACCAGACATTGCCCATGGTCAAGAGCGGCACTATTTCAAACGAGGAAAAAAAAAAAAAAAAAAAAAAAACAAACACCCCACAGGCCTTTTTAGTTTTTCCATCATCTTCTTGGAGACATTAGCCGGTGAATCACATTGCAGATCACGGGTAGCTCTTATATGACCCCCTGGCAGTCTGCACAGCAAGACCCCAGTCCTGGCAGCTGTCAGTATCACGTGCCTGTCTATTTTAATCCACATTTTGCTCTTCTACCTAGAAGGGGGTGAACCATATTAATCTGTATAACTTTTCTGGACTTCTGAACACAGCAGTATAGCATGTGCAGGGTGTATTGTGGTATTTGCTATTAAACATTTCAGTTGCATAGAATGCACTGTATATTTGCACACAAGTATTGTTGATCTACACATCACATGTTACACTCCAGTCACATCCAGAGCTGCATTTAACATTCTGCTTCTTGCCCTTGTAATCAGACATCAGTCTCCACAGTCAAGGATATGACGTAGGAGCTTTACAGCTGTTAAGCAAGGCCCCAACTAAAGCGTGTAAAGTGTTCAACCGTCACTTCTCTGTTCACTTTTTAGCCAAGTGTTCTTCCCCTTTAACCAGTCTGACAGTGGCTAATAGGGATACAGTCAGCAAGGACTGAGAGATGTTCCATTTCCAGTATCTACATCCACTTCCAAATTTGCAAGTGAAATGCATAGCAGAGCCTTTTAAGCCTAAAAGCACTCTCTGGAATGGTTTTGTCACCCTGGACACCGCTCTGTCTATAACCATCTGCATCAACACATTGCCTGGCTGGTCTGAGCCTCCAACGTGACATCCTGCAGCACAAACAAAACCTGGTCTGGCTCAGTGCAAATCTCTCACGAGTGCCAAACAGAGCACAACCATATAAAAATAGTTGTGTTGTACACCGCTAGCCCTGTTGTCAGCACCCAAATTTCCATCACCTTCTTCAATCTTAAGAAGTACAGGCAACCTGATGACTGTACATATAAAACAGTTATTTTGAAGGCATGCTGGGACTTCTTGTAGCAGCAACGACTAAACATTAGCAGTAGAAATCTTTCTAGATAGATTTGTTGTTAGTGGGACTGTTCATTATGCATATTAACATTACAGCTGTCCCCCTCCCCTCCTTGCAAATCCAGATTAAGGTTTGCGGAGACCATTGTGCAAAATTTGAACGGGCCCATTCTCTCCATATCCCCAGTGGGACTGTCCTGACTTGATATAGTCAGAAATCTTGTGTGTAGAGGCTCTCTAGCAAAAATATCATACCCCACCTCTACCATGCCATAAAGTACTCCATAAAGTACTCCAGTATTACTAGTACAAAGTACAAGCATGTAAATCAAGCAACCAGATTGGGGACTTGCCAGAAACCTTACAAATAGAAGGACAGGAGCTGACCTGAGCTGAGGAATGGGACAAGTTGGACCCTCTGGTGTTTGGGAGGGGGAATGTACGCGCATCAGTAGGGTGCTCCATTTTGATTTTTGCTCTGGAGCCTCATTATTTGTAAACAGCAGCCAGTCTCTAAGTAGTCTGGATTAGACTCTCGCTCTGTTCCTTTCATATCCCAAGTCGCACTGGCAGTGACCTTATGGACAAATGAGCCTCACAGGTCCAATCCTCTTAACACTGGGTAATAAATATTTCATTGGAAGGAAATTAAACATAAAAGCAGAAAAAAAGCTAATTAGTCAGGAAGCTAACGAGAAGCAGATCATATATAGTAGTACTATACGTGCTAAGTCAGATGTTCTTTAGGTATTGTATATCTGCTTCTGAAAAGTTGTGTGGCAACCAATAAGGCAGACGTTTCTATACAAACCCATGTAAAATACTTCTACCCTAGGCATATATTCTGTTTAATATTAAGAAAGGTTGGGTGGCCCAGTGGAAGTTTTGGTATCGGCTGTATCAACAGCTATTCCCCGACTTTGCAATGTCTCAACAGCACAGGTGTGAACAGACGGATGAACTGAGCGCTCGTTGCCCTTTAATGATTAATCGTCCGCTAACTACATTAGAACAACAGATTCTGCCCTTGTTTTCTGCTATCATGATGTCTCTTTAAGGGACAATGCCCAAGTGTGCACAAAGTTCACTTCTCACACACTGCAAGAACATGATGCAACATTGCACCAGCTGCTGCCGGCAAATGTACTCAATGAAACACTTCTGTCTTGATCTGCCACCGAGACGAAGGAAGAGCCCAGGAGCATGGACCGCTCCAACAAAAATATAAAAATATTCAGAGCTGGCAGCGCCACCGAGGTGTTATGTTGTGTCTTGTGCCTCAAGATTGACATGACATTTCCTTGGTGAGGTACAGGCCTCATGTGTGCACTTTTCAGACACAGCGCAACTATTGATCACAAACTGACCCCTGCCTATTTATAATCTGCACCCATATGGATGAGATTTAGTACTGCTATACACTGCTGATTTAAGTCCACAAATCCAGAAAGTGGACGCACAGAGTATCTGCCCTATGTGGCTTATACCCAAAGGTAAACTCTACCCAGAACAATCTTGTGCTGGTTTTGAGTGCCATGAGGATTTCTTCTCCAGTCTCATCCATAGCTAAATTCGGAATTCTGCTTGCTTCCTATTACCAGAAAACAGAACATTGTGAGGGCTCAGTTACAGCTAAACTGTTTGCTCACATGAAAACGGTTTAGTGCCACCCAGTTGTTTCTACAGGCAACAGGCATAATCTGTAAAGTAGCTCTGGAGATGAATAGAGGAGAAAAAAAACCCCTCAAAATTTGTGCAAAAGTGAGCATTGCAAGGGTGTCTGCCAGGTTTTCCAAATTTGTTTGGTTTTCCAGCTGCTCCCCAGTGACATTTCTGAAAAGGAAGAAGCCAGTCTAGTTTTCTTCACACCAGTATAATGCCACGGTTTATTCATATACTCTAGAGATGTCCATTACCCAGAGCTGTGGATGAGGCTGGAGTCTTATTAATAGTATGATGAACGGATGAGCAGTTCTAATGGAATATGCGGTTTATAAGTGGATAGAAGCTGAAGTCTGAGAACAGAGACAGACGGCCAGGAGGAGTAAAAATTCACACAGCAGCCATATCTGCTAACAACTAGAAGGGGTCACAACATATGGTTATGGACATCTTTGCAGAAGGGAAGCTTAAACCACTCAGGACACTACTCTGTAAGCCAATGTGGATAGACGTTGTGAAAAAGATGCTCCCACTGTGAAAGACTTGGAAAAACTCTGGTCACCATGTAATAATCCTCCAGCTACCCCCATGATAAAGGGTATCTCTGTAATCAGATTCCTGGGGTCATCGGGCAAGCTGCTTCATGAAAGGGATTTATCTGGGATAAGCAACGCCTTTAGGTTATAAGTTAAAGATAATGAGAGGATGATTCCTCTCATTCCCCATTTTTCATGTAACAAAGTCTTGGTGCGCTACAGTCTGTAAGGCTACATTCACATCTGTGTCAGACGCTCCATTCAGGTGCAGATTCTGACAAAAATCCCAGATGAAAAAAGGGCTATAAACTCTGACAAACATTTTAATGGAAACCCAGAAGAGCCCATTTTCATTGATGCCCATCACATACAGATCAATCCTCAACTTGAATTCCAATTTTCTGTTCCCAAGACAGAGCAGAAAAATGGAATGACAACTATAGATGTAAACCTAACAGATACCAAAAAAATGGCTAACTATCTAGCATCAATGAAAATCAACTGATCAGCAGTGCCAATTTGGCAGGGGTCCTGGATGTCAGACCCCTGCTGATCACTGGTACCTTCAACTCAGTTTGTGTCCGTGAGGGAACCAGAAAAATGTAAACCCACTGCAGCTCTGAACGTAGCCTTATTGTCAATGCAAATATTTCTGTATACATACTGTGAATACATCCTTGTTCACACAGGTGCACTATATATTATGTCTTGGGTTCAAAACAACCACCCCCATGTCAAGAAGTCAGGGTCTGTTGATTGCCTTTGGGCAGTGGTGTAACTAGGAATGGCTGGGCCCCAAGATGAACATTTGACATGCCCCCTCCCCGCCCAAACCACATTCCCACACACATTATTATGCCCCATAGTGGCCCCTGCACACACTATTAAGCCCCATTTTGGACCACCCATGAACAATTATTATACTCTAAGGTCTCTCCAGACCCCAGAGTACAATGATCGGAGACCCAGGGGAGAATACAACGTTGGACCAGACATCACGACGCCGGCCTGGCCCACGTGACGTCACCAAGGAGGCGAAGACTGCCGGAGCGCAGGAGAGGTAAGTAACATTGTTTTCTTATGTTTTCTCACCTCCCCTGGGCCTCCAATCATTATACTCTGGGGTCTGAAGAGACCCCAGAGTATAATGATACCAGTGTTTGCGGGCCCGCGGCCTCACTTATCGATCCCCACTCCTGCTCACAGCCACCTCCGCTTCTGCAGAATGGGAAGCGCAGGCGGCCGTGAGCAGGAGCGGGTATCGGTAAGTAAATAGGGCCCGTTACCTGCTGTTAAAGGAAAAAAAAAAACAAAAAACAAAAAACAAAAAAAAAACACAAAGACACACCATCAGGGCCCGTCAGGCCCCCTAATGTCCCATGCTTGGTGGCAGCTGCTACCGCTGCTACCCTGGTATTTACGCCACTGCCTTTGGGATAGATGGAACCAGCACTGCGTAGTATGAACACGAGCCTATTTGTATGCAAGTATGGTTTCACTGATAGCAAGCAGAGATCTTCTAAACTGAGCTACAGAAAAGCAAACATCAGAAAGCTGCCTACTAATATCTTTCCAGCTTATCAAACCTTCTGGAGAATCAGACAATACATTGTCCGTTTCTGTTCAGTTTTCTGCTGCTCGGTTTATGACATTCTAGATTATTTTACAATTTTGTGCTGGAACAAGAGATGGGCAAAATTAGGATTATCAAATGCCAAATTAGAGGAATTTTACCTGACATTTACGTATAAGATTTACAGTAATGCCCAACAATAGAGGAGGAGCCATCATTTACAGGATATTACACAAAAGCAAGAGAGAATTGCAGCGGCCTCCAGGAGTGGGTACAGCCTGCCTGTCTACAGTCACTTCCTGGGCTAATCGGCTTAACACCATCACACCCTTCCTCTTCACCCGGCACCTAAACTGCACACCACAAAATATGGACAAAGGACATAAAAGTCAGATCATGCCATTTCTACACATGCTTTGTTATAGCAACATGGTTTCTAAGGATCTAAACAAGAATATTTACTACAGCTAGATGATGACGGATATAAAGAACGTACCATCCTGCAATATTGTGTCATATAGATTAGCACTGAGTCAGGCAATGGAATCCACACTGATCGCTATGAAGCGCACCAGGCTACAACTTTTATGCATTCTGACATTGTGGAGAGATGGCTGCACTTCCAGTAAGTCAATGGATACCAGTCATGCAACCATTACAATTATTTAACTTGTTCAATAAGATGAGTAAAGTTGCAAGATGCAGATGCCACCCTGCAACACCAAGGAACAGACTTAGACTCAAGGAGTGGCATCACCTTCATATGTTATAAACCAATACTCATAAGCAGAGACATAACTTGAAGCTCCTGGGCCCCAGTGCATAATGTGTAACGGGGCCCCCACTTACCATGCACTCTCCCTAATACTGGTGTAGTCTTATGTTGTAGAGATGCCTTTGGGCCCCCTGAGGCTCCAGGGTCCCGAAGCGATTGCTTCCTCTGCACTCCCTATAGCTATACCCCTGCTCATAAGGCAGGAATAACACCATCCCTCCCCGATGATTAGATGATATGAGCACTTTTACTGTAAGTTTACTGGACTGGCAACAAAAAAACACATCAATTCCACCATTATTAATACAGGAAGGAATCCAGTATCCTGAGTTTTCTCAGCAGTTTTCTCATAATTTCCATGTTTCTGAGCGCATGTGGACCCTGCACACACATGACCTGAGCAGCCATCATCATCATCATCATGCTGAATGTTCCAGGCTCATCCACAGAGACCATAGATTAGAGCAGGCACAGTACATGGCCCATTGTGAAGCAGGGTAGCTGGCAGCACAGAAGGGAGGTTATGTAAGCCTCATCTGCACAGGGCAGGGGGGGTGCGTTATATAATCACAGGGACACAACGTGCATTAGAAGGTTCCAGACCATTACATTTCCCTTACCTAAGGACTCAAAACAGTTTATATCAGGGGAAGATATTGGTGTGAAAGTTACATAATACATGTAATTTAGGGGCTTCCAAAAATTCATATGGTCTCATCTCTCTGCAGTGGTCTGCATCCTGTGTCTCAGGCTGTAGCAGTGTCAGGCCATGCTGGAAGTTGTAGCTCTGTGACATCTGCAGGGTCACAGCTTGCAAAACACTGCCCTAAAGCTAAGCAAAGAAGAAACGCCACCAGTTTAGTGGCACAGCAATGACAGTTGCAGGGGATGCAAACACATCCTCATACCCAATACCTGGGACACGGGCGGAAAAAGGTAGATGAGGATACTCTACCTCAGCAACCTGAGGCCCCATACTCAGCAGCTGACTGCTACAGCCGCCATTATAAGACTGCAGTGGGGGCTGGTGCCAAATAAAGCCCACAGCGCGGCCAATATACCCAATATAAAAGAGATCGGCAGTAGTACAAGTGGTTAATAAAGAAGAACTGCTTAAAGGGGTTGTACAGTATTCGTAAAACAAGAATGCTTTCTTCCAGAAACAGCATAACATCTGTCTATGGGTGGTCACTGCTGCTAAAGAAGATGAGATAAGAGATTGTGGAGGACTGACCACTGGGACCCCCAGCATCTTTAAAGGGGATCTTGCTCCTCTCAGAAAGAATGTTTGTTACACTCCATTCATTTCTATGGGACTGGTAGAGAAAGCCAAGCTCTGTTACTCAGGCTCTCCTCTCTGACAGTCCCAAAGCGAAGGATGGAGTGTAACAGACGTATCACATCTGCACCTCAATTCAAGATATTTAGCTGTTAGATTTCCCAACACACACTAAATCCCTTATACGGAGATGCAATACCACACACAACCTGTGGACAGATGTGGCACCATTTTTGCAAAAAAGCAACCCCCACCCCCCAAACCTTCTAGAGCACAGGTGTCAAACACAAGGCCCGCGGGCCGAATCCGGCCCGCTGCCTTCTGTTATCCGGCCCAGCACTTATCTGGCCCGCAGGGCCGCGGCATTTTTTATTGTCTATGTAATGTAAACCAGCCCAGGACAGGCCGCTTAAAAAAACAAAAAAACAAAGCTGCGCGATACCTGTCCTGGGTTGGTTTACAAGACCTCTGCATGTCAGCGCAGGCGGCGATACAATGACGCCATCGCACCTCCTACGCTGACACGCAGACGTCGGGGACAAGAAGAGGAGGAGGCGGCTGCATCAAGGCATCGGAGTTAGGTGAAGCTGTTTTTATATCTATATCTATCTATCTATCTATCTATCTATATATATATATATTTATATATAAATAGGCCGTTGCCTGCTGGAGAATCCCCGGCACATAACGGCCTATTTACTTACCGATCCCCGCTGCTGGTCGTGGCCGCCCCCGCTTCCCCTTCTGCTAAGGGACGCAGAAGTGGCTGTGTGCAGGAGCAGGGATGGTAAGTGAGGCCGCGGCCCGCGAACCCCATCAAATACTACTGTTATTATTCTCCGGGGTCTTTTCAGACCCCGGAGTATAATAATCGGAGACCCAGGGGAGGTGATAAACATAAAAACCTGTGTTACTCACCTCTCCAGCGATCCGATGTTGCTCCCAGCCGGCTTCGGCCTTCTTTGGTGACGTCCCAGGCGTCATGTGAGCCAGGCCGACGTCATTATGTCACGACGCCGGTCTGTGCGACATTGAAGAAGGCCGAATGCAGGGAGCGCACCGGAGCCCAGGTAAGTAACACTGGTTTTTATGTTGGTCACCACCTGGGTCTCTGAAAAGACCCCAGAGTATAATAATAGTTCATGGGTGGGGGGGTCACTATGGGGCATAATACCGTGTGCAGGGGCCACTATGGGGCATAATACCAATGCAGGAGCCACTAAGGAGCATAATACCGATTGCAGGGGCCAATATGGAGCATAATAACGTGTGCAGGGGCCACTATTGAGCATAATACCGTGTGCAGTGGCCACTATGGAGCATAATACCGTGTGCAGGGGCAACTATTGAGCATAATACCGTGTGCAGGGGCAACTATTGAGCATAATACCGTGTGCAGGGGCAACTATTGAGCATAATACCGTGTGCAGGGGCAACTATTGAGCATAATACCGTGTGCAGGGGCAACTATTGAGCATAATACCGTGTGCAGGGGCAACTATGGAGCATAATACCGTGTGCAGGGGCCACTGTGGGGCGTAATACCGTGTGCAGAGGCAACTATAGAGCATAATACCGTTTGCAGGGGTAAACAGTATTTGTATAGTGCTTAATTTTTGATATATTCAGAAAAGGATGAGGATAGTATGTAACATGCCAATGTCTTAGGTTTTAACAATACATTATGTTCTTCCTGGTTGACCTCAAAGGGCTGATTGTAACAGTAGTAATGTACAAATGTAACTACTGCTTAATAGCTCGCTTACCTGTTAAGGAGAAGTTACTTTTATACATGTGTAGAATAATCTTGGCCCTTCAAGGTACCCCGTGAGGCTGAAGTGGCCCCCGGAGAAAATGAGTTTGAAACCCCTGTTCTAGAGACTACTAACATGATGGCTAGTCAAAAAGGGCTTGAAAACTTGTCATGTGGGACACAATTGGACAACTTCAACAGAATTTACCATCACAGAAATGGAAGTTGAGCAGGTTTCATCCATGCAGTGGCACACTTCTCACTTATGCCTCAACAATACCAGGACTGTATGAATTATATCTTCCTACACAAGTCACATCCAAGGTCACCAGTGGATGCAGAAGACAATTTACTACCACTGGTGGCTATGATAAGATTATACATAATCTCAAACTCATTTCCAGCACAGGAAGTAGTGCATAGGAGCAGATAATAAAGCAATAACTAAGCAATGTAGCATGGTGTGGTACACAAAGGGTTAGGAGAAGCAGCAAGGGCGGAAATTACGTCTGAGTCACTGGAAAATAAAACAAATTAAAAAAAGAAGCATCAAAGGAACCTTGAAAAGCAAACCCACACAGTGACACAACCTGCCAGTCAGGGAAGGAGCAGCCGCCTTCGTCACATCAGGCCATCACATGAGGCTCCTTGTGGGTTACTGTAACACATGGTCACCTCGTGGATGGTGCAGCACTGAGGAATGAATGAACTGTTACAGGCAGCACAATGGCTGACTTCTAGAAAAGTCACCGTAACCATGGCCATCCATACAGTGCAGAGGATTTATAGGAATACGTGTAGACAGCCGTACAATGGGAAACCCTGAAAGGGTCAATCGCCATCCACTCAACTGTATCCCTGTTAATCTGTTTAACAGTTTCCTGTGCCGCACATGTTTGGAATAGGACAAATTAAAGAGATTCTCTACCTCGGCTGGTCCTGTGCACTGGAGGCAGGATGTTCTAAGATACGTACAATATAGGCATATACAGGGTCACACAGGTAACTTAGCTGTGAAAATCTCAAAAACGTATGTATTTTATAACTACACAACACATATCATGAGTTAAGGTGCCCAATGCTCACATCATGTCGCCAGCCATCGAGTCCCTTCACCCAATAATGTAATTAGCTCCAAACATACACAAGGCCATATATATTCCCCAACACGGACATCAGGGCGTAACTTGAGAGAGTGCACCTTCACCCTGGAGCCTTAGAGGCTCATAAAATGGGTCTTCCCAATATGAAGAGCCCAGTACTATAAATAATACGTTAACGTTGGGGAGCCTTGTACACATTTTACAGGAGCTTCATGTTATGATTTGGGTTACAAGGGCCTGGCAGCAGCACCAAAACCTTTACAGCAGTGGTCTACAATCTGTGACTCTCAGGATGCTGCCAAACTACAACTTAAATTACATGATGGCATTTGTAGTTTTACCAGTGTTAGAGAGGACAGTGGTATATAAGAGACCTTGAGGAACTGGAGTCTTACAACTGCAGAACCCCTTTAATAAGTAGCTTCTTGTTTTTAACCCATTGCTACCTGATCTGCTTTGATCTTGTAAGCCGATCAGAACACTTATCCCAACCAAAACCAAAACTTGTTTGTAGCTGAAGGAAGGAACTTTAAAGTAACAGTATAATGATAGCCACATAGCATGTGTGCTCATAAATAATAAACTGTTTTCTACTGTGCTATGGATACAGAGTAACAAATCATCAGCAGAACTAGTAACCCTCTTTTCTAACAAGCAAGGTCTTACAAATGGCAGATCCACCCTTGTGCTGTGTGTCACTATAATCTCAACGTGACCTTGCCGGGACCCAGGCTTCCTTCCTTTGACCCTGGGACTGCACTGAAGGGGTTGAATGCCAGAACACGTGAAGATGGACGTACACAGAAAATGGGAGCCTGATGCCACCTGACTGCATTACTAAGAATTAGTTGGCACAGAGTCACCTAGCAGAATGCAGTGCATTTATATGGTCATGTGTGGATATTATACTCTGTACTATTACACTTTATTATATCCTACCACATCATATTACACTATAAGACATTATATTACACTATAAGACATTATACTATGCTTTATTATATCCTACTACATTACACTATAAGACATTATATTATGCTTTATTATATCCTACTACATAAGAGTTATACTATGCTTTATTATATCCTACTACATTATATTACACTATGCTTTATATCCTACTGCATTATATTACACTATAAGACATTATACTATGCTTTATTATATCCTACTACATTATATTACACTAAAATGAATTATACTATGCTTTATTATATCCTACTACATTATATTATACGACATTATACTATGCTTTATTATATCCTACTACATTATACTATGCTTTATTATATCCTACTACATTATATTACACTATGCTTTATTATATCCTACTGCATATTACACTATAAGACATTATACTATGCTTTATTATATCCTACTACATTATATTACACTAAAATGAATTATACTATGCTTTATTATATCCTACTACATTATATTATACGACATTATACTATGCTTTATTATATCCTACTACATTATATTACACTATGCTTTATTATATCCTACTGCATTATATTACACTATAAGACATTATACTATGCTTTATTATATCCTACTACATTATATTACACTATAAGACATTATACTATGCTTTATTATATCCTACTACATTATATTACACTATGCTTTATTATATCCTACTACATTATATTACACTATGCTTTATTATATCCTACTACATTATATTACACTATAAGGCATACTAGGCTTTATTATGTCACATTACACTATATTAATGTCCATTATGGCCCTTAAAAGCTTCATGGGCCTGTGAGATGGTGGAATATAACAAGACAGAGTCACACATTATATATGACTCTACACCTGTCTCAAGGATGGTTTGCTCCTGTGGAACTACTAGTCCCAGCAGAAACAGGTGACAGGACATGCTAAGAATGGTAGTCCATCAACAGAATTGAGAAATACAAAAGTAATGTAATGTAAGAATGTACTGTATAGTATATCGTTATAATGATCGGGATTCGGGACCACCCCCATGCTCTTACCCCCCAGCCAGGAGGTGCAGAAGAGTGTCCTTGCTCTGAGCCATGTCCCCGGCGTCTGGACGGATAAGGGTCGGTGTCTCCGGTCAGTCGCTCATCCCCCCGTTAGCACCCCGCTCTGTGCCTCGGCTGGCCGGTAGAAGCCGGTTTTCTCTTCAGAGCCGGCTGGTGATATCACGTCAGCAGTCCCGGGGGAGGGGAGGGGTGTGCGGGCAGTGACTGACGTACGAGGGGGCGTGTCTACAGAAATGCTGCCGCCTGCTCCAGAGCCATATAGACAGAGGGGCACGGAGGGGGGCGTTGTCCGTGACGTCACAGATTGGATTGCAGAAGTTTGCACCATGCTGGAAGAGAGGGGTCACGTACACTGAGGAGGGGGGTGTCACATGATCACATGACTCTAGGACTAGAGGGGCGAGTATTGGGGGAGACAGGAGAAAAGTCCTCTGTCACCTGCCATATCCTCTGTCTGTCTATTTATGTATGTTTAACCATTTCATTCTCAACCGACCATCTTGTGACTTCACGTGACTATAGCGATTTATGATGCTGGCTTCATTGTCCCGCCTGCAAATGATGCATTAAGTTCAGTGCAGACAAGCTGCGGTCGCTCTGGGAAATGCGGTTATCACACGTACCGTGTCTCTAGGACCAAATATGACAGTCTGAATGGGCTCTTTGGATGCCTTTACAAGTGCAGATTTAGAACAGGTTTTTATGCAATTTTGGAAGCCAGGCGTGGATCATAAAGAAGGAAAAGATAAAGGACAGATACCACTTCTCATTATCCACTTCTGGTTTTGACTTCAACTGCATAAAAAATCTGTACATATGACCATACCCATTTTGGTTCAGGTTTTGCAGTTTTTTATGCAGCACTTTCCTCTCCGCATGTTTCGTGCGAAAACCACATGGACCCCATTAAAGTCTATGGGGTCCGCGGGTTTCCTAGGTAAACCGCTTTTCGATGCGTATAGGTTTCCGTTCGGGGGGTCCCAAAGCGGACTCCCCGAATGGAAACCCGAACGCAGATGTGAACTGGGCCTATGCCAGGCAGGAACTGGCGTAAATTCCCCATGTAACGCTTAAAAAGCGGTTACCCGTGGACCCCACTGCCCATGGGTTCTGGTGATTTTATACTGAAATCAGTGGAGAGAAAAGTCCTGGTTGCTCTGCCTATTTTAAGTGGAATGGGTGATGGAGTCCACAAACACTAGTGTGAACCCAGCGTCACTCAAGCCAGTTTTCTTGTCATTTCTGGTCCAGTCTTAAAGGGATTGTCCAGGAATTACAGGTTTCAGCAAGGAGGCCATGGAAGGTGAAAAAAATACAAAAAAAAACATACTCTGCTGTCCCCAGAGCTCTGGCGTGCCCCACCGCGGTCTGGTCCACCAGCGCCCAGGACTTGTTCTGGCGGAAGTCCTCACCGCACGTGACCACTGAGGCTAATCAGCGGCCTAAGGAAAGGAACCGAGACGTCACTTGCATACGTACATATGTTACCTGTGACGTCCCGATTCCTTTTCTGAAGCTGCTTATTAGCCTTAGCGGTCATGCGCGGTGAGGACTGATGAGTATTATTTTTTTTCCTTTTTCTTTTTACTTTTCACCTTCACCCGCCTCCTTGCTGAAACCTGTAATTCCTGGATAGCTCCTGATTTGCTACACTTTTTCATCCTGCGATTTTGGACGAACATTGTGACTGAGTCTCCAAACTACAATGCAGATGTGAACATGGCTAAATAACTGGGTCTGAGCATCTATAAAATGGTACGACTTGTGGGGGCGTTCAATGTTAATACTTATCAAAAGTAGTCCATGGAAAGACTAGTAATAGGGTCATAGGCACCCAAGGCATATTGCGAATTCAAAGCTAGCCTCTCCAGTCCCACGGAAGATCTACTGAAGCACAAATTCCTGAAGGGGTTAACATTTTCAATCATAGACGAGCGTCAGAATACTTGGTGCACTGCAGTTTGCTGCATATAATTATAGCGCCAATGCAGTTTTCCATTTTCACAGGCAAAAAATAATGAAAGAGTTAAAATAATGACAGCTCCACCCTGCCAAGCGAAACAGAATCTGCTGAGCAGTGCGGCTCCACATTGTGGTTTTTCACTGAGCTTCCCATTCCATGTCTGCGCTATCACTAATACATAAAAATTGTCTTACATGCGTATACTCACATATATAGCATTTTCACACTCAATTTACAAAAAATATACAGTAGATCTGTTTCTGGAAAAGCTGGGTCACAACCAATAAGGACACCAATAGAGCTTCCCAAACATCTGAAAAGCAAAGTTATAAAATGTTGGTGAAGTTGAAGAAACATAGCTACTACCCAGGCTAATTGTTCAGGACCTTAGCAAAGCTGGATGATAACCTTTCAGGCAAAAGCAATGGTGGCCAATGGAGATAAAGCTATTGATTGACAAACTAAGAGGTCATCCATGAGGCCTCTACTGTACCCTTATACATCTGTCAATGTCATATCAAAGTTTTTTTTACTACAAATATGTCAGAAAAAAGATGTGAAATGCTTTATTGGAGGCAGATAAGTAATAAACAGGAACCAATCAGAGCACTGCTTTCATTTCCTAATCAGTACTGGATGAATGAGAGCTGACATCTGATTGGTTGCTATGGGTAACACTTCCAGCAATTTTCTTTGTTATTGCTTCTTTTTTCAGCCCGAACTTGAAAACATGGAAGCCAAAAGCTGTCTTCCAGTGTGAGGTATCCCAGCTTGGACTATTAAGGTAGTACCTGTGGCAGGGTACTTACAGGAGAACATCAGTGATTGAGGCGCTTATGGGGGCACACCAGTGACTGAAGGTTTTCTGGGATCAGAATATTCATGTCCTATTGTTAACATAGATCAATGAGGGTCCAACTGTCAGCAACCTACCTGTTTGAACCAGTCACTTCATTGTTCATCTGTACGTCTACCTGCATGCTATCTACGTAGTGGTGGTGGGGTGAATGGGACAAATCTGCATTAACCTGCTACTAAATAGATGACATGTAAGCAGATGGACCAATGTAAAGAAGTAAGAGGCAGGAGCACTTGGCTAAGCACCAATGGCCCTTCACATATCTGATTAATGGGGTCCCAAGAGCTGGATTTCCATCGATCACATATCGATGGCCTATCCTAACAATAGGCCACTGATGTTCTAATCTTGGGAAACCTTTATAAAGAGGACTGGTTCAGACAGTTCCAGTGGTGTAAATACCAGGTAGCAGCAGTAGTGGCTGCTACAGGACATTAGGGGGCTAGGAAGGCCCCTGATTTTTTTTGTTTTTTATTAATAAGCCGTCACCTGCTGGTGTAACTACAGCAGGTAACGGGCCCTATTTACTTACCGATTCCCACTCCTGCTCACGGCTGCCTGCACTTCCCCTTCTGCGGAAGCAGAGGCGGATGTGAAAAGGAGCGAGGATCGGTAAGTAAGGCCGCAGGCCCGCAATCCCCACAAACACTTCTATCATTATACTCTGGGGTCTTTTCAGACCCTAGAGTATAATGATCGGAGGCCCGGGGAGGTGAGGGAATATAAAAAAAACAATGTTACTTCCCTCTCCTGCGCTTCGGCAGTCTTCGGGCCTCTTTGGTGACATCATTATGCGTCGCAACGCCGGCCTGGCTCACGTGATGTCTGGTCCAACATTGAAGAGGACCGAAAGTAGCAGGGAGTGCGTCGGAGCCAGGGAGAGGTAAGTAACATTGTTTTTTATGTTTGTATCCTCCCCTGGGTCTCTGATCATTATACTCTGGGGTCTGAAAAGACCCCAGAGTATAATAATTGTTCATGGGTGGTCCACAATGGGGCATAATACTGTGTGCAGAGGCCACTATGGGGCATAATACTGTGTGTGCAGGGCCACTATGGGGCATAATAGTGTGTGCAGGGGCTACTATGGCGCATAATAGTGTGTGTAGGGGCCACTATGGGGCATAATAGTGTGTGCAGGGGCCACTATGGGGCATAATAGTGTGTGCAGGGGCCACTATGGTGCATAATAGTGTGTGTAGGGGCCACTATGGGGCATAATAGTGTGTGCAGGAATGCAGTTTGTGCAGAAGGGGGCATGTCAAATGTTCGCCTTGGGGCCCAGCCATTCCTAGTTACACCACTGGACAGGCCTATCACTATCTAAACACTTCTGCAGTTACGCACTCCCTCAAACTAACCCTCCTCTGTTCACACTGCCCCCCCATTATCCCATAAGACATGATGCCTTTATGGATCTGTTCATAAAAGTTCACCGACTAGCGACCAGATCATACAGCTTTATTTATTTGTGTAATTAAAGTATGCTTTATCATAAAAACAGCTGGTCCACTGTACTGTATATGCAATTCTACCTCTTGTGTCACCCCCTCTACCTCATAGATTGCAAGCTCTTGCAAGCAGGGCCCTCAATCCTATTGTATAAATTGATTTATTACACTGTAATGTATCTTTTTGTCTGTACTTTAACCCTTTGGTTTGTAAACTGTTGAAGAATATGTTGGTGTTATAAATAAAGTTTAGTATTATTATTATGTCTGTTTTTTACAATACTTGTATTCCAAATAGATTAACAACTCTGAATCATCTTTTTTTAGATCTCTATGTTGTCCCACGGAAAATGTATAAATTGACAGCTGGGTGTTACTGTTACTTTCATCAGTGGGGCAATCAGTGCTGAATGGTAACACCCAGTTGTCAATTTATTCGTACACAGTTCTAAGAAAAGATGCTCTATAACCATGTCATAGGGAATAAATGTATTTACTACACACACCTACAATACACAGTTACGCAAGAATGAATATGTTCCTGGAAATCAGAACATAGAGGAATGTGTTAATCTACATTGTGTCACAGAATACAAGATATGTCCATTCTTTGAAAGATTGCTTGGAGTCTGGGGAAGGAAAGTGAATGCATTATTGCATAAATAGACAGATCTACTATTCAGAAGGTGACAGCTGTTCATTTGGCTATTTCTGAAGCCCACATTCATAGCTATGGAGCAGTACAGTGTGTGGTTGTCCTGAAAACCATGTATCATTTTAGTTCCACTTCACAATTATCTGCTACTTTGTGTTGGTCTATCACTTAAAATCTCAATAAAATACATTTAAGTTGATTTTGTGCATCTAGATCAGGTGGGGTTCATCCCTCGTAGGAAGGCTTGGGACAACACGCTAAAGGCCTTGTCTGCGATTCATCACGCTCAGTGCTCTCACATTCCTATGATGCTGCTTTCATTGGATGCGGAGAAGGCCTTTGATAGAGTAGACTGGAGGTTTCTGGAGGCCACCCTTACACAGCTTGGTCTTGGCCCCAGTATGCTCACTCGTATTCACTCTCTCTATAACTCTCCACGTGCGCAAATATGAGTGAATGGTACACTCTCTTCTCCTCTCACTATTCATAATGGTACCCGGCAAGGCTGTCCCCTTTCCCCATTGCTATACGCATTGGTTATGGAACATTTGCTAGTGGCCATTAGGAATAACTCAGATATCCAGGGTCTCCGTGTCTGCGATCAACACTTGAAAATTTCAGCATTTGCAGATGATGTTCTGCTCTTCGTTACCAACTATCCCTTCCCTCCTCCGTGAAATTGACACTTATAGTTACTTTAGTAATTATAAGATTAATCTGTCCAAAAGCACTGCTCTCAATGTCTCATTACCTACGCCTTTATTCAGTAATCTCCGATCTTCCTTCCCCTTCACATGGTCCCCAAAAGCAATAAAGTACCTGGTTGTGCAGCTCCCTAATAACTTATCTAACACATATTCGCTGAATTTCCTCCCAATTTTGCACACTCTCCAGACTGATCTTGCTCGCTGGGATACTAAGGGCTTTTCCTGGCTAGGTCGTAATAATCTGCTGAAAATGAATGTACTCCCCACCTCCTTTCCCTCTTCCAAACTGTCCCTGTAATATTACCTAAACATTTCTCTACTGCGGTCCGGAAATCCTTTACTAGTTTTATCTGGGCATCGAAGCCCCCGCGAATTGCGAAAAGTACTCTTGCCAGGCCTAAACGGGGAGGGGGTTTGGCAATCCCAAATTGCTCTAGCTACTTCCTGGCAGCAGTCACGGCCCGCATTCTTGACTGGCATCATTCAGCACGTTCTAAGCTCTGGGTTGTCCTGGAGGAGTCTCTGAGCCCTCTCCCTCTTACTGCTCTCCCATGGTTTCATAAGTGATTATGGCCAGACAGTAAGACTCATGTGCTCCCTTATGTCATGCACCAGGTACTTGGGTGTTGCTGATTCTATGGTGCTGTGCGGAGGCTTTTTCGCAATGATGACCCTATGACCCCAGTCTCGGTCAACCCAGACTTCCCTGTCGCACTTCACTCCTCCTTCCCCTTACATTCCATGGGTCAACCCACCCTTAGATTCCATCGGGTTATGTCAGCCTCCTCCCTCCTTCCCCGGTCTGAGCTACTCGCTACAACCCCAAACCCTGACTCTATTGCCTCTCACTGGCAGTATGCCCAGCTTTCCCATTTCTATACTACTCTTAAGATGTCTCATAACCTTCATAGGGCATTACTGAACATTTGTGCCTCTCATCTAGTGCTCCTACTCATACTGTCTCGCTCATCTATGGCATGCTCATGGAGGATTCCCCCAAAAGTCTGCTGGGGTGGCTGGGAGAGGGAGTTGGGGGTCTCGTTCCCACCAGATGCGTGGTCCTCAGCTTTCCAGGCGTGTCACAAGTTCTCGATATCTTGCAAAGCGCAGGAGACAAACTATAAGATCCTCTCTAGATGGTACAGAGTGCCCTCTGTTCTTCATGAGATTTACCCCTCCACTTCGGACCGATGCTGGAGATGTAACATCAACCGGGGCACGATGGCGCACGTCTGGTGGGGATGGATGTACACTACTACGCCCCTTTTGGTCGGATGTCTGTCATATTATTCAGACGGTCACTGACATTGCTTTGGAAGATGACTCTGCTCCCCTTCTCCTCTTTATCTTTCCACGCAAGTTTAAGAAGCACACCCGCAAGCTTTTAGGTTTCCTATTAATAGCGGCGAGATCCGTTATCCCTAGATTGTGGAAATCCCCGACTACCCCTTCTCTACTGTCTTGGCATCAGGAGGTCTTAAGCATACGCTGCATGGAAAATTTGCTCGCAGAGCTGAAACATGACGATAGAGCCCATCAGCAAACGTGGCTCCTCTGGAACTATTTCTACTACTCCACTGAATTTCAGTCTGCCTTCCCCTCTATGTCCTCTTGATTTTTCCTTCCCCCCCTCCCCTTATTACCTATCTTTCTTCCCTTCAGACATGACATTAGGTATGTTTTCCATTGTTTTTGTTCTTGAATTAAGTACCTGACTCTGCTGGGACAGAGCTATTGTTTCCCTCCTTCCCCTATGTCCCTCCCCACTCCCTACCTGCCATTACTTGTTCTTCTTACCCTCCCCTGACCTTACCGCCACCATGTACACTCTTTATTGTTGATGTCTTGTTTGACATGTTTTTAATGTTATAACAAAAAATTAAATAAAACTTTTAATGTTAAAAATACATTTAAGTTTGTGGTTGTAAGGTGACAAAATGTGAAAAAGTTCAAGGGGTATGAATACTTTTGCAAGCCACTGTATTTTGCACAATAGTGTGGGTCCCAGCTGAGATTATTATGAAACTTTTTCATTATCCTATAAACTTTGATCCTGCTTGGTTACCACATTTTGCACTGTAGAGCAAAGTCCTGATAAAAAAAAAGACCACTACACAGTGCAGCAAGTTACAAGTTTATAGGATGACACAAGAATCAATGAATCAATGTGTCTTGTGAAACTTGGACCAGTGGTGATGCCAGGGAAATTGGTCAATGCGTTGCGCCAATCACTAAAGTCAACTGATCAGTGGCATGGCTTCTATAAAAGTATATACCAATGTGCGTTGATCAGCATGGCCTGATGAAAGGTCACAATGTGACACTGGCAGAATTACCAAAGGTCGATGCAAGTGATATTAGGAACCTTCTACATAGTATTGGACAGCTGGTCTAAGAAAGATGACACAATGGAGGATCAAGGTACAGGAAATGTTTGCACCTCCCAAACCGTGAAAATCACTGTTTGATTGGAGCTAAATCATTTGGGCAACATGCTCCAAAGTCCTACTCATAGTCCGGTAAGCGGGTTCTTGAACTGAGGTCTTCAGCTACCATTGTATCTGTCTTTTGTCTGTCTGTGTAACAATAAATAAATGATAAATTGGATAGGTGATAATATAAGAACGGTGGGGGTCTGACCACTGGGAATTCACCGACTGCTGAAACAGAGGACGTCCTCATTATCCCCTTGCTGCACACCCATAGCAATGAAGAGTTTGTCTGTGCTGAGCCATTTTCATCACTCCCATACAGTTTCTATGTAGTGGCAGCACACTTTTTTGACTATTGCTCCATCCAAACTCTTCTTTGCTGCTGTCGGGCTGCTGAGGGAAGAACTGGGGGAACACAGCATCTAGATCCCCATAAATTTACCTGTCCAATTAATTGGTGACAAATGTTTTTGATTTATTTCATGTCATTTCTCCAGGCACAATAGTGAGGAACCTAGACACTTTTTCCCCCAAAACATAATTAAATGTAATTAAAGGGAATTCTAAGATATTAAAATATGAATCACATCTGTTGATCACTATCTCATTAAAAAATGAGACACCGATATAGTTTAAATAATTGCTTGTGTTTATGGCGCCCTGGGGTGGGCCCCAAAGTGCCATTGGGCCCGGAACCGCCTCCCCTCCCTACTAGCTACGCTACTGGTACATGACAGGTACTGTTTTTAAGTCTATCAAGTATATTTCTTGAATCCAACATTAATGAGACTTCATAGGTAAGTATTTTGGACTACAGAAAAGTATAATAAATAGGTAACCTTCAGGAAGAGACACAAATAATATGTTTTTTTTGCTCATTCTTCTGCTTCTTTCCCTGTGAAACTAAGGCCTCCTACACACGATGGTACTTTTTATCTGCAATTGCGGATCAAAGTATGGACACATTCATTTCTTTGGCCTCATACACACAGCCGTTGTTTTTGCGGCTGTGTGTCTGGGCCATAGTGAAAAGCCGAAAAATATGCAACAGGTGTCATCTGTGCCATTTTGACTGACCCGTACACTGAACATGGTCATGTGAAGGAGGCCTAGGATGTATTGCAGCTGTGCCAAATGATCAGACTTTCTGGATTATCTGTTAACAGACTGATGGGGTATTACCACTATTATTATATATTTGATATAAGACAATTTTGTAATATCTTGAGATGAGCTTCTAACAAATACAGCATTTATGTTTTGTTTTTGCTGTTTTGCCTTTCTCCCTTGAAAATTGACCTGAGCAGGAACATGACACGCAGAAAAAAGCTGAGTATGGAATGTCTATGTAAGTCATAGCATGCTATTCACATGTGGGTATATATAGAAAATTCATGTGAGATACTGAGGGGTGGGGCTGCCAATGACACTTAGTCCCATATTCACAAACAGCCTACATGTTTATTCTAACAAAGTGTCGATCAGATTTCAGAGGACAGGTGAAAAGCTATAACAGTATACCCAGGTGAGTATGGGCAATGTACCATGATACATGAGTCACAACACAGGTATATTCAGCTCACCTGAAACCCCCCACAATCCTGAATACACGCATGACCAGAGAACAGGTCTTATATCCACAGGAACAGAAAATCCAGCACAGTGTAAAAAGGTCATATCATAAGACCAAGTCCTGCACTTGGACTACATGTTTTGGACTTGCAGTGTTCCTTATGGCCATGAGATTGTCCGCTGAGCTGACAATCAACTGTATTAGTCTCCTCAGGCCTAAGACTCTCTGCCCCACCATTCACCCTCATAAGACATAGGTCTATGACTGACAGCACAGCGGTTGGAATGGGAGCCCTATTTCTAATGGGGCACACTTATTACTTATTAGTACTGGGGGCACTATAGGTAGCATTAATGGAGCACACAAAGGAAGCATTATTACTATGGTGCAATATTACTATTGGAGGCACTATGGGGCACACTGGGGGGAGCATTATTACTTTTGGGGGCTCTATGGTGGCACTTTTACTAATGGGACAGACTGGAGGAACATTATTACTATTGAGGGCACTATGGGGGCATTATTACTAATGGGGCACACTCGGGGAGCATTATTACTAACAAGGCACTGTAGGAAAGAATTATTACAATGGGAGCATTATTACTATTGGGGGCACTATGGGATTATTTTTTTTACAAAAGGGACATTCTTTGGAAGCATTTCTATTCACTATTTCTATTATTAATGGGGGAACACTGGGGAAGCATTTTTTACTGTGGGAGGCATTATTACTATTGGGGCACGTGGACACATATGATACTGTTAGTACACCAGGAAGGAGGGGGTGGATGATGGAAAAGTGAGAAACAGCTCATAACACTCAGGACTAAATGGAGAAGATGAGGAAAGAGAACTAAAATCAGAGGAGACATTACCTGTGACGCACTGGATGTGATAATAGGTATATATTTCTCCTCTGACAACATCTGTTCAATACTGCTGTCTTTGTTGCCGGGGAGAGTGGGGGTGGGGGGCAAGAATTTAGGACATATGCAATGGGGCTTGGGCCTCAGCTGCATGGGTTGCACAGTTAATGGGGTATATGAACCCACTTATCTTTATGGCCCATGCCACGTGAATGTAGCTCCTCCTGTACACCGGTGTACCCATAGACAAGAAAACTAGGTCCCCACTTAATCTGGTACTTGCTAAGTTGACTGCAGAAAGCACACACTCACTCACAGGTCTGTTTATCAGTGGTAGAAATTTGGCACATTATAAGTTAACAGCAGAACAGTAGTTGAGGACACAGTAGAAGTTAACGTCAGTTGCCCAACCACAGCAAAGTTCAGCAGGTCTCTTGATCTAATGGCTTGTTAGCTCAGGTCACATGCGTTCTGCTTCTCTAGCTACATGCCAAGGTTTGCAACGTTAACTTTTTAGTAAAGCCCCAATCCCAGACTGACAAAAACCACTCCACTCTGGTGGGTGGCTACAATGGTTGGAAACTGGACTCTGGACGGAAGACCTATTGGCGCAATCAGATTCCACCCATTTGTTAGAATCATATTGTTGCTCTCTTTCCAGTCATTGCTGTTTAACCCTCGTCCGGCTGAGTAGGTACAATTGTACCTATTCCTATGCAGCCTGTAATGTTGTAAAATTATGCAGCCTGACGAGGGTTAAGTAATGTTTAGAAATGTACAGTATACACAGTGACTTACCTGTAAATTGCAATTCATCAAAAGTACATATGCACATAAACAGCATATAAACAGTACAGAATGCATACCTGGCCATCATGAGTGATCGCCCAATCTATAGATAGTAACACACAAGGTACCTAATGTGGCCGTACCCAGTCCCTTACTTTTCAGTAAGAGAAAGCAGCGACTAATTTCATCTGATTTTTCTGTTATCGCATGGCCAGTAATTAAATGCAGCTCAAATATGTTGGGGCTTTCTCTTAGGCTGGTTGCAGATTTTGTTGCGTTTTTTTGAGCCAAAGTCAAGAATGGCTACAAAAGTAATGGGAAATACAGTGCCTTTTGAACTTTTCAACCTTTTGCCACATTTCAGGCTTCAAACAAAGATATAAAATTTTAATTTTTTGGTGAAGAATCAACAACAAGTGGGACACAATCGTGAAGTGGAACGAAATTTATTGGATATTTTAAACTTTTGTAAAAAATAAAAAACTGAAAAGTGGGGTGTGCAATATTATTCGGCCCCTTTACTTTCAGTGCAGCAAACTCACTCCAGAAGTTCAGTGAGGATCTCTGAATGATCCAATGTTGTCCTAAATGACTGATGATGATAAATATAATCCACCTGTGTGTAATCAAGTCTCCGTATAAATGCACCTGCTGTGTGATAGTCTCAGAGTTCTGTTTAAAGCGCAGAGAGCATCATGAAGACCAAGGAACACACCAGGCAGGTCCGTGATACTGTTGTGGAGAAGTTTAAAGCCGGATTTGGATACAAAAAGATTTCCCAAACTTTAAACATCCCAAGGAGCACTGTGCAAGCGATCATATTGAAATGGAAGGAGTATCAGACCACTGCAAATCTACCAAGACCCGGCCGTCCCTCTAAACTTTCATCTCAAACAAGGAGAAGACTGATCAGAGATGCAGCCAAGAGGCCCATGATCACTCTGGATGAACTGCAGAGATCTACAGCTGAGGTGGGAGAGTCTGTCTCATAGGACAACAATCGGTCGAACACTGCACAAATCTGGCCTTTATGGAAGAGTGGCAAGAAGAAAGCCATTTCTCAAAGATATCCATAAACAGTCTCGTTTAAAGTTTGCCACAAGCCACCTGGGAGACACACCAAATATGTGGAAAAAGGTGTTCCGGTCAGATGAAACCAAAATTGAACTTTTTGGCCACAATGCAAAACAATATGTTTGGCGTAAAAGCAACACAGCTCATCACTGTCAAACATGGTGGTGGCAGCATCATGGTTTGGGCCTGCTTTTCTTCAGCAGGGACAGGGAAGATGGTTAAAATTGATGGGAAGATGGATGGAGCCAAATACAGGACCATTCTGGAAGAAAACCTGTTGGAGTCTGCAAAAGACCTGAGACTGGGACGGAGATTTATCTTCCAACAAATAAACGTATCCAGGTGTTAGAATGGCCAAGTCAAAGTCCAGACCTGAATCCAATCGAGAATCTGTGGAAAGAGCTGAAAACTGCTGTTCACAAACGCTCTCCATCCAACCTCACTGAGCTCGAGCTGTTTTCCAAGGAAGAATGGGCAAGAATTTTAGTCTCTCGATGTGCAAAACTGATAGAGACATACCCCAAGTGACTTGCAGCTGTAATCGCAGCAAAAGGTGGAGCTACAATGTATTAACATAAGGGGGCTGAATAATTTGGCACGCCCCACTTTTCAGTTTTTTATTTTTTACAAAAGTTTAAAATATCCAATAGATTTTGTTCCACTTCACGATTGTGTCCCACTTGTTGATTCTTCACCAAAAAATTAAAATTTTATATCCTTATGTTTGAAGCCTGAACTGTGGCAAAAGGTTGAAAAGTTCAAGGGGGCCGAATACTTTCGCAAAGCACTGTATATAGGAAGCTCTTATACTTCTCCCTTCTGCTCAATCCACGCATGGCTTTGACTCAAAAAAACGCAGCAAAATCTGTAACAAAAAAAGCTGCAACATGGGGCATCTGCCTTACAGAGAACTAAAGCCCCAGCGGCCTGGGTACTGGATGAGGCTATAGCAGCACCGTGCACTGTGTCACCACCCTTAATCTCCCACCTATAGCCATACTGTGGAAGATGGTAGTTTCCATCACCTCACAAACACCATGGCCCAGATATACTAAGGGAGTCTGAAAATTGGCTGATGCTGGATAATAAATCTGCCATATACCGTGTTTCTCCGAAAATAAGACAGGGTCTTATATTATTTTTTGCTCTGAAAAAAGGGCTAGGGCTTATTTTTTGGGGTAGGTCTTAATTTTTTCCATGAACAACAATCACACATTTGATCGCTTTTTATTTCAACTTTTATCAGACGTGAAACAGCGAAAAAACAGCAGTTCGACACTTTTGATCTTTTTTTTTTTTTGCTAAGGCATTCACTATAGATGTAAAATATTATTATAAATTTGTAGAGCGGGTGTTTTCGGACACAGGGATACCTAATGTGTATGTGTTTCACAGTAATATTTTATTTTTATATGTATTCTAGTGAAAGTGGGAGGGGGCTTGAACTTTTATTTTGTGTTTTTTTATATTTTTTAATTTTTTTTTTTACTATTAACCCCTCCTAGGGGGGCTTGAACCTGCAATCATTCCATAGACTGCAATACAACCTATTGCAGTCTATGGGAGATTATCTACATTACTATTGAGGCAATAGTAATATTCCTATGACAGGCCTCTTCATAAGGCTCCCGGCTGTCAAAGGAACAGGTCGGCTCCTGCGATCTCACCCACGGGAGCCGGCCTGCAACTTCAAAGGTACGGGGCTGGTAGGGACCGGCCCCGGGGATAGTTTATCTGCTTTGGGGGGGTCGATTTGGAGGGGGAGTCACGGATTGGCACACTCAACAATGCCCACGATCAGAGTGGACTCTGATCGCGAGCATTAACTGGTATAGTAGCTATACGGGGTGGGGACCGGCCCTAGGAACTGCGGGGGGGAAGCGCGGAGGTCACGCAATGCCCGCGGTCAGAGTCCATTCTGATCGCGGGCATTAACTCCGGCGGTTCTGCTACTTTGGTTGGAAGGGGGGGGGGGGACACGCTCAACAATGCCCGTGATCAGGGTAGAGACTGATCACAGGCATTAACTCCAGGACCCGGTACGGCAGCTGTGGTAGCCGCTCTGCAGCAGAGCGGCCACCATCATTAAGGACACGGCATCTGCTGTAATCGCACGGCAGATGTCGAAAAGGGGTTAAATTAGCTAGGGCTTATTTTTGGAGTAGGGCTTATATTTCAAGCCTACTCCAAAAAACCTGGAAAACGTAGCTAGGGCTTATTTTCGGGGTAGGTCTTATTTTTGGAGAAACACGGTATATAGACTGTCTAGTGCCAGGGGTAGGCAACCTTTGGCACTCCAGCTGTTGTCAAACTACAACTCCCAGAATGCATACTTGCTCTGCTGTTCTTGGAACTCCCATGGAAGTGAAAGGAGCATGTTGGGAGTTGTAGTTTCACAACAGCTGGAGTGCCGAAGGATGCTGACCCCTCGTCTAATCTATGTTTATACCACCTTTTAGTTGGCTTATTTTGAGACAGAATTTTCCAGCACAATCTTGGTGCATTTTTGGTGCATCATGGTGCATGTAAGCCACAACCCCTTTTTCTGAGAATCCACACCCACATGTCTAGCAAGTCGAAAAATTTTATCGCCTAGGTTAACACCCTTGCAAGCTTTAGAAGTGAAAGCACCAGCAGTATTAGAACTGAATATGCCTATAGCAGCATTTGCTACACCATATGTCAACAGTCTTACTGGCATAGTAAAAATGTACTACTCATAATGTAAACATTTTGGAAATTACACCCAAAAAAAAAAAAAAAAAAAATACATGCAGTTATTAGGCCTTATTCACACAACCGTGTTCTGTTCGTGAAACAAAGTCTGTTGACGGATCGTATCCCAAAGACTATGTTTGGATCACTTCTGTACTGAACTGACATAAAGCTATTCAGTTACATACTGTAGAGATCCAGCCATTGATGCTCTCGCTATATCATAATTCACTATAATGCAGTGAGCTCCATTCACAAGCCTGTGGTCAGCCGGGAAATATGACTTAAACATGGTCATGTGAATAACTTATTAATGACTTATTACAAGACTTATTAATTGATGACCTATCCACTGCAGCAGCCATAACCGTCATTATCAGGAATATGCTGTAGGGAGGATGTACAGGGCACCAGTTAAAGTTTGCAACGGAGCCCACAAGACTTTACGCCACTGATTTTATGCAACTTTTTATTTTATTTTCTCAGAGTTTTCAAGATCAATTCTTGATGTATGTGAATGAATTATAAAGGAATTGTTATTTGTGTACTGCCTAATTCATGGGGTTAACCCTATATTGTCTGAAAATGAATGATCCAGAACTCTGGTTACTTTTTAGACATGTTATTGATCAGGTGTGATTGATGTGTTTTCTGCAGTTTTCTTACAGTTTCAGTCTGTAAATAGATATTTACCAGTGGATCTGTGTTTTTTAACACAATGTTCCCTTATGTATCTCGAAGCAGCCTGAGGGACATCCGTCTGTACTTTTACCTAAGTTATAACCAAACTGCAAAAAACACCTGCATATTATTGTCACGTCCATGACCCTGCTGTGTTATAAACAAGTGTGAACCCTGATCTGCCTTGGTCATTGGAGGCAAGCTATTGGCTGAGGAGCTGCACACCCTCCAGCTATTACAAATCTACAGAGGAGTGACATAAACAATGCAGCCATCTCATCGTCATGTTCAATGAGATGTTTCCTTCCATGCACTTTGAAACTATCCTCTATATTGTTTATCACCAGGGATTTTAAAGGGTAATTCCACCATTAATTCCTAGGACATGTTACAGATATACTCTGTCTACAGTATCCTGTACATATGGTTACAGATATACTGCATTGAAGGGGTTCCATGATTTTGCACAGCCAAGCAATAAAGGCTGCAATGTTAACTTATAATATACTTATGCTAGTTATAATTTCCACTGACTGCAATGGTTCTGTACATATCATACTTAACCCTTTCATGCCTGTCAATTTTTGTTTTTGCATTTCCGTTTTTCCCTCTCCCCATTCTAAGAGCTATCATTTTTTCATTTTTCAGTTCACAGAGTCACTTGATAGCTTATTGTTTGAGGAACAAATTGTATTTTGTAATAGCACCATTCAATATGCTGTGCAATGTACTGGGAAACTGGAAAAAATTTCTGAATGAAGTGGAATTGGAAAAAAAAAATCCATTTGTGCCAATTTCTTATCGGTTTCATTTTTTATGTCATTCTCTTTGCTACCTGTATTCTGCGGGTCAGTACAATCATGGCAACACCAAATTTATATAGTATTTGTAATGTTTTGATGCCTTTTAAAAAATTTAAAACTTTGCAAAATAGAGAAAAATGTTTGTGTCGCCATATTGTGACACCTGTAAACTTTTTTATATTTATGTGTATGGAGCTGGGTAAGGCGTCTTTTTATGCGGGACAAGATGGCGTTTTTATTGATACCGTTTTGGGGAAGTTCTGATGGTTTGATCTCTTTTTATTCCATTTTTTATAAGTTGAAAAAAATTTTTTCCCCGCTACGCTGTTCACCCTATGGGATAAATATTTTTATATTTTAATAGTTCAGACATTTTGGAGCTCGGGGATACCTAATGTGCTTATGTTTATTATTGTTTATTAATTTTTATATGTGATCTAGGGAAAGGGGGGTGATTTGAACTTTTATATTTAAAAAAAAAAAATTTTCTTTTACTTTTATTTTCATTATTTTGATCGTTCATACTATAAACTGCAATACTAATATACTGCAGGGAATAGTAAAATCCATTCACTTCTATTACATGCTGCCTCTGTCAGCGTGTAATAGAAGTGATATAACAACAAGCCTGGGAGACTTCAATAGGCTCCCGGCTGTCATGGCAACAGATCGCCGCCCTATGATGATGAACCGGAGGGCGGCGGTCGATCAAAGATAGCAGCGCCCATGGCGGCTGCACACCTTAGATGGCGCAGTCACGTTTAACTACGGTATCTAAAGTGTTAACAGCTGCAATCGGTTCCAACACCGATCGCATCTGTTAGCGGCGGGTGCTGGCTGTATTATACACACAGTCTCATTTTCAAACGGGAATGGAGAGACAATTTTTTTACTGGATGCTTCTTTAACCTTTTCGCGCATAATCACATTAATTTACATTATTATACGTGAAGGGGTGTATGGAGAGAGCTCAGGAGCTGAGCTGCAGTGTATTGAATAACGTACAGACAGGTTTAGGTCACATACAGCAACGGCCATGTAGCAGCAACTGCATGCAACCACCAATGATCGGACGATTATACAGTATAATCATGCAATCAGTGTTTCGGCCGCATGCACCATTATTGTGATGTTACAGTATATGCTCCCTTTACAAGCCCTGACTTCCTCTCTGCACACAGTGGCCCACATTTACTAATAGAGCATTGTTTCCCAATTTTTACCAAGTTACCCAGTTTTTTATATTTACAGCTGAAACGTGTGGGGTAATAAGCTCAGTGGTAGCCGCAGCGGACCCAGACAGTCAGAGACAGACACAAAAGTTCAAGTCCAACAGGTATTACCCTGTGCGTTTATTTTTCTCAGAAAACAGCAAAACAAAATAGCCTTAACTTTCAGGCAAAAAAAATAACAGAAATCCTGCTCGTCTGAGCAAATAACTAAACAGAAAACTGTCCTATCTGTACGTGTGGCTTACTTCAGTCACACGGTCAATAAACAGCGTAAAGCAATGGCCGGAGTTCCCTCCAGAGTCTCACCAGCCTTTACAATGTGAGGACAGAACCCAGCTCCTCCTTTCTCCCCCAGAAACTGCTCAGTAGCGAGAACTGGCCAACCTTTTATAGGCCTTTAATGAGGCCCAATGTCCACCTGTGGTTGAAGGCTCCTCCCTAGTAGGAGAGGAAAAGGTTAATGAAAGACAGCCCTCTCAGGTTTTTACCTGATCTACCACACATAATTAAGGAATCTGGGAGAGATATAGCGACCTTCCAGAATCTTACCAGTCACCTTCTCACACATGTTACAGTTTTTCACTTGGAAAATTTGAAAGTCTCACCAAATATCACATCAAAACTGCATGTATTTGTTCCAAACCAGTTTGGATGCAGATTTAACTGCACCATGTGAATGCATCCTCAAAGCTACACCATCCTATACTTCCCATTCCTCCAACCCAACACATATTACAATCCATCTTTTACCATTAGCCACCACCTACAGTAAATTCACCAGCACCATGCTCCATTAGTGTTCCCCACACAGTATAATGCTCCCCAGCGAACCAAACACACAGTGTATTGCTCGCAGGTGACTCACACACACAGAATAATGCTCCCCAGTGGCCAGGCCTCGTATCAGCAACTAGCAAACCTAGGCAAGTGCCAGGGCTCACTGCTCCTGGGAGGGCCCGCTTGGCTGCCAGTTGCTTCACTCATGCTTGGCAGAATTCACATGCTGCCCCGGCCCACCTGGCACCTGTCCATGCGACCTAGGCTTGGACTGACCCATGCCTAACCAAAAAATGAATCTCCATACCAATAAACTCCACCCATGAGTAACGTTACCCATCTGTCCCAACATGACATCTTGCATGCCGTCAGTATGTGAGCACTGCGAGACCTGTCTCCTCAATCCATGGGTCACATCTCTTTTTCATGAATATGGCCCCCTCAAATTAGGGAAGAAAAAGGGGAAGGAAGATTGTCTGAACACCTGGAGACCACCCTGGATGCATCATCTAGACAGACAGCTTAAAGAAATATACCAGCCAGAGGGCCACTATATGAAGTAAGTAAGGAATATATATTGTATGTGTTGTATTGTAATGTAAAAGTCTGTCTGTAAAAGCATGTATCCATGTGTAGAAGTGTGTGTAAAAGTATCTGCATATGTAAAACTATGTTTGTGTAAGCATGCCTGAATGTGTTAAAATATATGCGTAACAACATGTCTGCATGGGAAAGTATAACCACATGTGTTAAAGTGTGTTTATGTGTGTACTAGTATATGTGTGAAAGTGTCTGCATGTATAAAACTCTTTGTTTAAAAGCATATCTGCACATGTAAAAGTGTGTGTGTATGAAAGCATGCCTATATGTGTAGAAGTATGTGTGTGAAAGCGTGCCTGCATGTGTTAAAGGTTGTGTAAAAGTGTGTCTGTATGTGTAAAAGTATGTGTATCAAAGTAAGCCTGAATGTGTAAAAATATGTGTGTGAATGCAAGTCTGCATGTGTAGAAGTATGTGTGTGAAAGCATATGCACATGTGTGAAGAGACCCATTCAGGCTCTGTCACCCCATAAACCTGGAAACATGTAATAAACCCCCTAGCATAGATGAGCGGTCTGAAGCTGTAGGGCACAACAAACTAACATGTTTATAAAGGATGCAGAAGTAGGGATAGTACTTTCTCTGTATTTGCACGTGACATAGAGCTCTGTATTTTTGTAGACACAGTACAGAATGTCCATTCACTACAGGGTGGCCTAGATAAAGTGGCCAAATGGGCAGCAAAATGGCAGATGAGGCTCAATTTTTTTAGGCTAAAAACACACATGCTAGTTATACCCTAAACCAGGGATGGCAAACCTGTGACACGCATGTAAAAAGTGACATGCCAAGCAGTGGCGTAACTAGGAATGGCCGGGCCCCAAGGCGAACAGTTGACATTGGCCCCCCCCCAAACCTTCGCCCCCAACCCCCCTTGGGCCGCCCCCTCCAACCCCCTTCCCGCACAAACCACATTCCTGCACACATTCCGCACACTATTATGCGCCATAGTGGCACCTGCACACAGTATTATGCCCCATAGTGGCCCCTACACACAGCATTATGCCCCATAGTGGCCCCTGCACACACTATTATGCCCTATAGTGGCCCCTACACACAGCATTATGCCCCATAGTGGCCCCTGCACACACTATTATGCCCTATAGTGGCCCCTACACACAGCATTATGCCCCATAGTGGCCTGTGCACACAGCATTATGCCCCATAGTGGCCTGTGCACACAGTACTATGTCCCATAGTGGCCCCTGCACACAGCATTATGCCCCAATGTGGACCACCCATGAACAATTATTATACTCTAGGGCCGTGATGGCGAACCTATGGCACGCGTGCCAGAGAGGGCACGCAGAGCCCTCTGAGTTGGCACGCGCGCCGTCGCCATGATCACTCACTAACCGGGAATCCTAGGATTCCCGGTTGGTGAGCGATCGCTTCTTTCAGCTGTATGTGCATATGTACATACAGCTGAAAGCTGTCACTGTAGGCCGCGGTCCGCGGGCCGCGGCCTACACTGACTGCAGAGTGTGACCTCTGCCCCGACGTAGGCGCGATGACGTCATTCATCAGTGCCTGTGAACAAAAGAAGGAGGAGGACGCTCCGTGGGACTGCAGCTCTTCGTGGGACAAGGTAAGTAACATAAACTACTGTGTGGGGGCCTACTGTGGTGCATATACTACTGTGTGGGGGGACACTGAAGCATCTAATACTGTGTGTGGGGGGGGGACACTGAAGCATCTAATACTGTGTGGGGGGGACACTGCAGCATCTAATACTGTGTGGGGGGGGGACACTGCAGCATCTAATACTGTGTGGGGGACAGTGCAGCATCTAATACTGTGTGGGGGGACACTGAAGCATCTAATACTGTGTGTGTGGGGGGGACACTGAAGCATCTAATACTGTATGGGGGGACACTGAAGCATCTAATACTGTGTGTGTGGGGGGGACACTGAAGCATCTAATACTGTGTGTGGGGGGGGACACTGAAGAATCTAATACTGTGTGTGGGGGGGGACACTGAAGAATCTAATACTGTGTGTGGGGGACACTGAAGCATCTAATACTGTGTGGGGGGGGACACTGCAGCATCTAATACTGTGTGGGGGGGGACACTGCAGCATCTAATACTGTGTGGGGGGGACACTGCAGCATCTAATACTGTGTGGGGGGGGACACTGCAGCATCTAATACTGTGTGGGGGGGGGACACTGCAGCATCTAATACTGTGTGGGGGGGGACACTGCAGCATCTAATACTGTGTGGGGGACAGTGCAGCATCTAATACTGTGTGGGGGACAGTGCAGCATCTAATACTGTGTGGGGGGACACTGAAGCATCTAATACTGTGTGTGTGGGGGGGACACTGAAGCATCTAATACTGTATGGGGGGACACTGAAGCATCTAATACTGTGTGTGTGGGGGGGACACTGAAGCATCTAATACTGTGTGTGGGGGGGGGACACTGAAGAATCTAATACTGTGTGTGGGGGGGGGGACACTGAAGAATCTAATACTGTGTGTGGGGGACACTGAAGCATCTAATACTGTGTGGGGGGGACACTGCAGCATCTAATACTGTGTGTGGGGGACACTGCAGCATCTAATACTGTGTGGGGGACAGTGCAGCATCTAATACTGTGTGGGGGGGACACTGCAGCATCTAATACTGTGTGTGGGGGGACACTGCAGCATCTAATACTGTGTGGGGGGACAGTGCAGCATCTAATACTGTGTGGGGGGGGACACTGCAGCATCTAATACTGTGTGGGGGACAGTGCAGCATCTAATACTGTGTGGGGGGACACTGAAGCATCTAATACTGTGTGTGTGTGGGGGGACACTGAAGCATCTAATACTGTATGGGGGGACACTGAAGCATCTAATACTGTGTGTGTGGGGGGGACACTGAAGCATCTAATACTGTGTGTGTGGGGGGGACACTGAAGCATCTAATACTGTGTGTGGGGGGGGACACTGAAGAATCTAATACTGTGTGGGGGGGACACTGCAGCATCTAATACTGTGTGGGGGGGACACTGCAGCATCTAATACTGTGTGGGGGGGGGACACTGCAGCATCTAATACTGTGTGGGGGGGACACTGCAGCATCTAATACTGTGTGGGGGACAGTGCAGCATCTAATACTGTGTGGGGGGACACTGAAGCATCTAATACTGTGTGTGTGGGGGGACACTGAAGCATCTAATACGTGTATGGGGGGACACTGAAGCATCTAATACTGTGTGTGTGGGGGGGACACTGAAGCATCTAATACTGTGGTGTGGGGGGGGACACTGAAGAATCTAATACTGTGTGTTGGGGGGGACACTGAAGCATCTAATACTGTGTGGGGGGGATACTGAAGCATCTAATACTGTGTGTGTGGGGGGGACACTGAAGCATCTAATACTGTGTGTGGGGGACACTGAAGCATCTAATACTGTGTGTGGGGGACACTGAAGCATCTAATACTGTGTGGGGGGACACTGCAGCATCTAATACTGTGTGGGGGGACACTGCAGCATCTAATACTGTGTGGGGGGGACACTGCAGCATCTAATACTGTGTGTGTGTGGGGGGACACTGAAGCATCTAATACTGTGTGGGGGGGGCAAACTGGGGGACAGCATCTAATACGGTTGTGTGGGGGACACTGCAGCATCTAATACTGTGTGGGGGGGGACACTGCAGCATCTAATACTGTGTGGGGGGGGACACTGCAGCATCTAATACTGTGTGGGGGGGACACTGCAGCATCTAATTGTGTGTGGGGCACCCTGTGTGGGGGGACACTGAAGCATCTAATACTGTGTGGGGGGGACACTGAAGCATCTAATACTGTGTGTTGGGGGGACACTGAAGCATCTAATACTGTGTGGGGGGTGTGTGGGGGGACACTGAAGCATCTAATACTGTGTGTGTGTGGGGGGACACTGAAGCATCTAATACTGTGTGTGGGGGGGACACTGAAGAATCTAATACTGTGTGGGGGGGGACACTGCAGCATCTAATACTGTGTGGGGGGGACACTGCAGCATCTAATACTGTGTGGGGGGGGACACTGCAGCATCTAATACTGTGTGGGGGGGACACTGCAGCATCTAATACTGTGTGTGTGGGGGACAGTGCAGCATCTAATACTGTGTGGGGGGACACTGAAGCATCTAATACTGTGTGTGTGGGGGGGACACTGAAGCATCTAATACTGTGTGTGGGGGGGACACTGAAGCATCTAATACTGTGTGTGTGGGGGGGCACTGAAGCATCTAATACTGTGTGTGGGGGGGGGACACTGAAGAATCTAATACTGTGTGTGTGGGGGGGACACTGAAGCATCTAATACTGTGTGTGGGGGACACTGAAGCATCTAATACTGTATGGGGGACACTGAAGCATCTAATACTGTGTGGGGGACACTGAAGCATTTAATACTGTATGGGGGACACTGAAGCATCTACTATTGTGTGGGGGACACTGAAGCATCTAATACTGTATGGGGGACACTGAAGCATATACTACTGTATGGGGGACACTGAAGCATCTAATACTGTGTGTGGGGGACACTGAAGCATCTAATACTGTGTGGGGGGACACTGAAGCATCTAATACTGTGTGGGGGGACACTGAAGCATCTAATACTGTGTGGGGGACACTGAAGCATCTAATACTGTGTGGGGGACACTGAAGCATCTAATACTGTATGGGGGACACTGAAGCATCTAATACTGTATGGGGGACACTGAAGCATCTACTATTGCGTGGGGGACACTGAAGCATCTAATACTGTATGGGGGACACTGAAGCATATACTACTGTGTGGGGGGGACGACGACACTGAAGTATCTAATACTGTGTGGGGGGAGGACACTGAAGCATCGAATACTGTGTGGGGGACACCGTGAAGCATAAACTACTGTGTGGGGCCCCACTGTGAAGCATATATTACTGTGTGGGGGCCCACTGTGAAGCATATACTACTGTGTGGGGGGGGCTTATTGTGAAGCATATAATGTGGGTGGGGGCCCAAAGTGGAGCATATAATACTGTGCGGGGGCCTCTGTGGAGCATATAATACTGAGTGGGGGCCACTCTGAAGCATATAATACTGTGTGGGGGCCATTCTGGAGCATATAATATTGTCTGGAGGCCACTTTAGAGCACATTGTACTGTCTGGGGCCCCTCACTATTTATATCACACGGTATCTGTTTTATAGCAGATATGTGATATTATTACAGGCTCTAATAACATTGCACGGTCACTATAAAATAGATTCTGGTTAATTTAAGGTTAAATTGCCGTTTTGGCACTTTGCGATAATTTAGTGGGTTTTGGGTTGCAGTTTGGGCACTCGGTCTCTAAAAGGTTCGCCATCACTGCTCTAGGGTCTTTTCAGACCCCAGAGTATAATGAGTCCCAGGGGAGGATACAAACAAAAAAAACAATGTCACTTACCTCTTCTTGGCTCCGGTGCACTCTGGTGCGCTACTTCGGCCATCTTCAATGTTGGACCAGATCTCGCGTGAGCCGGGCCTGCTTTGCAACGCATAATGACGCAGGCCTGGCCCACGTGACGTCACCAAACAGGCCGGAAGCCTGCGGAGTGTAGGAGAGATAAGTCACAGTGTTTTTTTATGTTCCCTCACCTCCCCTGGGCCTCCTATCATTATACTCGGGGGTCTGAAAAGACCCCCGAGTATAATGATAGCAGTGTTTGTGGGGTTCGTGGCCCGCGGCCTCACTTACCAATTCCCACTCCTGCTCACAGTCACCTCTGCCTCCGCAGAATGGGAAGCGCAGGCGGCCATGAGCAGTTGCAGGGATTGGTAAGTAAATAGGGCCCGTTACCTGCTGGGGTTACTCCAGCAGGTAACGGCCTATTTTAAAAAAAAAAAAAGCAACTACCGCTGCTACCCCAGTAGTTACTCCCCTGACACCAAGACATTCTGGGTGACACTTTGGCAGCTACTTATTTTGTTATTGCAATAAGCAGCTACTGATAATTTTTACTCACTTTTACCCATGCTCCTGTCCTGGTGCTACACTTACGTCACGTCCCGGCCTTCTTCAGCATCGGATACAGCGCACCTGGAGGTGGCAGTGGAGGGCGGCAAGGACTGGAGCGGGGACAGGTGAGTAAAAATTATCGCCCGCTACTCTGTGTAGTGGTGTCTGGGTGGGTGAAAGAGGGTCATATACTGCGGATGGACTTTAAAAAAGGGGTCATATGCTGTGGGGGGGGGTAAAAAAAGGGGATCATATACTGTGTGGGGGACATAAAAAGGGGTCAGATACTGTGTGTGAGTTATAAAAAGGGGTCATATACTGTGTGGGAGCAAAAAAAGGGTCATATATTGTGGGGGCTATAAGAAAGGGGTCATATACTATGGGGGGCTATAAAAAGCGGGGTCATATACTGTGGGGGAGGGCAAAAAAGGGGGTCATATACCATGTGAGGGGCTAAAAAAAAGGGGGTCATAAATCATGTGAGGGACTAAAAAAGGAGGTCATATACCATGTGATTGGCTAGAAAAGGGGGTCATATACCATGTGATGGGCCAGAAAAAAGGGAGTCATATACTGTGTGATGGGTCAGAAATACATATAATACAAATACATATATCAAAAATAGAACTCTTTTTTCACTAGAGCTAGAAATATCACAAAATTAAGGATATTTCTAGATGAGACACAGTACCCGAATAACGTTTTTTACAAATGTTGACACACCGAGCTCAAAAGGTTAGCCATCACTGCCCTAAATGGATCATTATTTGGTGAGTCTACAATGGAGAAAGATTTTAGAGCAAGCTTGTCCTGTATTAGGAAAGACAAGGCTTCTATAAAATAGACAAAGCACTACTGACACCGCATCTTGAATATGCTGTCCAGTTTTGGGCACCAGTTCATAAAACAGACATCAGAGAGCTTATCAAAATTAAGTTCATGTAGTCTAGGGAAGAAGAGGCTGAGGGGGAATATGATATCTTTATATAAATATGTAAATGGTCCTGATATAATGTACAATAAATAATGTGTTCTATGAACCGAAGAAACAAAAAGTGCACTTTGGCACAAAGTTTGGAAGCATTACTTTACTGTCCGAACTATAAAATTATGGAACATGCTCCTGCAGAATTTAGTAAAGGCATGAAGGCTTTAAAAAAAAGGGTTTGATATCTACCTTGTAAACCACAATATAAAGTACTACTGATATTAGTGTAGAATACTGATCTAGGGATCTGTACAACTGCCAGCATGTCAGACGAAGGAAGGAGTGTTTTTTTCCTTTCTCTCAATCAACTTGGGTCTATACATAGTATATAATATAAAACCATTGAACTTGATAAACTGATGTAAGTTTTCAACCAACAAAATATGTAATTATGTAACTCTATGACTATGTGAAGGGAATCACTGGCTTTGGAGCTCAATTTCTTAGGAAGCTTTGAGACGTGGATGAAAGCCAAGAGGACTTTAAAGATTTTACTGTGTGAGACCCAGAAATGTCTGACAGCAGCCCTAAGACCCATTGTCTCCATTGCTGCTCTGAAGACAGACCAAAGTGGGACCAGTGTGCCAGAAACATCAAAGGTAGCATGGCACTTCTGTATTCCCCACTGATGTCCATCTTCTCCCACATTAGCTTAGGTTAACAATGGGGGAAATGTGTCTCATTATGATTGATGGGAGTCCAATATGATCCTATTCTATGGATATGCCATAAATTACTTTTCTGGAATACCCTATTAACAGTCCACCAGCAGCAGCTATAACCAGCTTGTTAATAGTTACCACTAGGAATGAGTGAACAGATTTGATCACAACTGGATTCAACTCCAGGGGAAATGACAAACACTTATACTCCCCGTGCCTCCTATGTACCACAAATCAGTGCCAATGAAAACATCTACTTATCCCACAAAAAACAAGTGTATCACAATGAATTCCCAGCTTCAGACCCCACAAAGCAGTGATAGCAAATCCTATCAAAATATCACCACTTTTTAGGTCTATATCTTTAACCAAACTGCTGCATTGTAAGATCTGTGATCGACCTCACACAATGGGCTTGATTTGTTTTCAGCACTACAGGAACACAGATAGATCAAGATCAATCATTGCGCAGTTGGATGAAATTTCCTAAGTTAATGATTAGTTTTCCTGGAGTAAACACAAGACGGGCACAGAAAGAATACCTTGTGTGGAGATTTTAAAGGCCATACCTGGCATAAAATGAATTTCAATAACTTAGCAGTATAGGTGTAATTTTCATTTACGTGCTTTCCCAACCTGTACTAGTGTCTATGACCAGGTTTGTCCGCATGTAGCTATTAGCAGTGTTATGCATGGGTAATGCATAAAGTTTACTGTGCTTGAAGTATAACTCATCTAATTTAAAATAAATAAATGTGTACGGTAAAGTTTAATGGGGGTTTCCAGTTTCTAGGGAAGAACATGCTCATCGTTCACTCACTAGCAGCTTCCGGCACCCAAATGATGCTGCAACAGCTAGGTCTGGGTGCTGGACCCTGACAGATCACGTACTGATGACCTAGATCATTAGTATGAAAACTCGATTTGGGGCCAGAGAACACCTTTAGGCTAAGGCCCCACGTAACACTGCGGTTTTTCCCACAGGCAAGCAATGCATCGCGGTTTTTCCCACAGCGCTTTTCACAGAAAGTTCGCAGAGATTTTCTCTGCAGACTTGCGGCCTCCATTATGCCTATAGGGAAACCACCGGTGTTTCCATAGGTATAATTGACATGCAGCGGTTTTGGAAATCGCAGTGTGTCTGCTGTGTGTATTTTTCCGCAAGGTGTTGATGGGATTCACCTTGCAGTGACTGGAAAAAAACCGTGTTTTTTTGCCGGGGCCCCACGGCACGAAAATGCTGCGTTTTACAGTACCAGCAAAGTGGATGGCATTCTAGCTAATCCCATCCACACATTGCAGAAAAAAAAAATCTTCAGCAGAAAATCTGTGTTTTCAAAAATGCTTGCAGCACATCAATTTGTACGTATGGAAATGCTGGCATTTTCCTCATAGGTATAATAGGGGCAGAAAGTCCGCAGAGGAAAATTCTGCAAAATTGCAATGAAAAACACTGGAAAAAAATGTGATGCGTTTCTGCCGCGGTTTTTCCGCAGCGTTTTTTTGCTGCGCTTTGCTACATTGGGCCTTAGCCTAATCAAGATATTTCTGATACACTTTATTAAACTGCCTGTGAAGTTTCTCTTAAGCATTGCTACAGAGAGCCCTTAAACACATTGGGGAAATTTTCTAGAATAGCCACGCCAGTTTTCTGTGGTGCATTTTTGGCACACATCCATTTGCACCAAAAAAATGTACCCAATTACTCCACACCACACAATGATTTTCCAAACTGTTCTCACCTTTTGAGGAAAGTAGGTTGAGTAGACCAGAGAATAAGGCGTCCCTCAGCCTGACAGATTTACTATAAATCACACCAGAGAATTGGCATGAAATCTACATCAGTCACAATTTCTGCCATATCCTTGGTAATAACCTGGAACTTCAGGACACACTAACAGCAAGTATCTACCACTATCCTACAATGATTTAAGTGAAAAAGAAGGCCACCAAATGTATACACATAATAAATACAATCTTTACTTACTATTGACATAAAAAATAGACACATTCACAAGACTATGCAATAACAATGAGTCGCACAATAGATGTATAAGACCAAATCCCAGTAACAATATAAAGTTAATAATCTACCAAATAAGTGACATGCAGGATGACTATACAAATACAGCCACCAAGGCTGAAATAAAGTGATTTAGTGCAAGTGCAAATGATACTTTAACCAGGTGCAGTTGGAGGTATAAGTAAACCCACTTTCCACTGCATGATACCAGCTTGATATAGTTTGGTTCAACTCAACTCATTTTGGGTACTAGTTTGTTTCCACTGCAGAAAATACCCACTTCATGTACCTGGTTGTCATATAAGTGACAACCAATAAGCTGAGCAGTGTTTGGACATGTTGATACTGCTTTGACTCACTTGGTATCTAATCTAAAACAGGTACTAAAAGAGCCCCTAGTAACAGGTACTTTCTGGTTCTTTTTCACAATGGAAAAGGACAAAAATGGGTCAAGCTGAGGCAATCTAGTAGCATGTAGCTGAAGAGTTACATACCCATCCTGTAATGTGAGGTTGCCTGGTGTCCACCCCAATGTTTTGGTGTCCATGCCTTTGTATAAGGCTGGAACTAGTGTGTCTATTCAATTTATTTATATGCCTGGTCACCAATAAGAGAACACCTAAATAGCTGTTTGAATGAATAAACATGCCAAAATCCAACTTGGCACATGCGGCCATATTTGTCCATCCAAGGTTTCAAGACTGGGTTTTCAATGACATCAGACACATGTAGTGTGATTCTGTTACACATCATGTGTCTACACGGACAGCATTGACACATGCACAAGGACACTTCACCTGGCTGTATCATGCTAATAGGGAAGTTTTAACCGCTGTAGGGAACCATGAATAAAGTAATGCAAACTAGTAGTGCCCAGATACAACATCATCCCAGAGAATTGGTAACAAAAAAGACTGACCCTACAGAAAAAGTAAGTTGTTGATGAAGTACATGAATAAAATAATATGGCAGATCCGAAAAACAGATAAGTAAGCGTAGAAATAGTAATAAAATAGTACATAGATTAAAAAAAAAGAAAGCTTGGGCTGGGCCAAACACATTTGGGGTGAATGCCAGGTAACCTCACATAATGGGTATGTAACACTTCTTATGTGTCCAGCTGTGACATGTACAGTCATATGAAAAAGTTTGGGCACCCCTATTAATCTTAATCATTTTTAGTTCTAAATATTTGGGTGTTTGCAACAGCCATTTCAATTTGATATATCTAAGAACTGATGGACACAGTAATATTTCAGGATTGAAATGAGGTTTATTGTACTAACAGAAAATGTGCAATATGCATTAAACCAAAATTTGACCGGTGCAAAAGTATGGGCACCTCAACAGAAAAGTGACATTAATATTTAGTAGATACTCCTTTTGCAGAAATAACAGCCTCTAGTCGCTTCCTGTAGCTTTTAATCAGTTCCTGGATCCTGGATGAAGGTATTTTTGACCATTCCTCTGTACAAAACAATTCCAGTTCAGTTAAGTTTGATGGTCGCCGAGCATGGACAGCCCGCTTCAAATTATCCCACAGATGTTCAATGATATTCAGGTCTGGGGACTGGGATGGCCATTCCAGAACATTGTAATTGTTCCTCTGCATGAATGCCTGAGTAGATTTGGATCATTGTCTTGCTGAAATATCCATCCCTGGCGTAACTTCAAATTCGTCACTGATTCTTGTACATTATTCTCAAGAATCTGCTGATACTGAGTTGAATCCATGCGACCCTCAACTTTAACAAGATTCCCGGTGCCGGCATTGGCCACACAGCCCCAAAGCATGATGGAACCTCCACCAAATTTTACAGTGGGTAGCAAGTGTTTTTCTTGGAATGCTGTGTTTTTTTGACGCCATGCATAACGCCTTTTTGTATGACCAAACAACTCAATCTTTGTTTCATCAGTCCACAGGACCTTCTTCCAAAATGAAGCTGGCTTGTCCAAATGTGCTTTTGCATACCTCAGGCGACTCTGTTTGTGGCGTGCTTTCAGAAACGGCTTCTTTCGCATCACTCTCCCATACAGCTTCTCCTTGTGCAAAGTGTGCTGTATTGTTGACCGATGCACAGTGACACCATCTGCAGCAAGATGATGCTGCAGCTCTTTGGAGGTGGTCTGTGGATTGTCCTTGACTGTTCTCACCATTCTTCTTCTCTGCCTTTCTGATATTTTTCTTGGCCTGCCACTTCTGGGCTTAACAAGAACTGTCCCTGTGGTCTTCCATTTCCTTACTATGTTCCTCACAGTGGAAACTGACAGGTTAAATCTCTGAGACAACTTTTTGTATCCTTCCCCTGAACAACTATGTTGAACAATCTTTGTTTTCAGATCATTTGAGAGTTGTTTTGAGGAGCCCATGATGTCACTCTTCAGAGGAGATTCAAATAGGAGAACAACTTGCAATTGGCCACCTTAAATACCTTTTCTCATGATTGGATACACCTGGCTATGAAGTTCAAAGCTCAGTGAGGTTACAAAACCAATTTTGTGCTTCAGTAAGTCAGTAAAAAGTAGTTAGGAGTATTCAAATCAATAAAATGATAAGGGTACCCAAATTTTTGCACCGGTCAAATTTTGATTTAATGCATATTGCACATTTTCTGTTAGTACAATAAACCTCATTTCAATCCTGAAATATTACTGTGTCCATCAGTTATTAGATATATCAAAGTGAAATGGCTGTTGCAAACACCCAAATATTTAGAACTAAAAATGATTAAGATTAATAGGGGTGCCCAAACTTTTTCATATGACTGTATATATGGTTAAAGTATCATTGGCGCTTGTACTAAAGCACTTTATTTCAGCCCTGGTAGCTGGATCTGTATAATCGTCCTGCATGTCATTCATTTGATAGATTGTTAAATTTATATGGCCAATGATTAACCAGTTAGAGATTGTATTAATTGTATTTTATTTGTCTCAATTTCTGCTCATTCTGGGCTTAGTAGTCAAATAAGCAGCCCTACTCCATGACTGACAACTATCTTTGTACACTCATACCAGGAAGGTTGTCACTCAGTGAACAGACCTGCCCTAAGACCACTAAACTCAGAACGAACAGAGATTTGTGATGTGACTTTTCGTTAAGCTCTGGTCACATTCATGTAACTTCATGTACAGTAGGACCTCTTGTGGTCAGTTTTAGGTACTGCAGGTGCATTTGTGATCACAAACATACAAAATATAAAGTTAGATAATAGTAACAGAATATAGTTGCAATAGTCTAATGCATTTATTCAGAGCCACACATCCAATAGTAAACATAATTGCACAGAAAATACTGAGCATAGGAATTTTAGACTTGGAACAGGTCCGCTGCCTTGGGGTTATGTTTGACTTTTACTTCCTTTACCCCCCCCCCCCCATATCCAATCACTCACATGCTCATGTCATCTGCACCTCAAAAACATCTCCAGAATCTACCCTTTCCTTTCCATGAAAACATTAAAGACCATTATTGTCGCACTAATTCACTCTCGAGTTGACTACTTTAACTCCATACTAATTCGCCTTCCCCTCTCTAAACTCTCCCCTCTACAATCTATTCTGAATGCGGCAGCCAGGCTCATCTATCAGTCTAAACACTATAGCGATGCCTCCAGTCTGTGCCGGTCACTACAGTGGCTGCCTATTCAATACAGAATACAAAATAAACTTATCACCCTCATCCACAAGGCTCTCCATAATGCTGCACGTCCCTACATTTCCTCCCTCATCTCTGTCTATTACCCAACCAATGCTTTCCATTCGGCCAATGGCTTAAAGTGGTTATCCAGTTTCTAATATTGATAGCCTATCCTTAGGAGCTGCGAGTGTGGGTACTGCAGCGCTGCCCCATTGAAAGCTAAGGCTTGCGGTATTGTGCGGCCGACCCCTCCAGATCTAATATTGATGGCCTATCCTGCATATAAAAGGACACTGACTGATGACGGATCATACAGCTTTATTTATTTGTGTAAATGAAATAAACTTTATCATAAAAACGGCTCAATCACTGTATAGGCAATGCTACCTCCTATGTCGCTCCTGCTACCTCTTGTGTCACCCCCTCTACCTCATAGATTGTAAGCTCTTGTGAGCAGGGCCCTTAGTCTCATTGTGTCAATTGACTTATTACTCTCTAATGTCTCATTTTGTCTGTTCTTTAACCCTACGATTTGTAAAGTGCTGCGGAATATGTTAGTGCTATATAAATAAAACGTATTATTATTATGGGGGATAATATGTAAAATGTAAATTATAGTCTAAGCTCCACTGCTCGGGACCTAGAAATGAACATATAGACACATTTATCAATACTTGGGCCTTTTTTTCTGTTGCATTATAATTATAAAAGTGTAATTCAAACTAGACTTAGCTTGGCTAGGGTACAGTCACCTTTAAAATATGATACAAACATTTTAGCATAGTCTGACCCCTGTAGGTGTTCAAAAACTGACAAAACATCTCTAGACATATATAAATATGTCACAATTAAATCAACAATGTGCAATATTTTGACAAGTACTTAAAAATAATGTTAATGGTGCCTCCAGCAAAACTGACTTAAAAAATACCGCACATACTAAACTCCCCCTATACTATGTACAGTGCTGGGGAATATGCAGTCCCTATATAAAGGATCTATATACATTGCCTTGCAAAAGTATTCGGCCCCCTTGAACTTTTCAACCTTTTGCCACATTTCAGGCTTTAAACATAAGGATATAAAATTTTAATTTTTTGGTGACGAATCAACAGGTGGGACACAATCGTGACGTGGAACGAAATTTATTGGATATTTTAAACTTTTGTAAAAAATAAAAAACTGAAAAGTGGGGCGTGCCAAATTATTCGGCCCCCTTAAGTTAATACTTTGTAGTGCCACCTTTTGCTGAGATTACAGCTGCAAGTCGCTTGGGGTATGTCTCTATCAGTTTTGCACATCGAGAGACTGAAATTCTTGCCCATTCTTCCTTGGAAAACAGCTCAAGCTCAGTGAGGTTGGATGGGGAGCGTTTGTGAACAGCAGTTTTCAGCTCTTTCCACAGATTCTCCATTGGATTCAGGTCTGGACTTTGACTTGGCCATTCTAACACCTGGATACGTTTATTTGTGAACCATTCCATTGTAGATTTTGCTTTATGTTTGGGATCATTGTCTTGTTGGAAGATAAATCTCCATCCCAGTCTCAGGTCTTTTGCAGACTCCAACAGGTTTTCTTCCAGAATGGTCCTGTATTTGGCTCCATCCATCTTCCCACAATTTTAACCATCTTCCCTGTCCCTGCTGAAGAAAAGCAGGCCCAAACCATGATGCTGCCACCACCATGTTTGACAGTGGGGATGGTGTGTTCAGGGTGATGAGCTGTGTTGCTTTTACGCCAAACATATCGTTTTGCATTGTGGCCAAAAAGTAGGATTTCGGTTTCATCTGACCAGAGCACCTTCTTCCACATGTTTGGTGTGTCTCCCAGGTGGCTTGTGGCAAACTTTAAAGAGAGATTTTTTATGGATATCTTTGAGAAATGGCTTTCTTCTTGCCACTCTTCCATAAAGGCCAGATTTGTGCAGTGTACGACTGATTGTTGTCCTATGGACAGACTCTCCCACCTCAGCTGTAGATCTCTGCAGTTCATCCAGAGTGATCATGGGCCTCTTGGCTGCATCTCTGATCAGTCTTCTCCTTGTTTGAGATGAAAGTTTAGAGGGACGGCCGGGTCTTGGTAGATTTGCAGTGGTCTGATACTCCTTCCATTTGAATATGATCGCTTGCACAGTGCTCCTTGGGATGTTTAAAGTTTGGGAAATCTTTTTGTATCCAAATCCGGCTTTAAACTTCTCCACAACAGTATCATGGACCTGCCTGGTGTGTTCCTTGGTCTTCATGATGCTCTCTGCGCTTTAAACAGAACCCTGAGACTATCACAGACCAGGTGCATTTATATGGAGGCTTGATTACACACAGGTGGATTATATTTATCATCATCAGTCATTTAGGACAACATTGGATCATTCAGAGATCCTCACTGAACTTCTGGAGTGAGTTTGCTGCACTGAAATTAAAGGGGCCGAATAATATTGCACGCCCCACTTTTCAGTTTTTTATTTTTTACAAAAGTTTAAAATAACCAATAAATTTCGTTCCACTTCACGATTGTGTCCCACTTGTTGTTGATTCTTCACCAAAAAATTAAAATTTTATATCCTTATGTTTGAAGCCTGAAATGTGGCAAAAGTTTGAAAAGTTCAAGGGGGCCGAATACTTTCGCAAGGCACTGTATATATACACAGCATATAACACTATAACTGTGCAAACACTTGTCACTAACATGACAGCAATGTGTGACTAATCACCTAGTACCATGTATACAGTACTTTATGATACATGTAACATGGCCTGAACAAACTTATTCCATATCGCACAAAGCAAGCTGAGGCCAGTAGGGGGCACTATGTTTCCATCACAGACAGAATTACTAAATACTGGCAATATTGAATATGTATCCAAACCTCTTAGCAGTGCCAGTTAGATGGTATAATATGTAATAGGGCACTTTGAAGCAGCGCTGTCAGGATCCTTTGTTATAAACATATTGGTGGTGTTTCAGAATAGTTAACTGGGGCATTGTGACATTACATAGGGGAACTGTGACATTACAATAGTTAACTGTGACATCACAGAGGGACATTAGGACATCACAATGGTGTTTTGAGATATGATAACAGGGCAATTAACCCCTTCCTTTGCAGGCATTTTTCACTTTTGACTCTCCACCTTCCAAACCCCATAAATTTTAATTTTTCTGTTCACATAGCCATATGAGGGCTTAATGTTTGCGAAGCAAATTTTACTTTGTAATGGTACCATTTAATATTCCGTATGATATACTGGGAAGCTGGAAAAAAATTCAGAATGAGGAAAAACTGAATTTGTGCGACTTTCACCTTATTCTGACACCCATAACTTTTTTATATTTCCATGTACAAATGGATAGGGCGTCGTTTTTGCAGGGCCAGATATACTTTTTATTTATACCAATTTGGGAAATGTCTATTGCTTTGTATCCAAATTTTTATGGGTGGTGAATCAGCTTAAAAACGGCAGCTCAGCTCTTTTTTTTTCCACTACAGTGTTCACCATATGGGAAAAATATTTTTTTAAGTTTGTAGACTGGGTGTTTTCAGACACAGGGATACCTAATATGTATGTGTTTCACTTTATTTTTTAACTTTTATATATGTTCTAGGGAAAGGAGGGTGATTTTAATTTTTAATTTGTTTAAAAAATTTTTTTATACTGGTCTGGGTCTTGAACTAGCGGGCCGCAGCAAAAAAGCGCTGCGGGAAAAACCACAGCACTTTTCACAGAAAGTCTGCAGAGTTTTCCTCTGCAAACTTTCTGCTTCCTTTATACCTATAAGGAAAACGCCCGTGTTTCCGTAGGTATAACTGACATGCTGCAATTTCTAAAAATGCAATGGCATATTTTTCTGCAATGTGTGGATGAGATTCACTAGAATCCCATGCACTTTGCAAGGACTGTAAATTGCAGCGGCAATTGCCAGCTTCACTACTGTACCGGAGCAGGGGGCCGATTGCTGTCCAGACCCTTGTCTCCCGGAATTTTCTTAATGACACCGGGCAGGAGAAACCTTCACCTGCCGCCCGCTGTGTGGGCTCTTGTGAAGGCAGCGGGAACAATTACCGATCCCTGCTGCCACTTAATGTAAGGGATCTGGGCTTGGTAACAGCGGTCGGGAGATTAATGTTCCTCCTGGTCGCTGTTAATGTAAATTATATATGGTCTTTATAATGCTCCTTAATGCCCCACCCACAGTATAATTCTCCTTAGTGCCCCCCACAGTATAATGCCTCGTTAGTTCCCCTCGTACAGTATAAACTTATCTAAACCTGGGGGACGTCTTATTGTTTCAAAAATACCGTAAATACTGGATGTGTTCAGGTCGGACCTTTACTTGATGACGAAACCTGGACAAACAGAAGGGAAAGTGCTTCCTTTTTATTTTCCGTTCCTTTTGTAGACACTCCTAACTTTGGCTAAAAAAAAAAAAAAAACACAGCAAAATCTGCAACAAAAAAACGCAGCATTTACACAACATAGGGCCTAAACTAGTTGAGTACCCCTGCCCTATTGGCCTCGACAGTCCATCATGCCTTATGGACGGTCATGGTGAAAAATGATGATAACTGATGACAACTTTTTGGTTTTGGAGTAGAAATTTGCAAAAGAAAAAAGCCTGATGATAACTGATGCATTTTTGCATCAGTTGTAAAGAATTACGCTTCGTTCACACTAGTATTGATCTCTCTGTCATTGGGGTCCGCATGGGGACCCTAACAATGGAGAGCCCGTCCACTAAAAAAGCAGTTACCCGCGGACCCCATAGACTATAATGGGGTCCCCGGGTGTCTGTTGGTTTTCCACCAGTTTTATACTGAAACCGTGCAGGACCGTGCAGAACTTTTCTATCCGTCGATTTTCCAATGGAGACTCCAACATAGAAGTGAACCTAGCCTTAAGGGACAAAAAAACTGATACTAATGCAACCGATATATGTGAACATACCCTAAAATGTACCACAATGCACGAAAAAATGTGTCAAAATTGTATTGAAAATTCTGGCTCAAAGTACTCCAGTTGGTTTAGGTGGTATAAATTTAGACTAGACAATCTAAATACAGTCATATGAAAAAGTTTGGGCACCCCTATTAATCTTAATCATTTTTAGTTCTAAATATTTGGGTGTTTGCAACAGCCATTTCAATTTGATATATCTAATAACTGATGGACACAGTAATATTTCAGGATTGAAATGAGGTTTATTGTACTAACAGAAAATGTGCAATATGCATTAAACCAAAATTTGACCGATGCAAAAGTATGGGCACCTCAACAGAAAAGTGACATTAATATTTAGTAGATCCTCCTTTTGCAAAAATAACAGCCTCTAGTCGCTTCCTGTAGCTTTTAATCAGTTCCTGGATCCTGGATGAAGGTATTTTTGACCATTCCTCTTTACAAAACAATTCCAGTTCAGTTAAGTTTGATGGTCGCCGAGCATGGACAGCCCGCTTCAAATTATCCCACAGATGTTCAATGATATTCAGGTCTGGGGACTGGGATGGCCATTCCAGAACATTGTAATTGTTCCTCTGCATGAATGCCTGAGTAGATTTGGAGCTGTGTTTTGGATCATTGTCTTGCTGAAATATCCATCCCCGGCGTAACTTCAAATTCGTCACTGATTCTTGTACATTATTCTCAAGAATCTGCTGATACTGAGTTGAATCCATGCGACCCTCAACTTTAACAAGATTCCCGGTGCCGGCATTGGCCACACAGCCCCAAAGCATGATGGAACCTCCACCAAATTTTACAGTGGGTAGCAAGTGTTTTTCTTGGAATGCTGTGTTTTTTTGACGCCATGCATAACGCCTTTTTGTATGACCAAACAACTCAATCTTTGTTTCATCAGTCCACAGGACCTTCTTCCAAAATGAAGCTGGCTTGTCCAAATGTGCTTTTGCATACCTCAGGCGACTCTGTTTGTGGCGTGCTTTCAGAAACGGCTTCTTTCGCATCACTCTCCCATACAGCTTCTCCTTGTGCAAAGTGTGCTGTATTGTTGACCGATGCACAGTGACACCATCTGCAGCAAGATGATGCTGCAGCTCTTTGGAGGTGGTCTGTGGATTGTCCTTGACTGTTCTCACCATTCTTCTTCTCTGCCTTTCTGATATTTTTCTTGGCCTGCCACTTCTGGGCTTAACCAGAACTGTCCCTGTGGTCTTCCATTTCCTTACTATGTTCCTCACAGTGGAAACTGACAGGTTAAATCTCTGAGAAAACTTTTTGTATCCTTCCCCTGAACAACTATGTTGAACAATCTTTGTTTTCAGATCATTTGAGAGTTGTTTTGAGGAGCCCATGATGCCACTCTTGAGAGGAGATTCAAAGAGAAGAACAACTTGCAATTGGCCACCTTAAATACCTTTTCTCATGATTGGATACACCTGGCTATGAAGTTCAAAGCTCAGTAAGGTTACAAAACCAATTATGTGCTTCAGTAAGTCAGTAAAAAGTAGTTAGGAGTATTCAAATCAATAAAATGATAAGGGTACCCAAATTTTTGCACCGGGCAAATTTGGGTTTATAGAAAATGGACAATTTTTTTTGGGTACAATAAACCTCATTTCAATCCTGAAATATTACTGTGTCCATCAGTTATTAGATATATCAAATTGAAATGGCTGTTGCGAACACCCAAATATTTAGAACTAAAAATGATTAAGATTAATAGGGGTGCCCAAACTTTTTCATATGACTGTATATGGCAGATTTATCAGCCAGCATAAGTCACTGTGATAAATCTGGTGCATTGTCAGACTGCAGGTCTAAGTTTACATTAACCATTAGTAAATTTTGGTCACTTGGATAAACCATATGGTCCATCTAGTCTGCCCTTATATTATCAACTTAGTTTTTTTCTCTTAGAAAGATTCTGTCTTGTTTTTAACATTACAGTGAATGGTGACGGACGAAAACAGAATGTGTTCCATCTACATCTGTCACTCTTACTTTTTCAGTCTACTTTTCTGATTTTATGACCATTGGCATAACTATAGAGACAGCAGTGGTCTCAGATGTGACTGGGTCCAGTAGCCATGGAGCCCCACAGGTTGCCCTCAACACATTGGAGATGGATGATGGCTCTAGTCGCAAATTTTTGACTCTTGCCCTCTGGTGAGCTAGAATGAGAAGATTTATGATACACAGCCTTCCACATTAAGAAAGGAGAAAAATAACCCTTTATTGGCAAAAATAAATAAATAAATAGCAGCTAGATAGCAGTATTTAGTCATGAAGAGATTATGTGGCACAAAATGGGGCATGATTATTATGGGGGGGGGTGAAAATGATAGGAAGTTTATGTGACAAGTCTTCACAACAGTCTGGCCCAGACACCACAGGAAATGTAAATGTCGCTAAAATGTATGGATGGGAATTGATTGATGGTTGTACGAAATTGCATAAACTTAGCTTTTGCACCAAGGCCCATGGGCCTTAAAGGGGTTTTCCAGGCAAAAAAATAATTTTTCAAAAAAGGTCAGTTAGTACTATTAATAGATTAATAATTGCAACCAAATACCTTTAGCAGTCTTTTGAGTGATTTCTGGGAGCTCCAGGCATCTTCTGCATTTGTTTAAATGGGTAGCTTCCTGTTTTGTTTTCCTACAACTACCACGATGCATTGCACTTCACTCACACTACCTCCCCTCTCACTCCCTGCCCCTCCCTCTATCACTACCTAACCTCCTTCCTGTTTCCCTAGCTAGCCCACCCACTACTAGTCCTTCCCAACTAACTAACTCAACCAACCATACTTGTCTTCCTGTCCACATCTTCTGGGCACAGGAGATCACTTACTTTTGTGGGGCTCGCTCCTCCTCTTCTTGACCTCTTCCAGCGCCTGCGCAATAGAGCCGGAATGCCGACATGTGTAGAAATATCATTTTATCCCAGACAACCCCTTTAAGTTACACCCTTGCCTATGATGGATCAGAACAATGGTGCACCTAGCCTTGTAATGGTGCACCATATGGACAGTTGGAGGGTCTTTACCCTAGTGCAACATGCTCCAGATCCATAAACAGGGCATGTATAACACAACTCTGTCCTTATAGTTCATCTTCAGAGTCCCTTTCAAAAATGGAAGCAGTGACATGGCTGGTTGCCACGGCCAACCACATGAGGTAGGGTGGCCATTGTGATGTACTGTCCTGTGCATATTACACAGCTGGTTGTTGTGGGCGTATTCATTCCACATATACAATATAGCGCACAAACTTTCCATCTAATGTCTTGAAATGTTCCTGTCCTCAGCACACTTGAGGACCAGAGACACTCCTGTCACACGTGAGTTCCACATTTCTAGAGCCATCCCCTTACAAAGGATTGAGAGAGGAACCTCCTTGACCTCCAGATGTATAAGTACTAGAGATAAAACAATCGGATTTATCATCCGTCTTCGAAGAGTTACACGCAGCGGCCATTTTCTTGGAGTTTCCTCCACGCAGACTTCCTTTCTTATTAGGACTAGACTACTGCAGACAGGGCGGTAGAATACATTTATCCCTCTTGTGTTTGGCCTCTGGTCACCAAGCCAATCAGATGCAGGGGAGGCGGGGTCTGCAGTAGAAGGCGCGGCTTCCTGTAGTGTACCCTTCACAGGCCGCGCAGGTGTCAGAGGTCGGTGATGGGCGCAGTGCGGAGTGGGAGTATTCAGGTTGTGCGGGCTCTGTGTGTGGCATGAGTACCAGCTCACTCTCCTGGCACTAATAAGTAAGTAGTGTGCTATACTAGAGGGCAGTACCCCTATAGTATATTGTAATGGTGGGTGTGATATCATGTATGTACATATGTGCACTCATATTATAATCATTGCATGTTATTTATATGGTTGTGTAGTGCTAACCTCTGACATCAAATGTAATGCCCCTTATACATGGAAATTAGTAATGCAGTGTAATTCTATTAATCTGGCATCAAAGGGATATGATGGGTGCCTGACTATCCGATAGTCCGGATTATGGAACTGTGCTAGTAAAATACAGAAAAAAACTTTCGATAAACACATACAGAGAAATGTGTATGAAAAGTATTATCATGCTGAATGTCTTTTCTTTAAAAAGTGGCGCAAAATATCCAGAATATTCAGAATTACAGTCTGGATGGATGGACAGTAATTTGGTACTAGCTTTAAAGGGATATTCTGGTAATTACAAGTTAATTATAATTACTAGATCAGTGTTGGTCTGACTGCGCTGCCACTCCACTCAATTCTATGAGATATAGGATGTTGGAGAGAGACAATGGCTGTACTCTGTTTCCATATAGACATGAATGAAGAACGACCTGCAGAACCCCCAGTCTTGTGATCAGTGGTGACCCCATTGATTTAGCGGTTAGCCTCTATCTCCTGCAAAAACTGCTGACCAGAACCATTATCAGTAGTCAGAAATCTGCTTAATTTCCATTTTATCATACTTTGTGGAGGCCAGATTAAAGGAATTCTACTGTAATATACTGATATTTTCTGTTCTGCACAATATAAGCATGCAAGCCAGTGCACAGGAAGCATTCACCCCTGTCATACTGCCTGAAACATTAATTTGATGCTTTATATGTTACAGCTATACTCTGTATTGTTTTGTTTTTTTGCTTGTGGGAAGAATTCAGTGTACTGTTATAGTGATACGTTTTATCTAGTACACTTATGACATATGAACACATTAGTTATACTCGGTATTAGTTATACTCTGTATTGTTTTGCCTTGTTTTCTGATTTTGCTTGTGGGGTGAATTTAGTACAACATTTTGGTGATACGTTGTAGCCAGTTATGATGTAAGTGTCACCTGACACCACAAAGCTGTAGAGATGCAGCAATCAGTGTCCTGTATTACGTTATACGGTGCTGTATATAACTGGACGATGACTTGTGCACGTACACAGGGACAGTGAACAGTCCTGCCCCCAGCCTGCTGTAACAGGTGTATGTATAGCTTCAGTAGTTAGTGCAGGGACTGTATGTGGGGTTGATTGGGGATTGCATTGGAATGGACTTGTACACTTCAGTCACTCCTGAAAATGAAGCAGGGCCTTCCATGGCTAACACAGCACAGCGGACATCTCTAAGTATCTGCTACTAGGGAGTAATACATTTGGAATAAAGCATCAGGTAGAACAGTCCCCCATATAAAATTGGACACCATAGCCCTATAAACGTTTTAAATTGGTCCCATATTCAGGGCTTTATGGCTGTCAGGACTTGCTGGGAATTGTAGTTTCACAACAGTAGGGCTATTGTAAAGCATTAAAGGAATATTTCTATCATCTCATTAAATAATGTTATATCATTAGGCTATGTAGTCACTCTATGATCAGTGGGGGTTTCAGAGCTGGGAATCCTAAAAAATGATGGGGGTGCAATGCTGATGTGGTTTTTCTCCTGCACAGCTGGGTGGCCAGGAACAAGGAAAGACTAGATTGGATGCAGCACTATTGCTACACTTTGTCCCCTACATCCCTGTGATTGGTAGCAGACGTAGAGATTGGAGCGCCATCTTAACAGCATGCCATCACTTTATAAGATGGGAAAACCTCATTATAAGCAATACCAGTTGTGGCTGTGCTAATTACAGTATGTGAAGCTGTGTGTAGGCTACAGAAGGGTTACACAGCTCCAGATTGGTCTGTATTGTGTAGGGCTATGCCCCTCCTGGAATGGCCTAGAGCCTATTCTGGAGTGATGTGGATTGTACTGGCTGCAGAGCACACAGGTGGAATGTCTGTATCAGGCTCAAGGTTCATTCCAATTTACTGACAACGCAGGAAACCTTCACCTAGCAACAGGTCTACTATCTATACATCTGAAGGGCAAATCCCAGACGCCAACTGTACCTGGGAATCCTCCAGACTGGTCACGTTGCTGTGTGCTAATTATATCTGCCCTTCCACACAGATACCTAACATGATTGTATGAGTGGCTGTATGTGCCTGCCGGACTCCTTACCTTATTTGACCATATGTATATGTGTATGGCAGCCATCTATGTCAAAAACACATGCAGTTCTGTTGCTGAATTTGCTGAAACTTTATCCACATCCTAACCTCAACAGAAAAGGTATACCCATATACCTTTTCTGTGTAGCTATGTCCGTCTCATGACCACTATGTCCCTAGGATTAGACCATGAAAATTTCTGTTGAATGACATCAAGTGAAGATCTTAAAAATTGTGAGGAATTGATGTGAAAAGTATATTTAAATAACTACATACCTTTTCATTGTACATATAATAAAACTAATTTGGTCAAACCCTTTTAAAGGGGTTTTCCAGGCTAGATTTCATATTTCATACTGATGGCGTGTCCTCAGGATAGGTCAGTGGGGATCGGACACTTTGACCCAACACCAATCAGCTGTTCCAGGTTGCCTTGAATGAATAAAAGCAGAACTGCTGTACTCTGGCATAGCCACTTAATAGGCAAGTCTGACCCCCCACTGATGACCTATTTTCAACCCAAAAAATCCCAGTGTTGCCACAACACTTGATAAATGTGCCAAGGATGTATATATAGATATATTGTTTCATTCAATCTACTTTTGCCGATAGGTATTAAAGGTTTGGCTCTGTCGGCTCACCTCTTCCAGTATTACAGCTGGTCAGTATATGAGTGCAGTGTGATAAAATTGTTGCGTCATTGTCTTTACAAATCTTAGTGATTGTATCTCTGTCCACAGCGCAATGTCCCTACTGTTTGCCCGGCCAACAGCTAAAATCTCCAACAAGAAGGATAAGAGATACATGGCTGACGTCAACGCCTCTCCTCTCAAGCACTTTGTGACTGCCAAGAAGAAAATCAATGGCATTTTCGACCAGCTTGGGGCTTACATCCAGGAAAGCTACAACTTCCTGGAGGGTGAGAAAAAATTTAATACAAATGTAATAATGTATAATAAAGAGAAAGTCATATATTTCCCAGAATGCAGTGCAGTAGCATGTATTAAATGTTAAATGTTTATGCCAACCAACTCCAACAAAAATGTGAACGCCGCTCTGGATGTGATTGGTGTATAAGGTATATACATTTAGAAGTAACTTTGGTACTCCTATTAAAGAGGACTGTTCACCACCTCCACCAATTCAAGTTCTTTGTATCTATTAATAAGCACTGCTCCACTGTTTCCAGCGCAGTTGGAATTTTTTTCTCTAGCCACAACCATTCCTGAGCAACAAGCACAGTTAGTTTTGGTGTCCAATGTGCTATTTAAAGAGAACCTTTCATGACCTCAGAGTTGGATGGTATCAGATACTGCTAGAAAGCCAACAGTGCGCCGTCAACTTTCCCGATATGCTCCCCAGTGATGAAGATATTGTGCCGTTAGTTTTGGCACCAAGATCTCTCCACTGTCAGAAAGGCGGGCCTTACAGCCTAGTGTTATCACTAGGATATGAAAGGTCCTCTTTAAGCTCTGTAAAGAGCTCCAATTAGAGACAGCCAGTGTCAGAGCTCAGAATCACATTCCTTGCCTGCTCCTGCCTGACACTGCCCTCCTGAAAGTACAGAGTCTAAATAGCATATCGATCATTATAACAGCATTGATTGATCGGGACTAGAGAAAAAATTTCAATTGTGCCAGAATCTGTGGAGCAGCAGCTATTAAATAATGTAAAGAGCTGCACTTTTTGGAGTTGGTGAAAGATTCTCTTTAAAGGGCACTACAACTTTTTCTCAGATTTTAAATGTAACATGTTTGGTTACTGGGTATTTAGAAACCTACCAGAATGCAGAGCTGGATCCAGTTGCCTCTGAAGAGCAAGTGGTGGAAGTCAAGGGCTATCTTACTAACGTGAAAGGCATCAGTGAAGTGCTTGCCAGACGGCACATGAAGGTGGCCTTTTTTGGCAGGTAAGATGAACTGCCTTCCTGACATGCTTGTCTTAGTGCGTATGTTTATTCCCCATGAGATGAGAGAACAATTTTGCACCTTCTTTTCTTAGAATGCCACATTGTCAAATTCCCCTGCTATTCCTCCAGAAATTGTAAGAATGGATTGACTTCCACGAGTTGGCTTTCTTCTTGTCAATAAGCTGTGTCCCTACACAGTGTGACACTGAGAGTTGATTGGACAGTCAGACTGTAAAGACATATCCTGTTTACAAGGGGAATGCTAACAATCAATGGACAACTTATTGATACATTTCCAGTAGGAATAATATAGGAATATCACAACAAAAAAAAGGTGCTTCAGAAAGGGTTTCTTATAGAGAATAAGGGAATAAAGACTTCAAGAGAGGACAGTATGGCCACCACTACAGCTCCCCAAAAACAAGAGTGCAAAGTTATTGGATCCCCGCTTGTCTCACTTTCCTTGATCATGTTACATCTTTCTTCTATCAGGACCAGCAATGGAAAGAGCACCGTGATAAATGCTATGCTGTGGGACAAAGTCTTACCTTCTGGAATTGGCCATACCACTAACTGTTTCCTACGTGTTGAGGGAACTGATGGGAATGAGGCTTATTTACTGACTGATGGCTCAGAGGAAAAGAAGAGTGTGAAGGTGAATGTACAATGTTTATTGTGCTTCCTAAGTCAGATATGATGGAGCAGGTGTGAATGCTTTGTGTCTTAGTACCACATCATTTTCAGATCTCTGCTTGCTGTCAATGGTAAAGCATACTCTAATTTACGTTACTGGAAAAATTAACTGAAAATATGCTGCTTCCACAGATGCAGAGCTTGTTACAGAGCAGCTATATAAACAGGACCATGTCAGGTTCACCTTTCAGTCTTTCATTGTAAACAGTTTTTCCAATTGCTAAGTGAGAAAGGATCTTGTAATAATCATAGCAATACCTTTTTTTTTTTTTTTTTTTGCCAAAATTTTTTTCTTTTTAATCCAAATCCTTCCTTTTCCCTTTAGACTGTAATGCAGCTGGCTCATGCTCTTCATCAGGATGAACTTTTGGATTCTGGATCCTTGGTCAGTGTTATGTGGCCTAATTCCAAATGCCCCCTGTTGAAGGATGACCTTGTGCTGATGGACAGGTAACAATCACTGATCCCAAGCCTTGTCATTGTATCAATAGAAGTTTTTACAATTCTCAGTAAAAAAAGTGCATCACTCCAGTTAACATTATGCAATATATTCCTGTAACAAAGCACGACAGTGTCATACATTATAGGAGGACCCATTGTATGGCTGGGGGGAGAGGGCTATGCATATGTTTGATTTCTGGGTGACAATGGGACTCTATGCTGACTTGGTAGGTTATAAATGGCTGCTATAAAATAAGAAGGTGGCTTTTGTGGTCTCCTTAGTTCTGTTGAGAGCAGGTATAGTATTAACAACTATAGGTTACTTTAATATTATTTGTTTTCTGATTATTATATAATCTTTATTGAGAAAATTATGTAGAAGCTTTTAAAAGTGTAGATCACAGGTGAAGAACTGGGATGGGCATGGATGGAGGTGGTTAAGGGCAGAGACGGCTGTCAGTTAAAGGCAAGTTTGTACAGTACAAAGAATAGTTATTGCAAGAATAATTGTCCTAGGACTTCTCATCCAGATCAGCAGCGATCGCTATAATAATAGTACAGAACGCCATGTACTTGTAACACCGTCGTTCTTTAGTATTGATCGAGATCGCTGCCTGTAGTCATTGAATGGGAATATTCATTGTTTATTTCCAGCGAATGAAAACCTGTTCTGGTTATGTGATGCTCGCATACCTTTCTTTGTGTGTAACAAGCTATGTAACTTTTCAAGCATTACATGACCAGGGCAGCTTTTCATTCAAGCTGCGATCCTTCCTCTGCAAGGAGGCATCTTAAAAAGTAGAATGAACAAGTTTTTTTTTCTGAAGCCAGATAAAAAAGCTGTGAGAGAACTGTTGGCAATGCGGTCCCATCTGAAAGTAGGTTAGTGTCTTTATACATGAAAGGCAAATATCGTGTGACTGTTATGTGAGAGATTTCCACTTTTCCCACTTATTTCTATTGCAACTACTGGCCACCTTGCAGGACCCATTATATACTGACCTCAGCATGTGACTCATCGGGGCATATTTATGAAGACTGTTGTATTCTACACTAGTCTTCATATCCCCAGACAACTGGCAGCAAAAAAAATGCCAATGGCTTTTTTTCCCCCCCCAGATATCTTAAACTTAATAATAGATTTTCCCCATAGTCTGATTAAAACCTTAAAAATGCACACTTCCTGTTAATAGTTTTGTCATTTTATAAAGTACCCACAGTCCCTCTTATTTACTGTATAAATGTCTTGTCTTTTTTCAGCCCCGGTATTGATGTGACCACTGAACTCGACAGCTGGATAGATAAGTTTTGCCTTGATGCTGATGTATTTGTCCTGGTGGCAAATTCTGAGTCCACCCTTATGCAAACAGTAAGTGTCCAGAATGTCCCATTCGCCATGATCACCTCCTATAGCAGGTCCCTCTGCACGGTGTTCACTTGTGTTTTTTGTGCACTAGGAAAAGCAGTTTTTCCACAAGGTCAACGAACGTCTCTCCCGACCAAACATCTTTATCCTGAACAACCGATGGGATGCATCTGCGTCAGAGCCAGAATATATGGATGAGGTGAGAAGGGAGACACTTAAGGCTCCTTGGAACATTTTATTTGGTTCTTGAAAACTGGAGTAACACAAATAGGCCAGCTGCCATAGCATTGTAGTTTTCCCTGTCTAGCGGAGCGTTAATATTCCTAGTGGTGCATCTGCTGTTTCTCCATGGCTCAGTAACTGGGAATATAACATGTACTTGAAAACAGATTTGTCAATACAGATCTATAAACCAGTGTAGCACATCTGAGCAGAATATCCTTACATCCCTGCAGTGAGGAGTGGCAATTATTTGCTTTTCAGATTTCACATTTTAGAGGCAACACTGCAGAAGCTTAGCTATATTACCTTACCCTTCAGGGGTCCGAAAGTTTTTGTCTACCATCTTATGATTTCCATATCGAGCTCATCTTTATAATCGGTGGAGTTACTACTTACAGACAACCCATTACTTACCAGGTACTCCTCCTAAGTTACCGCCTATATTATACTTCAGAGCTGTATTCACTATTCCCCAAGCGTCAACACTGAAATCTCGTAGCATTTGTAGTGTATTATTTACTAAACGCAGTCGGAAACCTTTTCAGATGTGCTATACACTCAGCTGTATTTATTTGGCTTTGACTGAGGCAGCACCTAGAACATATTCACAGCACAGTTATGTAATCGGAGTGCATTAGGACTCTTTGTAATCTCTGCGTACTCCGGTTATGTTTCTATTTGTATCCTGACCACACCTCACTGTGGCATGTCTAGGATAGTAACTATAGCAGCATGCTTTGTCATTTGCATAATGAAAGTGCCAGGTTAAAACAGGAGATCAAACCAGTAATCCAACATTGACCATACTGCCAAATACTAAAGCTGAGATGCACTTGAGATGGCATGAGATCAACTGAATGCCGAACATGTGTGAATTCTCAGTGGGGAGAAAGGAGTAAGCCGCTGTCAGACACTTCAGGTGGCGATGTAGGACCCCTAGGAATGGTAGGATTGAGCATGTAAAAGTTTAACATGCTAGGTCCTTCTTTTCCTGACACCTGATGTTGGGGAATAGTTATGACACTGCCGTACACATGAGATGGTCAGTTGGTCCCGCCAGAATTGTCAGGATTGCCTGAAATTCATCTAATATATATTGCCACCTTTACTGATCAGTGGGACTTAAAACTAGAAAGATCACAGTACTAATAAAGCACTGCAGCACTTCTAAACTGGTGCACTGTATGTACAGCAGCTCTGCCCCATCCCCATTGATCCTTGTAGCCCTTCATTTTAACTATTTATGGGTATCGCAGTGGTTAGATCCCCATACACTATGATGGAATACTAGTGTTTTTCTCCTTTTTTCAGTTGTCAAGGTTAGACGGTATCCTTGTCTTATTTAGGAATATTGCTGCTTGGCTACTTCTCTGCTGTCAGTTTTATGTGGTTCTTTGCAGACATTTACGTGTCTAATATTGCTGTTTTCTCTGCAGGTGCGGCGTCAGCACATGGAGCGATGCACCAGTTTCTTGGTGGATGAGCTTGGAGTCTTGGATCGAACCCAAGCAGGAGATCGCATTTTCTTTGTGTCTGCCAAGGAAGTTCTTAATGCCAGGATACAGAAAGCTCAAGGAATGCCAGAAGGAGGTATTGTAAACAGTATATCAATGAACCTAATTTTTATAGCCATATGGGGAAGTGTTTTTCTGTGAAAAATCAATACATTCTATGAACTTAGCAATGCTATTCTTTAGCATTGTGCTGAGGTTAAAGGGACTCTTCAATCTACTTCAGTAGAGAAGAGTAGTTGTTTCATGTTCAGCATCCTCGTGTATTGGGGAAATGATAAGCAGTTACACAAGCGTTTGTCTTTCTGAACTACCTGTCCTGCATTACACGGACATCTTATTTATATACATTATTATCCTTCCATTCCGCCATTGTTCATAAACAACCTACCGTGTTATTTCGCATGTGTTAGATTGTGACTCTTTGTGGTTCAGGGACCTTGCTGGGTCTTGTAGGATGATTGTTTTTTGTTCTGTTGCTTGACTCAGATGGTTGATGGTTTCCTTACTCACTGTAGGTGGCGCTTTAGCTGAAGGTTTTCAAGTTAGAATGTTTGAGTTTCAGAACTTTGAGAGAAGATTTGAGGTACGGCATTATGGACTTATTATAAATAAAATTCTATAATTTCTGTTCATAATAATAAAATCATTATCTATTTGTGTTTTCATCAGTTTTTGGGGTGCGTCCTTCCACTCCTGAAGTACTTTTTGGCATGGTGCCTACATATGGGGGCTGTATTTTGTCCACTTGTGAAAAGCCCTTAAAGGGGTTGTCTGGCATAAACTAAAACTGTAACACGCCCCAGGCACATTTTCTGATTTCCTGGTGACGTTCTGTTTCAGTGTTTCCGGAGATGAGAGGTCACCAGTACTCCTCTCAGGGGGTTGTTCTAGCGGAAGTCCTGACTGCATATGGCCAATCAACAGCCTAAGGAAAGGTTGCTCACATACGCCACCTGTGACGTCCCTGGTTCCTTTCCATAGGCTGCTGATTGGTCTCAGCAGTAATGTCCGGTAATGACTTCCGCCGGAGCAAACCCTGGGGTACCGCTGCATCGGACAGAAGTGGGAGACACCAGAGCACCAGGAACATATGAGTATGGGGGTGTTTTTGTTTTCTGTTTTTGTTTTTGTGTTTTTTCACCTTACACAGCCACTTTGCAGAAAACTGTAATTCCTGGAAAACCCCTTTAAGTAGTTCACCAAATACCCCCTGACACAATATCAAAAAAATATAAAAATGGAGTTACATTTTAAACATAGATGAAAAGATAGATTTCCTGCACCTGGAAAGAAGGTTTCTATTCAATAACTGCTAGCAATTATCTTGAAAACTATGAGAAATTGTTGATAAAGTACAGTAGAAAATAGCGTTTTAATATAAAATGTACAACACGCAGCTTATCTTTGTAAACAAGCAGGTCAAAGCCTGCACCTACCACTTTTGTATTGTATGTAATATAAAGAGTGAAGGGAGTAGCCATTAGCACGCTACTCTTAGGTCTAAACCTCATGCCAGTTCGTGAGCCTAAAAGACAATAAAATGCTTTTGTATCTTTCTGGCAGGAATGCATCTCTCAGTCAGCTGTTAAGACCAAATTTGAGCAGCATACAATGAGAGCAAAGCACATAGCAGAGGTTCTGCGCCAGATCATGGAGTCTGTGCATGTGGCTGCCCAGGAGCAGAGGTGAGTGTGCTGTATTAAAGCAACAAAGAGACCACTGCTATCAGATTGCAGCAAAAGTTGCTTTGTTTCATTTCTGGCATGTAAATAATATAAAACCTCTACAGGGTTTACTGCCTTGAGAAACGGGAGGAGTTTAGGGACCGATTGGAATTCATTGAGAAACAACTCGAGCTGCTGACAGAGGATTACAGGATGAAAATCAAGCAGATCACAGACGAAGTGGAGCACCAGGTGAGAAAATGTATGCAGGTAACTGAGTCTCTGGACACTGCAAACTATATGCTTTATGGGTATATAGATGAGAGGAGCAGTACATTTACTGGCAGAAGCATGCTCACTTCACAGGTGGCAGCATGGGTGGGGCAGGGACATGTGGTATTTCTTTGTTATATATCTTGGCTATTTCAGGTGTCAAATGCCATGGCTGAGGAGATCCGCCGCCTCTCTGTACTTGTTGATGACTTCCAAATGGAGTTTCATCCATCATCTGTGGTCCTTAAAGTTTATAAAAACGTGAGAAATTTTCTGATTTCATGAGTTGTTGTCTTGTTGTCTCCCCTTGTCCTAACATGTCCTTACTACTTTCGTGCCCCCCCCCCTCCAGGAGCTCCATCGACACATAGAGGAAGGTTTGGGCAGAAACCTGTCTGATCGCTGCTCCAGCACAATTTCTGTTTCATTGCACACCACACAACAGGAGATGATCGGTAAGATTTATGTCTTCAGGTTAGCACCAGGCCAAACATCTTGATTAAAAATCTCCTATTATTTAACGTATACAGCACCTATGCAAATGTATGTGTTTTCAGTGTTACAGACTAAAAACATATCTTGTGTAGTCTGATCCTGCAGTCTCGTGTTACTCCACCTATTCCACTCCATGTGTTCCTTACACACAGTGGAATAGGAGGCAGATGAAACAGAGTAACACATGGCTGCCAAAAGAGGCTACACAGAATTTTAGTATTCTGTAATCCTGGCAATGACAGATTTGCAAAACAGTCTGAAATGTTAAATTTTAGTGGTTTTTGATCTTTTTTATGCAGATGGACTGTTGCCTCTTCTACCGTCATCCACCCGATCGCAGATCGACTTGTTGGTTCCCCGACAGAGCTTCAGTTTGAGCTATGACCTGAGCTGTGACAAGCTGTGTGCTGACTTCCAGGAAGACGTTGAATTTCACTTCTCTCTTGGGTGGACAATGCTTGTGAATAGGTTCCTAGGACCCAAGAATGGCCGCAGAGCTTTGATGGCCTACAATGACCAGGTGGGTGGCAGAAAGTCTTGTTTTTTTGTAGCACTTTTGTCTAAAAGATTTCCATCTTGCTTATATATTACTATCATCATCATCAGATACCACGTGCGATGACTCCGGTGAATCCCAGCATGCCACCAATGCAGCAGGGAGCTATGACTCAGGAAGAACTTATGGTTTCCATGGTGACTGGATTGGCTTCATTGACGTCCCGAACATCCATGGGCATTTTGGTAGTAGGAGGAGTGGTAAGTGCAACTAGTTCTCATATCCACAGAATATGCCATATACAGTCATGACCAAAAGTTTTGAGAATGACACAAATATTATATTTTCACATGATCTGCTGCCCTCTGGTTTTTATGTGTGTTTGTCAGATGTTTTTATCACATACAGAAATATAATTGCATTCATATTATGAGTAACAGAAGCTTATATTGACAGTTAGAATGAGTTAATGCAGCAAGTCAATATTTGCAGTGTTGACCCTTCTTCTTCAGGACCTCTGCAATTCTCCCTGGCATGCTCTCAATCAACTTCTGGACCAAATCCTGACTGATAGCAGTCCATTCTTGCAGAATCAATGCTTTAATTTTGTCTGAATTTGTTGGTTTTTGTTTGTCCACCCGTCTCTTGATGATTGACCACAAGTTCTCAATGGGATTAAGATCTGGGGAGTTTCCAGGCCATGGACCCAAAATCTCTATGTTTTGTTCCCTGAGCCATTTAGTTATCACCTTTGCTTTATGGCCATCATGCTGGAAAAGGCATTGTTGAGCGCCAAACTGCTCTTGGACGTTGGGAGAAGTTGCTCTTGGAGGACATTCTGGTACCATTCTTTATTCATGGCTGTGTTTTTAGGCAAGACTGTGAGAGAGCCGATTCCCTTGGCTGAGAAGCAACCCCACACATGAATGGTTTCAGGATGCTTTACAGTTGGCATGAGACAAGACTGGTGGTAGCACTCACCTCTTCTTCTCCGAATAAGCTGTTTTCCAGATGTTCCAAACAATCGAAAAGGGGATTCATCAGAGAAAATGACTTTACCCCAGTCCTCAGCAGTCCACTCCCTGTACCTTTTGCAGAATATCAGTCTGTCCCTGATGTTTTTTCTGGAGAGAAGTGGCTTCTTTGCTGCCCTCCTTGAGACCAGGCCTTACTCCAAGAGTCTCCGCCTCACAGTGCGTGCAGATGCACTCACACCTGCCTGCTGCCATTCCTCAGCAAGCTCTGCACTGCTGGTAGCCCGATCCCGCAGCTGAAACACTTTTAAGAGACGGTCCTGCCGCTTGCTGGTCTTTCTTGGGCGCCCTGGAGCCTTTTTGGCACCAATGGAACCTCTCTCCTTGAAGTTCTTGATGATGCGATAGATTGTTGACTGAGGTGCAATACTCTTCCCAGTTAGGCCATTTTTGTGCAGTGCAATGATGACTGCACGTGTTTCTTTAGAGATAACCATGGTTAACAGAAGAGAAACAATGATGGCAAGCACCAGCCTCCTTTTAAAGTGTCCAGTGGTGTCATTCTTACTTAATCATGACAGATTGATCTCCAGCCCTGTCCTCATCAACACCCACACCTGTGTTAATGGAGCAATCACTGAAACGATGTTAGGTGGTCCTTTTAAGGCAGGGATGCAATGATGTTGAAATGTGTTTTGGGGGATAAAGTTCATTTTCTAGGCAAATATTGACTTTGCAAGTAATTGCTGTTAAGCTGATCACTCTTTATAACATTCTGGAGTATATGCAAATTGCCATTAGAAAAACTGAAGCAGTAGACTTTGTAAAAATTAATATTTGTATCATTCTCAAAACTTTTGGCCATGACTGTACCTCTAGAGGGTGGCGTTTGTGGAAGGGTTTGCAGTACAGTACATATTTACTCTCTCTAGCTTAGCGTGCTACAATTTTTTTTTTTTTTTTCCCTGATCTCTTCTGATTTGCAGCCGATCAACTAGTATTGCAAAAGGAGACAAAGGTCATTTTTTTTATCAACCGGTTTGATACCTAAAAGGGGAGTCTACTGTTAGACCTGACCATATGCAGCTATTAGCTGTGGTGTGTAGAGCAGTGTTTCTGTGCTTAAGCAATATGTAACTATGTAGAAATTAGACTTATTGTTTATGCAAATGAGCTAAATGGTGCACCAGGGACTGCCTTTCTTCGCCATGGCATCCAAGACAGTCCTGTACGTGTGTCTGAAGGTGAGATTTGTGACCAGAGCCAAGACAAGGGCTCCAATACGGGGGCAGTTCTGATGTAACTGAGGGGGTGGTACTGGTTAGGGACAAAAACCATTGAAAATGGATGCATTGGGAATCTCAGACATGTCATCATATAGCTAAGTTTCATAAACAAAAGTTTCATTTCATTAGATTCTCTGCAGGTGCTGCAGCCGGATCTCAGCTGTAATTTGTACAGTGCTGAGCATTAAAGAGGACCTTTCACCACCTCCAACAAGTCCAGCTCTTTATATCAATTAATAGATGCTGCTCCACTTATTCTGGCTCAGTTGGAATTTTTTCTCTAGCCTCCACCATTCCTGAGCAATCACTGCTGTTAGTTTTGGTGCCTGGTATGTTATTTAGTCTCTGTACTGTCAGGAGAGCAGTGTCAGGCAGGAGCAGACAAGGGGGTGTGATTCTGAGAACTAACACTGGCTGTCTCTGATTGGAGCTCTGAATCACGCCCCCTGCCTGACATTTCCCTTCTGACATTACAGAGTCTAAATAGCACATCAGCCACCAAAACTAACTGCGCTTGTTGCTCAGGAATGGTGGGGGCTAGAGAGAAAATTCCAAATGTGCTGGAATCAGTGGAACAGCAGCTATTAACAGATGCCAAGAATTTGAATGGGTGGAGATGATGAAAGGTTCTCTTTAAGGACCTTTGTTATGCACCATACAGTACATCTTTTTATAGTCTTTACATTAATAAAACCTGTTTCCTGCTCTTATTTTAGGTCTGGAAGGCTGTGGGCTGGCGTCTCATCGCTTTGTCTTTTGGCCTATATGGTCTCTTGTATGTATATGAGCGACTCACTTGGACTACTAAAGCCAAGGAAAGAACCTTTAAACGTCAGTTTGTGGACTACGCTGCTGAGAAGCTGCAGCTAATTGTTAGCTACACAGGCTCCAACTGCAGTCACCAAGTGCAACAGTGAGTTTAACATTTTCATTTACATGTGGCTATAGGCTTCAAGCAGCAAATTCATTAAAGCAGTTTTTAGCATTTAGATATTGAATTACAGAATCCACTTCTGTAAATCCTTGACATTTACTATCTTCTGATCTGAAGTCACAGCCTGTATTCTGCTCCAGTGCTCCACTCGCTGTTTGTTAATGAGTCAGTTTTCTGGCATACAAGGTTTAAGTCACGAGTGTGTTGCGCAAATTGAGATTTTGCTCAAAAAAATTGCGTCGTCTTCTTCTTTCTTCTTTTTTGCACCACCCTTGCCACTATTCCGGTTTCAGTAGCATAAATGATGCTGGAAATTTATGCCAGCTATGAGCCCCTCATTTACAAGGAGGTATGTGTCCATATATGAGGCACACCCTCTGCCAACGATGTGGTAATGAAGAATTGTGTTATCAAATCTCCCCTATATTGTACATACATTATGCTACGTATTCTGTTCTGTTCCTGAGTTACATCCCATGTTATACTCCAGAGCTATACTCACTGTTCTGATGGTGGAGTCCTGTAAGCATTACTTACATTCTCTACTGATCCTGAGTTACAGATTGCACTAGGCTAGGTTCACATCTTTTATTTAAATGGCAGTGCTGTCACATAATGGTGCCCGACTGTTATAATTTACTATGCTGCGCTATTTTCTATAGCCTGACTGTACCATCGATCATATAATGTAAAAAGTGTACAGATGACACTAGAGTTTAATTTACAAGAGCAAGCGGTGTACAGACACCAGAAAGGGATGCTGGGAGATTTCATCTTTGACGCCAGCAGAATTTTGAGTATAGCTCTGGAGTATACTTCAGGATGTAACTCATCACACTTATCACAAGATATGTAATCTCGTTGTATACATAGCTTAATTCAATGTGAAAACAAATGTGGTTTTTTTTTGGAGGGGGGTTTCCCATCAATCTGGGATGATAATAAGTAATTTGTCTATAAATTTTCCTCCTCCTGCAGAAGCAAATGTTCAGCTGAATGCAGTATTGCTTGCTGTGACTTTCTAATTTTCTCTCTACTCACAGGGAACTTTCGGGGACATTCGCTCACTTGTGTCAGCAAGTGGATATCACTCGAGAGAACCTAGAACAGGACATAGCAGCGCTGAATAAAAAGATTGAAATCCTGGACAGTTTGCAGAGCAGAGCAAAGTTATTAAGGTAGACTGGTCTTTTGGAATTTCTTTCCACTCACCCACATGTACCTTTTTTGCCAGCACTAGAGGAGGCGATCTATATACACCTATATACAGCTTCCATTCCTCTGCATACAAATTTGCCTCCTGGTGGCTGCACAAATAGCAATGATTTTTACATGTGTGTTTTTGAGGCAAAGAAAGAAACTGTGCAATGTGTTAACCTGTTCCCGCTCTGCTCCGTACTACTACATTGCGCTGAGCACATAGTTAACGCTCAGCGCTGTAATAGCATGGTGCTGTACCTGCAGCATTACATCCTACTCTTGGCTGTGACCAGCCTCCAGAATTGGTAGATAGTCCGACTCCAGCAGATTAACCCCCTGGATGCCATGCTCAATAGCAATCAAGGCATCCAGGGACAAGATCGTCCCCACCGCGATAAGATAGCGGGTTCCAAGGGGTTGCCAGGAGGCCAGGCCACGGTCACCTGACTGCCTATGTACATTTCCCATAGGAACTAATGTGCGATGTTCTGCAATACTATGTATTTCAGGACATTGTACTTGGGATCTGGGATCCCAGCTTCAAGTCCTCTTGTGGGACAGGGAAAAAGTGAAAAAACACACAAACACATAGTAAAAAAAACCACACAAAAATAAATAAAAGTTTAAAAAAAACACACTTTTTACATTAAAAAAAAATACATAATGTAAACAAAAGTAATAAACAAACATGTTAGGCATCTCCATGTACTTATAAGTCCCGTTATCAGACCGGTCACGCTGAAGAATTTCTGCTAAACAATGTTGTAATAGCAGTTTTAACTGCTCAAAAAAATATTCTACTATTTGCCCCTGATGAATCTTTTAGAGGAAACGCGTTGGTAAGTCAATTTTGTGATTAGAAGAGCTATATATTTAAGCTAGTTGCAGCTTTGAAACAAATTTTGTCTTCTATTGGAATAGCTGGTCCATTTATTCCTGCTGGCGTGGCGTTAGGCCAGTAGCCTCAGGATAAATGGGAGTACGGGGTTCTATTGTTTTTTCTGAGACAAGATTTTGACAATTGATTCAACCTGCAAATTGTCTTTATTTTGATTGAGGCAGCTCAGTTAGACCTTATACGTCTAGGTATAGTTATCTATATAAACCATTCTTTATAGGAGATTGAGGTTTGGTTATACTTATTCATCTTTATTCTATGGTAAAGGGACTGCCAGTGCATATCTTTGATTGCACAGTGATTTATAGATCTGCTTAGCTCTGGATGGTATTAGCGGATTTTAGTATGTTGAGCCCTGATAGGGTGTGGGATACCCATTTTTAGAGTATGCACTAATAAAAGTGAAGTTTTAGATATCAACATCTCTGATGTAAGATTCTGTGAAATAGTACTTATAAGTCCTCGCTATCCAAAAATAGTGTTATTTATCCCGTACGGTGAACTCTGTAAAAAAAAAAATATACCGCAATGTGCAAATTTAGTGTATTTTGGTGTATTTTTCCCCAAAAAATAACAATAAAAAGTGATCAAAAAGTCATACGTAGCAAACATTGGTATCAATAAAAAGAACAACTTGTCCTGCAAATGAAGTGCCCTGACATATCTCCGTGAACAATACAGTAAAAAAGTTATAGGTCTCAGAGTACAGTGACCCCAGGAAAATCGTTCATTTTCAAAAAGTGACGTTTTATTTGTAAAAACAATCAAATTTAATAAAAACCAATATAAATATGGTATCTCCATAATTGTAATGAGTCGCCGGACAAAGCTGCCATGTCACTTTTAATGCAGAGTGAAAGCCGTAAAAACAGAATGCAAAAAATGATGATAGAATTGTGTACTATTTCACATGGACCCCCCAAAAAACGTAAATAAAAGCTAATCAAAACATTATATGTCCCCCAAAATGGTGGCAAATGGAAGTACAGCTTGTCATGCAAAGAATAAGCACTCACATAGCTATGTCAACAGAAAAATAAAAGTTATGAATTTTGGAAGATGGGGAGGGAAAATATAAAAAAGGCACCAAACATTAATGTACAAACTACCCTGTGTCATTAAGGGGTTAAAGTGATTATATGACCTATAATGATTTATTAATGATCTTTGTCACTTGAAACCTGTGTGTTATTATCTTATCTGACATATTGTTCATCTTCCAGAAATAAGGCTGGCTGGTTGGACAGCGAACTCAATATGTTCACTCACCAGTACCTGGAGCAGAGCTGATGTGTCTTCACTGTTGAAATACCAGCGAATGGAATTCTGTAATGACATCCACTTTCTACGTAATGTCATGCTTCCCGAAATCTCGTCTACCGCACTCAGAGCTAATCAGCTGTGGTATCTACCTTCTAAAATGTTAAATTGTATAGTTTACATGAACTATCCAGGACTTGTATACTCCTGTGATCACTGCCATCTCTAGGCTCACAAACTGTATACAGCTTTATGTCACTCTCTATTGCTGCAAAGGATGCTGGGAAGGTGTTGTGGGCACAAAAAGATCTGAAAATGCAGCTTTGGCCAAAATGCTTGGTTCGTGAAACACAAAGGTGGCAAGCAACATTGTTTATTTATGGTTCATATGAAGGACATCAGGTTTATGTTGTCCCTGTTTTATTCTGTCCTCTTGTATGGTACATACTGGTTCTGTAGTGACAGTCTAGGCAATTTTAGGGATTCTGGTGAAAAAAAAAAAAAAATAAATATAGTAACTTATGTGATTCCATGTAGATTATTAATTTTTATTGGCCTGTCTACTATATATACTACATATATTGATTTAAAAGGGTTTTCCGGTTTTATGTAAATAATGGTTATTCGCATCATAATGAATCAGGACTTTGGTTTGGAACTCCTTATTTTCAAGACCTCTACTTGCTGTCTGTAAATTGGAATATTCATGTTTACACCTATCCTGAGCTGAGGTTTTTCTCCCTATAAGGCTTTGTTACTATTGTATCCAGAATTCCCTAAACTTTTGGGTCAGGATGTGTTTCCAGCCTATGGACATACACAAATGTTTCCATATGCTGACAGCAAGCAGCGGTCTTTCAAACAGTGAGGAATTAATTTTTATAGTTAATTAGAAAGATGCATAAATTCTCATTATACTAGGATTTACATAAAACCAGGAACCCTTGTTAATATAACCACAGACATCATTGAGTTATCTAGTTTGGACAATCTCAGCTTTGTGGCCTCTTCCACCTAACAGATTATTATGGTAGTTAAGGGTCTTCCAATTAAGAGTAGGGGTGATTTATACTCCGGAGCTGCACTTGCAATTCTGCTGCACATTTTGAAACCAAGATAAGTAATGTAATATGTGTGTGTGTACATATAGGTTTATTCTATATGTAACCTGTAGCATGGGGTTTAAGAGAGAAGCTATACTTGTAGTGTTACAGCTGACTGGATTATTGATAAGCGCAGCATGTGGAGTTGCCTTATTATAAACTTTTTATATGATCATTATATGTTCATTAATTATTTAAATTAATTTCCATGTTCCCCGCAGAGGAAATGTAACAGATAAAACCTCACTTTGGACTGGACTCGTCACCACTTTGCTTTGGTCCTTGGTCTTAGTAGTAAATTTATTGATGTGGGCAGGGTCCATACTGCACTTACATCTAGTTATAATTCACACCTATTGACGCTAAGTAAGGAAAAGTTTATTTTTGTGTTAATGTCTATATTTATTATTGTTTACACACTTTATATCTGTATTGCCTATCAATTGTCCTTTAATGTATTCCATGTCCATTAATACATTTCCAGAGTCTGATTTGCACTGGCACATGAGGTTGGTTGTGGTGTTCGCCCCATTCCAACCTTATTTGTCATTTCCTATTATATAGGACATTGATGTGCTTTGCTCCCATTTGCAGCCACAGAATAGGAAGAAATGACTCGTGTCTTAGGTTTTGTATGTAAGTGGAAGAAAGTTATAGAGCGATCTTGTATGTTATACAAAGAGGTTACAGTATTCTGGATTATAACCAATATTGAGATTATCCATGAAGTTTTGTGCACTGACCCCTTCCCTTTTACTATTTCGCTATTCCTTCTGCTGTCCTGTATTTTTCTTAGAGCACCCCAATTTCCCTTCTAGATATCAAATTATATAGATCTAGTCTTTCACACTGTAGCAGATGTGATCTGTAAAGGTATGAAGTAAGAATATTTTGTGTAAATGCACATTGGTTTTGTATCTCTGAGATGTCTTTGGTCAAGCTGTAACAGAACTACAACTCTTTGCATGCTATAACAATCTGCAGATTAGTAGTTCTGCCACAACAGAAGAGCTACAGGTTGGAGACCACTGGTATGTCCTGTCCGAAGTAAGATTATTGCTGCACTGATAGATCAGCAATGTTATATTATTTCCCAGAATATGAAAAATTTATAAAGAAATGATGGGATTTTTTTTTTTGTGGCTAGTGCTATAGAACGCCTTTGTTTTATTATGGCCATAATTTTAATGTTGCCTTCATCCAAAGGGAGGAGCCACTAAGATTTAGATGCGTTTCCAGCTTTACCTGTTAGCAACATTCATCTGACAGTAGCAGTAAAATACATCACACTGGTATCTCGAGGTAGATGACCCCCTTAAACATATTCTTGTTGGTTTCTTGAGACTCTCTTAATTGCATCGGGTAAAAAAATAAAACAAAAAAAATTCTAATGACGCGATTAGCTGTGTGTGTACAGAATACAGGGCATTGTCTTTATCACTACTCCCATCTCCCTTCTTTACTTGCCAAATATGATTTGACTTGAAATGAGAAGCTGCTGGAAGAAGGGGCTTCAGCAATGTTAGGTGATATGCACTTTATTTTCCAGAAGTCTCTTACGTTCTTGTAATATAGATTTGCTTTATTTTCTACGTTGTATTTAAAATTAGGTCACTTGCATGTTGTCTGTAACTTGACTATTAAAAAGGAAAAACATTGAAATCCTTGTCTGTGGTGTATTGTAATACTGGGTATTATATGGGATAATGCAAAGAGTGTGACTGCAGTTCTGAAGCCTGAAGAAATATGAGTTCAGCTCTGGGGACAGTAGTACAAGTGCAGGATAGTCCACTGTAGAAATACCCAATTCACTAAAAAACTGGGTAGTAGCAGCAAGCTGTACTGTCTCCAGACTGAACAGGAGCCACATTCATACTGAGCGCTAAATACAGCTTTTCCGTAGCAGTGGCCAGTTAGAAGAGAAAAGTGTATAATATAATACAGTGGTCCCTCAAAATACAATGGCCACAGGTTGCAATGCTTTCAACATACAATGAATGGTCTGTTCTGGGCCATTTTAAAGAGGACCTTTCATGTCCTCATGTATATGCGACTTTACATACCGCTAGAAAGCTGACAGCGTGCTGAATTCAGCGCACTGCCGGCTTTCCCGGTATGTGCCCCAGGGCTGGAGATATTGGGGATCTAAATTTCACCGTTCACTGTCAGAAGGGCATTCCTGACAGTCTAGCTGCGCTGTGAGGAACGCCCTCCCTGACTGTGCTCGTCCATAGCCCTGCACTGGGGGGGGGGCGTTCCTCATAGCTCAGCGTCATCACTGGGCTCTAAGGAACGCCCCCCTCTCTCTCTACTTATCCATAGCGCTGTACTGTCAGAGGGGGTGTTCCTTACCGCCCAATGATATGCTGAGCTGTGAGGAACGCCGCCCAGTACAAGTCTATGGACTAGTACTGTCAGGGAGGGCGTTCCTCACAGCGCAGCTAGCCTGTCAGGAACGCACTTCTGACAGTGAACGGTGAAATTTAGACCCCCGATATCTCCAGCTCTGGGGCACATAACGGGAAAGCGCGCTGTCATCTTTCTAGCGGTATGTAAAACTTAAAGGTCCTCTTTAAGTTAATCAGACTCCATATACAGTGCTTGGCTGGAGGGGCCAACAAATCAGCATGGTAAATTCACTGGTAAAACCTGTGTATTAGTGAAGTGCATGCAGGGACTGGCACCTTTGTACAGCGTAGTGCAGAACTTCATTTTCCATAACTACATGTTCTGTACTTCTCTTTACCTGTGCCAAGATATGCTGCTATACCAGGTAAGCGTGACTAAATGTAATTTTTCAGATGCACTGTATATACTCTTCAGGACCCTGAAAAAAAGCTAATAAAGTTATTTACAGCTTCCATCAGCTCTTTCTGACTTTAATATAGATATAACACAACAAAATCCAAAACGCACAGCTCATGTTTGACTAATATCGAAAAGCATCGTCTTCCTGAGGCTCCTGATGTACAGACAATTGACCTTGTCGGCAAAAGGTGAAGAGAGATCCTAAAATTTCACAAAAATGATTAAAAAACACGGAGAGGATGCCCCATGTTATGCAGAGAGATAAGTATCTGGCTTACGTGTCTGAGGGAACACTCCCCTTAGTCATAGCCTGAAAACTAACAAATTCTACCTGCAATTAAAACAAACACCTGCATTAAATGAATTTTAACCCATTGATGGATAGCACAGAAACATATGAACCAAATCAAAAAAGCAAAAGAAACAAACAAAAGCAAAAGAAAACACGCCTATAGATGTACATATAAATACATGATTACTCACATAAACATCATAGACGATCATATCAGAAGAAAATGTATGATCTAGATATAAGGAAGAAAATATATCCTTTGAAAAGCCCTAATTAGATATGGTACGTCCTATCACAATATAGAGTCACAAGACATAGGTAGCGATCTCAAGATGAAATTCACATATCTACCTTCATATGGAGAAAAGATATGATTACCATACAAAGAAAGGGACTCCTTGCGACCGTAAGTACGTCAGTGACTGGCAGTACAATTATGTTGGGCAAGAGGGGTTCATGCCCCAAGTGTTGTTTATCCTTCCTTTATACACTCTTTTTTTATATACAGTAGGGAAAAAAAAGTATTTAGTCAGCCACCAATTGTGCAAGTTCTCCCACTTAAAAAGATGAGAGAGGCCTGTAATTGACATCATAGGTAGACATCAACTATGAGAGACAAAATGAGAAAACATATCTAGAAAATAATAATAAATTTTATTTATATAGCGCCAACATATTCCGCAGCACTGTACAATTTGTAGGGTTCAAGTACTGACAAAAAAGATACATTACAAAGAAATATTCAATTCACACAATGGGACTGAGGGCCCTGCTCGCAAGAGTTTACAATCTATGAAGTAGAGGGGGTGACACACGAGGTAGCAGGGGCGGCATCGGAGGTAGCATTGTTTGTACAATGGTCAGACAATTCTGTAATAGAGGTTACTGTCATTACACATATATAAAGCTGTATGAGCCGTCACCAGTTGTGTCCTTTAACGTGCAGATGGTGCCTGGACATATAAAGTTAGTCTGATACGGCATCATATCCTGTGGGGTAATGCAGGAGTGTGAACAGAGGGTATGTTTTAGGGATTCTAACTACAAAAGGGTTTACATTAGGAGTTGTGATAGGCCTGTCTGAAAAGATATGTCTTTAGTTTGCGCTTGAAGCTGTAGAAATTGGGGGTTAATCTAATAGTCTGGGATAGAGCATTCCAGAGAAGTGGTACAACTCAGGAGAAGTCTTGTATACGAGCATGGGAGGTGCTGATAATAGAGGATGTTAGTCTTAGGTCATTGAGTGAACGGAGAGTACGGGTTGGGTGATAGACAGGGATGAGGGAGGAAATGTAGGGAGGTGCAGCATTATGGAGAGCCTTGTGAATGAGGGTGATAAGTTTATTATTGTATTCTGTATTGAATAGGTAGCCAATATAGTGACCAGCACAGAATCACATTGTCTAATTTTTAAAGTATTTATTTGCAAATTATGGTGGAAAATAAGTATTTGGTCAATAACAAAAGTTCATCTCAATACTTTGTTATATATCCTTTGTTGGCAATGACAGAGGTCAAACGTTTTCTGTAAGTCTTCACAAGGTTGGCACACACTGTTGCTGGTATGTTGGCCCATTCCTCCATGCAGATCTCCTCTAGAGCAGTGATGTTTTGGGGCTGTCGCTGGGCAACACGGACTTTCAACTCCCTCCGAAGGTTTTCTATGGGGTTGAGATCTGGAGACTGGCTAGGCCACTCCAGGACCTTGAAATGCTTCTTACGAAGCCACTCCTTCGTTGCCCTGGCAGTGTGTTTGGGATCCTTGTCATGCTGAAAGACCCAGCCATGTTTAATCTTCAATGCCCTTGCTGATGGAAGGAGGTTTGCACTCAAAATCTCACGATATATGGCCCCATTCATTCTTTCATGTACACGGATCAGTCGTCCTGGTCCCTTTGCAGAGAAACAGCCCCAAAGCATGATGTTGCCACCCCCATGCTTCACAGTAGGTATGGTGTTCTTTGGATGCAACTCAGCATTCACTTTCCTCCAAACACGACGAGTTGTGTTTCTACTAAACAGTTCTACTTTGGTTTCATCTGACCATATGACATTCTCCCAATACTCTTCTGGAACATCCAAATGCTCTCTAACAAACTTCACATGGGCCCGGATACATACTGGTTTATGCAGGGGGACACATCTGGCACTGCAGGATCTGAGTCCCTGGCGGCGTAGTGTGTTACTGACGGTAGCCTTTGTTACTTTAGTCCCAGCTTTCTGCAGGTCATTCACTAGGTCCCCCCGTGTGGTTCTGGGATTTTTGCTCACCATTCTTGTGATCATTTTGACCCCACGGGATGAGATCTTGCGTGGAGCCCCTGATCGAGGGAGATTATCAGTGGTCTTGTATGTCTTCCATTTTCTAATTATTGCTCCCACAGTTGATTTCTTCACACAAAGCTGCTTGCCTATTGCAGATTCAGTCTTCCCAGCCTGGTGCAGGTCTACAATTTTGTTTCTGGTGTCCTTCCACAGCTCTTTGGTCTTCACCATAGTGGAGTTTGGAGTGTGACTGTTTGAGGTTGTGGACAGGTGTCTTTTATACTGATAACAATGTCAAACAGGCACCATTACTACAGGTAATGAGTGGAGGACAGAGGAGCCTCTTAAAGAGGTTACAGATCTGAGAGCCAGAAATCTTGCTTTTGTAGGTGACCAAATACTTATTTTCCACCATAATTTGCAAATAAATTATTAAAAAATCAGACAATGTGATTTTCTAGATATGTTTTCTCATTTTGTCTCTCATAGTTGAGGTCTACCTATGATGTCAATTACAGGCCGGCCTCATCTTTTTAAGTGGGAGAACTTGCACAATTGGTGGCTGACTAAATACTTTTTTTCCCCACTGTACTTTTCTGATGGAAGAAAAAGTCCTAGATGCAAGAAAGTGCCCATTATGTTTTCTACATTGTGGTCAATGGGAGAAGACACAGATGGAGGGGACTCCCCATCTGTTTGCATTAGAGATGATGTAAACTGACTGCAATAGCGGTAGTGTGACCATACCCTTAGGAGGCAAACTGCTTTTTTCTAGTGAAGGTGTAGAGATGCTGGCAAAGGTACTAAGAGCTACTATGCGGTTGGAGGATGCTGAGCATCCTATGTAGGCGCAGGACAAAATGTTTGAAGGCTTTTTTTCCTAAGAAGCACAGCAGGTTTGCAGCGCATAAAAATATTTGAAAAGCTTTGAAGTACAGTCAGGACCAGGGGCGCACCGCTAATGAGGCGAAGTGAGGCGACCGCCTCAGGTGGCACTGTCCGTCACTGTCTGGGGTGCGGCATTTTTACTATACAATGTAAACCAGCCCAGGACAGGCCGCTTAAAAAAAAAAACAACGCTGGGCCTGTCCTGGGCTGGTTTACGCTGGTTCATCTCAGCGCAGGTGGCGATATAATGACATCATTGCGCCTCCTACGCTGAGACACAGACGTCGCGGACAAGAAGAGGAGGCGGCGGCTCCATCAATGGACGGCAGGTAGGTGCGGATAACTTTTTTATTTATATAAATAGGCTGTAACCTGCTGGAGTATCCCCGGCAGGTGAAGGCCTATTTATTTACCTACCCTCGGCCTGCTCGTGGCCACCAACTTTTCCCCTTCCGCTATGGGACGCAGAAGGGGAAGGACAGTGAGCAGGCGCGGGTAAGTGATGCCGCGGGCCTCAAATACTACTATTATACTCTGGGGTCTTTTCAGACCCCAGAGTATAATAATCGGAGACCCAGGGGAGGTGAGGGAACATAAAAACCAATGCTACTCATCTCGCTTGCGATCCGATGTCACTCCGAGCAGGCTTGGGCCCTCTGGTGACGTCATCAGGTCGCGTCGCCGGCCTGATCTCGTGACGTCTGTGCACAATTAAACAGGGCCAAAAACTGCAGGGAGTGCACTGGTGTCCAGGAAAGGTAAGTAGCACTATTTTTTTAAGTTTGTCACCTCCCCTGGGTCTCCAATCATTATACTCTGGGGTCTGAAAAGACCCCAGAGTATAATAATAGTTCATGGGTGGGCCACTATGGGGCATAATACCGTGTGCAGGGGCCAATATGGACCATAATACCAGTGCAGGGGACACTATGGGGCATAATACTGTGTGCAGGGGCCAATATGGAGCATAATACCTTGTTCAGGGGCCACTATGGAGCATAATATCATGTGCAGGGACCACTATGGGGCATAATACTGTGTGCAGGGGCCACTAGGGAGCATAATATCGTGTGCAGGGGCCACTAAGGGGCATAATACCGTGTTCAGGGGCCACTATGGAGCATAATACCATGTGCAGGGGCCAATATGGGGCATAATACCGTGTGCAGGGGACACTAGGGAGCATAATACTGTGAGCAGGGGTTGCTGTGGAACATAATACCTTGTGCAGTGGCCACTGAGGGGCATAGTACCGTGTGCAGGGGCCACTATGGAGCATAATACCGTGTGCAGGGGCCGCTGCGGGCCATAATGCAGTGTGCAGGGGCTACTGTGGGCCATAATACTGTCTGCAGGTGCCACTGCGGGCCATAATACCGTGTGCAGAGGCCGCTGCGGGCCATAATACCGTGTGCAGGGGCCGCTGCGAGGCATAATACCATGTAATACAGTGTGCCGGGTCGTAATACTGTGTACAAGGGCTGCTGTGGAACATTATAGTGTGTGTAAATGGGGCGGTATAAACAGGGGCTATGGCGCCTGTATATATCACACGCTGTATGTTTATAGTGACCATGTGATGTAATTACAGCCTTGTCACATAGACGTGTATAGGATGAGGCTGTAGTTACATTACATGGCCGCTATGAGATGAATGACACTATGTAAACAGAGAAGCGGTCACGGTGCTTATACAGGTACCATTCAAACAGCTGATCAGTAGGGGCCCTGGGTTTTTGAACCCCACTGATTCGTTTATTAATGACCTGGAAAACCTTTTAATTAGTTAACACCTGGGGCATTATTAATAAGGGGCACTACTTATACAGGGTACACACGGACATTATTAATAAAGATGCACTTGGGAGTATTATTCATTATGGGGGGTTATATCATATATTTTATAATTGGGGGTAGCAGCAGGATGGGTGTGCAGGTGAGGACAATGTGGGTCAGGTGCCTGGAAAAGTGAGGAGCCAAAGATGTCTGTGTTGCAACCTTTACAGAGACAAGTCACAGCTGGAAGAAGTGGTCATGGCGGTCCAGAGGGAAGCGAGGGGAAATGTGAAGGATTAGTCAGAGACGTCACCTGTAAGTCACAAAATGTTACTGCTCTGTATTCACCTAAATGATAGAGGATACATACCTGATTGATGGGGTCTGCCTGCTGAGACCCCCACTGAGCCTGAGAATTGGGTTTTTCCCCCCCACTGGGTGGGAATTCAGCCTGACCGCAGCCATATATATAAGTGTGTCACTTGTTGGAGGGACGAACCCGCATGGCTCTCATTCACTTCAATGGGAGTGCCAAAGATAGCCGAAGTCCAGTACTCAGCTATCTGCGGCGCTCCTGTTATAGAGAATGGAGGCCACGTGGGCTCGTCCATCCACCAAGCAGAAGATGTGTGAAGTTACTTTCATTGTTAATGTCGTGTTATTGATCTGATACTGATGTAATGCAGTAAGAATTCTTAAAAACTGTTTTATAACTTTGTGTATTGTGTATATTGTGCGACGATAACAGTGTGTGAAGCTAGCAGCATGGAAACTCAATTTTTTTTTGGGGGGGGGGGAGGGGGCGTCTTTCTATAGTCCGCCTCAGGCAGCAAAGAGGCTAGGTTCACCACTGGTCAGGACTTCAATTTTTTTTTTTCACTGGTTAAAAATTACTGTATAACTTTGACTCTGCAGCCTAAGATAAAGTTTGAAAATCTATGTCCCTGTTTCTACACTCTTAAAAAGGCAGCGCTTCCTTTTCTGGCAGGGCATTGGCATTCCATCACGGCTTTCCGCTGCTGATTAGGCCCAGATGAATGAGCCACAGAATCAGCGGCATGATCGAGCAGAATGCTTATTATTTTCAGTGTACTGCTGTGATCTCTGCCTCCCATTGAAAACAATGGGAGTTGGAATCTGATGCGGATTCAGGGGCAGAATACGCCCCCAAATCCGCAGCAAATTGCTCTGTGTGAACCTACTCTTAGGCTGAAGCTCCATTAATGGCTACAAAAGGAATGGGAAATATATAGGAAGCTCTTATACTTCTACCTTCTGCTCAATCCACTCCTTGCTTTGGCTCAAAAGACGGCAGCAAAATCTGCAACAAAAATGCTGCGTTTACGCAACGTGGAGCATCAACCTTAAGTCTAAGGACCCACGTAGTGGGCCACAGCAAAAAAAAGTGCTGCAGAAAAAAATGCGGCAGAAATGCATTGTGGTTTTTCCTGCTTCGCTTTTCACAGAAAGTCCACAGAGGTTTCCTCTGTGGGCTTTCTGCTACCATTATACGTATAGGGAAACCGCCGGTGTTTCTGTAGGTATTATTGACATGCTGCTCCATCGCAGTTTTGGAAATCGCAGCATGTTTGCTGTGCATATCTTCCCGCAGTGTGGGGATGGGATTCGCTAGAATCACATCCATTATGCAGGGACTGTAAAACGCCACGATAAACCGCGACATTTACACCACGTGGGGCCCTGGCCTAAAGATTCTTTTTGTTAGGCAGGTTGAAGGCTTATAAGAAAAAAAAATTGTGAAGCCTCTAGTGAAAGCTTTAAATCAACTATTGCAGCTACACTGTGTGCAGAATTATTAGGCAAGTTGTATTTGAGATGATTATTTTTAATTATTGAACAACAACTATGTTCTCAATCAACCCAAAAGACTCATAAATATCAAAGCTTAATATTTTTGGAAGTTGGAGTGGGTTTTTTTTAGATTTGGCTATCTTAGGAGGATATCTGTTTGTGCAGGTAACTATTACTGTGCAGAATTATTAGGCAACTTAATAAAAACCAAATATATACCCATCTCACTTGTTTATTTTCACTAGGTAAACCAATATAACAACAGAAAATTTAGAAATAAACATTTCTGACATTCAAAAACAAAACCAAAAACAAATCAGTGACCAATATAGCCACCTTTCTTTACGATGACACTCAAAAGCCTTCCATCCATAGATTCTGTCAGTTGCTTTTATCTGTTTACGATCAACATTGCGTGCAGCAGCCACCACAGCCTCGCAGACACTGTTCAGAGAGGTGTACTGTTTTCCCTCCCTGTAGATCTCACATTTTATGAAGGACCACAGGTTCTCTATGGGGTTCAGATCAGGTGAACAAGGGGGCCATGTCATTATTTTTACTTCTTTTAGACCTTTACTGGCCAGCCACGCTGTGGAGTATTTGGATGCATGTGATGGAGCATTGTCCTGCATGAAAATCATGTTTTTCTTGAATGATACCGACTTCTTCCTGTACCACTGCTTGAAGAAGGTGTCTTCCAGAAACTGGCAGTAGGTCTGGGAGTTTAGCTTCACTCCATCCTCCACCCAAAATTGGTCCCACAAGTTCATCTTTGATGATACCAGCCCATACCAGTACCCCACCTCCATCTTGCTGGCGTCTGAGTCGGAGTGTAGCTCTTTGCCCTTTACTGATCCAGCCTCGGGCCCATCCATCTGGCCCATCAAGAGTCACTCTCATTTCATCAGTCCATAAAACCTTTGAAAAATCAGTCTTAAGATATTTCTTGCCCCAGTTTTGACGTTTTATCTTATGTTTCTTCTTCAAAGGTGGTCGTTTTTCAGCCTTCCTTACCTTGGCCATGTCCCTGAGTATCGCACACCTTGTGCTTTTTGATACTCCAGTAACGTTGCAGCTCTGAAATATGGCTAAACTGGTGGCTAATGGCATCTTGGCAGCTTCACGCTTGATTTTCCTCAATTCATTAGCAGTTATTTTGCGCCTTTTTTTTTTCAACACGCTTCTTGCGACCCTGTTGGCTATTTGCCATGAAACGCTTGATTGTTCGGTGATCACGCTTCAAAAGTTTGGCAATTTCAAGACTGCTGCATCCCTCTGCAAGACATCTCACAATTTTTGACTTTTCAGAGTCTGTCAAATCTTTCTTTTGACCCATTTTGCCAAAGGAAAGGAAGTTGCCTAATAATTAAGCACACCTTATATAGGGTGTTGATGTCATTAGACCAAACCCCTCCTCATTACAGAGATGCACATCACCAGATTTACTTAATTGGTAGTTGGCTTTCAAGCCTATACAGCTTGGAGTAGGACAACATGTATAAAAAGGATAATGTGATCAAAATACTCATTTGCCTAATAATTCTGCACACAGTGTACTTCAGTGGCTAGATCTGAGACTTTGGATTGATCAAAGTTTGGAGAAGGCCTCTGAGACTGATTTCTGAAGGTATCCTTTCCCAACCAAACTAGGTCTCAGAAAAAAAGATTCCAACTAAAAGGATCAGATTAATCAAACAACTGAAAGAGGTAAAGAAAAAAAAATGGTTTCCTTTCCAATTATAAGCTTGATTCTGAAAAAAAAGCCGCCTGCCTTATGACGTCAGCAGTTCAGTGGGGGGAGCATCTGTTTCTGTTCCTGGAAGAAAAGGAAAAAAATGTTAACAGTGCCTGGATTCTTTCCATAATTCAGGAAGGACTAAAAATTAAGCTTCCATCTCTTCCAGAAGAAAGGCTTTTTGGTGACAGACTTGTCTTTCCTAGACAAAAATACTTTTGGTTCCTGTTACTCCAGAGGAGAGAAGGTATTTTTTTCTTGTTTTGTTTTATCTTTTTGCTACATTGTGTTCCTGGAAAGAAAATTAAATGGTTTGTTTTGTACCTTTTTTAAATCTAATACATTTAAACCATCATCTTTCTTATGAAAGGTTCAGGATGAAGTCTACAGCCTCTGCTGTGAGCAACCTTTGCCGAAATTGCTTCCTTGCCACACTGGATCTGCACAACGCATATTGTCATGTTCCCATTCATGCAAGTCGCCAAAAGTGTCGGTCTAACTGGAAAACTTCTTCATTTCCAATTTTTAAACTCTTCCATTTGGCTCATTTCAAGCCTCTAAGTCTAGACAATTTTCTTCTACTAGCAAGTTCCAGCATTGTCCTTTCCCATTTGGTCAATTGAGCAATAGAGACTTTATCCAGACTGGGATGGCAGGTGAATCAAGAGAAAACTTGCCTGGTTCCCAACCATCAGTATTCATGTCTGGGAGTCAGTTGGATTCCTGTTACCATCCTCTCCAAAAACTAAAACTGGTGTGTTCAATGGTCTAAGAATTGATGTCCTTGAAAAAAGTATCTCTTTGGGAAGGATGGTATAATGAAGAGTAAGATACTTGAGGGATGCAGTAGCCAAGGGTAGTGAAAGGAAGCTTGTAACTGAGAGCGCAGTTGAATAGGGAGGTTAAATGGTCACTAATGTTTCAGATAACTTAGTCTCATTTCATTACGCATATGAGCTCGGAGTCCCATCAGGAGATCTTTATCGCTAATCTATGGCTGGCACACAGCGGTTCCAGGATCTTCAGGTGTTGTGGTCTGCAAAGGAGACGTTTAACCCCTTATCAAGAGGGGCAGGAGGTGAGCCCTCTGTATACACGAGGAATGCGGCTATATAACACAGCCAGCACCCGCTGCTAACAGCTGTGATCGGTGCTGACACCAATCGCAGTTGTTATCACTTTAGATGCCACAGTTAAATGCGAATACAGCATCTAAAGTCGTCATGGGCACCGTCATTGTTTAATAATCGCAGCCCTCCGATGACCTATTGAAGGCTTCCAGGCTAGTCATTAATATAGTTCTATTACATTCTGCCATAGGATTTAGCTATACACTGCAATACATTAGTATTGCAGTGTATTGTATGAGCAATCACACCTAGGGGGTCTGAAAAAAAAGTAAAATAAAAATTAAAAAAAAAGTTTTTTAAAAGTATAAACAATGCAAAAATTCTAATCACCCCCCTTTCCCTAGATCATACATAAAAATAAATAAACCATAATAAACAAACACTTTAGGTACCCCACGTTCACGAATACCTGAACTATTAAGATATAAAAATATTTATCCTATATGGTGAACGCCGTAGAGGGAAAAAAAAAAAAAAAAAATGGAAGGCACCCTGTGACATGTTTTCTGGTCCTACCTGCTCCTCTCAGTCCGTGAAGTATTTTCCCAACTTACAGATAGACCCTTGCTGGCCGATCCAGGGCTCTTCCTTATTCCCCATACTGATATTTTGCTAAGAAAATACAAACGCTCCCTCAATAGATACCTCCTAAACGCTGCATGTATTCTATTCCCGCTTTGTGGAAATTCTTGATCCCACCTACTATGGAACAGTGGTTTGCTAGAGTAAATGAGATCATACAAATGGAATATAAGACCTTAAATTGTAGGACTGACCATTACAAACTTAATCTGATCTGGTTCTTACTGGATACAATTCACTTCTTCTGAAGAGTATGTTCGCCTCTGGGATGCTGAGACATAGTTCAGATCCTCCATCTCTGGAACCATGTTGGCCATCCACATGGAACATTTTGGTCTCCCCCTCCTTTTTTTTTTTCTCTGTCTACTTAAGTTTATTTTAAAAACCTATTACATTAAAATTTCAGGTATTCTCTCTTACTGCTTTGTTTCGGATTTCTGAACACCCTTGGGTACAAAGGTTTATTAGAGAAGCCAATAGGATGTGCTCTTTGTTTAAATCCCAGTCTCCTCCTTGGGATTTAAATCCGGTTTTGAATGCTTTGACTTCTTCTTTTTTGAGCCCTTAGATCAGGTTTCCATTTCTTTGCTTTTGGTGAAGATGGCTTTTGTCTTAACCATTATATTAGCCAGAATGGTGGAGGATATTGCTACCTTTTCCATCAACCATCTTTATACTGTCATTTTAGATAATAGGGTCATTATTTCTCTGGTTCCTTTTTTTCTAAGGTAGTTTTTAAGTTTTGTCATTCACAGGAGGTAGTGCTTACATCCTTATTTATTTTGATTTCTTATATAGCTCCAACATATTCAACAGCGATACAGATATTATCATCACTCACTGTCCCAAATAGGGCTCATAATCTTAATTCCCCATCTGTATGTATTTGGAGTGAGGGAGGAAACTGACACGAAAGCAGGGAGAACATAAAACTCCATGTAGATGTCCTTTACTGGATTTTGAACCTAGGTCTCCAGCACTGCATGGCAACAATGCCAACAACAGAACCACCTTGCTGCCCATCCTTTTTCTCAAATTCTAGCACAGGTTACTCAAGAATGGTGGAGATCTCAGCTCTTAGTGCAGTTTCAAAGGGCAAATAAAGGTAGAGCTGACGTTACATGTTCACAATCTTGTAACTATTAGAAATATGACAGAGAACAACCAGGTCCCACCACACCACAATAACAGAGATTAACTGTAGGGTGAGGCCTATTATCAGTTTTGGTATGGGATCATCCCAAGTTTGAACTTGGGCCTACTTTAGATTTGTTGGGGCCATGGCTCTGGGTGGGCCTGTTTCACATAGCTGATTTAATCACATATAGGACTAGATCACTCCTCCTCTTCAATAACTGCCAGTCTAAATATGAGCTTTTGTATCAGTGTAGGTATCTCCAAATTAAACATCTTATTTTTACTTTCCTCCTCAGTTAGTGTTGCCTGTTCCCCTTTCTTTCACCCTAAACATTCCTTTTGTGTCTTGTCTATTCTTGTATTTTGGCTGATTTTTGATATTTTTTGCTTAATGGAATTGTGTCAGTCTCGTATATTGTTCTCCAAGATCCCTGATGAGAAGTGTATATGGGCGGTTTTGTTTTTGCTTTGTGTTTATGACACTGCGTTATTTTAACTGGTGTTGTGCTTAGATTGCAATGAATTCCTTATATACCACTGGAACAGTATATTAAATTTAACAATCCCACAGTCAACCTTTCCCAGCGTAAGGTGATAACAGAGAGCAATAGGTAGTATCACTTTCTACTTTCCCTGGCTTGAAATGACTGATAACTCATCATCCAGCCTCCATTGCTGTCTTGCTGTGCACTATGATAGCCTTTGAGAACATTGGCATGAGGTCAATGGATCATCTCTAACTGATCATCTGGTTTGTAGCCCATTGTCGTATAAATGCCCTCTGATGGTTTGTGTCAACATTGTTTGCCACGCTAGACTTGGGATATGATGTCCAATTTTACTTGTAGTACAGAATGGATAACTACACACCGTTCTTTCTATCAGACGATCTGTCCATGCAAAGGTATGCTTCCGTGCTCCTCTTGCTATAATTCCAAGAGAATGCAACGATGAACAGTGCTGACATCTCAGCCTAGGCACATAAATGCCACAACACTTGATCCAATTTTGAGGTTTCATAAGGCTAGAAAAATTTTACTTTCTGCAATCTGCTTTATGCCCCTCCCATGTCCCACAGATTGGAGCTAGGTGCTTGAACATTTGCATATCTAAGCGACACCTACTACTTCCTCAATTCGCATATTCTTACGTCTTGTCCTTCTTTGTGTTGCAATTTCAATAGGGAGTGTTCTTACTGTGTACCCTCCGAGAGAAAAACGGAAACCATATACTAGTTGCCATACATGAGGTTTCCTGTAACCATATGCTAGTTATCTCATTGTGAAAGATCCTCAGTGCGCCAACACCGCTTTGGCTCACACCTGAGACTTCTTTCATATAAAAACCACACTCACCGCCAGTGAGTGCCGGGTTCACAGGATAAATACAAGACAAGCTTTCTAAATTTTATATATTTATTAACCCCTAAATTGGTCGGTATTAACATCTAACACATACAGTTCAGAACAGATATGCAGATGTATGCAAGCATTAACAGTTACTAGTTACAAGATACAGTACATTAAAATAAAAAGGAGTAAAAGTGAAATAATTACTTTACCACACATCTCCTTGAGGTGGTTCTGTAGTCCAACACTCACACATGCTCTGTCATGTGTGAATAACCAGTGGAGGCTCCTTAGCATGTGGCATTAATACAACAATCCAGCCTGCATGCTCTTCACAGTGGTCTGTCTGTAATATCCTGTAGTCTGTCTCTAAAACTCCTCATGGTGTTCTCTTGTAGTCCCAGCACAATCTCCTCCCACTGACCTCTTACCTCATTCTTATATACCCTTTATGCCACCTCCCAGAATGAGGTCACCGGCGACAGCAAGTCTGATTGACTAACGCACTCAAGTCTAGATTCTTTGTATTGAGCGGAGACCAAGTGAAATGATACAATGTTATCAACCATGTCTGATCTACCAGTGCAGACTGATCAATGCATGTTTCTTTGATCACTCAGGGCTGTGTATGAATTCAATGGAGCCCTGCTGGGATGGATACAAAACCCTATTGTTCCAGTCCGGCCACTATTGGCAATATACCTATGAGTAGGCTGTGCACATTATGAATAAATGCAAGTAAGAAGGGAGATACTATACCCAGAGATCAAAATACAGCTTTGAGTTATAGCCATATTTAAGTGGAATCATCACACTCTGTGTCATTAAACACTTATAACAACCAGAGAAATAGCTAGAGGGTAGGCAGAGGGTGCAGTGGCTCTGGGGAGCCCTCCCTCCACAATGTCGCTATTTCAATTGTAGCAGTTGAAATACATGTTAGAGCCATTGGCTTTCCCCTCTACCACACTTAACTTGTAGACTGCAAGTCAACACAGTTACGTCTCGGCCAGGGCTACATCAACCATAGGGCAAATGGTGCACTTGCTAGGTGCTTAGTATTTGTTGGGGGAACCTCACAACGTTCGCCCAACAGTTTGTTCAGTCCAAACACGTTTGAAACAAAACTGCTATCACAGCGCCAGTCTTTGAGTCTTTCCCAGTCTCAGAGACATCATGAATGACCTCAGAGACCACTAAGGCCTGTGATTGGATTTCAGCTGTCTCTGATGTCATTCATGACATATGTGAGACAGAAAAAAACCTGAAGACTTATGAGTGGCAAACCTCAAAAATTAGGGGTTCGGCTGAACTCAACATTTTTGGAAAATTTGTTGGGCCACTATGGTGACATTATACTGTACTATACTATGTGAAGGGGCTACTGAGACACATTATATTGTTTGGAGGGGCCACTATGAGACCTGGATCTAACCCAGAGGGGGACATAAAACAGTGAAGGCAACCTGGATGGGGACATGAAACTGAGGGAGCAACCAGAAATAGGACATTATAATATAATGTCAGAGGGTTCTCTGAGGTGGGACATGTTAATGTTTGAGGGGCCACTGCGGATTGACAGCTTAATGTGTGATGCCACTGCGGGAGTATTATATTATATCAGCTGATTAAAAGCAATCTGTCAGGGCAATTTGGGACACTAAACCACCCACAGGCCCTTATGGAACAGGGTTTTTTTTTTTTATCCTAAATCACCCTGTAATAAAGCCATTCGTGCCTGCAATAAAAATAAAAAATCTTTATACTTACTCTGCCGCTGTAATCCCCGGGCTGGCGCAGAGTAGTACACCTCAGCTTCAGTGCACGTGCCGTGTACCTCTGGCACTTCCCAGTGAAGCCCAGGTTATGTCCTTGGCTTCAATGAAGAACAGTGCCGCTACAAGGGGTCACCAGAGATGTGTCCGATGAGGAAGGTATAAAGGTTTAATTTTTATTTTTTTTCCAACTGTAATTTTTAATTTGTACAAAGATTCAAGGACACAAAATACAGTAAAAAACAGCATAAACCGGGTAAGCAAAAAAAGAACCAAACCAAATAGATACAAACAGGACACAAAACAAGTACATGGGAAGGGGACAACAAAGGGGAAGGGGGGGGGGGGGGGGGAGGTGGATCAGAGACCATGGAGAGTGCAGTACATATCCCAAGGGGACCAAACCAGCTGGAAGGCAGCTGTAGTGTTGTTGAGCATAGCAGTGAGGTATTCCAGGCTGCGCACATCTTTGACACGAGCCACAAGGGCAGGGGCAGTGGGAGGATATACACTTTTCCAGTTAAAAGCCACAAGCGTTTTAGCAGCAGTACAAAGATATAGGAAAAGTTTAGAGGCCTTTCCACCAAGGTGTCGGGGGGTAGATTACGTAAGTAGACCAAAGGGTCCAGTGGGACACCCTGGAGGAAGAACGCATCAGTCAATATCCTAACCCCTGTCCAAAAAGGGCGGATCAATGGGCAGGTCCAAAAAATGTGGTGCAACGTCCCCTCCCCAGACAGACATCTCCAGCAGTCCGTGGGAATGTTAGGATTCAGGGCATGAAGGAGGACCAGAATGTGATACCAAAACATAAGTAACTTGTACTGAGTTTCACGGAAAGTAATGCACGTGGACGATTTGGCAGCACGGGACCATATAATCTGCCATTGCGCTGGGGAGATCTGCTCATCTAAAGCTTCCGACCACCTGACCATGTATTTGTGAACAAGGGGGGCCCGCCTCTCCGGGGAAGAGAGAATATGATAGATATCTGATATCAAGCCCCACGTAGAGGTATCGGCTCTGCAAATCTTCTCAAAGGAGGTAGGGACGGACACCCGCGGGACCCCAAACAAAGTGGTCATAAAATGGGTTATCTGCCTATAATGAAGCCAGAGGATGGCAAGTGCAAGTTAGAGGTAAAATAGTCAAAGGGCCTGAGCTCCAAGGTTGACGGGTCAGTCAGGTCAGCAATGTGGAATAGACCCAGTCTGCTCCAGGGGTACACCATATTAGCTTCCAGCCCCCCTGGGAGGAGAGGATTAAATAGGAAAGAAATCATAGAGGAATGGCGGGAGGCAAGGGGGAAAAGCTTATAACAAGTATTCCATATAGCTCTAGTGAAGTGGATGGGTCCTAGGAGAGAGGTGGGAGGCAGGGGGGGGGGGGGGGTGAGCGGGTCCACAAGAAAGCATTGGGGTGGATAGGAGCCAACCAGAGCTTTTCTATCTCCACCCATTTAGTGTAGGCCCGGGCCGATGCCCAAAATGGAATACAACGTAAATGGGTCGCCAAATAGTAGTGGAGCAGGTGTGGGACCGCAAGACCCCCCTCCGCCTTACCAGTCCGCATAATCGAGCGTGGGATGTGATGTCTCTTTCTGTTCCAAATAAATTGAAAGATAGCCTTTTGAAGAGAGAGAAGTTCTGAGCGGGGGATCGTCACTGGTAAGGTTTCAAAGAAATAGAGCAGTTTAGGGAGGAGTGTCATTTTAACGGCAGTGATCCGCCCTATCAGGGAAATGTGTAAGGGGCGCCACTTATCCAAGAGAGAGCAGAGGTCACAAAATAGTTGGGGATAGTTGACTGAATATAGAGTAGCATAGGAGGGGGAAGTTGGATACCCAGATATCGAAGGGAACGAGTTTTCCACTGGAAGTCATAATTGTGACGGAGGAGTTGGAGGGCAGGGTCCGGAATCTTTAAAGTGAGAGCCTCCGTTTTGGAAGCATTAACCTTATACCCAGAAAAATGGTCATAATCTCGCAACGTTAACATAAGATTGGGGAGTGATGTGTGGGGATTAGTGAGGGTCAACAGGACGTTGTCAGCGAAAAGGCTGACTTTAAAGTCCCAGTCACGCACAGAAATCCTCATAATATCAGGATTGGAGCGTATTTTGGAAGCTGGGGATAGAGGCCAACCCTGTCTTGTTCCATTATAAATGGGGAAAGGCGAAGAGGTGGCGTGTGGAAGTTTAACCACAGCAGAGGGGGATGAGTAGAGCGCTGTAACAAAGGCCCCTGAAAAGCCAAACTTCCTAAGTGTAGCAAACATAAAGGACCAATCCAGGCAAACAAAGGCCTTCTCAACGTCTAAACTCAAGAGAAGGGCAGGAGTGGCAGTACGGTTGGCAACATCTATCACATCCACAGCCCTTCTGGTGTTGTCACCACCCTGACGGCAGGGGACAAAGCCCACCTGGTCCTTGTGGATAAGAGAGGGAAGCCAAGCATAGGTTTAATTTTTTTTTAATTTCAGGTATGGATGGTTTTATTACATTGAGATTTGGGACACTAAACTCCAGGTCTATAAGGACCTGTGGGTGGTTAGTATCCTAAATCGATCTGACAGATTCTCTTTAAAAAAATACATACAGTAAGATCACCAAAGTTAGATGTGCAGATTCCATAAACCTTTTGGGTCAAAGGGCTCACCAACTCCAGTGTCATCCTTCACTAAATGAAGAAGAGGTAGAAAAACAAAGCTGCTGCCTTCTTGAAACTGTGGCTTAGATTCATGTATCCTCCCTACCTTCCCTTCATTTTCAAGTGGCATACCTCCCAAATATTCCAAATTTAATTGGACAATCCCAGACATCAGTAGCTGTCCCACTGTCTGAGGTGAGTACAATGATGAGAGCAGAGAGCCATCAGAGTATTAATCTTTTTCACTTTCTTTGTGGGGGGCATTATACTGTGTGAGGTCCAGGAGAGTGCACTGTACTGTATGGTTGCACTAAAGGGGCATTACATTTTGTGTAGAGCACTTAAGAGACTGCTTACACTATTAGTGTATGGAGCCACAAAAAGACTATGGATTAGGCGGGGTCAGAATGGACACAGGGAGGACTGGGCGGGGTTAGAGGTGTGGCTTATCATACGTAAACTTGCCATGGTGTGCAGATTTCCCCTCTTTCTGTCCTTTGAAAATTTGGAGGCATTTAACAATAAAAACTTGTGCAGCAGCCGCTCTGATTTCGTACAGTCACGAACTTGAACAAATATAGTATACCTTGGAAGATGTCGCTGTGGTTGCCTAATATCCATTTAGGCTGATCTAGCACCAGTTGTCGGGTCAAAATCAAAATGTAGGCTGACTAATACTGTAAGGTTTGTTAGACTTTTGTATAGATAGAACACTACATGTGTCACAATGAAGCTCCTTAGCAACCAGGAGCAATACTTCAAAAGACTCTGTCTACTGGACAGCCATTACTTAGTTAAATTACCTGGTAGACAAGTACACAGCCATCCATGGCAGCTAAAGTAGGGGAGAGAGAAAGAACATGTGCATATACAGCCACAGTAAGAGAGGAAGGAGCAGCAAGTAACAATGAGTTTAATAAGTGCACCATTTTTTGACTCTGGAACTGGTTTTTGCACTGCACTTTGCCTATGCAGTGGTCACTTTTTCTATACACAGCATGGTACATAATGTACAGGTGCATCTCAATAAATTAGAATATCTTTGAAACGTTTATTTCTTTCAGTAATTAAATTATGAAAGTGACCTATATTTTCTAGATTCTTTACACACAGAGTGTTCTATTTTAACTGTTTTATTTCTGTAAATGTTGATTATGGATTACAGCTAATGAAAACCCAAATCTAAGAAGATTTGAATATTGTAAAAATGTTCAGTATTGTAAATTCAGTGTCACCTGCCAAGGTTTCCTAAGCCTTTAAATGGTCCCTCAGTCTGGTTCAGTAGGACACACAATCATGGAAGACGCTGATTATGGATTGAATTACTGAAATGAATGAACGTTTCAAAAATATCCTAATTTATTGAGATGCGCCTGTATATTATCTATTATGAGGCTTAGAGATCAAGTGACAGAATTGTTTATACTCATGCTATGAGTAAGGGGAATTTAGCCCTGAAACGCATAAGGCTTAGATGATTGGACTACCTGTAACCCCATGTTAGTGTTTTTAGAATTTTTGATTAAAAGTTAAATTTTTATAATTATCGTTGGATGCTGGAAATTTTTACATGTTTTGGATATACCTGTAATTAAAATAACCTTTATCATAAAAACGACTGGATCACTGTATAAGCGATGATACCTCCTATGCTGTCCCTGCTACATCTTGTGTCACCCCCTCTACCTCATAGATTGTAAGCTCTTGCAGGCAGGGCCCTCAGTCCCATTATGTGAATTGACTTATTACTCTGTTATGTCTCATTTTGTCTGTACTTTAACGCTACGATTTGTAAAGAGCTGTGGAATATGTTAATGCTATATAAATAAAATGTATTATTATTTATTATGTGTGTTGCTGTGAATTTATCCATATATCATAGTAAGTGTATGACTAAGGAAATGTCCACATGGCAGAAATGGAAGAGCAATATGAGGTTGACTTCTGCCTAAGATTCCTTTTCCATTTCCACCCTTCCGACTTTCACCCACGGATTAGGCTTACATGGGGTAATCATCGGAGTGGTCCGTGCTGCAGGTACTAAGGCCAAATCGGCTACAGAATCGGCGGCAGGATTGAAGATGATGCTCATTTTTTTCAGCATCCTGTTTTTTGATGTTATATAACTATCATGGTCAAGATGCACCCCGTTATGTAAGTGGTGCCCTCTGCTTATTTTTTTTTCCAACTGACTGCTTTCTACAGACTCCTGGGTAAAATACTTCATCCACGCCAGACAGAAAGTATATTTTATCACACAGCATGGTGCATTAAAGGGGTTGTCTTGCTAAAAAAAATTTTTTATTGCCTCTGACGTTGAACTTATTAATATACTTTTATTGCAATAGCTGCCCTGATGTCCACACATCACTATTGGTCCCACTCCACATTTGATTCTGTTCTGACGTCAAAAGACAGCTTCCTCTCCCCTCTCCTCGGTGTTGGTAACATGCTTAAAGGGGACTGTCTCTATGGCTCTGTACAATAGATAAGAGAGCCCCCTCCTCTTTATAATGGCTGATACAAAGTCAGAGAAGGGGGTGTTCCAGAATAAACCTAAAAGTGGAGAGGGGCCAGCGCTGATGTCAGGACATTGGTTAGCTATGGTAATAATAGTATATCAGGAAGTATCTATTTCAATTTTAAACAACTTTTTTTTGTCTGCCTAGACCAGGGGTTGGCAACCCCCGGCACGCGTGCCAAGAGTGGCACGCGAGGCTTATTTCCCTGGCATGGGAGTCCTCACCCAGCAGTTTCGATCGAACCAAACACGGCCGAAACGAAACTGCTGTTATTATACTGTGGGGTCTCTTCAGACCCCTGCGTATAATAAGCGGAGCCCACGGGGAGGTGATCAAACAAAAAACAATGTACTCCCCATTTCACGCTCCGCAGCTGCTCTGTGCTCTTTGGGTGCTTCTGCCTGAAATCAGCTGACAGGGCCTCAGTTGTCATGTCTGCGTCTGGCGTCATTACGCATAATGACGCGACGTGACACCTGAGACCCAATGAGTGGTCACTGACTACAGGTAGAAGCGCCCGAAGAGAACAGAGCGGTTACGTGGAATGGTGAGTGACATTGTTTCTTTTAGGTTTGTCACCTCTCTTGGCCCTCCACTTATTATACTCTGGGGTCTGAAGAGACCCCAGAGTATAATAATAGCTAGTGAGTGGCACAAATTAGAATACTATAAAAGTTAGAATATTATACCGTGTGCAGGGGCCACTATGGAATATAATACCGTGTGCAGGCGCCGCTATGGGACATAATACCATGTGCACAGGGCTGGCGTGGGGGGGGGGGGGGGGCAAACTGGGCAATAGCCCAGGGCCCCGTCCCCAAAGGGGCCCCCGGGATCCGGAACCTGATGACTCCGGATCCTGGAGTCAGGCCCGGACAAATCAATAACAGAAAGGGACCACAGGGCCCCTTTCCATGGTGAGTAAAAATAACAAACATTTTTACTCACCTGTCCTTGGCGTCCGACGTCATCTTCTGGCGTTCCGGACATCACCGCTGAGGCCAGGGCTCAGCCTGAGCGATCACGTGGGGCGTGCTGACAGCGTGCCTCACGTAATCGCTGAGGCCCAATCACAGGCCTCAGCGGTGACGTCCACAACGCGTGCAGAGAAGAAGAAGCCAGCGCCGGCGGGGATGGCGGAGCAGCGCGAGGAGGCCTAGGAGAGGTACGACAAGGTGAGTATAACTGTTTGTTATTTTCCCTTACCTCTCCCGGGCCTTCGATTATTATACTCTGAGGTCTGCTATAATAATAGCACTGTAGGGCCCCTGTGGGTAGCATATTATACTGTGTGGGGCCACTGTGGAGCATTATACTGGGGAAGGGGCCCTCTGGATAGCATATTAAATTCTGTGGGGCCTCTGTGGAAAATTATAATGTGGGGGGGGCTCTGGAGATAATGTTATATTATGTGGGGCCACTTTGGAGCATTATGCTCTCCAGAGGGGCCCCCCAGTATAATGCTCCACAGTGGCCCCACACAGTATAATATGCTCTCCAGAGGGGCCCCCCAGTATAATGCTCCAAAGTGGCCCCACAGAATATCACATGCTCTCCAGAGCCCCCCCACTTTATAATACTCCATAGAGGCCCCACAGAATATAACATATTTTCCAGAGGGCCCCCTCCTCAGTATAATATGCTCTCCAGAGCACCCCCCAGTATAATGCTGCACGGTTTCCCCATACAGTATAATATGCTCTCCAGAGGGGCCCCCCCGTATATTATACTGTGCGGGGCCACTGTGGAGCATTATACTGGGGGGGCTCTGGAGAGCATATTATACTGTTTTGGGCCGCTGTGGAGTATTATACTGGGGAAACCTCTCTGGGCAGTATATTATACTTTGTGGAGCCCATTTCTGGAGCACGTTATACTGAGTGGGGTCACTGTGGAGCATTATTCTGGGGGGGGCCATCAGCAGAGCATATTATATTGCGTGGCGCCACTGTGGGGCATTATTTGGTGGGGACTAATGAGCATTATACTAGGGGGCCCTCTGGGGAGCATATTATACTGCGTGGGGCCTACTGTGGAACATTATACTGGGGGGGACGCTCTGGGGAGCATAATATATTGCGTGGGGCCACTGTGGAGCATTATACTAGCGGAGGCCCACTGGGGAGCATATTATACTATGGGCCACTGTTGAGCTTTATACTGGGGGAAGGGACAGTGTGGGGAGCCTGTTATACTGTGTGGGGCCACTGTGGAGTGTATTATATTGTGTGGGGCTTTTCGGGAGCATATGATACTCTGTGGGGCCATTGTAGAGCATTATACTGAGGAGCATTGTGGGGTGCATATTATACTGTATTGAGCATATTATATTGTGTGGGGCTGCTGGGGAGCATATAGCACTGTCTGGGGCTACTAAGGGGTAGTATACTGTGTGGGCCACTGTGGAGTATAATACTGTGTGGAGCCTTACATACCATGTGGGGCCACTATGGGGGGCTCAGGGGAGCATTTTATACTGTGTGGGGTCACTGTGGAGCATTATATACCATGTGGGGAAACTGGAGGGCTCAGGAGAGCATTATATACCATGTGGAGCATTATACTGTGGGGGGGGGGGGGCTCACAATTCCTGCTGGTAGCCCTGTGTGCTTTGTCTGCATCACAGCTCCCTCACTATAATCTTGCACATATGTGTAGTGCTCCATAGCCATGTCATTCCCCATACAGTACTGTTCATGAATTGGCCATGGAGTTATTGGGGCCTGCACAGTATTATAGGGGCTGACTATACTGGGAACATACTCAGTAACGCCAGATAGTCAGCACATATGTAAGACTTCAGTGAAGGAGCCGTGGTGTAGGCTATTAGCAGGAAGCTGTTGGGTGGGGCCCCAGAACAAGTTCCTCTGGTGGGCCTAAGGCCCTTCAGTCCGACACTGTATAACGGAGAACTATTATATATAAAGATGGGTTACTATATATAATTGGGAAACTTAAGTATGAGGGGGCTATTATAAGGGGGAACTATTATTTATAAGGGGGGAACTATTACAGGGAAGTATTCGGCCCCCTTGAAATTTTCAACATTTTGCCACATTTCAGGCTTCAAACATAAAGATATAAAATTTTAATTTTTTGGTGAAGAATCAACAAGTGGGACACAATTGTGAAGTGGAACAAAATTTATTGGTTATTTTAAACTTTTGTAAAAAATAAAAAACTGAAAAGTGAGGCGTGCAATATTATTCGGCCCCTTTACTTTCAGTGCAGCAAACTCACTCCAGAAGTTCAGTGAGGATCTCTGAATGATCCAATGTTGTCCTAAATGATTGATGATGATAAATATAATCCACCTGTGTGTAATCAAGTCTCCGTATAAATGCACCTGCTCTGTGATAGTCTCAGGGTTCTGTTTAAAGCGCAGAGAGCATCATGAAGACCAAGGAACACACCAGGCAGGTCTTTGATACTGTTGTGGAGAAGTTTAAAGCTGGATTTGGATACAAAAAGATTTCCCAAACTTTAAACATCCCAAGGAGCACTGTGCAAGCAATCATATTGAAATGGAAGGAGTATCAGACCACTGCAAATCTACCAAGACCCGGCCGTCCCTCTAAACTTTCATCTCAAACAAGGAGAAGACTGATCAGAGATGCAGCCAAGAGGCCCATGATCACTCTGGATGAACTGCAGAGATCTACAGCTGAGGTGGGAGAGTCTGTCCATAGGACAACAATCAGTCGTACACTGCACAAATCTGGCCTTTATGGAAGAGTGGCAAGAAGAAAGCCATTTCTCAAAGATATCCATAAAAAGTCTCGTTTAAAGTTTGCCACAAGCCACCTGGGAGACACACCAAACATGTGGAAGAAGGTGCTCTGGTCAGATGAAACCAAAATCAAACTTTTTGGCCACAATGCAAAACGATATGTTTGGCGTAAAAGCAACACAGCTCATCACCCTGAACACACCATCCCCACTGTCAAACATGGTGGTGGCAGCATCATGGTTTGGGCCTGCTTTTCTTCAGCAGGGACAGGGAAGATGGTTAAAATTGATGGGAAGATGGATGGAGCCAAATACAGGACCATTCTGGAAGAAAACCTGTTGGAGTCTGCAAAAGACCTGAGACTGGGACGGAGATTTATCTTCCAACAAGACAATGATCCCAAACATAAAGCCAAATCTACAATGGAATGGTTCACAAATAAACGTATCCAGGTGTTAGAATGGCCAAGTCAAAGTCCAGAGCTGAATCCAATCGAGAATTTGTGGAAAGAGCTGAAAACTGCTGTTCACAAACGCTCTCCATCCAACCTCACTGAGCTCCAGCTGTTTTCCAAGGAAGAATGGGCAAGAATTTCAGTCTCTTGATATGTAAAACTGATAGAGACATACCCCAAGCGACTTGCAGCTGTAATCGCAGCAAAAGGTGGCGCTACAAAGTATTAACGTCCCACTTTTCAGTTTTTTATTTTTTACAAAAGTTTAAAATATCCAATAAATTTTGTTCCACTTCACGATTGTGTCCCACTTGTTGTTGATTCTTCACCAAAAAATTAAAATTTTATATCCTTATGTTTGAAGCCTGAAATGTGGCAAAAGGTTGAAAAGTTCAAGGGGGCCGAATACTTTCACAAGGCACTGTATATATAAGTCATCCATTATAAGGGGGGAGCTATTATTTATAAGAGGGGAACTATTTATAAGGGGGGTATAATTGTTAAGTGGGCTTATTTATAAAGGGGGCTATTAGTGATAATGGGGACTATTATTTATAAGGGTAACTATTATTTATGAGAGGGCTATTATTTATAAGAGAGCAGTATTATTTTTACGGGGTGTCTGTTACTAATAAGGGGGAATATTACTGATACAGGGCACTATTTATAAGGGAGCTATTACTGATAAAGGTGTAATATTATTTATAAGCAGAGACTATTATTTATAAGGAGGCGCTATAATAACTGATGACTGGGTGCAAAAATCTATTAGGTGGTACAAAGGTGCTCATTTGAATTGTGTGTGGTAAAATGGGGCTTGTTACTTTTTTGTTGGCAGAAAGGAGGCGTTATTATAGGGGTTGCCACTGGAAGACGATGGTGTTGTTTGCATATCAGCATTTGGGGCTCCACTTTTAATTTTGCCCAGGGCCCCACTTTGTCTAAAACCGGCCCTGCATGTGCAGGCGCCGCTATGGGACATAATACCATGTGCAGGGACTGCTATGGCTGTGGGACATAATACCATGTGCAGGGACCACTATAGGACATTATTCTGTATAACACTGTGTCTTCTGTATTAGGGGCCGCTCACACTACCATTGGTGACCGTCAGTAGTGTCCGTTGCTATTGTCCGTTACAAGATTTTAGCATCGGACACTAGCTGATCCGTCAGAAATCCGTTAAAATTTCCATTCATTTCAATGAGTTTTTATATTGTGTCCGTTAGTGTCCGTTTACACCCAATCCGTTAGAAGTCCGTTTTTTCGCGGACAAAAAATCCTACATGCAGGACTTTTTTGTCCATTTGAAATAAAGGACTCTTGACGGACAGTAAGTGTCCATTATTTTTTTTAAACATTAAGACCTCATATGTGTGTTTCTTTACGTGGTAAGATCATGTGATTGTTGCGCATACATCCAGGGTTTATTATTTTTTTTCTTTTTGGGACCTAATTATTTGCATTTTATATAATTAGTGCACTTTTGTATTTGAGAAATGTTTCTCCTTTTGTAATAAGATTGGTAATTACTTTGCACACTTGTATGCATCCTTTATGGTAGATATTTTCTTGCTTTGCATTGTAATAGGTGCTCTACACTTTTTGGTCCCTTACACTACTGGTATTATATTTTGCTTTTGATCCCTGTATGTGTTGCTACAATTGGTGATTTTGTCAACTTTTAGTGACAATTTACTATTTATTCCTAATACCACACTATGATTCTATGTGGATATATTTCTTTTTCTCTTTCATGTTCTCGTATTTTAAATTATATATTCAATAAATTATAACATTATTATTATTTGTGTGGAATTTTTTTCTGTTTAATTTAACATTTTGAAAGGAGAGGTTAGATACACAGAAAGCCCCCCACAGGTGTCCAACTGGACTAACGGTGAATATGAGGAAACACAAAGTATAGAGCAGAAAATAAACATGAAACACAGAAATACTGACACTATGCAAAGGGATAGGATAAACAGAACTTAGCATCACACAAAAAAACCCTACAAAAGTACAAACTTCCAAGCAGCAAAAAGACTAGGATTCACTGCACACAGAACAACTATGCTTGGAACAAGGTGCTCAAATACTTATCAAATATCCACATAGAATGAATAGGCAGCAAGGTATAACTGAACGGACCAGGACTCGGACTCAGATGATAGCAGCAATTTCAGGCAGACAGATCACTTCTGGAAAACACAGGCAACTGAAGTTTAAGACTGACAACTGACAACATGCAAAGCAAAGTAATATAGCCAGGAGCAGGAGTAGTCAGAAAAGTAATAGGATAGCAGCACTCTGAACCGCCCACAGCCTGTAATGAGTCCTCAGCACTGCAGAGAGACTTAACCCCTTCAGAGGCAAAGACACACGTGCCTCAACGCGTGAGTGCTACCGCAGAGACTGCATGCCCAGTGTGAACATTCCCTTGCTGCGCGTCAGACGATTCACGCGCTGAATGTCGTCCAGACACTCCGCACCTGAACCTAATAGGCTGAGACTGCAAAGAACGGGTCATAACAGGGAGGCACATGGGAGTCTCAGCTGCCGGCAACAGCTGAGCTCCCGATACCCAGCCATTCTCCCTGCTAGAAAAAAGCCCCGGGAGCTGCAACGTAACTGTACGTCTTGGTGCATTAATGAAGCTTTCTCCAGGATGTACAGTTACGTTGTGGTGCGCCTAAGGACTAACCAGAATGGTGCTGGATTATAGAAAGCTTATTTTGCTTGCTATCTTTGATCTGTCAGTTGCCAATTGGAAATTGCTTAAATGGTAATTCCATTAAAGAGATATTTTACACTGCCTTTTGAAAAAGTAGGTGGGGCGTGGGCATTGCCTATGCCTACATTGGGGCCAATTCATAAAGACCGATGTATAATATGCCAGTCTTGATGAATTGGCCCCAATGTATGCAAGACAATCCTTTCTTCACCTTCTTGTAACTATCGCAACATCTTGTGTACTATTATGGCAGATGTTGGGTCTTTAAACATGGCAGATGCTCAGGAGATGAGCGGCCGCCATAGCCACTGGGTCTTTGCTTTATTACAGCATAAACCCTATAGATGCCTCGATCAAACATGACAGACGCATCTATTTACCTGAGGAGCATGGGCACGGCCATGTTTGATGAGAGTGTGGATCTGTTGCCTTGAAAGCTACGAGAAGGCTCCTAGGCCTGTTTATTGTACTAGTTATTAGTCGCCCTGGGGCTCAAGCACCTAAGGGGGTCTAAAATAAAATTGCCAGAACTACAAACTTATAAAAATATTTCTCCCATACAGTGAGTAATATTGGGAATATGTTTTGGGAATATGCTATTTTATAATTTTTTACGGTATTAAAACATAACAAAAACTATATAAATTTGGTATCAACATAATTGTAATGATCCGCAGAATACAGGTAACAATTTAAACAGGTAAAACAAAACCCATATGAAAGTGGTGCAAATGCAGTTTTTCTCCATTTCAACCCCGTTCTGAATATTAAATTGAACCATTTTGAAGTAAAATTTGTCCTGTAAAAACTAAGCCCTTGTACAGTTGTTAATGGAAAAATAAAAAAGTTATGGCTTTTGGAAGGGTGGAGTAAAAAAGGAAAATCGATAGATGCCAAAAGGTGTTCTAGTTGAGTTTTATGGCATAGAGACGTTTAAAATAACAAATATTATATATTTACCTGTCCAATCGGCTGGGGCCCAGCAGGGAGTCTATGTCTGGATACCCGGGCTTCCTGACCTTTAGCATGCACATCAGCGTGTCAGCCAATCAGTGACTCAGGACAGACTGCGTAACTGCTTTTTTTCTATGGACCCTGCACAGTAGCACTTCTATCCTGTATATGGACCTGCAAAGTAACACTTCTATCTTGTATATGAGTCCTGCACAGTAGCACTTCTATCTTGTATATGAGCCCTGCACAGTAGCACGTCTATCCTGTATATGGACCTGCACATAGTATAATGTTGTATCGTGTTATCCATAGAAAGTAGTGGAAGAGTGAAGAAATCAGGCAATACCTTGTAGAGGCTAAGTATATTTGATGGTAAGCTTTCGAGAGTACTAGCTCTCTTCTTCAGACATGGTATTATACAAGAAACTGAAAATTCACAGACTTTTTATACACAAAGAGGGAGAGAAAGGAATGGGAATATAAGTTAATGCAAAAATTTCAAACTCTGTAATTTGGATTTAATATTCATGCCAGTTTCATGTGACACTATGTATGAACTGTGAGGGTCACAAATCACCACCTGATAGCAAACAGATAACAGCAAGAATTACTGATCCTTCCGTCACACCCCAAGTTTCCAGATTGTTTATTTCTTGACCTGTTGTAAATAACTTCTCTACTTATATTGAATTTTGTTAATTTTTTTCAATTCAAAGTTTATTGATTTTCAAAAAGACATAAAATACAGAATACAGAAAATACAGTGAAAACAGATAACTGCAACGGCTGCATTTTGTTATTTTTAAAGATTCTAAGATTCTTTGATGGTCCATGTCTTTTGTGTATAAAAAGTCTGTGAATTTTCAGTTTCTTGTATAACACCATGTCTGATGAAGGGAACTAGTACTTCCGAAAGCTTACCATCAAATATACTCAGTTAGCCTCTAAAAGGTATCGCCTGATTTCTTCACTCTTACATGGATCTGCACAATAGCACTTCTATCCTATATATGGACCTGCACAGTAGCACCTCTATCCTGTATGTGGATCTACACACTAGCACTTCTACCCTGTATATGGACCTGCACATTTGCACTTCTGCTTTGAGATGGTGTAGATTTCAGTGCAGGCACATAGCCCAGCAGAGGGTGCGCCTGATTTATGAACTGTGCACCTTGTCATAAATGAGGTGCACCCTCCGCCAGTGCAGGAGATATGAAAACACTGTCTTAAATCTCCCCCACAATTTCTATCCTTAACTAATTCCCGTGAACTGATGTAATAGTATGTCATGTAAGAAATGAGCCAGTGCCATTTGGCGAGGATGACAGATATGACACACAGCTGACATTCTTCTGTAATGGCTGCAATTGCTGAAAACATTGTTTGCAGCCATTTAAATAGTAAGATGTTGCATTTTTTGTGCAAACCATTGATTGTGCAACTTTTCAATGCATACAGTACAAGGCTTGGTAAATCTGACACATTATTTCTACACCTAGTGCACTATGTACTCTACTATTATTTGGGAAGTGATAAATCTGATACTCATTCACAAGGCTCTCCATAATGCTGCACCTCCCTACATTTCATCTCTGTCTAACCCATACTCTCCTTTCACTCAATGACCTAAGACTAACATCCTCTATTATCAGATCCTCCCACGCTCGTATAGAGGACTTCTCCCGAGTTGCACCACTTCTCTGGAATGCTCTATCCCGGACTATTAGATTAACCCCCAATTTCCACAGCTTCAAGTGTAAACTAAAGACATATCTTTTCAGACAGGCTGTAAGGGTCTTGCCAAACGTAGCAATACCCTGACACTACTGCAGCGGTCTGGGAGGAAGGACAGATACAAGTGAGCCCTAATCTCACCCCAGCCACTGTCCCTTCCTATTGCCTCAGTTACCCTAAACGGTAAAAGGACAACTAGAAGACAAGCCCTATACTGGGTAAGTGACACACAGAACAGGACAAGACAAAACAAACGACAAAAGAGAGGTCAGGAAGCCAAGGGGTCGGTAACAAACGAGCAATGCAGTACAAAGTCCAAATCCAAGAGAATAGTCAAAAGGCAAGCCAAAGGGTCAGAGAATCAAGTAACAAAGTAGTAAGGGATATCACAAGGAGAGCAGGCAAAGACAATGCAATAACTGGCGACTAACTAGGAAAGTGACATCCTGTATATAGAAAGTCTGGGCCCAGCCCCAGACCTGATAGGTAGACAGGATGTCAATCACACAGGCCAGGAAGAGATTAATTCTATGCAGTCCAGAGAGAAATGCTCAGAACACGGGTGTGGCCGGAAATCCATTACATAGTCTAGGACCATGTTCAGACTGAGCAACAAGAAACCTACGCAAGGAATCAAAACGAACACGCCTCCTTCGCCACAGTGTGCGAGCGGAGGGTGGCGCCGAGACCCGAACAGGCAGAGACGTTACAGTACCCCCCCCCTTTATGAGGGGCCACCGGACCCTCACCAGATAAACCAGTTTTAGTAGGACCCAGTATTTTCTCTGCCTTTAATTCCAGATCTCCCTGAACAACAACAACAGGCGCTGGAGGACCAGGCAAATGTTTTTTTATTCGCCTGGCATTTCCAACCTTTACAGCTGAGACCGTCTCCTCAGTGACACAATCTAAGGTGTGTAAAACAATACAGTGGGATGAGCACTGATCTCCCCATTTTACCAACTCCCTTTTACCCCAATCGAAAATAGGGTTATGGAGGTTTAACTATGGGAGCCCCAAAATAATATCGGAAGACAGATGCTGCATAACAAAAAAACTCATGACCTCTGAATGAGCAGAACCCACTTGCAACGTGATTAAGGGGGTTTTGAATCTGAACTTACCCCTGGCGAGTGGGGCAAAATCTGCTCCAGTAACCGCCAGAGGAGTGTCAAGTGGCAAAAGCTCAATACCTAAAGCTGAGACAAATGAGAATGTAACAAAGTTTGCCGCAGATCCAGAGTCAAGTAAGGCCTGGCCAGAAACAGATCTGTCCCCAGAGGACAGAAACACAGATAACAACATCTTATTGTTACTACTGGCAAATACCTGGTTGCCTGAGTGGTTCTTCCGACTACCACTCAGGCACAGAAGCTTTTCCCCTGGTGTGCGGGGTCTGATGGAGCAGTCTCGTATGATATGCCCTTAAGTACCACAGTACAGGCAGAGGTTATTCCGGAGACGATGCTCTCGTCAAGTCTTGGCATCCATAGCTCCCAGTTGCATAGGTTCCTTACCAGGAGTCATGGGAGAAATAACAGGTTTTTCAGGAGAGAGAGAGGGAGAGACAGAAAACTTGGAAGAAGCGGAACGGAGGGTGGCGCCGAGACCCGAACAGGCAGAGACGTTACACAGGCCTATCACAACTCCTAATGTAAACCTTTCCGTACTGAGAATCCCTAAAACGTACTCTATGTATTATAATAATACATTTTATTTATATAGCGCCAACATATTCCGCAGCACTGTACAACTTGTAGGGTTCAAGTACTGACAAAAAAAAAGATACATTACAAAGAAATAGTCAATTCACACACTGGGACTGAGGGCCCTGCTCGCAAGAGCTTACAATGTATGAGGTAGAGGGGGTGACACAAGAGGCAGCAGGGGCGGCAACAGACGTAGCATTGCTTATACAATGGTCAGACAATTTTGTAATAGAGGTTACTGTCATTTCACATATATAAAGCTGTATGAGCCGTCGCCAGTCGTGTCCTTTAACATACAGATGGTGCCTGGACATATAAAGCTAGTCTGATATGGCATCATATCCTGGGAGGTATTGTTGAAACATAAACAGAGAAGGGTACGTTTTAGGGATTCTAATTACGGAAGGGTTAGGAGTTGTGATAGGCCTGTCTGAAAAGATGTGTCTTTAGCTTACGCTTGAAGCTGTGGAAATTGGAGGTTATTCTGATAGGCTGGGATAAAGCATTCCAGAGAAGTGGTGCAACTCGGGAGAAGTCTTGTATACAAGCGTGGGAGGTGCTGATAATAGAGGATGTTAGTCTTAGGTCATTGAGTGAACGGAGAGTACGGGTTGGGTGATAGACAGAGATGAGGGAGGAAATGCAGGGAGGTGCAGCATTATGGAGAGCTTTGTGAATGAGAGTGATAAGTTTATATTGTATTCTGTATTTAATAGGCAGCCAATGTAGTGACCGGCACAGACGGGAGGCATCGCTGTAGCGTCTAGAATGATAGATGAGCTTGGCCGCCGCATTCAGAATAGATTGTAGAGGGGAGAGTTTAGTAAGGGGAAGACCGATTAGTAAGGAGTTACAGTGGTCAAGGCGAGAGTGAATCAGGGCAACAATGAGTGTCTTTAGTGTATCTGTGGTAAGGAAAGGGCGGATTCTGGAGATGTTTTTGAGGTGGAGATGACATGAGCGTGCGAGTGATTGGATATGGGGGTGACAGAAAGGTCTGAGTCAAACAAAACCCCGAGGCAGCGGGCATACTGCCTAGGAGTTATGGTAAGGCCAGAGACTGCAATGGAGATATCAGGGACAGATCTATTAGATGGTGGAAACAGCAGTAGTTCAGTCTTTGAGAGATTCAGTTTCAGATAGAGCGAAGACATATTTGAGACAGCAGAGAGACAGTCGCTGGTGTTCTGTATTAGCGCAGGGGTGATGTCACGGGATGACGTATATAATTGGATTTCATCAGCATAAAGATGGTACCGGAAGCCAAATCTAGTGATGGTTTGTCCAATGGGTGCTGTGTAGAGGGAGAAGAGCAGGGGACCTAGGACCGAGCCCTGAGGAACCCCAACGGCAAGGGGAAGAAACAGAGCCCGCAAATGATACACAGAAAGTGCGGTCAGAGAGATAAGAGGAGAACCAGGAGAGAGCAGTGTCTGTGAGGCCGAAAGAACGGAGCATAGCGAGGAGGAGTTGATGGTCAACAGTGTCAAATGCTGCTGAGAGATCTAGAAGAATAAGAAGAGAGTAGTCACCTTTGGATTTAGCTGTCAGGAGATCATTGGAGACTTTTGTGAGGGCCGTTTCAGTAGAGTGCAGAGTGTGGAAGCCAGATTGTAAGGGGTCAAGAAGAGAGTTAGCAGAAAGATAGCGGATTAAACGAGAATAGACTAAGCGTTCCAAGATCTTGGAGATAAAAGGAAGGTTAGAGACAGGTCCATAGTTAGCGGCACAGGATGGGTCAAGGGAGGATTTCTTCAGTAGTGGGGTTATCATAGCATGTTTGAAAGAGGATGGGGAAAATTCCAGAAGAGAGAGAGGTTAAATATTTTAGTAAGGTAAGTCGTGACGGCAGGCGACAGAGACTGGAGAAGGTGTGAGGGGAAAGGGTCACTACTGCAGGTCATAGGGCAAGAAGAGGAAAGTAGCTGAGATACTTTCTCCTCTGTAAAAGGTTCAAAAGATGAGAATGAACAGTCTGAAGTGCGGCTGGTGAGGGGGTCAATGCCACCTGGGGATTGGGCAGTTATTTCCTGATGGATCTTATCAATTTTATCATGGAAATAAGAGGCCAGGTCATCTGCGCTAAGGTCTGTGAATGGCATCTGCACCTTAGGGGTAGGTAAGGAATGAAAAGTTTCAAATAGCCTTTTAGGGTTACAGGAGAGAGAAGATATGAGAGTGGTGAAATAGGCTTGTTTGGCTAGGTGAAGGGCAGAATTATAGGTTTTAAGCATAAATTTAAAGTGGAGGAAGTCTGCTGGTGTACGTGATTTTCTCCACAGACGTTCAGCACACCTAGAGCACTGCTGAAGAAAACGTGTCTGTGGTATGTGCCAGGGTTGCTGCCTCCTGCATCTAACCTTCGAGTGGAGGTGGGAGCTGCCTCATCCAATGCACTCTTAAGGCTTTCATTATAGTGACTGGTGGCCAGATTGGGACAGGAGAGTGAAGAGATGGGGGACAGAGAGGACTGTAGAGTATCTGAGAGGTGCTGGGTGTTAATAGCACGTAAATTCCTATATCTCCTGTGAAGGAGAGAAAGCACTGATAGTGAGAGACAGAAGGTTATGGTCAGAGAGTGGCAGAGAAGAGTTAGTAAATTTAGAAACTGTGAGGAGTCGATGGAAGATAAGATCAATAGTGTTGCCATCTACATGTGTGGCAGAAGAGGAAAGTTGTGAAAGACCAAAAGACGTGGTTATTGAGAGAAACTGTGAGGCAGCTGAGGAGACAGGGGTGTCAGTGGGGATGTTAAAGTCACCCATGATGAGGGTAGGAATTTCACTGGATAAAAAGAGGGGAAGCCAAGAAGTGAAGTGATCCAGAAATTGGTAGGGTGAACCCGGTGGACGGTAGATCACAGCTACACGTAAGGAGAGTGGGCGGAAAAGTCTGATAGTATGGAATTCAAATGAGGGGAATGTGAGTGAGGGTACCTGTGGGATGGCCTGAAAAGTGCACTGTGGTGACAGAAGTAACCCAACCCCTCCACCCTTCCTGTTGTCAGGCCTAGAGGTGTGTGAGAATTGTAGGCCACTATGAGACAGAGCAGCAGGGGAGGCCGTATCAGACTGCTGGATCCCGGTTTCAGTAAGGGCAAGCATGGTGAGAGATTTGCTGAGGAATAAGTCATTAATATATTCTAGTTTGTTACACACTGAGCGGGAGTTCCAGAGAGAACAATTAAAAGAGACAGGAGAAAGATAAGGAGAGGGAACATGGTAAATATTGATTAGGTTTGTAGGATTCCTGTGTGTGTAAGAAGAGGAAAAATTTTGGAGAGGAGGGCCAGGGTTTGGAGAGATGTCCCCAGCAGCTAGGAAGAGCAAAATGGAGAGAGACAGAAGGTGGTTCAGTGATTTATGTGGATGCTTATGTTTGGTTTCACTGCTAAAAGCAGTATAGGGATTAGGGTGGTTGAAGAGAGTGAAAAGTGTGTGAGAGCTGTACATGGGAAAAGGCAGAAGAGAAGGACTGATATGGATAGTGTGCACTGGTGGTAGAGATGGGGGGGAGTTCTGCAGAAAGACAATTGCTGACATAGTCAGTGACAGTGCAGCTATATCATACCATGTTGTAAAGTTTGTTGTTTTGGTTTAAAGTTTACCTGGTGATCTTCATTATTACTACATTATTTCTACACCTGGTGGACTATGTACCCTACTATTATTTGGCAGGGGGTAAATCTGACACGTTATTTCTACACCTAGTGCACTGTGTAGTCTACTATTATTTGGGAGGGGGTAAATCTGACACATTATTTCTACACCTGGTGCAGTATGTACACTACTATTATTTGGGAGGGGGTAAATCTGACACATAATTTCTACACCTGGTGCACTGTGTACTCTACTATTATTTGGGAGAGGGCAAATCTATCCTTTTCCATGATAATTTATATGAACGCCTCTGCCATTCATTACAGTCATGGTTACACTTTACATGGGGCAACATCAACCATATACAGCATAGCAACCTTCTATGTAAGGGAAAGGCTGGGACTTGTAGTGCCACACATCTGTATTAGCGATTGACTACTGATTCGATTACCATGGTGATTAACCAAGCGTCCTTCCCACCTAACGCGGGAACAAACGCGGTTTTAATCTGACCAATCAGCGATGTCACCAAAAGACACGTGAGAAGACGCTAAACTTTCCTTAAAGCAGCATTTCCTCTCCAGCATACCGTGTACTGAATTTCTCCTTCTCGTGTGTCGCCGCTTTTAGAAAACTTCGACTTCGTGGCTTTACCTGCGGGTGGCGCTGGTTGACCGACTTTAGAAGCTGATCCACTGAGGACAGGATTGGAGAGTTCTCCGGGGACAGAGAGGCAGAACCCGGGATTAGGTTTGTGTGTGATCGGGGCATGCTCGGAAGAGTGCAGACTTTCCTCCAGTGAGGAGGACACGTGGCCGTCCAGGCCTGCTCGCTGCTGAGTGCTATATTAAAGGGCATTTCTCACTTGTATCAGTAAATGTTTTAGATCCTCTGCGCAGCAATTTCTTAGTTGTATCTGTCCCTTGGAAAGCTGGGTGATATCCAGTATAGCCGCCACAGCTTCTTTCGACTCGTTTACCTTCTTCCATACTGATAGTAATTGATTGCCTGGGAAAGCTGGGTGACATCCCTGTGGGGATGGTCATAACCTCCATAGAGGTTGTCCATGTTTCAGTTCAGGGAACTGCAACTACTAGTCCCAACATAGCTGTCAGTGCATGCTGGGAGGTGTAGTTTCCCTCCTGCTATATCTGACCACTGCCTTATCCTGTGTTTTAGAGTGAAAGTTTGGTTGGTGATTAGAAATTGTTGGAAAATAAGAGTATGTCATCTTGTGATCAACTTGAGGAGCTCCGGCGCTTGAATAAGTCTCTCCTGGAGAAGCTGACCATTAACCGGGATGAACTCAGGAAGCAGCTATCCACTGACATCATGGCCCCCGATGAGCCGTCCAGGGTGAGATCTATGCATTCCTGTCCTCCCATCCATCACAGGACACCAGTTATATGTGGCCCCTAAACACAAAATTCACAAATCAACGATTCATGACTCCTTTATTTTCCCAACGGCCCAACTCCTCCTCTGACTGCTTCATAAATGGCTGAGCCGTGGTTAGACAAAAGCAGTAAACCTCCTCTAATTCACAAAAAAACAGTGATTGACTTCATGTAAAAGTAAATAAGCAAAAAACTATGTATGTAATTAATTATACAATATTGATAATTGCACAATACAGTTTAATATAATTAATTATTTTATTTTGAAGTTGACATTAGTAACTTTTTTTTTTACCCTGACTCTACAGCTCTGCACAATATAGCTGATAAATGCCTGATCAGTGGAACCCCCACCAGCCATAAGATTGGGGGTCTTGAGCCCCCTCAGTCCACGTCCCCTCAGAGCGAGGAGAAGTTTGAATGTAGCGGTGGTCAGTGCTCCCTGCCATTCTACTCAATGGCTAACAGAAACTATTCACTCACTATTCTGCTCAGTGACTCCACCAGCAAAATAGAGAGTGCAGCTTTGATATACTGTATAATACAGACAGTAACTTGGGATCTGTACAGGATAAGTAATGTATATGCCTAGTGACTCCACCAACAGAATAGAGAGTGCAGCTCTGATATACTGTATAATACAGACAGTAACTTGGGATCTGTACAGGATAAGTAATGTATATGCCTAGTGACTCCACCAACAGAATAGAGAGTGCAGCTCTGATATACTGTATAATACAGACAGTAACTTGGGATCTGTACAGGATAAGTAATGTATATGCCTAGTGACTCCAATAAACAGAATAGAGAGTGCAGCTCTGGTGTATAATACAGGCTCTGTGCAGGGAAAGTAATGTAATGTATGTTCAAATTGATTCAGTGTTTTAGGGAGAATTATTTTGAACGTCCATTGTAATATATTGGATGTATAATTTTAAATGTAGAATATTACTTAAATGGTGGTAGTCTCATGAAGATATTCCTTGTTTTATTGGGACACATGCAAATTGGTATGACCTGCACACCAACAGAATATTGAGGTTCCTGTGAAGGACTTGTACCAATCACAATGATCTTGAAAGGGTTATTTACATCTCACCAGATGAAAATAATGGCTTCCAAGTCCCAGCCCCTGGAGCAGAACTTATGGATATAGCAAGCAGTGCTGCTCTGCACTCTTCCCATAACTCCCATAGAGGTAAATAGGCGCTATAGAAACAGCTTTGCACATTTAGCTATACTATTACTGTGAATCTGTGTAAACCATGTAGCTCAGATGTATTACAATGTTTCTCTAGCCCACATTCTCTTCTATGGGACTTGAATGAATAGTTTATAGCAGGACTGCTTGACTGATCATGTTAGTCTTGCCCTGGGGAGAGGGGTCAGGATTTAGGAGCAGTTATTCTTATTTGCCAAGATAGGGGCCTGCACCACTTACTTTAAGCTAAAGCAGCTCTAGCAGCATCCCATAGTAGCATGGACCAGGTGGACCCTCACAGAAACCCACACACTCCTCCATGTAGCCTGGTATTTAGACAAGTTTAAGACTAGGAGGGGGGCTCCTGTGGGAAGCAACTCTTCACCAACTATCTTGGCCAGGGTGTCCAGAGGTCAATAAGCATCTCTATGCAGTGTGTGGAGACTGAGGATGAGCAGAGCGCTGCCCCCTCTCATCTGCTTGTTCCCACCACGCCTGTTTGTAGAGGTAATCTCTAGAGGACTAAATCAACTTCTCTTCCCATTCGTAATGTAAGGCGATGGAAGAGCTCCATGTATAATAACGCTGCTCCTGGTGCTCATGCCTTGGGCTTGACTACTGCTGATCTCCCTTATTGTATACTATTGTATAGGGAAATTTACTGCTTTAGCATATGGACAGCATTTCTCACCTCATATGTTTTATAATGCATCATCATCAGCCACATGCTGTCCTCCTCCTGGGATAGCTCCCATGGTCCAGGGGTATATTTGCTGTATTTACTGTAGTTACATATGAGGCACAATTTATAGGAGACACTCATGAGTTATCGGTTGGTACAAGCCAGAGCCTTCATCATGGGAAAGATCACATTGTTAAATTGTATGCTCAAGCTGAGAAACACATGGGCCTGTACACCCATAAAACCGTACAGCCATTAACTGTAAACAATAAATTCTTCTTGACCTAATAGAAATCGGTAACAACCTGACCGCATCACAGCCATGTCTGGGCTTGCCATAATGAGGAACATAAAGTTAGTATGGTTGAAAAAAAAATCAGATGGCACATCAGTAATGCAAATGGTGTTAAGAGTCTAGTAGACTCAAGTCATCCCTGTATTTCATGGGTGCCCATTTATCTGACCACCATGTATTACTTAATTCTTTCTGCAGCAGCTCCTACAAGGGAAATGCCTGACTGAGTGTGGCTTTCCTCAACTATTTAGTTGGGAATTATTGGATCTCCCTACCAGCTGCAATTTGAGGGAGGCTATTTCTAGGTTCTTAAAGAAACACTACTGAGAAAACTGATACAAGCAAAATATCATGTGGCCAGGCATATTGCATATGAATCATTTCCTAAATGTCACAATTAATCAATTTCCTCTGTAACTTATCTACTGTACAATCTTGGTGACAATTGTCATACCACAGAAAGTTGACAAATGGCCAGAAAGTCTTTGCCAGTGCTGTGGCGTGTATGACTTTCAGCTCTCGTGTGTATGAATCCTGTAGGAAATGGACAATTCTGAGGCAACTTGTGCTGCTGTGTAACTTCAGAACATGTCTTGCTCAGCCAAGATGACAGCCCACATAGTCACTGACTGGGTTAAAATGAATCTGCCACCTCCCCCAAGCATATTCATATGCCCCCCCATGTTACAGAGCAGTTAGTGATAAATAATATACCTTTGTTATGTATGTCGCTTTTGTAGATTTGGAGAAAAACAACTTTGAAGTCTTATGTAAATGAGGCAGTTAGTGCAACGGGGGCGGGCCTTCAGCTCCCTGGAGCACTGCTCTTGCCACTCAGATCCCTACCACTTCTTGCTTGTGCTACCCTGTGCAGTCAGAGTTGATCTTCCCACTGTGATATCATCCATCTTACTTAAGTGACAAGAACAGTGCTCCCAGGGCACCCACTATCTTATTTGCATTAGACTTCAAAATATTTTTTCTACAAATGTGACATATCTAACAAAGGTATGATGTTTATCACTTTAATGTGATCTGTAATATGTTGGTGGTGGCAGGTGAATATGCTCTAGGGAGGTGATAGACTCCCTTTAAGAAAGAAGAATGTCCCTTAGGCACTGCTCCAGCAGAAGGAGGGACAATCTCACATATACCCTTTCATGCTCTTTTGCCCCCTCTACAGAATGCAGCTTGCATTGCTGTCACGAGTAACACATGTTGCACAGTTAAAAGTTTAACTATTGGGTAGATGCAAATTAACAACCAATGCTTTCCTTTTCATTTATTGCAGTAAAATATTCATATGGCGATTGTTTCTAATATAGCAATAAATACACAACTTGCTAGTGAACAGTGTCCAAAGTGTCCAAATTGAAGTTGGACATGCAAAATTGAAGGTGCTAATGTTTTCTGATATGCCTTTCCTTTCACTTATTGGGTGGAGATACGTATACTCTCCAGTACTTATTCCCGCAGACATTTGCGTCACTCACACTCAGCATGTTGAGACGCCAACACACATGGTTCATAACAACATTAGAAGGAGGAGATGTGACGTGCACTTTCCATTTCCATTGTGGTTGAGTCTTTCAGCAATGGCTATATTTGACTATTTAGCTCCCATATATGTGCTTCCCTGCTGCATAGAGAAATATGATCCCAAGCACTTTAATCTGGACCCTGACATAGACTGATGTCTTTTCCCAGTGCAATATTTCTGCCTGGTCATCAGAAATGGGCCAGCTGACTACTTACTTTCTTCCTATTGACTGTACAGTACTGCAGAGCTGCATACCCTATTCTGCAGCACCAGGGTTGAAATTTCACTGTTCAGTCATCATTGAAGGAGCCCAAATAATCCATTAGAGGAATCCCAGATATTAAGACTGGGTTCACATCTGTGTTCGCCTCTCCACACAAAATCAATTTTTGAAACAGTCTCAAAAGCTGATTTCGAACGGTTCGTTTTAAAACCCATTGATTTCAATGGGTTGTAAAAACTATCCGCAGGAGTGTGTTTAGAGAATTTCCGTCTGGTATCTGCTCTTTTGAGTGGAGAAAAAAAGTTGGACTTGCAGGACTTTTTCTCCGTTCAAAAAAATAAGAATATCAGACGGGCAGCAACCAATCCGTGTGTTTGTTTTTTTTTTTTTTTTTTACCTTAAGATCTATGGAAAGCAGATTACAAGCGGATAGCAATCAGTTTGTCTGTTTTGCAATCCGTTTTTCCCTCTGCGCATGCTCAGAATGAAGGGGGGAAAAAAAGCAAAAAACGAACACAAATGGATCACAAACTGAAACGAGCGTCAGAATTTGCCGATTCTGTCAAGGCAGCACATAGGTGGTAGGGCGTTTTTCTTTTTTCGGGTGCCTATTCTGATTAGGGCTGGCCACCTCCCTACTGGACAATTGTATATGGAAAAGAGATATAGAACCGCACTCCAATAGAAGTTATGCTTCAAAATTATTCCTTTATTAGTGCAATGTTTCAGGTGCATTCACCCTTCATCAGGCAGTTAGAAGTATGTAATGTGAACAAGATCATCTGTGGATGTCAGCATGGTGTACTGGAGTCCAGATATGCAGATTCCCAAGCGATAGGGCTGGTGAGCCAAATAGACTAGTACCGCCGAGTCGGCTAGGACGCTGATGTGGATCTATTGCAGGGATAGTAGAGGTCTGCAATAGATCCATATCAGCGTCCTAGCCGACCCGGCGGTACTAGTCTACAGTATTTGGCCACAACAAATTGAGATAAAATGCAGATAAGACCAATTTAGTTTCTCCTTAATTTCTGTTCCGTTTGTGTATATTGAAAATACTTATACCAAGGATGTGTTTGTTATGTAGACCTGGATACCTAAAGCGGCATGGGATGGATCTGGGGAGGTTCCGAAACGTTCATTGGGAAGTCAGGACCCAGCTTTGCATACCACAAAAAGTTCATCTTCAGCTGCAAGGCAAGCCCTTTGCACCTCCAGGAAACCCCATCCTAAGGAGAATCATTCCTACCAAACCTCTGCTCACAATGTGAATCTCGGGAGGTCAGGACACTTGGTTGGCTCTACTCGTAATGTTATTAAGTTAGATTCTCCAGTGAAACGCGTCAGTATCCTGAATTCTACAGCAATTAACCCTGAATTCAGCTCCTCCAGGGCCACAAGTGACTTTCCTCCTCAGTATATTGACCAGTTAGAGGATGATGGGAACCTGAGGACCAAAGAGCCAAGAACTCCAAAATCTATTCTCCTTACACCAAGCCGAAGCTCCAAGGTACAGTCTGCATATTTCTTTTGTGGGTGACCCAGGGATACACATTGAGTGTCTTTTCTCCGTTCAGCCAGTCCTGTGCCAGAATATAGGAATTTATGATTTCATTCATAAGTCAGGAGCAAAGTATTTAGAATTTTCAACAAGTTGTTAATTCTATTTATCAATGCCTGGGAAAGCTGGATGACTGACAATACCTCTCCATCACCGTTTAAAATAATGGATAATCGCCCTGCTTTCCTATGATCCTGATCCTGTAATGATAAATGTAAAGGGGTGCAGCAATAGACTGATTAGTATGGGAAAGATGGATGACGCCCCCTAAAGGCTCTGTAATGATGCATATCGTGGTTGTCACTCAGATGCTACTTGAAAGGACTACTTGACTCAAGGGCTTGTAGTTCTTTGTATTTAAGGGAAAATGCTCTTTAAAAGAAACTTTCTATCTGATATCACGTTTCCTGTTATCAACTGAATATCTAGATTTGAGGTTTATCAACACTGACGGTGATTTAACCCTTTGGTTTCCTCAAGGTGAATGGGAAACCATTAATGGGATCCCTCCATTCTAAGGACTATTAAAGGAAGAGTTCCCCATTGATCACACATTTATTAGTCCCTTTTAATCTTCTATATTGAAGATAAAACTGTCTGTGTATTAGAATTGCTATATCTCTTCATGCCACACTGCTGCAGCTTTATGTTCTACTTATAAGCAGCTGCATTGAGTGATGTGTAAGCAGAAAGGGGGGCTGTGATGTGACTCATAATGGGGTCTCTCACTCATACTGCAAATTTACTGACTAAGATTTTCCTCATTGAAAACATCATAATCGTCAGAAATGACGGGGCCTGGACCCTGAGTGACTGTTCTACATAATCTGCAAATCTTCCACTAATAAAACAAGACGGTCATTATCATGTTTTCTTGCAGAAAGACACTGGGCATGTCACGTTTGTGTGCAATGATGAACCTTCTGACCTAGAGACAGGGTGGGCTGCTCGCCCACTGCTAGGTTATGACTGGATAGCAGGTCAGTATATATGTCTTAAAAACCTTATAGGGCACAGAACCTGCTGCTGTATCACCTCTTGGGGTCTTATTAAAAATAGTTGCCTGGGATGTATAGGAAAAGCTATATAAATGGCTGTGGTCTGCAGTATGCAAATTAGCTCACTGTTGGTTGGGTAAGTCCTTAGGGTGTAACCCTGCTGGGCTGCCAGTGATTGCCTCATCTCTGTAAGAGCATGGCCAGACATTGCGGCAGCCGGAAGTGGCTGAAGAACATCCCCCGATCCCTCTGCAACGCCCAGTGGCCTTGCAATTATGCAGGCAAGACTGCTCCTCAAAATGTTGACCACCTAAAAGTTTATGAAGACATTTAAGCAGTGCGGTTGCCCCTACTAAAGTCTGTTTCTTGAGACCTACTGACAGGTGCCCTTTAATATGAGTTTCCCTAACAACCCATAATGGCATCCACTAAACGACCTCCCAACATCCAGTGGGGAAGATTTACTGATATTCAGAACTTTCAGTTCTTCCACCAACTCTTTGCATCCTTCAGTACGTGCACCTCCACTTATTCTGGCATAGTTGGAATTTTTTTCTCTAGCCCTCAGCATTCCCAGGCAATCCATTTCTGATATTTTCAGCTCAGTTGTGCTCTTAAGTCAGATGGGTGGTCCCTGCCTGTCTGTTCCAGCAAATGACCACCCACCTGACAGTAGTATGATTCTGCTCCAAGTAACAGAATGATTACTCGAGAATGGTAGGAGCTAGAGTAAAAAGTCCAACTGCGCCAGGATCAATGGAGAGACACCTATTGAATGATATAATTAGTTGAATCTGGGGGCGGTGCTGTAAGGTCCTCTTTAAGGCTGAGGCCACACATTGTGGAAATGCAGTGTAAAAAAAAAAAAAAAAAAAATCTGCATTTTAAAGTTCCAGCAAATTAAATATTTCCTTTAATTATCATCAACACAATGTAGAAAGCAACACATGTTAGTTTTTTTTTCTGCTTTTTTGGCCGGTTTCTTCTGCTGCATTTAGCTGAGTGTGGTCTTAGCATAAAAATGCAAACTAAGACTAGACTGTCATAAACTGCACCAGATTTATCATAATGTCTGATGCTGGATTATAAATCTATCACAATTTGAGACTGTCTAGCCTAAGTTGGTGCACTGTTGCATCTTAAGTAATGCACACTTTCCTGATAAGCCCTGCCACTTTGTTAGCCAAGGGCAGAAAGTTTTTAAAACAGTTATTAAATGTGAAAGTTATGTATGCCAGGTTTTTACTTACTTTTGACACATTTTCCATAGTAAATCTGCCCCGTTGTCTTATTACATGTGTCTACATCTTCATGAAATATGTAATTATAACTTTAGTACTGTCTATTTTCATTTCTATTCTAGTATGTTTTATCATTACTATGGTTAACTCTATCTTCAACAGGACTGTTGGAAGTTAAGTCGCCCATCACCAATAAATCTGACGAGTTTTTTTCAGAGATAAATGAATTTCGGCGTGTCAATCGTGAGGAGTGTGCACATGAATATTTTACTGAGTAAGTCATTGTTGTTGATAAATGTCAGCTGCATATGCTGAAGAATATCTTGGCTAGATTAGGAGGCAGTGTTGCTTTCCTGTCTATGGAAAGTAAGTCCTTCCAGTAATTGTGAAAAGTGCTACTGCAGTTTATACAAGTGTTTTGGCATAGCAGTAGAAACCATTTACTAATATATACAGTACAGACCAAAAGTTTGGACACACCACCTCATTCCAAGAGTTTTCTGTATTTTCATGACTATAAAAATTGTAGATTCACACTGAAGGCATCAAAACTATGAATTAACACATGTGGAATTATATACTTAACAAAAAAGTGTGAAACAACTGAAAATATGTCTTATATTCTAAGTTCTTCAAAGTAGCCACCTTTTGCTTTGATTACTGCTTTGCACACTCTTGGCATTCTCTTGATGAGCTTCAAGAGGTAGTCACCTGAAATGGTTTTCACTTCACAGGTGTGCCCTGTCAGGTTTAATAAGTGGGATTTCTTGCCTTATAAATGGGGTTGGGACCATCAGTTGTGTTGTTCAGAAGTCAGGTGGATACACAGCTGATAGTCCTACTGAATGGAGTGTTAGAATTTGTATTATGGCAAGAAAAAAGCAGCAGCTAAGTAAAGAAAAACGAGTGGCCATCATTACTTTAAGAAATGAAGGTCAGTCAGTCCGAAAAATTGGGAAAACTTTGAAAGTGTCCCCAAGTGCAGTGGCCAAAACCATCAAGCGCTACAAAGAAACTGGCTCACATGAGGACCGCCCCAGGAAAGGAAGACCAAGAGTCACCTCTGCTGCGGAGGATAAGTCCATCCGAGTCACCAGCCTCAGAAATCGCAAGTTAACAGCAGCTCAGATTAGAGACCAGGTCAATGCCACACAGAGTTCTAGCAGCAGACACATCTCTACAACAATTGTTAAGAGGAGACTGTGTGCAGCAGGCCTTCATGGTAAAATAGCTGCTAGGAAACCACTGCTAAGGACAGGCAACAAGCAGAAGAGACTTGTTTGGGCTAAAGAACACAAGGAATGGACATTAGACCTGTGGAAATCTGTGCTTTGGTCTGATGAGTCCAAATTTGAGATCTTTGGTTCCAACCACCGTGTCTTTGTGCGACGCAGAAAAGGTGAACGAATGGACTTTACATGCCTGGTTCCCACCGTGAAGCATGGAGGAGGAGGTGTGATGGTGTGGGGGTGCTTTGCTGGTGACACTGTTGGTGATTTATTCAAAATTGAAGGAATACTGAACCAGCATGGTTACCACAGCATCTTGCAGCGGCATGCTATTCCATCCGGTTTGCGTTTAGTTGGACCATCATTTATTTTTCAACAGGACAATGACCCCAAACACACCTCCAGACTGTGTAAGGGCTATTTGACCAAGAAGGAGAGTGATGGGGTGCTACGCCAGATGACCTGGCCTCCACAGTCACCAGACCTGAACCCAATCGAGATGGTTTGGGGTGAGCTGGATCACAGAGTGAAGGCAAAAGGGCCAACAAGTGCTAAGCATCTCTGGGAACTCCTTCAAGACTGTTGGAAGACCATTTCAGGTGACTACCTCTTGAAGCTCATCAAGAGAATGCCAAGAGTGTGCAAAGCAGTAATCAAAGCAAAAGGTGGCTACTTTGAAGAACCTAGAATATAAGACATATTTTCAGTTGTTTCACACTTTTTTGTTAAGTATATAATTCCACATGTGTTAATTCATAGTTTTGATGCCTTCAGTGTGAATCTACAATTTTTATAGTCATGAAAATACAGAAAACTCTTGGAATGAGAAGGTGTGTCCAAACTTTTGGTCTGTACTGTACACATCCTACAAATACATTGTAGCTGCTCTCTCTGGCTTTCTATTACCAAATCACTCTCACTTATAAAGTGAGAGAATGATGCCCCATGCACACGGAGGAATCTGGGATGGAGAATCTGATCCATACATTGGACAGATCTCCTGGACCAAACCTAGTCAGGAGACCTGGGCCTCCTTGCATCATGGTGAGGGGGGGGGGGGGGGGGGGGGGGGGGGGGGCCCCCCCCCCCCCCCCCCCCCCCCCCCCCCCGGCTTTAAGATTGCGGTAGTCCCTGCCTGCTCATGGCTTCACTCTCTGTTACTGTAGATATGTGTATGGGGTAACAAACCTAGATGTGAATAGCTAAATCTGCAATTCTCTGATAAAGAAATACACCAAATGATTGTTTGCATTTATAGTTGACAGACTTCATGTTCCTTGTGGCTTCAGCAGTTGGTTAGCCTTTGCTTTTTGATAAATATACTTTTGGCTGTATCTTCAGATCAGGGGCACAGGACACATCAGTAGAAGATCTGGATCTCTCGATGGTCACTCATCAGTGTAAGGCCATTTGTATGTCTTGCAGTTGTGTGGTTGGATAACCCTAGGACATTTGGGTCACAATTGCCTTTTGTATTTGTTCCAGGTGTGTATTGCTACAGAGTGAACCAGCGATTATTTACATCCCCAATGGATGCAGAGCCAGCATGTCCCATATGTAAGAAGCACAGGGGCAGACGACATGTATCATTAGAAGAGCCTGCATATATCCGGTAGTTGAACCTTATTAGTTTACTAAAGGCTTACAGTTACTATGCAAACCTATGTGTTATCATGGTTAATCTAGCTACTCTAGTTTGACACTGATTCATTTATATTTTTTTTTTTTCTGTCTGTCCCTACTTACTATATTAATGACGAAAATGAAGTCCACAAGATAATGTAAAAATTTCATATTTTATTGAGGATATAAAAATGTAATAAATAACAAAAGTAAATCACAAAAGAGGGGAAAAAACGGACAACTACCACAAAAAACAATGTGGCCAAGTGATCGGAACACTGTTAAACAAACTAAATCACTAAGTAAATAAGGGGTTAAAACATGGCTAAGCTGCACAATCTGTAGTACATGTAAAAGACACAATGTGTGACAATAAAAGAGGCCGCGCACACATAAGCCATGGAACCCCAAAATAGAGACAAATAAATAACAAATAGCAAAGAACCCCTTGGTGTGTCAGGTGGGTAAGTTTTGGGGTTCTTTGCTATTTGTCTCTATTTTGGGGTTCCATGGCTTATGTGTGCGCAGCCTCTTTTGTTGTCAGTCATTGTCTTTTACATGTACCTCAGGTTGTGCAGCTTACGCTGGGTTCACACCTGTGTTCGGGTTTCCGTTCGGGGGGGTCTGCTTGAGGGCCCCCGAACGGAAACCTAATCCACTGAAAAAAGCAGTTACCCGCGGACCCCATAGACTGTAATGGGGTCCGTCGGGTTTCCGCCCCGGTCTCCGCCCGAAAAGGGCGAAAAATGCGAAAAGAAAAGTGCTTCATTTTTTAAACTGGTTCGGGGATGCAAACCCCAAACGGAGACCGGGTGCAGGTGTGAACCCAGCCTTAGCCATGTTTTAACCCCCTATTTACTTAGTGATTTAGTTTAACGCAGTGTTCCACTCACTTGGACACCTGACCACGTTGTTTTTTGTGGTAGTTGTCCGTTTTTTGTTTTTTCACATCTTTTGTGATTTACTTTTGTTGTTTATAAAAAATTTTATGTACTCAATAAAATGACATTTTTACATTATCTTGTGGACTTTGTTTTCGTCATTAGTGTAGTTATAGCTGTTCCACTATTTTCTTCCTTATGAAGTTTTTCCTTATAAAGTTAGCCCATTTGCTTGTCTTTTGCCTACATATATGTTTATTAGTTGTTTAATGTTCCATATGTTCTTCATCTAATATTCAGTCACTGTGTTATAGAGTGAGCATTCCCCGGAGCACTCTGCTTCCCCCTTACAAATACAGAGCCCACAGGAGAAAAAGCTTTGACCCGACAGACAGCCTTGCATTGCCTTCTGTAAGTAGCTTCACAACCTTCAGCCACTGCCCTATGTACTTTCTAACTTTTCAACATGCAGGGCATTCTAAAATCTGCAGTGTACAGTGTGAAGAGGAAAGGGGCAAGAACTGTACCCTGAGGTGCCCCCGTATTACAGATCATGGTCTCTGACACACAGTCCCGGGCTCTCACATACTGAGCTCGGTTTGTGAGGTAGTCTAGGATTGAACTGGAGAGTTAGTGGTCCACTCCAACAAGGGCCAGCTTCTCCCTCAGTAACCCTGGCTGTATGGTGTTAAAACCACTGGAGAAATCAAAGATCATTATTCTCACAGTGTTCCCTGATTTCTCCAGTTGAGAAACAGCTCTCTAGAAGGTGGATGATGGTACGGTGATAGCAGTAGCCGAAACACGAGGCCATGAATATATACGAAAGATCCTCTTTAAAACTATGACGAATTTATACCAAAGTATATTGGATATTGGAGTCCTAAAACAGTTTTGTGCTGTAACAGGCTGTCATAGCACAATAGGACCTGAGTTTTGTAACAGCTGGCTGGAGCTCACTAATGACAGGGGCCCCCAGAGCAGACTTGGGGGACACATGGCTCCACAGTACCCCCAGTTAGTTTATATGTTTAATTTGTTATCCCCTTTTTTTTTCTCCTCAGGTTTTAAATTTCCCTCAGTTTTCTTAGTACAGTTATAGTTTACGTTTTTTCCTGCCCATTTTTTACTCACCTCAGCTGATAGGGTCATCTTTAGGTCACAGCTGCCAGAAGAATCTGCTTCTAGAGTCTTCGAACTGGGTGTAGCACAATATCAGCTGATTTGATGTGCTGTCAGCTGATTGGTCAAGCGCCCCGTTGTGGCGGGAATTTTAAACATAAATAAGGGGCCAGTCAGCGTTTGGGGCCAGTCAGCTGTTTGGGGCCAGTCAGGTTGGGGCCCGGGGCTGTTTGGGGCCAGTCAGCTGAGGATCTTCTGATCTTCTAGCAAGTCACCCACCCACCCTCCCTGTTTTTTGCAAAGTTCATTGTCATGGTGTTTATGTAAGGGGTTAGTCTATCAGATATGCTGATAGGACTCTCTTAATATTTATTGATTAATTTATTGGAATATTTAATTAGTTTAGTATTGACTTATTTATTATTAGTATTTTATGATTATTGATTACATTAGTTGTAAAATATTTGGGTTACCTTAATAAACACTGTGGCCAATTTTCTTCCACTAAATGTTGGGTCTGAGTTTTATTTCATTGTTGGTTTATTAAGAATTATAATCTGTAAAATGGGTACTTGTGGTGCCATGTAGAAAGTATTGATTTTTCTCTTTTAGCATTGTTTAGCTGGATGGGAAAATGCTGTGCCTTCCTGTGACCTCAAAATTACCAGTCTGGACCTAAAGACCTCCATAGAGCCAAATTCCTTAACTCCACCCACAATGGATAATGTCAGCATGGTAAGAGCATATGTACAGAATTAAGATCCTCCTCAGTATTCTTCGCTTATAATGCTCCATTCCCCTCACACAGAATCTTGTCTATGGTTTCTATAGTATGTACCCATCATACCCCGTATACATGTATCGTATTCCCTATATTGCTGCTGATTGTTTCAGGTGCTTAATGCTAAATATTAATGTCTTTACTGTATATATCTTTATCCCCAGGACAGTGCTTCCTACTACGCTTCAAGGGCAACATCAGACAATCTGCTAAACCTGTCCCGCTCAATCATGTTCCATCACAGGAACATTAAGTGAAGTCCAAGGGAAATAAGAAAATCAGTAAGGCCCAAAACATTCCTCTTCTCCCTGTGCTTTTTCTGGAATTATCTGACAGAAAGGTTTTCAATAATAAAGGCTGCCTCACAAAATAAAAACTTGTTCGTTATTGCTCTAAACAGAATCTTGTGCAACTTCAGTGTGTTGGCTGCTTCCATTATTTAGTTAGGGCTAAGTTAATTTATTGACCTGAGTAGTGACAGATATAACTACATTTGCCTTCTGTGAATTGGTCACACTATTGTCAGTGTTGGGATGGCAAATCTCATGAATATTGGTTGAAACGGATCTCATGGGATTTGCCCATCTCTACTAATGAAACGGTGCAAGGCATTATACTGTGTGGGGTCACTGTTTAACATTATACTGTGCGGGTCGTACACTGTGGACCATTATACTGTTTGGAGCATTTTATATTTTGTGAGGTATTATACTGTGTGGGGAGCACTGGGGGAACATTATATATACTGTGTGGGGGTCACAGGACAGGAAACTGTAAGATGGGGGCCCACAAATCCCTGTTGGCAGAATAGACTAAAAGTGATAATAAAAGGAATATTTCAGTGAAATAAGAGGCAGAATACAGGTAGGGATGTTTATTTTTTCAAATGAAACCAAGTACGGGGGGGGTGCCCTGAAAATCACTCAACACACAGCAATTAATATCTAAACCCCTGGCAACAAAAGTGAGTACACCCTTAATTGAGAATGGACAAATTGTGCTCAATTAGTAATTTTCCCTCCCTGGTAACATGTGACTTGTTAGTGTTACAAGGTCTCTGGTGTGAATGGGGAACAGATGTCTTATATTTGGTGTTATTGCTCTCACATGATCTCATACTGGTCACTGGAACTTCAACATGGCATCTCATGGCAAAGAACTCTCTGAGGATCTGAAAAAAAAGAATTGTTGCTCTACATAAAGATGGCCTAAGCTATAAGTAGATTGCCAGCACCCAGAAACTGAGCTGCAGCACGGTGGCCAAGACTTACAGCGGTTTAACAAGACAGATTCGACTCTGAACAGGTCTCTCCATGGTTGACCAAAGAACTCGAGTGCCCCTGCACTCCATATTCAAAGGTTGTCTTTGCAAAATAGACTTATGAATGCTGCCAGCATTGCTGCAGAGGTGGGTCAGCCTGTCAGTGCTCAGACCATGCACTGCACACTTCATCACATTGGTCTGCATAGCTGTCATCCCAGAAGGAAACCTCTTCGAAAGATGATGCACAATAAAGCCTGCAAAGAGTTTGCTGAAGATATGCAGACTAAGGACATGGATTACTGGATTAATGTCTTGTGGTCTGATGAGACCAAGATAAAAACTTATTTGGTTCAGATGGTGTCAAATGTGTACGGCGGCAACCAGGTGAGGAATACAAAGACAAGTGTGTCTTGCCTACAGTCAAGCATGGTGGTGGGAGTGTCATGGTTTGGGGCTGCATGAGCGCTGCTGGCTGTGGGGAGCTACAGTTCATTGAGGGAACCATGAATGCCAAAATGTACTGTGACATACTGAAGCAGAGCATGATCCCCCTCTTTACAAAAACAGGGCCTCAGGGCAGTATTCCAACATAACGGCCCCAAACACACCGTAAAGACGATCACTACCTTGCTAAAGAAACCAAGGTGCTGGACTGGCCAAGCATGTCTCCAGACCTAAACCCTATTGAGCATCTGTGGGGCATCTTCAAATGAAAGATGGAAGAAAGCAAGGTCTCTAACACCCACCAGATCCGTGATGTTGTCATGGAGGAGTGGAAGAGGATTCCAGTGGCAACCTGTGAACTCCATGCCAAAGAGGGATAAGGCAGTGCTGAAAAATAATGGTGGCCACACAAAACATTAACACGTGGGGAACAATTTGTCCATTGTCACTTAGGTGTGTACTCACTTTTGTTTCCTGGGGTTTAGACATTAATGGCTGTGTGTTGAGTGATTTTGATGTGCACAACAAATTTACACTGAGACAGTTTGCTGTATATGTGCTGCTCACTTGCTGTACAAACTGTAGTGGCGAGAGTGGGTATTGCAGCGCTGCCGCATTGAAACTGGATAACCACTTTAAGTATAGTGCAAACTTGTTACCCTTCTGTTTACTATTTGTGCATAGTTTGAGTGTATTCATGTCTTGTCTACCATAAGTGGCGGATATTTCTGTGGATGTGTGATTGTAGAAGGTTGCTTCACTCCTGTTTAGCCAAGGAGATAGGCAAGCTGAAAGGGAGTAGAATTCCCCTTTTTATCATTGTGTGGGGTGAGGAAGGTATATATAATATATATAATTTTTTTTTTTTTTTTTTTTTTTTTTGTGAGATCCCGATCACTGACAACAAGCATTAGGGCTTGCATGGACCCCTGACTAGTGATGCAGTGATCTGCGGATGAGGGTAAGATTTATTACACCACTAAGCACATTTATCGCCCAGGACTCTAGAAAAGCTGGATGGCAGCAAACATCTAGATTAAGAGACTAGTAAAAACAGAGGATGAGGCCACAGCTATGTTTTTCTGTAACGTTTGGCTTTGGCTATAAACTGGCAAATATATTTTGTAACATCTCAGCTTTGCCTTTCTGGACTGTATGGGAGCTGGGTGATAAGCTATATCACATTGGTAAAATAAACCCTGCAGTCTAGCCTAAGTGAAGGGAGAGGCGTGAGAGAGTAGAAACCACCAAATAGCTCTTTACAGGAAATGTGAACAGAAGAGTTGTCATTCCTAGAATTCACCGTCAATTGTCTGTTGTTCTTGTTCATTTGTTCGGTTTAATTTATTGCAAAATTGTAAAATCATCCAGTAAATGTAGGGCAAACTCAGGTGCCGTCTGCAGCATGAAGTCTGTCCTATTACTGTATGGCAATAGTAAAATGCCCCATTAATTGCATTACTTTTTAATAGATGCGTCTACAAGTTGGTAAGGTTCATATTACAGCACAAAGTAACTCCCAGGATATAGTCAGCAGCTTGTACTGATGAACAGAGAGAGCATGGAAGCTGCTGAAATGCTCATGAGATCACTGTGATGGCTCTTCTATGGTCAAGAGCCTCATACCACAGGGTGTTATGGACACTGCAGATATTCCCAGGGGCTTCGGGGACGTTTCATGGCATGCAAATGGGAAAAGTACTCAATGGATGAGATGAAGAAACGGAAATCAATGTTTAGGGGTTACTCAGTACCAATCCTCTCTATATGGCTTATTATTTATTTATATTATTGAATTGGGATTCCAGCATTTGAGCCAGAGTTTTTTTTTCAATCTGAATTGCTTAAAATAAAAATACTCGTCCGGAACATATGGCTGCCATAAGCTGTTAAATTATATTTCTAGTCAGACATTTCCATTGGCACCACATAGTCACAACTGTGTGATACCATACTGTGCCATTCCCTGCTGGCACTGCCACCAGTTATACACGATTTATTCACGTGTGTGTATATATTTACATGAGCTCACTTGTAATGCTGGAGACAACCTATGGGCAGGTGTGGCACTGTTTTTGAAGATCAGCCATTTTTTTTTTTATAATAGTGTACAAGGGGCCCTAGTGTGTGTGCTGCTTAACACACAATATATTGCGTTCTAGAATGCCCTTATAACAGATTGTTTTCTATCTAAATATAAGTGTCATCAGTTTTAGAGTTGTGCTGAATCCGCTTTATATTACGCCCCCTCCTGCACTATAGAAACTTCCACCTACTAAGTCTGTGCCCTTTTCACGACAGACATAGAATGGCTCTAAGTCTCATGTTTGGTTCCTTATTGCGTAATATAGGCAGAGTCCCTAATGTAATACTAATCTTTAAAAGAAAAGGCAATCTCCTGTAGCCAGGAGTTTGGGTGTTCAATGGAGTAAAAGATTAAGGCTAAGGCCCCATGTAGCGTGCCACAGCAAAAAAGCTCTGTGGGAAAAACCTCAGTGCCAACACATTGTGGTTTTTCCCTGCAGCGATTTTCTGGGGGGGCGGCTTCAATTATACCTTTAGGGAAAACGCTGGCGTTTCCGTAGGGTAAAATTGACATGCTTCAACTTCCCAAAACCGTGATGACTTTGGAAATCACATTGTGTCCGCTGTGCATATATTTTTCTGCAATGCGTGGATGGGAATTTCTAGAAGGGACTGTAAAACGACCACTGGCCCACGCGCACACTGTAAGCGGCCACCGGAGCACGGGGAAAGGGGTGCACCCAGGGCGGGTCAGTTAGGGAAGGAGAAGCACAGGCCAACGCAGAAGGGACAGGAGGAAACCAGGAGCGAAAGCAAAGATATTTTGCTTGTCTTTAGCCCTGGCTTTCCAACCAACAGAAAATATTTTTACCGCGGGCGGGGCGGGCAACCCCGCCGGTGGTCCAATGCCACATGGGGCCCCGGCCTAAAAGTCAAAGCTACCTTGCCTACATCCTTCTATATAATGTCTGTGCTCCAGGAATTGTCTGACAGTTACCTTTGCCAGCCATATTATCAGCTTTATCTGTCACCCAGTCATGAAACTCCTCTTTCTCCTCTGCTACTGGGGTCCCTTGACAGTTAATAGCACTGTCTGACTAGTATTGAGTGCTTATTCTCCATCATGTCTCAGGCTGTGCTAGAGCATTATAGTTTATACAAGGGTGTGAAGTGTCTCCTATAGCTAGCTTCTCATCAGCCTGCAGGGTATTCAAATGACATAGTTTTAGTGCACATTACATTTTTAGGTCACATGACTGACATCAGGGTGGTGCTAAATTGCAGAATCCCTGGGATATGCCATTAGTATGTGACTAGTGTGGGTGGCTGAGCCACACCGATCATCAGAAACAGGGGATTCCACCTATGTCCGTGCCCTATATTTGATATTATTCTGTATTTTCACTGTGACTGAATCACAGTTTATATACTTTGTCTCTTGGTAATTGGACCGTGCGGAGTGAAGAGGTTAACCATGGGTAGGTGCAGATTCACGCTTCTACTGTAAATACTGTACAGGAATCTGCACCCACTCAGTTTCCTTTTCCTAGACAGTGGTTGATGTCATAGCCGCAGCTGATCACTGAACTCTCACTCATTTCCAGCACAACCATATAAACAACCAGCTCTTGTGAAACTACTACTCCCAACATACACTGATATCAGAAGGTCAGCTGGGAATACAGGAAACTTAACCATATACATAATGACAGTCATCCACTGGGAGAACACAACCAGAACAGCAACATCATAAGAAGCAATGACATACTATACTGTAGCATGCCATCTGTACAATATTATTATCACTATCGCTTGCTGTCAGCAAAGTTTTTTATGGGTCAATACTGGAGACCCTAAATCACCTGTAAATTTGTTGTTAGGGGTGAGGAGTTGGGGTCGGGCCTGTTTAGGATGGAGTCTGAGTTGAAAAATGCAAACTTCAAGACACTATGGTATGCATAAAGGTTGGTAAATTGTGAATCCCGTATCCAAGACTGATTATTGATAATGAATCTATTTTGTATTACACGCCAAAACCTATATATATACTGTATATATAAATTTCTTTACAATTTTTCAATTTATTGGGGTATATACACTATCTGGTAATTTGGGGGGGATTAGCCTCAATGGCGGCAGACTCCTGGACCCGACAGTGGTGGTGTTGGTGGTACTGGGCGCCAGAGAAGCAGCATTCGGACGGTGCTAGTCTAAAGTAAATGGCTTTTATTTCAGCTTTGAGAGTGGAACATAAACAAAAACAATAAACAGCCTGGGCCACATTTAGGGCACTATCTCACTCCTTGACTCCTATCTAGCCTCTGGGGCAACAAGCAGCCTGACTCATGCTCAGCTCAAGCAAAAGTTCCCTGTGGACCCCAGCCCTCCTGCCTCTCTGTCTTTGGCTGGTTCCACAGTCCCTGCTTCCTGGAGGACTCAACAGCAGCTCTGCCGCTGTATCCACTCCCTCTGCAGTTACGCCCCACCCATAGGTGTGGCTGAGGGCCTTTTCAGGTCTGGCCCTGGGTCGCTCAATAGCGCCCTCGTTCACACACTCACAACATATACAATAGATACCTAGTGCTAATGATTGCAGTGCGACTTCTTTCTATCATTTGTGGCATTTGCGCTTATTCATCTAACCAATAGTGAACTTCGTATTTGCACATGTATTTCTTTAATACATCTGTCACTCTGTGCCTGAGCTTATTCATCTAGTTTATTTTCTGCTCTGTGCCTGCTTCATTTTATTACATATATTGTGAGGCTGGCTCTTAGATTGCAATTGGTCAGTTAATAAAATAAATAAAATATATATATATATATATATATATATATATATATATGAGAGCGCATACACTATGTGTATTCATTTTGAGCAAGCACAATGATTAAGGATAGTGCAAGTGCACTTCAGTAGTTGAGCTAGAACCTTGGATAACACACACCACAAGAGAACGGGTTGGCCATAAAATCTTTCTCCTTGGGCTTAATCTCCCCCCACACACCTTGTTCACCACAGGTGAATTATATTGTGTAAATGATGTTTATGCACAAACACAATTTTAAAAAAGTTGGGATGCTGTGTAAAAATAAAAGAATGTAATGATTTGGAAATCTAATCTAATTTCATTAGAAAAAATTCAAAACTCATTTAGAAATTGATGGCAGCATCACATCTCAAAAAAATTGGGACAGGGATAACAAAAGGCTGGAAAAGTAAGTGGTACTAAGGGAAAGCTGCTGGAGGAGCAATTTTTCAGCAAAGTCACATGACTATGTATAAAAAAAAAAAAATGTTAGAGAGGCAGAGTCTCAGAAGCAAAGATGGTCAGAGGTTCACCAATGTATGAAAAACTGCATCTAAAAATTATGGAACAATTTCAGAAAAATGTTCTTCAATGTAAAATTGCAAAGACTTTGAATATCCACCATCTACTGTACATAATATCAACAAAAGATTCATAGAATCTGGAAAAATCCATGTACAGAAGGGACAAAGCCATTGGTCAGTATTGGATACTCGTGTTCTATAAGCCCTCAGGAATGAAATGAGTAATGCAAATCACTGCATGGGCTCAGGAATACATCCAGCAATCATTGTCTGTGGACACAGTTCACTGTTCAATCCACAAAGGCAAGTTAAAGTTGTATCATGCAAAGAAGAAACCATATATCAACACAATCCAGAAACACCGCCATCTTCTCTAGGACAGAGCTCATTTAACATGGACTGAGGAAAAAATGTAACAATAAATGCAATTTTTGTATGCAAAAGGGGTTTTCCAGGATCTGAATTGTTTTTTTTTTTACACTGATAACCTAGCCACAGGACAGGTCATAAGTATGAGATTGGTCGGGGTCCGACACCCAAACCAATGAGCTGATGTGGCCACCAGATATACATAATGTTCAGATCCTGGACAACCCCTTCAGGCTAAGGTCCCACGTAGCGAGCCACAGCTAAAAAGTGCTGCGGAAAAATACCAACAAAACTCACACACCAAAAGTGAATAATAAAATTCATGTTTATTGACTATTAAAATCACAAGAAAAAATAGAAGTAAGAAGGAGAATTGCCATGAACCCAAATCACAGATAGCGTCATCGAAGATGGAAGGTATATATCAAAAAAAAAAAAAAAGTTCTACAAATCTCACCATAAATATGTGCAGCCCACTACAGAATAAATAGAGGGCTGCAATATAGGTGATACAAAAGTAAATGACCGCTTAATATGAACTATTTAGTTATGGGGCACGTCATGTGATTTTGACACTTTATATGAATTTTGGATGGTACTAAGATGCGCTGAGTGAATGCATGGCTTATTCTGAGAGTGATAGTAGTGTATACTTCTAGTGTCCTTTTTATTATTGTCACACATTATTTCTATATTGATATTATCGAGTTTATTGGTTTACTTGCCCTTACTGAAGGGCACTATATAGTTCATCTTAGGCGATTCAGACACCTGTGTGTAGTCCAGGTTTTATGGTCCATGTGTCCGCTACATTTCCTGGATCAGACGTAGATCGCTATGATGCTTTGAGTTCGTTCCACTGAGCCATGATCTGTCTGAGAAATGGGATGTCACACGGACCGTAGTACACTGAATTCATCCTTACATTGACTGTGATGAACAATTATTAGGCACATTCATACTTGCCAACTCTCCCAGGAGACCAGGGCTGGGATGCAGCCAACTGATCCGGTTATTAAAAATACAACTGAATTGCAGAATGGGGGGAGAAAAGGAGCCCCCAGCCCTTCTTGCTCCAGATGCACATGACATGTCACAGCAGTGCAGCAGAGAGAGAGAGTAGGGTTGTGGAACAGAGAGGTAAGTACTGAGCTATAACTCACCATTGTAATGGAGACCCTGATGGTGGCAGAGATGGGGGCCATTATGGCACATACTGCTGGGGCCATTATAGGAGGGCAGTAATAGGGGCGATTTTACTGTGTAAGAGACTCTGATGGAGGCCATTATATTATATGGGGACACTGATGCCATTATCCTGTATGAGGGCAAATATCCTGTGTTGAGGTATTGATGGGGGCCAAAAGACTGTGTGGGGGGGGCATTAAAGAGGACCTTTCATGCACATTCGGTTTTATATACAGCTAGAAAATCGACAGTGCGCTGAATTCAGCGAACTGTCAGCTTTCCCGTTATGTGGCCCCCGGCTGGAGATATCGGTGCCATTAGTTTCGGCACCAATCTCTGGCCACTGTCAAAAGGGTGTTCCTGACAGTCACCGATATCTCCAGCCCCGGGGCACATAACGGGAAAGCCGACAGTGTCCTGAATTCAACACACTGTCAGCTTTCTAGCGGCATATGAAACCGCATGTGCATGAGAACATGAAAAGTCCTCATTAAAATGTGTGAGACATTAGTGGGAACTATTAAAGGGGTTGTCCACCTTTCTAATATTGATGGTCTATCCAGTGGCGTAACTAGGAATGGCTGGGCCCCAAGGCAAACATTTGACATGGCCCCCCCCCTCGTATAAACCGCATTCCTGCACACAAGTGGTCCCTGCACACAGTATTATGCCCCATAGTGGTCCCTGCACACAGTACAGTATTATGCCCCATAGTGGCTCCTGCACACAGTATTATGCCCCATAGCGGCCCCTGCACGTGGTATTATGCCCCATAGCGGCCCCTGCACACGGTATTATGCCCCATAGCGGCCTCTGCACACGGTATTATGCCCCATAGCGGCCCCTGCACACGGTACTATGCCCCATAGCGGCCCCTGCACACGGTATTATGCCCCAAGCGGCCCCTGCCCATAGCCACGGCCCCTGCACACGGTATTATGTCCCATAGCGACCCCTGCACACAGTATTATGCCCCATAGTGGCTCCTGCCCACAGTAGTCTTGACGTCGGCTGTTGTCTGGGACGTCACCAAACAGGCCCGAAGCCTGCGGAGCGTAGGAGAGGTGAGTTAGTGTTTTTTATGTTCCCTCTCCTCCCCTGGGCCCCCGATCGTTATACTCAGGGGTTTCAAAAGACCCCAGAGTATAACGATAGCAGTGTTTGTGGGGTTCGCAGTAGCGGCTGCCACAGGGCTCCCGGCCCTCTAACGTCCCGGGCCCCATAATGTTCCGGACCCTGTGGCAGCCGCTACCGCTGCTACCTCGATATTTACGCCCCTGGATCTATCGTAAGGATAAGCCATCAATATTATTTTTGCAGGGATCTAACAACAAGGACCCTGCAGAGCAGCTGTTCTGGAACAGTGTGGAAACCAGTAATGTTAACATGTAGAGAGCCACATTGCTGACTTGCCATACAATTCATAATGGGTTTAGGTATTACAACCAGTGTCGGACTGGGATGTCTAGGGCCCACCACCAAGACCCCTGCAGATCAGCAGTACCGAGACAGGGAGGCTACTGGTAATAATGCCATGCTGCTCACCCACCACACACACCACTGCACTACCTAAACCTACCACTACAACCTGTATGGCAAGCAAGCAGCGTGGCTTCTGGAATTGTTAACATGACCTGTAGCTGCACTGTCCTGGAAAAGCTGATCTGCAGGGTTCCTGGCTGTTGTACCCCTGCAGATGTAATATTGATGGTCTATCCTAAGGACAAGACATCAAGATTAGAAAGATGGATAAACCATTTAAAGAGGTTGTCCAGGAATTGGAGCAACCCATGTGGCGGGCAGTAGGTGTAAAAAAAAAAAAAAAAAAAAAAAGTAAATACTCTCCTGTCCCCGGGACTCTGTTGTCTGATGCCAGTGTCCATTCTATCTTGTGCCAGCGCCTCATGTGACCGCTGAGACCAAACAGGTACAGGAGGTACAGGATTTCCAGAAATGAGACGCCGCCATGAGACTGAACAGACACTAGCATGGGACAAAGGGGTGCTGGAGAGTATGTTTTGTTTTTTTTTTTTTGTTTTTTTTTTCACCTCCATGTCCTAAATAAAAAAATTATTTTTAGCCTGGACAACCTGTTTAAGGCTATGTTCACACCTGCGCCCAGTCTCCACTCAGGGTTTCCGTCCCTGAATCCGCTTAAAAATTGCGGAGAGAGAAGACCTGCAAGCAGGACTTTTCTCTTTGAATTTTTCCGCCTTTTTCAGGCAGAAACCGGGCGGAAACATATTGACAAGCTTTTATTGCATTAGGTGTTGGTTAAAAAGGTTAAATCTGCCATATAAATAACTAAGCCGTGTTAAAAAGGACCTTTCATGTCCTCAGGCACATGCGGTTTTATATACCGCAAGAAAGCCGACAGTGCGCTCAATTCAGCGCACTGTCAACTCTCCCAGTATGTGCCCCGGGGCTGGAGATATTGGTGCCGTTAATTTCAGCACCGATATCTCCCCACTGTCAGAAGGGCATTCCTGACAGTCTAGTGTCATCACTGGGCGGTAAGGAACGCCCCCTCTGACAGTACAAGGCTATGTTAGGGTACTATCAGGGAGGGTGTTCCTCACAGCCCAGCAATGACGCTAGACTGTCAGGAATTCCCCTTCTGACAGTGGGGAGATATCGGTGCTGAAAATAACGGCACCGATATCTCCAGCCCCACAGTGGCCAACCACCCAGTATTATATGCTCCACAGTGACCCCCACCCAGTAGTATATGCTCCCAACAACCCCCCTCTGCTCCGGTGCTATTATTATATTCTGGGGTCTCCTCAGACCCCAGAGTATAATAATCGGAGGCCCAGGAAAGGTGAATAAAAATAAACACTGATACTCACCTTCCCTGGGTATCTTGGCTCGGTCTGGCTGTCTTTAGCCTCTTCAGACGTCCCTGCTGAGGCCTGTAATTGCTCCTCAGCTGTCACGTGGGGGCGCACTGACGTCATTACGCCACCGCACCCCATGTGACTGCTGGGGCCTAATTACAGGCCTCAGTCACATGACCGAATGGCCCCGGAAAGGATGCAGAGCCCAGGAGAGGGTGAGTGTGAAAGATCCTCAGTGCGCCAACACCGCGTTGGCCCACACCTGAGTCTTCTTTCATAAAAACCACACTCACCGCCAGTGAGTGCCGGGTTCACAAGATAAATACAAGACAAGCTTTCTAAATTTTGTATATTTATTAACCCCTAAATGGGTCGGTATTAACATCTAACACATGCAGTTCAGAACAGCTATGTAGATATATACAAGCATTAACAGTTACTAGTTACAAGATACAGTACAATAAATAAAAAGGGAATAATATTGAAATAATTACTTTACCACACATATCCTGGATGTGGCTCTATAATCCAACCCTCACACATGGCATGTGGAGATAACCAGTGGAGGCAGCAACATCAACACAGCATCATAGTCTCTTGTAGTCTCATCATAGTCTCCTCTCAGGGGTAGTCTCTGCACAGTCTCTCTCAGTGGTAGTCTCATCATAGTATCCTCTCAGGGGTAGTCTCTGCACAGTCTCTCTCAGTGGTAGTCTCATCATAGTATCCTCTCAGGGGTACTCTCTGCACAGTCTCTCTCAGTGGTAGTCTCATCATAGTATCCTCTCAGGGGTAGTCTGTCTCACTGACCTCTTACCTCATCTTTTATACCCTTGATTACACCACCCAGAATGAGGTCACCGGCGACAGCAAGTCTGATTGATTAACGCACTCAAGTCAAGATTCTTTGTATGGAGATGAGACCAAGTGGAATGACACAATGCCTTCTACATGTTATCAGCCATATCTGATCAACAGCCCAGGCTGAACAATGCATGTTTATTTGATCACCCAGGGCTGTGTAGGAATTCAATTGAGCCATTCTGGGATGGATACAAAGCCCTATTGTTACAGTGTTACCTCTACTGATAACATACATCTAGGATTAGGGCTGCGCACATTATGAGTAAATGGAACTAAGAGGGAGATACGATACCCAGAGATCAAAATACATCTTTGAGTTATGGCCATATTTAAGTGGAATCATCACACCTCCCCCTTTTAGATGGGGCTTGTAGGAAGTAGGGGCCTGTGCCCCTCTTCTGAGAGCACCTCTTCCGCTTCAGCTCCTCAGGCTCTGGCCCCAAGGCTTCACAACCCCCCCCCCCCCCCGGGGTCCCAGCAGACTCGGGCCTTGTCAGACTCCGAGGGTGGTTGAGCGGCACGCACCTTCAATATATCCAGACTAGGGTCAGCTTGGACAGCATCTCTGAACTCTTGGCTGGAGTGAGACAAAAGAGAGGTGCATGTTACATAGCTGCCGGACCCTTCTGGCTCTCTAGTCTGACTAGGGACACTTCTAAGGCTCAGGGCCTGAGCCACGTACACTTGGCTACCTCCCGCCTGTTCTGGGTCCGCTTTCCGAGTGCTGGCATCCCGTGGAGCCGCACTCATGACCCTAGGTCTTTGGGATACCAGTTCAGAGATCCCATCCTGGCGGTCTCTCAGGGTCTCTCTCACACTAGCCGCTAGATGGGAGAGTTCTAGGGGATTCTGCACCTCCCCCTTTGCTTCCAAACCTAGGGGCACCTCTGGTTCTGGCACAGGTATGTTTGGACCCTGTCCTCCCTCCCAGACGCCTTGCTCCTTTGGGCCTACACCCTGTTCCTCCTGTACTTGGGTGGGTGATGGTGATACCTTGGGCAACGGACTGAGATCATGCTTCCCCAAACCATCCCCCCACAATACATTGACAGGTAATACATTTGACATACCCCCTTCTTGGATCACACCTCCAGTACCCCATGCCATCTGCACTTGTGCCATGGGCACTCCTGGAATAGAACTGGACAGAAGAGACGTGTATGTCTCATACCGGCCAGACTCCTCCAGCTTCAAGGGAGTGAGGCTAGTCATGGCGGTTTCAGCACTGACTCCAGGTGGTGTAGGCAACGGTTCAAGGGTCGGAACGCCCTCCACCCTTGTAGCACTCTGGCTGTGGGCTAACACCGCACTACCAGCAGTCCATCCCTCACCTGGATCGGCCATGAGATCCCCATAGCCTACCTGACCTCCTGGCACATGGTCAGCAGTTGGGTGCTTATCGGATGCACTGGGCGAAATAGTAGAAGTCGCTTCCAGTGACTCAGAAGAGCTACCCTGTACACTTTCACAACAAGCATTGGCAATTACATTGACAGTACCTTCATTAGCAATTGTTAATTCACACCGGGCCTCAATGAGATCTTTGGTAGACATATTAACAAGCTGGGAGGGAGACGCCCCCGCAGATGTAGGTGTGTCTACAGACAAGGTCTCATTGGCTCCTAGCACGGGAGTGAACAAAGCATCAATAACATTTTTGCTGAGCTGGGTTGCAGGAAGCTCATTTGCATCTTCCCTGTTCTCAGCTGAAGGCAACTCATTAGCATTTACACTTACTGCCATGGGAAGTATCTCAGAGGGGGGGTTACGGGCATTTACACTTACTGCCATGGGAAGTATCTCAGAGGGGGGATTACGGGCCCTCTCTGCAGATATGACAGACACATTATCAACATTAATCATAGACAGTTTATCACAGTAAATTGGGGTGCTCCCCACCCCATATTGGGACATCATAGGTCCTAAATCAGTTCCCAACAGTACATTAGCAGGCAAATCAGTCAATAGTCCCACAGTCCGCATTCCTTTTCCTGCACCCCAGTCCAGATACACAGATGGGCCACCTGCTGTGGCTTGGGAAGCCGGGAAGTTCTCAGGGCGGTTGGGGCACTCCTCCTTGAAATGTCCTGTCTGGTTACAGGCATGGCCCCGCCGCACCTCCCCTTGGGGTGTAGGGAAGGTCACTAGGGTGCCAAGAGGTCTTGGGACAGGGGAGGGACCACCCGGGGCATAGTTTGTCTCACCCGACCTGTCGACAGAAGGCTGTGGTGACCTCCGGCCTGGCTTCTCCTTCTAACTTGAGGGTCTGTGCAGGGTTGTTGGAGTTTGCGCCTGCTGGGAGAGCTCCATCCTTTTGAGCTCAAGCTGATACTGCCGTTCTCGTTCTGCTGCCTCACGATCAGCCTGCCGTTCTCGTTCTGCTGCCTCACGATCAGCCTGCCGTTCATGTTCTACAGCTTCCTGAAAACGGTAAAACACCTGCAGGTATATGTTAGGGTCACTGGTGCCTACTTGCTGCAGGGCCATTTGCCAGTATGAAGCCATTCCCCCCACAAGGCTGGGGCTACTGGTCCCCCCTGTTGAAGTAATCCTTGGGACCGGGCTGCTTGCTGCACTTCCTGGCCTAGCCCCAAAATCAGGACTCTGCTCGATTCTCTGCATAGCTGTGGCTGCCTCCATTTCAGCCATACGCTCAGGATCTCCAAAAGCCTGGTTCTGCAGTTCTGGAGATCTGCTTCTGAGCCCACTAGCCATCCACTGGTATTTGCCAAATAAAAGATAGGATAGAATACAAAGAGTAAGGGAAGGGAACAGCTCTGTATCAAACTCTCACTGTATCTTAATGCTTGCTTTAATACCGAGCTTGTCTCATAGGATTACCACAATCCCCAGCGTCTGAGTGATAAAGGTCACCAACACACGCTGTTTATCCTAAGATCCTACTGCTGCCACCAATGTGAAAGATCCTCAGTGCGCCAACACCGCGTTGGCCCACACCTGAGTCTTCTTTCATAAAAACCACACTCACCGCCAGTGAGTGCCGGGTTCACAAGATAAATACAAGACAAGCTTTCTAAATTTTGTATATTTATTAACCCCTAAATGGGTCGGTATTAACATCTAACACATGCAGTTCAGAACAGCTATGTAGATATATACAAGCATTAACAGTTACTAGTTACAAGATACAGTACAATAAATAAAAAGGGAATAAAATTGAAATAATTACTTTACCACACATATCCTGGATGTGGCTCTATAATCCAACCCTCACACATGGCATGTGGAGATAACCAGTGGAGGCAGCAACATCAACACAGCATCATAGTCTCTTGTAGTCTCATCATAGTATCCTCTCAGGGGTAGTCTCTGCACAGTCTCTCTCAGTGGTAGTCTCATCATAGTATCCTCTCAGGGGTACTCTCTGCACAGTCTCTCTCAGTGGTAGTCTCATCATAGTATCCTCTCAGGGGTAGTCTGTCTCACTGACCTCTTACCTCATCTTTTATACCCTTGATTACACCACCCAGAATGAGGTCACCGGCGACAGCAAGTCTGATTGATTAACGCACTCAAGTCAAGATTCTTTGTATGGAGATGAGACCAAGTGGAATGACACAATGCCTTCTACATGTTATCAGCCATATCTGATCAACAGCCCAGGCTGAACAATGCATGTTTATTTGATCACCCAGGGCTGTGTAGGAATTCAATTGAGCCATTCTGGGATGGATACAAAGCCCTATTGTTACAGTGTTACCTCTACTGATAACATACATCTAGGATTAGGGCTGCGCACATTATGAGTAAATGGAACTAAGAGGGAGATACGATACCCAGAGATCAAAATACATCTTTGAGTTATAGCCATATTTAAGTGGAATCATCACAGTGAGTATAACTATTTATTATTTTAAGTCCCCTCCCCTGGGTTGCCACTTATTGGAAAGGGGCCTGGCGACATGCCGGGGCCCCTTTTCATTTACAATACAGTCATATGAAAAAGTTTGGGCACCCCTATTAATCTTAATCATTTTTAGTTCTAAATATTTGGGTGTTTGCAACAGCCATTTCAATTTGATATATCTAATAACTGATGGACACAGTAATATTTCAGGATTGAAATGAGGTTTATTGTACTAACAGAAAATGTGCAATATGCATTAAACCAAAATTTGACCGGTGCAAAAGTATGGGCACCTCAACAGAAAAGTATAGAAGTATAGTACAATAAACCTCATTTCAATCCTGAAATATTACTGTGTCCATCAGTTATTAGATATATCAAATTGAAATGGCTGTTGCAAACACCCAAATATTTAGAACTAAAAATGATTAAGATTAATAGGGGTGCCCAAACTTTTTGATATGACTGTATGTATAGCGGTCAGGGATCCAGGCTTCCCCCGACTACCATAGTGGTCTGGAGCCCCGGCCAATAGGTCTGTGGCCTACAAGCTGTGTGGTATAAGTGGTAGGGTTGGTACTTGCCTGTTTGCTCCCTGGCCCCTCCTGGCTCCAGGTACACATGACATCACTGCAGTGCAACAGGAGCAGAGAAACAGAGTGGAACTAGGGGGCAGACAGGTAAGACAGGTCCGCTGTATGGGGGACCAGTGAAGGAGCTGCTGAACTTGTCCCCCATACTGTATGAGGGCCAATGTCATGCAGGGACATTAAAGTGTGTGGGCATTAGGGTGGTATGTTAAAGGGGTTGTCCAGGAATTGGAGCGACCCTGTGGTGCCTGGGGGAGGTGTGATTTTTTTTTTTTTTTTTTTAAACACATACTCACTTGTCCCTAGTAGCCCTCCTCTGTTGCCAATGGCCGTTCAGTCTTGTGCCGGTGTACATCATTGCTGGAAGTCCTGCGCCTCATGTGACCACTGAGACCAAACAGTAGCCCCAAGGGTTACTGAAGAGGGACCAGTGGCATTACTCTCATATATCACCGGTTATTTGCTAGAGATCACTGACTCCACTAATTGGTCTCGGCAGTTACATGAGGTGCAAAACTTCCAGCAACTTTCTTTTTCTTTTTTTTTTAATTTTACATCTCCCCCCAACCTCCAGACGGGTATCTCCTATGTTGCGAAATCTAGAGTTTTATATAATCTGCAAAGTGGATGGGATTCTAATTTGTTGTGTTTTCAAAAACACTTGCGTTTTTGAAAATCGCATCATGTCAATTATACCTACGGAAACACTGCCGATTTTTCCGTATAGGCATAATAGGGGCAGAAGCGTTTCCACAGCGGTTTTTTTTTTTTTTTTTTGCTGCAGTTCGCTATGTGGGGCCTTAGCCTAAGGCCCCTTGCAGACGACCGTGGTGTGGGTCAGTGTGCTATCTGTGTGTTTCATGGATAGCACACTGACCCATTCTTTTCTATGGGCCCGTACACACGACCATGATTTTCACGGTCCTATTCCTGTCCTATTTTGGGGCCCGTGCTTTCGTGGCTCCTATTCATTTAATGAAAGGAGCTGTGGAAGCATGTCCTGTGCACGAGCGGCACACGGGGACATCCCCGTCTCCCCCGTGTGCAGCCCGTGCTTTTAATTCATGGCAGGCCGATTGCAGCATGGTCGTCTTCAACCGGCCTTAGGCTGAGGTTCCAAGTTGCGGAAATGCAACTACTTTGTTGCAGATTTTGTTGCGTTTTTTTGAGCCAAAGCCAAGAATGGCTACAAAAGAAATGGGAAATACATATGAAGCTTTTATAGTTCTACTTTTGTTCAATCCACTCCTGGCTTTGGCTTAAAAAAAAACACAATAAAATCTGCAACAAAAAGCTGTGTTTCCACAACATGGGGCCTCATCTTTAATGTCACTTACCTGAGTGCTTTAGAGTAGTGCCTCATTTCTTGGTAATCTAGGCTATGTGAGTAGGTTAACAGGTGAATGTCCACTTCTGTTGAGCTTGAGTGACATCATGTAGGCACCTTATTATATAAGGCTATTTATCTCCTTTTATGTCACTCCCCCATATTGCTCTGTCATGTCTGCTTGTGCTGCTTTATCCTTTTTGCTTTACTGTAGGTGTTTTTATGGTTTCAAGTATTTGTTTACTTTCTCTGACATTATACACACAGAACTACATCACACACAGTATTTATATACACTCAGCACTAAAGCACACTATATACACACAGCACTGCTGTACACACAGTCGATACCCACACAGCTCTGTTGCATGCAGAGTATATATACACAAACCTCTGCTGCATATTCAGTAAATGTACACAAAAAGTCAGGGTTCTATTGCATGCTCACTATGTGCAACAACCGGGGCCCCATGTTGAAAAGACCCTTCATTTTACAGTACCTGCAAAGTGGATGGCTAATCCCATCCACACATTGCAGAAAAAAATCTGCAGTGGAAAAACTGCTTTTTCAAAAACACCTGCATTTTTGAAAATCGCAGCATGTCAATTATACCAGAATAAACGCTGGTATTTTCCGTATAGGTATAATAGGGGCAGAAAGTCTGCAGAGGAAAACTCTGCGAAATCGCAACGAAAAACACTGCAAAAAAAACATGATGCGCGGGGCCTTAGCCTAAAGGGTTTATCCACCTTTCTAATATTGATGGCTTATGAATTGAAGTCTATGCCAGATTTCAGATATGACTCACGCCATAGTATATTTGTCGCGCTGAGGTGTCCGCCTTGTGAAAATTTGTGAGTGGGGTGCAGCAGACACAATGTGATGTATCATAGATGCAAGAAAGGACTGTCCACAAAAAAATGCACCACAGTTGCACCCGTTTTCTGGTGTAGATGGGTCAGTAAATTGTCCTCCACTGTGTTTTTTTGTTTTGTCTTTAACCAGTAAGCTATCCCTCTGATCAGGCAGTCTCATTGTTATTGGTGATGATGGGATTGTTCATATGAATGATCCCATCATGCGAAGGACAGCTGCAACACATCCGTCCTAAATCTATCATGCATGGCCAGCTTTAGGGTGCTTTTACACGTAAACATATATTTGGATTGGTACAGAAAGTATAATGGAAAAGTTTATTATCTCTAATGTCACATAGAAAAATATTTATAAACTGAAGCCAGAGTACCCCTTTATATAAAGCTATAGGTGACAAGTTTCATGTCTGCTCCTGAACATGCTGATCAATAGTCTGTTCACACAGTCATGAATCAGACTGGAAGTACTGGATTGAGTAACTGCAAACATGTAATAACCAATAGGTGCAGTGTATGTGAGTTTCTGAATAACTGTGTTTTTATAAGTGAACCTGATCTGCTAGAGACACTCAGTGTGAGAGAGGAACCCTTCTCGCTGGCATGACTCCAGCACAAGGCTCTATAGAACTTTGCATCTAGGAGCTGGTGAACTGCACAAGACAAATGTGAGTACAGAGCTGCTCTACTCAGGCTTACTGGCTTTTACGCAGATGGAGTAGTTGGCTGCTGCATCAGAAGAAACTGCATGCTGTTGTGCTGTGTGTTTTGATGCAGATTTTGATTTTACAGGTCACACACATTTATTTATGAAACTACATCAAAACTGCATACATTTTTTTCCAGTGCAGATTTGATACAGATTTAAGTGCACACAAGTGCACCATGTGAATATACCCTAAAGCTGGCCATATACATACATACATACAGTTTATCTGCAAATCATTGACAGATCCAGCTTATTTTAGTAGCATCTGCTGCAAATCATATGTGCATGACCACCACATGTGCATGAGCACCATATTCTCAATAGATTTCGCCAATTTTTAGCTCGGTTTGTGAGGCTAAGGCCCCACATAGCGAGCGCAGCAGAAAAACGCTGCGGAAAAGACTACGGCAGAAACACATTGAAGTTTGTTCCGCAGTGTTTTTCACAGAAAGTACGCAGTTTTCTTGTTTTGTGTTATACCTATACGCCAGCGTTACCGTAGGTATAATTGACATGCTGCAAATTTTTTTTCTGCAACGTGGGGATGGGATTAGCCAGAATCCCATCCACTTTGCAGGGACTATAAAATGCAACAATTCTACTGTGGGGTTTCTGCTGTGGCCAAAACGCTGTATTTTTATATATATATACATCTATAGATATATATATATCTCTTATGTCTTGCTTTCAGTGTACTCCACACCACCGATTGTGAATATGCTTATTTGAAAAACAAAGTAAAAAGAGAAATTAATTATTTCCCGATTTTTCTTTTCTTGATCGATTTTTGGGATCTTGACCGATTATGGGAGCAGTGTACTGAGTCTGTGCAAAATGGCTAATGATCGTGCCATGCTGACTGCAGCTGGCAGCCATTGAGAATGGTCTTTTTTTTTTTTTCTTTTTAAATGATCAATGGCTGAAACGGCCAGAAACAACCATTTTGGCTGACTAAAGTGTAATGTGTTAACCTTGTGCAACATAATATGTCATTAGTAAATTATGGAGAACGTATGGAGTGAAAGGATTAATCTGCACAAGAGACGTAGAATATCAGAACGATATTATTGTGTGGATATGTTTTAATAATTTAGATTAAGAGGTAAATGTCCAGTTGGATTACAATTCACATACTACTCATTGACAAGCAAGGCAGCAACATTACAGAGGCTTGAGACACATACGGATAATGAGTCGAATCGCCTGGCCGCCATTTTTTGAATATTTCCCTTTATGGTAAATACTTTGAGTTTGGAGGCGGCGCTTAATTTTATTTAAAGGGAAACTACATTTATGAAGCGCCTACAACATTTTCTGTTCAAAAGTGGCCAGTCAACAACAGGTTAGAGGAGGAGAATTTTTTTGACAAGGAAGATTTTCTTTATCTACTGTGTATCAGATTTTGATTTAATTTTCTCCAGAATGTTCTGTCTTCTAGCCTGTATGGCATGTACACGTTTGTACGGTCACATTTTGCTCTTTCTTCCACAGAGACACAATGTACTTTGCTCCTATAATATCCATCCTCATCGTGGTCACAGGGACCTTTCAGGTAAAGCTTTATATACTATTGTCTTTGCTGGGGGATGAGGAGGGGGTGTTATTTTTCTTTTTAATAGATATGTTTGAAGTAAAGAGTAGACTTTCCATTTAATGTACAGCATGGTGGTGTCACATCCTCTGAATGAAAGTACGACTTTATAATAGTGCAAGGAAGGAACTTAAAGCATTTTCATATAAGGAAGATGTAAGCAAGCAGATTGTGATATAAACACTGTGTAGAGGGGGCTCAAAAAAGCCCCTAAATGCATGAAACAGGATACAAAGTCTCTTAGTCTAAGCGGGAATTCCCACCTAAGATCTATCTATCTATAGGCCTTTGCTGTATGAGAGAGGTGCACTATTGTCTACAGATTCTTCAGCGCATGCTGTAGTATGTCATATAATGATTAATCCTGTACTATATACTTCTCTGTTATATTGTGCACTTTGTATTTATATACATCTGCACTCCTGCTCATTGCAGCTGTTACACGTGTTCTATGTATGGTCCAAGCTCAATAACCTGAGCCAGGAGGCAGGGGCATAGCTATAGGCAGTGCAGAAATAGCAGTCGCTACTGGGCCCTGGAGGCTGAGGTGGTCCAAACACTTCTTTGGAGCATAATAATTCATCAGTATTATACACAGCATACGGTAAGTGGGGGCCCTGTTACAGATTCTCCATTAGAGCCCAGGAGCTTCTAGTTACGCCCCTGCCAGGAGGATTACTTTAAAAAGCAAATAAATGTTATTGTTTGTATATAAAGTTATAGAATTTTCCAATATACTTTATGTATCAATTCCATGACCATGACCATGACCATGGTCATGTGATACTGATGGACACACAGCTGCACAGTTCCTTACCAGGCAGATATCTGATTACTGTGGTGTTACCTGGGGCATAACTAGGAAAGACTGGGCTCCCCAGCAAACTTTTGACTTGGGGAGGCCCCCCCAAAGCATAGCACCCCCTTTCCTGGCCCCCACACAGTATAACACCCCATTTACACACACTATAATGTCCCAAAGTGGCCACCAGACAGTATAATGGCCCATAGCAGCCCCTTCACACAGTGTAATGTCCAATAGCAGCCCCTGCACACAGTATTATGCCCCACAGTGGCCCCTGCACACAGTATTATGCCACATAGTGGCCCCTGCACACAATATTATGCCCCATAGTAGCTCCTGCACACAGTATTATGCCCCCAGAGTATAATGATTGGAGGCCCAGGGGAGGTGACAAACATAAAAAAGCACTGTTACCTCTCCCGGGCTCCAGCGCACTCCCTGCTGCTTTCGGCTCTCTTCAGTGTCGGTGCAGACGTCACGTGGGCCAGCCCGGCGTCGCAACATATAATGACGCTGGCCTGGCCCACATGACATCTGGAACGTCACCAAAGAGGCCCGATGACTGGCAGAGAATGCCGGAGTGCAGGAGAGGTAAGTAACATTGGTTTTTATGTTCCCTTACATCCCCTGGGCATCCGTTCATTATACTCCGGGGTCTGTAAAGACCCTGGAGTATAATAATAGCAGTATTTGTGGAAGTTCGTCCAACAAATACTCTTGCCGCGGGGATCGGTAAGTATATAGGGCCTGTTACCTGCTGGAGTTACTCCAGCAGGTAATGGCCTATTAAAAAAAAAAAAAAAAGCATCAGGGCCCCGTTGGGCCCCCTAATGTCCAGGGCCCTGTGGCAGCTTCTACTGCTACTACCCCGGTATTTACGCCAGTGGCTGTGACTGTATTAGAGAAAAAATTTGCACCATTTGCTTACAGGTTTGTTTTTATAGCATTCATTGTGTGCTAAAAAGGACATGTTCCTTATATTCCTCGGGCCGGCATAATCACAGGGATACTAAATGTGTATTGTTTTTGCTGTGGTACCTTTGCAAAAATCCAAACTGACAAATGCAAAAATTATTTTAGTTCCCATATTCTGACGCCAGAAACTTCTGTATGCTTTCATAGTTTTATAGAGCTGTGTAAGGTGTGTTGTATTTTTTTTTTTTTTTTTTGCAGCACAAGATGTAGTTTTCATTTATATAATTCTGGGGAATGTCCAATGTTTTGATCACTTTTTGTTAAATTTTTTACCGGTGAGACTTTATTTTTACCGCTATTGTGTTGACTGTATGGCTTAAATATATTTTTATAGTTTGATCATTTTTGAGCGCAGGGATGTGTAATGTGTGTATGTTTATTTTTGGCAATAGAAGTCTATGGAAAGGGGGAGGAGGAGAACAGCTCATGGAGGCAGAGAGATAAAAGAGCCCTATGCACTATATACAGTGGCTGTTTTATTTTACAACAGAACTGGATTATCAGTTGAATTATCACCAAGCTCTATAGTGATAGAAATGACTCATTAGATGACATGAGTCTCATGTTTCTCTCGAAATTTGGCATTCGTGATAATGCCAACCCACAGAATATAGGTAACATGTAATTTATATTGCATTGTGAACACTGTAAACACAAAAACTTTAAACAAATGGCAAAATTCCAAAACACCCAGGACTGGTGCCAGTACTCAGCAAACCTGGGCAGGTGGCAGCGCCCACAGCATCTGGGGGGCCCACTTTGTTTCTAAATGAGCGCTTCCGTCAATAGAGATTATCACTCATTTACTGCTCTTAAGGTCCTTGAACCTCCGCCTCTTCCCTGCTCCTATAACGGATCAGAACAATAGACAGAAAGAAGGCAGTATGGACTTTTCTATAAATCACAGTGCACATAAAGTTATTACTAAAATCTGTATATAAGTTGTCTGCAGCAGAGCTATGTACACAACATAGCATGTGTATATGTATTGGGCATTTGGTCATGCAGCAGAGTTCTATGCTTTGTGCATATGTATTGGGCATGCAGCAGAGCCCTGATCTTTATCTACAGGTGCATCTCAATAAATTAGAATATCTTTGAAATGTTTATTTCTTTTAGTAATTAAATTAAAAAAGTGACTTCATATTTTCTAGATTCTTTACACACAGAGTGTTCTATTTCAAGTGTTTTATTTCTGTAAATGTTGATTATGGATTACAGGTAATGAAAACCAAAATCTAAGAAAATTTGAATATTGTAAAAAAGTTCAGTATTGTAAATTCAGTGTGTCACCTGCCAAGGTTTCCTAAGCCTTTAAATGGTCCCTCAGTCTGGTTCATTAGGACACACAATCATGGAAGACGCTGATTATGAATTGTAATACTGAAATGAATGAATGTTTCAAAAATATTCTAATTTATTGAGATGCATCTATATATGCAGTATCCCCCAAAAGGGCCACTTCTAAGTAGAAAACTGTTTTATTGATGTGTTTTGTACCGTTTTGAACTGTTGTATACAGACACTTTTCCAGCTTTATACTGGTTACTGAGGATTTACAGTGGGGAAAAAAAAGTATTTAGCCAGCCACCAATTGTGCAAGTTCTCCCACTTAAAAAGATGAGAGAGGCCTGTAATAGACATCATAGGTAGACCTCAACTATGAGAGACAAAATGAGAAAACATATCTAGAAAATCACATTGTCTGATTTTTTTTTAAGAATTTATTTTCAAATTATGGTGAAAATAAGTATTTGGTCACCTACAAACAAGCAAGATTTCTGGCTCTCACAGACCTGTAACTTCTTTTTTAAGAGTCTCCTCTGTCCTCCACTCATTACCTGTAGTAATGGCTCCTGTTTGACATTGTTATCAGTATAAAAGACACCTGTCCACAACCTCAAACAGTCACACTCCAAACTCCACTATGGTGAAAGACCCAGCCACATTTCATCTTCAATACCCTTGCTGATGGAAGGAGGTTTGCACTCAAAATCTCACAGACAATCAGACAATGTGATTTTCTAGCTATGTTTTCTCATTTTGTCTCTCATAGTTAAGGTCTACCTATGATGACAATTACAGGCCTCTCTCTTCTTTTTAAGTGGGAGAACTTGCGCAATTGGTGGCTGACTAAATACTTTTTTCCCCGCTGTATGTAGTCACTTCTATGCTGCTGCGTAATAGGGAGTTGCTCATGATCTGAGGTTTCTAGAAGGTAGGAGAAATGTAGCCATTGTTAGGTTACCACAGGCTTTATTAACAAGAACAGACCAAAACTTACTGGCTAGTCTTGGGTTAGCTTCAGTTGATGGCACTTGTGGGAAATGACCTTTAACTTTCCAGCTTGGTTAGCAGTGGTTAGGGCCACAATAGGCAGTCCCATGTTATCAGACCATCTGTTTGTAGAATAGGCCTTTTTGCAAATACTTGTGACTGAACATTTCCACTGCTGTACCAGTGAGGAAAGTTTAGTGTGCACGGTCAAAAATGTGCCCTTTATTTTTCCAGTTGTGGCCAGAAAGAAAAGACTAGGTCCCAGAGTATAGTGATGGGAAATCTTGTTAATTTTGGAGATTAGTTCCATATGGTGTAGTTCATCCAAAAGATGAGTACAGAAGATTAGTTTATTATTTCTCTGACTCTGGAATACTAACTACTAAGTACCTACAGGTGCATCCAGTGTCGGACTAGGATGTCTAGGGCCCACCAGTGGAATTGTTTCTAGGGGCCCACCATCAGAACCCCTGCAGATCAGCGGTACCGAGACAGGGCGGCTAAAGGTAATAACATGCCGGGAGCCATGCTGCTCACCCACTATACCATGTGCACCACTGCACTACCTAAACCTACTGCTACACCTTGTATGGCAAGTGAACAGTGTGGCTCCTAGAATTGTTACCATTACCTGTAGCCGCACTGTCCTGGAAAAGCTGATCTGCAGAGGTCCTGGCTGTTGTATCATCGTAGATGTAATATTGATGGCCTATCCTAAGGACAGGCCATCAATATTAGGAAGATGGATAATTCCTTTAAAAAGGTTGTCGAAGGAATTGGAGCAACCCATATAGCTGGCGGGAGGTGTAAAGTAAAAAATAAGTAAATTAAAAAGCATACTCACCTGTCCCCAGCGCTCCGTTGTCCGCTGCCAGTGTCCATTCAGTCTCATGCCGGCGACTCCTTGCTGGGAGTCCTGCACCTCATGTAACCGCAAAGACCAATTAGGTACAGGATTTCCAGAAATGAGGCGCCGCCATGAGACCGAACAGACACAGGCAGGGGACAATGGGGTGCTGGGGACAGGTGAGTATGCTTTTTTAAAAATTTTCTTATTTTTACACCTCCCTGGCGGCCGACACAGTGGTCGCTCCAGTTTATGGACAACCTCTTTTAAGGGGTTGTCTGGGCCAAATTTTTCTATGGTCACTTCACTGGTCCCCCCACATAGTGGCCTCTTCACTGGTCCCCCATACTGTATGGGGAACAGTGATGGGGTCATTATATTGTGTGGGAGCAGTGATGGGGGCTGACATCCTGTGGGGGGGACATTAAGCTGTGTGGGGCATATTAAAGGGGTTGTCCAGGGTTAATCTTTTTTATGGCCTATGCTCTGGGTAGGCCATAAATACCTGATCGGTAGGGGGCTGACACACGGCCCCATCAGCTGTTCGGAGCCACTTCCGGGACATGTTCTGTACACAACACAGGGCCGGAAGCAGAAAGCTCCATCCGCTGTATAGCAGCCCGGCGCCTTCACTGCAGCTCAGCTCCTACTGACTTCAATAAGTGCTGAGATACAGTGAAGGTGCCCGGCTAATATACAGTGGACAGAGCTTTCTGCTTCTGGCCCTGTATTGTGTACAGTACGGGCATCAGTAGTGGCTCCATACAGCTGATCGGTCCGGGGTCAGCCCCCTACAGATCAGGTATCTATGGCCTATCCTGAGGATAAACCATAACAAATTATGCCTGGACAACCCCTTTAATATACACCCCTAATGCTCCACACTTTAAAGAGATTGTCCAGTATAATTTTTTTCTTTTTTATAATTAGTCTGGGGGAGGTGAATCCCCCCTACACCCCCCCCCCCCCAAAAAAAAAAAAAAACATGCTAAACATACTCACCTGTCTCCGGTGCTCTGGTGTCCTCCCAGCACGGTCTGGTCCTGCAGAGCCGCTGTCTTCTTTTTGCCGGAAGTCCTCACTGGCTGTGACGTCCCAGGTCCCTTCCCTTAGGCCACTGATTGGCCTCAGGGGTGACGTGACGTCACAGGTAGTCACGTGCAGGGAGAACTTCAGCTGGAAGAAAACAACAGAACTGCAGGACCGAACCGCGCTGGGAGACACTGGGGACAGGAGAGAAAGTTTGTGGGGGTTTTTTTTGTTTTGTTTTTTTCACCTGCCCCTGCGTAATTAAAAAAAAAAAATTAAGGAGCCACTGTATGGAGTGTAAGCTCCACAGTGGCCCCCACCCAGTATTATAAGCTCCACAGTGGCCCCCACCCAGTATTATAAGCTCCACAGTGGCCCCCACCCAGTATTATAAGCTCCACAGTGGCCCCCACCCAGTATTATAAGCTCCACAGTGGCCCCCACCCGTAAGCTCCCGGGCCCCCCCCAGTATTATAAGCTCCACAGTGGCCCCCACCCAGTATTATAAGCTCCACAGTGGCCCCCACCCAGTATTATAAGCTCCACAGTGGCCCCCACCCAGTATTATAAGCTCCATAATGGCCCCCACCCAGTATTATAAGCTCCATAGTGGCCCCCTCCTAGTATTATAAGCTCCACAGTGGCCCCCACCCAGTATTATATGAGCCCAATAGCCCCCCTCCACTCCGCTTCAGTGCTATTATTATACTCTGGGGTCTCCTCAGACCCCAGAGTATAATAATTGGAGGCCCAGGTAAGGTGATTAAAAATAACAAACTCTCATACTCACCTTGCCTTACCTTTTCTTGGCATCCTCGCTCCATCCTGTCGTCTTCAGCGTCTTCAGGCCCTTTTCCGACGATGCTGCTGAGGCCTGTGAATGGGCCTCAGCGGTCACGTGGGGGAGCACTGACGTCATTACGCGGCCGCGCCCCCATGTGACCGCCGGGGCCTAATCACAGGCTTCAGTCACATGACGGAGGAGCGCCGGAGAGGACGCTGCGCCCAGGAGAGGTGAGAATATGTGTTTATTATTTTCAGTCACCTCCCCTGCCCTGCCATCTATTGGAAAGGGGCCTACAATATTCCAGGGTCCCTTTCCAATAACAGTATGTATAGCGGTCGGGGAACCAGGCTTTCCCCGACCGCTATCATAGTGGTCCGGGGCCCGGCCCTCTCCAGCTGGCCGCGGGCCCCGTACCCTGCCTGGTCCGGTCGCACCCCCTGTGACCGCGATCGTAACGCCACTGGTCAGGGGCCCGATCGGGATGGTCAGGATCTCGATCGGGCCCCCATGTGGTGAGGACTAATAGTCGGGGCTCGGGGCCCACCGGTGGATTCACCGGTTCCCCGGTGGGCCAGTCCGACCCTGGGTGCATCTCAATAAATTAGAATATCTTTGAAACTTTATTTCTTTCAGTAATTAAATTGAAAAAGTGACCTCCTATATTTTTTAGATTCTTTACACACAGAGTGTTCTATTTCAAGTGTTTTATTTCTGTAAATGTTGATTTGGATTGCAGCTAATGAAAACCAAAATATAAGAAAATTAGAATATTGTAAAAAAGTTCAGTATTGTAAATTCAGTGTGTCACCTGTCAATGTTTCCTAAGCCTTTAAATTGTCCCTCAGTCTGATTCAGTAGGACACAAAATCATGGAAGACGCTGATTATGAATTGTATTACTGAATCACTGAAATGAATGAACTTTTCAAAAATATTCTAATTTATTGAGATGCACCTGTATCATGTGAATTGTGAACTAACTGAACTGAATGAACTATTGAACAAATATGCTAAAAGAACAAATCAGTCCACTTCAATCAGATGCATATATCTGAATACAGAAGTGACACCTATGGTAGTTTAATGGTACAAACTCATGGTAAATGTGTACGAGAGAGCTGAAAAACAGTTATCTGCGCTTGGCATATTTATTACAGAGTAGATGGGACCTATAGACTAACAAGATGGTGATTTTATCATAAAAACAAGCGAGTTACATGAAGCACACACACTCTCTCACTCACTCATATGTTTTTGTACTTTGCTTACCCAGCATTAGGAACTAAAAGCAACAGGTAGTATGCCAGTTAGTGAGCCTTTTGGAGCTGCTGTGCTGTATCACTCACTGTCTATCATATCCCACTTGCTTTAATTCCTGATGAACTAATATTTGCCAGGAAAATGATCTAAATGAGCCGGTTCACTGTGAACTAAACATTCATGAATTTCTCATCACAACCAGGGGTTGCCACAGTGGAAAGAGTCAGAGGGCTATAGGAGGGAGTGAAGAGAAAACACTTCTCCTGTCTGTGTTTGTAAAGTGCTCAATTCGTGGATACTGCTTGCAGTAAGTGAATGTACCTCCATTTTACCTCGTAGCTGGAAGAAAACCTGTTAAACTGCCACAATGTCTCCTGTTATTCATTCAAGCCCACCATCAAGGCCCCCCCCCCAAAACACCACCACACAGGAGACACATAGCAGAGAGCGCAACAGGGGATCTCTCAACATCAACAAAGTGCAACCCCCTAATCACTGTGTCACTCTAGGTCCTGTAAGAACCACTGTGACCAGAGAAGGAACAAGAGACTGACATCTTGGGCCTCCATCATCCACGCCGCCTCCACATTGCTAGCGCCGTTGTTGCATGTTTATACTGAGCATGCAATAGAGCCTTTGTAAGCCGTGTACCGGGGTGGGCTCCCCAGGATACAGCGAAGTAATGAACAAAGGAAGCAACTCCAAATCAATTTAGTAAAAAACAAGATTTTACTTTGTGTAGTAACACCTATTTACCAGAAAAACACTCTCAACTATTTACATACACTCAGCCAGTAAGCTGAGGCCCTGGTGTTGTACAGCGCGGTGCCCTCCAATGTGTGCCTCCAATATACTCTAGGCTTTTACCTATCTGCAGGCTGCTACTAACCACCTGCTTGTTACCTTTTTATCACCCTAGTCACAGGAACAATTCAATGAGTGTGATAGAGGCACCGGCGGTACAACACAAGAGCTTACAAACTTATCCAAATACCTCTATTCCCCACAAACAAAGTATAACCGAGTAAATATCATAGTAGGTCAGCTTGCAAGCCAAAGAAATATGACAACGTATAAAATGTCGCTTCTAGACTTCCTCAGAAGCTCCTCTCTGGGAGTTACAACAACGGAATTCTCTGAGTCCTTACTACCACATAGGTAGATAATTCACCAGTAGTGTGGCCTGTGAAGATGAGTATGCCTAACTATTCTAACTACAGGCCCTTACTCAGTCCCAAGCAATTTGCGCCAAAAATCTAATGCGGTGCGTGCACGATTACTTCTTTTACTGATTCAGATTTGTTGGGTACCTGCAGTTTCTCTCTGGAACCGCTGAAAGCAGGGCTCATCCACACATGCGGTCTCACTGACAGGGCCACTTCTCAGCCGGTCCTTGATAGCAATCTTCACCTTAACATGCTGTCTGAGCAAACCCTGGAACAGTCTCTGCTTCAGCACATTCTTGTTATATGTCTCTAATCCTTTAAGAATGTCTTTTCCTCTCACTTCAGCCCTTCTTCTTCTAAAAGCTCAGAAGCACACACAGCTAAGATGGCTGCCAGACACACTCTCTCTCTTCTTGTTCCTCCTCTGCAGAACAGGGTCTCCACATCACTACTCCAGGGAATTACAGAATTACAGTCTCTTCTAGTTCTGAGGTAACAGTGGCCTCTTGTGGTCAAACAAACAAATGTCAGTTTATAAAAAAATAAACTTATCTACAGAAACAGTTACATTCATAACATGAGGGCTGTTTCCCCATCTTACACCTTGACCTTTGTGTACATGTACTGAGTATGCAGCAGAGGTTTGTGTATATATATATATATATATATATATACTCTGCATGCAACAGAGCTGTGTGGGTATCGACTGTGTGTACAGCAGTGCTGTGTGTATATAGTGTGCTTTAGTGCTGAGTGTATATAAATACTGTGTGTGATGTAGTTCTGTGTGTATAATGTCAGAGAAAGTAAACAAATACTTGAAACCATAAAAACACCTAAGGTAAAGGATAAAGCAGCACAAGCAGACATGACAGAGCAATATGGGGGAGTGACATAAAAGGAGATAAATAGCCTTATATAATGAGGTGCCTACATGGTGTCACTCAAGCTTAACAGAAGTGGACTCTCATCTGTCAACCTACTCACATAGCCTAGATTACCAAGAAAGGAGGCACTACTCTAAAGCAGTCAAGTTAGTGACATTAGGGCTAAAGCCCCATGTGGCGGAAACGCAGCGCTTTTTGTTGCAGATTTTGCTGTGTTTTTTTCAGCTAAAGTCAGAAGTAGATTTAACAGAAGTGAAACGTCTAAATGCTTCCTAAATATCTTCCATTCCTTTTGTAGCCATTCCTGACTTTGGCTCATAAAACCGCAGCAAAATCTGCAACAAAAACATTTCCTCAACGTGGGACCTTAGCCTAATGGGGTTTTCCCCACGAAAGCAAGATATCCCTTATCCATAGGATAGAGGATAATATGCAGATCAATAGTGATCCAACTGCTCAGCCACCCATTGGAGACACGGTCGCAGTTACCGCTGAACAAAAGATAATGTACGAAGTTTCAGTTTAAAAACAATGGACTCTCGACGGACCCCATTATCGTCAATGGAGTCCGCTGGGCTGCATATGTAACCGCTGTTTTAGCAGTCTGACTCTCCATTGTCCTGGTCACCCGATGGACCCGAACAATGGAGAGGCGATGCTAGTGTGGTACATTTATTTGCCAAAATCAGAATATGCGTTTGAGAATTTGGAGTGTTTTTGAATTTAACTTTTTTGCTGTTTTTCGCTATATGGCAGAAATTTGATTCTGAGCAAAACATGACATTAAACCAGGGCTGTGGTTGTAATATTTTCTTTGAATGTCAGTCTGGGAATTTTGCTGCCTGTTTTTGTCAAGTTAAATGTCGTCCTGGTAAAGTTGAATGACACTGCGATCTATTGTCGTCTTTTGTGACTGTAGCGAAACCTTCTGCCAGGGCTGAGAGGTTACACATCAAACAACTCTTTAAGCTGCAGTTTGGTTACTGTGGTTTCTGGGGTGACACAAGTTTTCGAGCTTGTCCTTCTGAGGGAAAATTGATGACTGAACTCAAGACCTGCACACAAGTTAATAAGTAGAGATAAGAGGTGACATTTTAGAGAGTCTATACTGAAGTAACTGCTGTCTCTCATATCTCCCAACCTCATGTCAAAACAATTCTTAGCTTATGAGTTGACTTGTTAGAATTATTTTATTTGTTGTTTTCTTGTAAAGGGCCAACAGCCAGTATGTACAGTCATGGCCAAAAGTTTTGAGAATGATACAAATATTAATTTTTACAAAGTCTACTGCTTCAGTTTTTCTAATGGCAATTTGCATATACTCCAGAATGTTATAAAGTGTGATCAGCTTAACAGCAATTACTTGCAAAGTCAATATTTGCCTAGAAAATGAACTTTATCCCCTAAAACACATTTCAACATCATTGCAGCCCTGCCTTAAAAGGACCACCTAACATCGTTTCAGTGATTGCTCCATTAACACAGGTGTGGGTGTTGATGAGGACAGGGCTGGAGATCAATCTGTCATGATTAAGTAATAATGACACCACTGGACACTTTAAAAGGAGGCTGGTGCTTGCCATCATTGTTTCTCTTCTGTTAACCATGGTTATCTCTAAAGAAACACGTGCAGTCATCATTGCACTGCACAAAAATGGCCTAACTGGGAAGAGTATTGCAGCTAGAAAGATTGCACCTCAGTCAACAATCTATCGCATCATCAAGAACTTCAAGGAGAGAGGTTCCATTGGTGCCAAAAAGGCTCCAGGGCGCCCAAGAAAAACCAGCAAGCGTCAGGACCGTCTCTTAAAAGTGTTTCAGCTGCGGGATCGGGCTACCAGCAGTGCAGAGCTTGCTGAGGAATTGCAGCAGGCAGGTGTGAGTGCATCTGCACGCACTGTGAGGCGGAGACTCTTGGAGCAAGGCCTGGTCTCAAGGAGGGCAGCAAAGAAGCCACTTCTCTCCAGAAAAAACATCAGGGACAGACTGATATTCTGCAAAAGGTGCAGGGAGTGGACTGCTGAGGACTGGGGTAAAGTCATTTTCTCTGATGAATCCCCTTTTCGATTGTTTGGAACATCTGGAAAACAGCTTATTCGGAGAAGAAGAGGTGAGCGCTACCACCAGTCTTGTCTCATGCCAACTGTAAAGCATCCTGAACCCATTCATGTGTGGGGTTGCTTCTCAGCCAAGGGAATCGGCTCTCTCACAGTCTTGCCTAAAAACACAGCCATGAATAAAGAATGGTACCAGAATGTCCTCCTAGAGCAACTTCTCCCAACCGTCCAAGAGCAGTTTGGCGCTCAACAATGCCTTTTCCAGCATGATGGAGCACCTTGCCATAAAGCAAAGGTGATAACTAAATGTCTCAGGGAACAAAACATAGAGATTTTGGGTCCATGGCCTGGAAACTCCCCAGATCTTAATCCCATTGAGAACTTGTGGTCAATCATCAAGAGACGGGTGGACAAACAAAAACCAACAAATTCAGACAAAATTAAAGCATTGATTCTGCAAGAATGGACTGCTATCAGTCAGGATTTGGTCCAGAAGTTGATTGAGAGCATGCCAGGGAGAATTGCAGAGGTCCTGAAGAAGAAGGGTCAACACTGCAAATATTGACTTGCTGCATTAACTCATTCTAACTGTCAATATAAGCTTCTGTTACTCATAATATGAATGCAATTATATTTCTGTATGTGATAAAAACATCTGACAAACACACATAAAAACCAGAGGGCAGCAGATCATGTGAAAATATAATATTTTTGTCATTCTCAAAACTTTTGGCCATGACTGTACACTCATGGCATGTCCCTGTATGATAGCATATTTAGCCAGAGTTGACCTTCAAGCCTGTCTATCTGTTGGGGCATGGGGCCCATGGCCCACTACAACTGAAACAACTGTCTCTCTGGGCCAGGGTCAATCCTTTTACTCAGAGACCCAGCCAAGGACAGGGCAGCCGGATCCCTGTCTGGTTCTTGTGTAGTGATGTTGTAGACAAGAAATACACTCTACACACATAGGTATGCTGTCATCGCTGTTTACCAAGATAGATGTTTGGCACACTATAGGTTAACACCAGTTGCTCAGGAATTGACACAACAGGAACAGAAAATTTCCCTCGCCGTGAGGACAATGGTCCTGTGGCACACACAGCAATTGCCCAGTTGTCACATGGTTTAGCGTCAACACTCACTGGTAACTGGTTTTCAGGCACAAAACGGTTTAACCATACTAGCCTTCAGAAACAACATGCTCAGCTCCATCGCAAAGGCAGAACACTGGACGAATAGCAATGCAGGTACAAATGGAAGACTCAAAGACGTGGGAAAAACTTCCATTTATAAGAGAGTCTACCTTCCGGGTGACTACAAGGCATCAGACAGTAGTACTCAAAGACTATATGTCGGACAATGCTAAAAGGACAGCGCTTGTTGCACATTTAATGGGTGCAACTAGGTTTTGCCCATTTGGATAAGCAATGTGCCAAACTCTTTCCAGGAAGCAACAAGCAAGACCAAGGCAGACACGATGACTCAAGTACACAATAAAAGTGACAGTGTTACATAAGTTAATTCAATAAGTCACCATTGTAATGCTTGAAAAAGGCTTAAGTGTAGGAGCTAAAATGTTGCTGTGTTTTTGGGTGAATAAAAGTACCCACAACTTTTTATCACTAATTTTGGAGTGCTGCCCATTTCTGTGTTATTTGTCTATCTATCTGTCTATCTATCTATGATCTATTTTTTGCACACATTCAGATCATCATCTTGTTTCCAGGCAGGGCCACCTCATCTCTGTAAATGTGAGTAGGGCACCAGTGTTGGGCTGGAGCCGTTCTCATAGTCATACATATACTGTAGAGAGACCACTTTCAGAATGGGAACAATGATAACGCAGCCCTTCAGAAACAGATTAGCTCAGTGATATTATGAAGTCTTACTAACTGATGGATAGATAGTCCAGGCAACTATAATAAGACTCAAGTAAAATATTGAGTATTTTCTGACAGTTGTTGGTGGTTTGTGCCTCACATAGGACAATGAATCCCACTTCATACATTTCTTTGTCTGCAGGTATTCTCTACACAGCAGATATGTTGCTTTCTATTGAAATTCAAATAAGAGGATAAGCTAGCTACTTCCTCCTACCTATTGTTCACGATAAACTATAATACAATGTATTATGTCTCTCAGTCCGACACTGACATGCCCTGCCTCTAGCACAGCCTAACAGGTACACTTAGATGACAGATGGCATGGTCATCAGGTGGGTCCCATAAATACTGCAGTAAGTAGTGACTATGATCAGAGGTCCCTTAGATGCCCTGGTTGCTATTGACTGTAGCATCCAAGTAGTTAAATGGCCAGGATTAGAGGTAACTCCAATACAGCCTATTATGTTAGCTGTATATTACAATATGCACTGTAGATGGTCTGGGCACAACTCTTTTATGACTATTTGTGGCAAAGCACTACTAAAATGAATGTACAGTTATGACGATTTGCTGGAAGTGGTTAAAGGGAAATGCCATGCAAATACAAGATACTGTATATACAAGAACTGGCTCAGTTCAGGAACTAGAAACTTTACTCAGGTTTAAAGGGATTGTACTAGATTAGACAAACACAGCTGCTTTCTTTCAGAAACAGTGCAATACCTGTCTATGAGTTTTGTCTGATATTCAGCTTGGCTCCACTGAAGTGAATGGGGCTCAGCTGCAATACCATACATAGCATGTGAACATATAAGGTGATGGCACCAACCTTAAAGTGTTACTTTCCATTTGAGTAGCCATCTGCTGATCTGAGCAACTTGGATAGGAGGGTTACTATTTATTATAATGCTTTACCATAAAAGTGTTACATGTTGCATTGGGTATGTGTATATTTGCACTCTACAATGTATTGACATACCTATTAATGGTTAATGTTACATTGTTTTTTTATATGATGACAAGGTGTCGTCTCTTTTAAGACAACTTTGAGAAAGAAGAACCTTTGTAAAGGCTGGGTGTATTGTGTGGACAGTTTAGCGATACGCTCCTCAGTATGGCCCCTACGTTGGCTATGGCCTTATGCTGGGTCTACCCAGTGGCTGTACAGTCATGGCCAAAAGTTTTGAGAATGACACAAATATTATATTTTCACATGATCTGCTGCCCTCTGGTTTTTATGTGTGTTTGTCAGATGTTTTTATCACATACAGAAATATAATTGCATTCATATTATGAGTAACAGAAGCTTATATTGACAGTTAGAATGAGTTAATGCAGCAAGTCAATATTTGCAGTGTTGACCCTTCTTCTTCAGGACCTCTGCAATTCTCCCTGGCATGCTCTCAATCAACTTCTGGACCAAATCCTGACTGATAGCAGTCCATTCTTGCAGAATCAATGCTTTAATTTTGTCTGAATTTGTTGGTTTTTGTTTGTCCACCCGTCTCTTGATGATTGACCACAAGTTCTCAATGGGATTAAGATCTGGGGAGTTTCCAGGCCATGGACCCAAAATCTCTATGTTTTGTTCCCTGCGCCATTTAGTTATCACCTTTGCTTTATGGCAAGGTGCTCCATCATGCTGGAAAAGACATTGTTGAGCGCCAAACTGCTCTTGGACGGTTGGGAGAAGTTGCTCTTGGAGGACATTCTGGTACCATTCTTTATTCATGGCTGTGTTTTTAGGCAAGACTGTGAGAGAGCCGATTCCCTTGGCTGAGAAGCAACCCCACACATGAATGGTTTCAGGATGCTTTACAGTTGGCATGAGACAAGACTGGTGGTAGCGCTCACCTCTTCTTCTCCGAATAAGCTGTTTTCCAGATGTTCCAAACAATCGAAAAGGGGATTCATCAGAGAAAATGACTTTACCCCAGTCCTCAGCAGTCCACTCTCTGTACCTTTTGCAGAATATCAGTCTGTCCCTGATGTTTTTTCTGGAGAGAAGTGGCTTCTTTGCTGCCCTCCTTGAGACCAGGCCTTGCTCCAAGAGTGTCCGCCTCACAGTGCGTGCAGATGCACTCACACCTGCCTGCTGCCATTCCTCAGCAAGCTCTGCACTGCTGGTAGCCTGATCCCGCAGCTGAAACACTTTTAAGACACGGTCCTGCCGCTTGCTGGTCTTTCTTGGGCGCCCTGGAGCCTTTTTGGCACCAATGGAACCTCTCTCCTTGAAGTTCTTGATGATGCGATAGATTGTTGACTGAGGTGCAATCTTTCTAGCTGCAATACTCTTCCCAGTTAGACCATTTTTGTGCAGTGCAATGATAACTGCACGTGTTTCTTTAGAGATAACCATGGTTAACAGAAGAGAAACAATGATGGCAAGCACCAGCCTCCTTTTAAAGTGTCCAGTGGTGTCATTCTTACTTAATCATGACAGATTGATCTCCAGCCCTGTCCTCATCAACACCCACACCTGTGTTAATGGAGCAATCACTGAAACGATGTTAGGTGGTCCTTTTAAGGCAGGGCTGCAATGATGTTGAAATGTGTTTTGGGGGATAAAGTTCATTTTCTAGGCAAATATTGACTTTGCAAGTAATTGCTGTTAAGCTGATCACTCTTTATAACATTCTGGAGTATATGCAAATTGCCATTAGAAAAACTGAAGCAATAGACTTTGTAAAAATTAATATTTGTATCATTCTCAAAACTTTTGGCCATGACTGTAAGGTGGTGAAGGCTAGTAACAGGGAGGCTCATGATTCTCCTAAATAGAAACACAATTGCATCTGTTGGCTATGCAGCAGGCATGCTCTTTTCATGCCATTCACAGTACAGCCTTTTCTCATATAGAAGAAAACTTTCTTATGCCTTTCAGAACTTCTGTTCAAAACTCCATTGCGACCGCTGCAGCAGCCTGGTGCAGTGTATTTCCATGTCAGTCTGGGCTGGGAACCAGACTGTACCCAGAGACAAGCATAGCGAATCTAACATATGACTGAAAAGCGGGACCTGTTGGAGCTGAGCATTGTTTGTTGCCACTGTTCTCATGCTGAGAAGGTTACTCTGGGTTCCAGGGAATTGCTGCCAAATTTGATCCACTGTTGTGGACTTCTTTTGTGACTGAACAACTGATATTAAGTTAACCAAACAACTTCTACCTCAGTAATAAATGTGGATCTGGTTGCCTTGTCCTTAAAGGGGGTTGTCTGGGATAAATTGATTTTATAAGAACATAGCCCCCATGCCACCCCCTTTTTTAACGTACCTCGATTATGAAATATTTGCGGTTTTCCTCTTCGACCCGTAGGTCATGTGACCACTCCTGGCTCCCTTTTTGTATTTCTGACATTGCAGGGACTCGGTGTAATCGCGCAACTTCAGCGGAAAGGGGATCACCCACCCACCGCATTATACTTACCATGTCTTGCTGGTAGATCCGGACCTGGAACGTCACCGCCAGAAGCAGCCTCCTCTTCGTGACATGTGCAATCTGCCCACGCATGCGCAATACTGGCGGGATGCCGGCATATTATAGTGTGCGGGGCCACTGTGGAGCATTATACTGTGCGGGAGCCACTGTCCAGCATATTATACTGCGCGGGAGCCACTGTGGAGCATATTATATTGTGTGAGGGCCACTGTGGAGCATTATACTGTGTGGGAGCCACTGTGGAGCATATTATATTGTGTGGGGGCCACTGTGGAGCATATTATACTGTGGAGGGCATTGTGGGGGGGGGGACTCTAAATTCCTGCTGGCAGCCCTGTGTGCTATGTCTGCATCACAGCTCCCTCACTATAATGTTGCACATATGTGTAGTGTTCCATGGCCTTATCGTTCCCCATACAGTCCTGTGCATGAACCGGCCATGGAGCTATTGGGGCCTGCACAGTACTATAGGGGATGGCGATACTGGAAAAATACTCAGGATAGTCGTCACATATGTAAGATGTCAGTGAAGGAGCCATGGTGTAGGCTATTAACAGGAAGCTGTTGGGTGGGCCCCTAGAACAAGTTCCTCTGGTGGGCCGTAGGCCCTTCAGCCCGACACTGTATATATATGAAAAAGAGAGAAAGGCATACATTTCTAACAATCAAATCTAGATCTAATCTAATCTCTCTCTAATCTAATCTCTCTCTAATATCTAAAGAGATATATATAGAGAGATATATAGTTGTCAAAATATTCATATATATAGATTTATTTAACAAACGCCAGAAAAAGCATCAAGAAGGGGTTGTCTTGTCCTGAAGCTGTGTGACTGTAATGATGATATACGGAAGTTATTACAATATTGTAGCCAAAGGAGAAGGTTATTGAGTGAATGAGAACTAGGAGTCTAAAGATGGCTGCTGAGGGTGTAGTGAGCAGGCTACCTAGGGAACGGAGGGGGAGTGAGTGAGTGAGAAAGGGAGGGGGAGTGAGTCAGCTCTGAGGGCAGCCCAAGGAATCATGAGAGTTGTAGTAAAGGTACACAACAGCAAAATGCAGATGTAAACAAATGCAGAGCATGCCATGAGCTCCCAGAGAACCCAGAAATAACTCAAAACAGTGCTAAAGGTATTTGGGGGTCACTTATTAACCCATTAATAGCACTAGCAGACCTTTTTTAAAAATTCATTTTGTGTCCGGAAAACCCCTTTAAGTAGCAGTGGCGATGCACCACTTTGTGCAGCCTGGATCTGGCAGTGTTAGGTGTTGGTACCTCCGCACCATCCTCCAAAGTCATCACCCATGAGCTGTCTAGAGGAACCACTACAGCCATGAATTGCCCTGCTGATCTACCTCAGTGAGTTTGCGTCCCATGTCTCTATGCCTTCCTCTATGCCTGCTGAACAACTTTGCCCCATTAGGTACTTTAATGGAAGTCTAAGCCACACTTTAACGACTGAAAGACACAGGGTAGTTTGGGCGTGAATGTCAGTGTGAAAAAACCCACAATTCTATAATTCTTTTTTGTATTTTGTTTCTACAGTGTTCACTCTGCGTTAAAAATAACATGGCAACTTTGTTCGACGGATCATTACGATTAGGACGATACCATATTTATATTGGTTTTATTATGCTTTACCGCTTTTACTAAATAAAACATAATTTTTCCAAAATAAATGATTTTCCTTGGGGTCACCGTATTCTGATGTCCATAACTTTTTTTTATTGTTTTGTTGACTGAGCTATGTCAGGGCTTTTTATTTGCTGGGCAAGCTGTAATTTTTATTGGTACCAAATTTTAATATGTATAACTTTTTAATCACTTTTTATTGCTATTTTTGGGGAATTTGAGGTGGCCAAGATACATTTGTGCATTGCGGTTTATATATTTTTTTATCATCATATGGGATAAATAACACTATTTTGGGATTGTATGGATTTATTTGCATATAAGGATACCTAACATGTTTGTTTATATTATGCATTTTTTTTTTTTATTATAAAGTGGGGGTTTTAAACTTTTTATTTATTTTTTTCACTTTCTTTTAACTTTTTATTTTTTTTTCCCAGTCCTACAAGGAGACTGTAACCTGGGATCCCCAGTGCAATATACTACAATACTTCTTTATCCCTATGTAGTAACCCAATGTACATTAGGGAAAGGCAGCCCAGAGGCCATTGATTGGCCTCCTGGCTGCTATGGCAACCCTTTGGACCCCACAATCTCATCACAGGGGATCCAAGGAGTGGACCACCCAGATGTTGTGATCGCTATTGATTATGGCATCTGAGGGCTTAAAGCACTGGAGTCAGAGTATTTTCAGTCTCTGGCGGCTAGTCCCAGCTGTGTAATACACTGAGGGGACTGGATTTAGGGAGACCAAACATAGATAATCCACATCTGATTATGATTCTAGGGAATCATGATGATTCTACTAGTGTCCAGATAATAAAGGTGAACGTCAGATTGTGTGAGGGAAGAACCAAAAGGTATTAACACACAGTCTTCTCACTTTACGAATAACCTGACTGTTACTGGTAATATTGCTGTGGTTTCTGCTGCAGCTATACTGTATATGCAAACTGTGCAGCAGGAGCTTTCTATGGTCTGGCATGTGTCATGATTTCTTTATTGTACGTGGGTTATCTTCTTCTGCATGTAGTGTCCCTGTACAATTTGTCCACAGTAAGGAAATCATGGCTGGCATTCTGACAAGTCCCAGACCATAGAAACTTCCTACTGCACAGGTTGCACATACAGTATTACCAAACAGTGCCCAACTGAAGTGCCTAGGACCCACCAGAGGAACTTGTTCTGGGGACCTAGGGCCAATTACAGCTTTTCTACTGCCTGAGGCAAAAATTGAAATAGTGCCCTACGAAGTTAGAAAATTAGGCTTGACTACCACTCAGCACTGAAGTCACCTGATTGAGATAAGTCACTGAGCCCCCGGTGCATACGCAGCTTCAGTGCTCAGCTTAAAGGGATTTTCCAGGAATTAGACAAACTCCACCTATCCCTGGCACTTCGGTGTATTTGGTTGCACGCTGTGCCTTGGTTCCTGGAAGCGCTGCACCCCACATGACCGCTGAGCCAAATCAACAGCCTCTACGGTCGCTGGAGAGAGACCGGTGACATATGTGAGTGACCTGGGACATAAAGCAGCTGGGGACTGAGGCATGACATGCAATCAAACGGGATGTGATGGTGGACACTAGAGTGCCAGGGACAGGTGAGTATGTCTTTGTCTTTTTAGTTTTTTTTTTTTTTATGCAGTAACTGTATAACGCTCCCCAACCCCTCAAAATATAATGATCCACATGGCCCACATAAAAAGCTCCCATGAGCCCCGACAGTGTAATGTTACACAGTGGCTCCCACGCAGTATAACATACTCCCCAGAGCCTCCCAACAGTATAATGCGCCACAATGGCCCCATAGAGTATAATATGCTCCCCAGAGCACCCCCCCCACAGTATAATATATAAGTATAAGATAAAAGACTGTCACCACTGAGAGGATTAGAGAAAATCTTTAAAAAAACTTCATTATGGTTATATGTTTATATATATAAACTGCATGTTGTTTCCTATAAAACACATGCATTTTTGTATGTGCTCTTCAGTAAAAACGCACAATGTAAACCCAGCCAGGGAGACACTACAGGGTTCTCTATAAAGAGCTGTTTAAGAGCAATAAGCCTATATACACGGCACCCTCTGCTGCCTACATTTGTTCCCGACTTCAGGGTAATAGAAATATGACCATTATTAGTCTTTACTGTAAGCAGCTGAAGTTTTGACACCTAATTCATGTCTTCAGCCATCACCACACTTGTGATATGATCCCTTTGAGCTCAGATGGGGAGCTGAGAATGAATGTACACATGTACCAGCATAATCGTGAGTTCATCTAGTGCAGCTTACAAAGTACTTGTGTGATGTCATTGCTTGTATTTGAGGACCTTATATGTATATTCCTGGCAATAGTCAACGTTGCGGTTCTTCAGAGGTTTGGTGGCCGATACAGAGTATCGTATCTATAATACCATAACATGTTGGCCTTGCCTCCTTATACTCCTCCTAAAGGCTCATTCAGGTGGCTCTTCTGAAAACTTGAGAATGTAGCAGTAGAGCTGTGGTACATCAGGAACTCACAGCATTGTAAATCACTAGCATACTGTGGGTTCAGTTTACACAAGCTGCTGTTGTTCTGAGAAATGTGGCCCCTCGGACAATGTTCCTATGGTTATCTGAATAAGCATTAACATGACATGAAGTAGGAAGAAGGAAACATATGGGCAAGAGTCAATGTAACTCCACTTCCAACTTGCCTGCTGGTGTCCTGTTCTGAAAATTACTAACAGGGACTGGAAATGTAATATCTGCATAAAAATATATTTCTATGCATTTAGTATGATATAATACAACATAGGTAAATTTCAGATGTAGTCAGTAGTTTGTGTTGTGTTTAGAGTTATAGGAGGAGATTTATGAAGACTGGCTTTCAACACTAGTCTTCATATCTCCTGCGCCCACCTACTCATAGATCAGGTACACCCTCTGCCAGGCCACATGTCTGACAGCTGACATAGATTTCAGGCATCATATACACCACTGCATGCCCGTTGTCGCATCCTCTTTTAGGAAAGTGGCGAGGGCAGTGTAAAAAAAAAAAGTTGTTATGTTAAGTTCTGACTTGCACAAAAAAATTTGTGTACAAGGCATAATAAATCAGAATCAGTTTTGGGAATGATGTCTATGTATAAGCAGATTTTAAAGAGGACCTTTCACGTCCTCATGTATATGCGGTTTTATATACTGCTAAAAAGCCGACAGCGCGCTGAATTCAGCGCACTGTTGGCTTTCCCGTTATGTGCCCCGGGGCTGGAGATATTGGGGGTCTTAGTTTCACCGTCCACCGTCAGAAGGGCGTTCCTGACATTCTAGCTGGGCTGCAAGTTAAGCCCCATCTGACAGTACAGGGCTATAAACGAGTACAGTCAGCGAGGGTGTTCCTTACTGCCCAGTGATGACGCTGAGCTGTGAGGAACACCCCCTCAGTGCAGGGCTATGGACGAGCACAGTCAGGGGGGCCGTTCTTCACAGCCCAGCTAGACTGTCAGGAACGCCCTTCTGACAGTGGGCTGAGATCGGTAACGGCACCGAAATCTCCAGCCCCGGGGCACATAACGGGAAAGCCGACAGTGCACTGAATTCAGCGCACTGTCTGCTTTCCAGCGGTATATAAAACCGCATGTGCCTGAGGACATGAAAGGTCCTCTTTAACGCAGAATTTCACACATTCAACACATTTTTTTTTTTTTTTGGACCTTGAGCAGGATGTTTTGTCTTTTTGCCATACTGCTGATTTCAGAACACAAAAAATTACCTTATGAACAATGGCACAGATTCTGGTTGAAAACAATAGGAAGCATAATTCAAAGGGTTTCCATGCTGAATTTGGATGCAGAAAACGCTATGAGATCACCCTGGAAAAAATGTGACTTCACCCTAAGACAGCAAACCAGTTCAGTGACACAAAAGGACACCGTATTACACAACACTCCCATCAGATCTGGCACACTAACCTATATAACACTGCGCTGTATGGAACGTTTGACAAGGAAATGAACTACTAAAAATGCAATCACAGCAGAAAAGCTGCCTGTGTGGTAGGAAAAAAAGCGACAGGAGGAGTGCCCACATCAGTAAATGCAACATGATCCAAATTCTACTTATACTGTAGAGCAATTCTGCCAGGATAAGGATGTGTTCACACTGCCGTCATTCAAGTCCATTGTTCTGATCCATCATAGTGCTGAATTGCCAACACAATGACTGATGCACATAGACCACCCTTTGTTTGCATTTGTCTCCTTTTTCTGTAATGTTTTCTTCTGACTTTCTTGTTTAATGTTTTAAAGGGAAGGGAAAAGTCCTGTAAAACAATGATACATTGACACTTGGAGGACAGGATAATAACAAGCTGATGTTTGGGGCATAGCACACTAAAACTAGGAATGATACAATGACACTAAAGGACAACATCTGCAAGGAGTTTGTATGTTCTCCCCGTGTTTGCGTGGGTTTCCTCCGGGTACTCCGGTTTCTTCCCACACTGCAAAGACATGCTAATAGGGAATGTAGATTGTGAGCCCTATATGGGACAATGACTGTCAATATAGCTTTACAATATAGTAAAGCGCTGCAGAATATGATGGCGCTATATAAGTAAGCAAAATAAATAAGGGTAAAAAGCAATGATATACTAATGATAAGTGCACAGAATAATGATATGCTGATGCCTGGGAGCCGAGCAATGACACACTAACAGGGGATGTAGGACAATTACACACTGACACTTGGTTTACAGAATAGTGACACATTGGTACTAGGGTGGGCAGAACAATGACACATTAAATGGGTTGTCCAGGATTTTTTTTATTTTTTTATTTATGGCCATAAATATAAGTCATAAATATCTCATTGTGGGGTATATATAAGTAATGGATATAATTCTATAATAGTTCCACTTTGCTTTATTGCACAAGTTATGCCCCCCAATAGCCTTCTGATTTTGTAGTGAGGAAGACTTCACCACAGAACATTTTGGTTACCTTGATGTATTTGTTGGATGAATTGTGGGTGAGAACATGGAGGATTAAAGCTCAACGTAATCTCACAAATGTTTCCTTTGCTCAATCTTTGAGATCCCGAATTTTCCTATTTCCAATATAGCTCACCCTCAACCATTGACATATGAGTGGATTTCCCCTTCAGTTTTTTGCTTACCAATAGATTTCTGTTGTGACAAACTATTATATTGTCATTTTAGGAGGCTACTGGTCAAGTGAGATGCCAAGAAACGCAATACTACAATCAGAAGGAGAATGGTTGCTGCTTCAGATGTCCGCAAGGTTAGTCTTAAATGTGTCAGGTTACTCTAATGTGAGTGCTGGATGATCTGGGTAAGTCGCTGGAGGATTTGCTGGGGAGGCATAGGTACTGCCATTAGCTTCTGGGCTCCAATGCAATTTGCAATAGTGCCCCACACCCACCAGGTGTCATTCCTCTTAGGTGGCTGAGAAGGCTTTTGCCCCTTGTAGACTAGGACTCTGACATCAACATTATTGTCTTGTCCAAGCAACTGTTGAGGGCAGGGAGGGTGTCACATACTGTACTGCACAGTCCTCTGCTAGCTGTGTCAGTCTCTGGCCGTAGACAATAGATCTTTGTCAGTAGATCCCATTCATTTGTTATTATTCTAGCTACTATTATTGTGCCTGGTTTTCTTTCAGTCTGCACATGACATTTCATGAAGTTCTCTCTTTGTCATTACCAGGTCAGGTGACACGCTCTGCTTGTGTTAAAGACATTAAGAAAGAGTGTGCAGCGTGTTCTGAACCCAACAAGTACATTGACTGGTCCCAGAATAATCCTGTATGTAAGACTTGTAGAATGTGCAACAAAGGTAAATGACTGTATGCTAAGATCCCAATATTACATCTTTCCATAAAACGAATATCTAATTTCTACAACAAGGGAAAAGTAGGGACTGGCATGGTGTGAATGGTGCCATGCTGCTCCTGCCTCACTGGTTACTAGAGATATTACTGCCTAACAACCACTGTCTTTACCATGGGGCTGTCAGGCAGCACATCATTATTAACCAGTCTGTCAATGGTCAAGGTTCATTTTGCTTATTTAATAGACACAACTACATGATTTTTTTACAGTCCTCACCAAACAGCCATCCTAAAATAGCACTTCTTCCACAGTCCAGTCTAGGTATGTCTGCAAATGATGACCTCCTCGAGCTAGAATGACTAAAAGCTTTGTGACTACTACTGTGGCTCTTTGTGGCATCAAATGTGTATCATAAATACAGTCAATGCAGGTCTGTGAGAAAGGGGACTCAGTTTAACAAAAGGAATCTTAGGGGCCATTCACATTACGATTTGATCATCCATTTATTGGATCAGTTTCACAGATGCAAAGAGCACCTCCTGCATAATCTACAACCAAGCAAAATGTAAATAACATCTTTACTCATCTATAAGCATAAAAAACGCATATACATCACAATGTACCCAAGAAAAGAAAGACCCTCCATAGCCGATCCCCATAAAAGGATACAAAATTGCACAAGGACTACAAGTGTATATATTTACCAAACAGAGAGGAACAAAAAAGTCACAAAAGTGCGAATAATAAACTATATAAAGTAGAAATGTACAGGAGGAGACCTCAGGGTCTGACCCAAACATGCAAATAATAGATGCTAAAAAACTAATGGGCATCTGCTTTGTATTGATTAGGTATAAAAAAAAAAAAAAAAAAAAAAAGCCCATTTTTTTTTTGTCAGACAGAAAAGCAGAAACTATTTTTTTTTTTTTTTTTAATTTAACATTTTATGTAAATGGATGGTCATCCATTTGCATCCATTTTTAATGTCTGTAAAATAGATCCATTTAATGCTTGATCAAAATGTAATGTGAACAGCTCCTTATTCTACAGGTGGCCCACTCATAATTTGGTCTATACTGGAAATAAAATGCCCCAACATTGGTATCACTGGATCTTTTGGAATTTTATTATTTGCTGTTTTCTTTGATCATCCAGTTCTCTACAATATGTGATAAGGAATTGAAAGGTCGTGCAAAATGTAACTGAAAATGCAATCCCAAAAAATGGCTTTTCTGCTGCGTTTTGTATTTTTGACTCCTCCAATATAAATCCATTTTCTGCTGCATTTTTTTCCTACAATGTGGGGATGCGATTACCATAACTAAATATCATTCACTTTGCTGGGGCTTTAAAACGCAGCATTTTTTTCTGCATCATTTCTGCAACAGCCAAAAATGCTGCATTTCCATAACATGTGGCCTCAACCTAAAGTAAAAAAAAAAAATTGATAATATTCATGGTAAGATTATGATGACTTCTGCAAGTTTCATGGTCACTGCTCACAAGTGATTTGACACTAGATATGGCTGGAGTCGCTTACACCTAATACATGAAACACAAAATTATTAATAAGCAGATTTATAGTAAGAAAGAGACTGATTCTACCCGTAATGAAACCCAAATGCAGCAAGGAAATTCTGAACTATTTATATCTGAACGGTCATAGCTACAGATGAGTCACAGACAGAATGACTACTAGTTGCAGCTTTCAGGGTTTAGTTTGGATTTCACATGAGCATGCAGTATAAGGCCTCCTTCACACGACCATGTTTTGATCCGCAATTGTGAATCCACAATGAAAGTATGGACACATGCAATTCTATGAGTGCAGATACATGACCACATTTTGTGTCTGCCATATACAGCGACTGCAAATTATGAAGCATATCCTATTTTTGCCTGCATTTGCTGCAGTACCCTTGTATACCCTTGTAGGGGATCATACAAGTCTTTTTGCGGATCCGTGATTGCAGGTGACATGTGGACATTTTTTTTGCGGAATGGTGTTTGCAGACAGCACAGGGGTGAAATAACACTTCGGCCAGGGCCCCACATGGCATCCAAACTGCAGCATTTTACAGTACCTGCAAAGAGGATGGGATTCTGGCTAATCCCATCCACACATTGCAGAAGAATATCCACAGCGGACATGCTGCATTTTCAAAAACCATTGCATCTTCGTAAATCGCAGCAGGTCAATTATACCTATGGAAACGCTGGCATTTTTCATATAGTTATAATTGAAGCTTGAAGTTTTCCTCTGTGATCTTTCTGTGAAAAGCACTGTGGGATAAAATCGCAATGCGTTTCCACTGCGGTTTTTCCCGCAGCGCATTTTGGCTTCAGCTCGCTATGTGGGGTCTTAGCCTTATTGAGGCGAAAGGTGTGTACCATTTTAAATAATTTCATAGGGTGCAGCACATGAATAAGGGTTTGCAAGCTGGTTTGTGTCTAGATACTAGGTAACAACTGACAATATTTTCATTCTTCGTTCTCCCTTTCCAGAATTTCTTATACAGATTCAGAGCTGCTCCTTACTCACAGAGGCGATCTGCCAGTGTAAACCTGGGTACTACTGTAAGACTGATTTGACCAACACATGTGCCCGCTGTAACCTTTTTAAACAGTGTCCACCTGGCCAAGGAGTCAAGCAAAAAGGTACCTGTCTGTGCAGTGTTTTAGTATTACTTATAGTGATAGGGGCAGTGGTTGCAGACTCATCTGTCTCTGTCAAAAAATGTATGTATATTCGGTATACTGCATGTGTGATACTGAATCAAAGACTTATATTTCTATGTATTTTACAGGCTCCCCGAGGAAAGACACAGAATGTGAAATGTGTCCCAGTGGGACGTTCTCCAATGTGAGCTCAGACACAGAAACATGTAAACCACACACAGAGTGAGTCCAATCACTCAGGAGGGTCATATTAGATTTAGGCTAAGGCCCCATGTGGCGTCCCGCAGCAAAAAAGCGCTGCGGGAAAAACCATGGCAGTAATGCATGGCAGTTCTTCCCGCAGCGCTTTTGACAGAAAGTTTGCAGAGGTTTCCTCTACGGACTTTCTGCTTCAGTTATACCTGTCGGCAAACCGCCGGCGTTTCCGTAGGTGCAATTGACATTATGCGATTTCCAAAACCACAACGGTTTTAGAAATCACAGCATGTCCGCAGCACATATTTTAAAGCAAAGTGGAGGTGGGATTCGCTAGAATCCCATTCACTTTGTGTGACTGCAAAACTCCACATTTTTTTCCACGGTGTTTCCGCTGCGGGCAAACCTCAGCATTTGCACCAAGTGCCTCCCCGGCCTTAAGCTTTATTCACACTACAATAAATAATAATAATAATTAAAAAAACAGACGTCACAAGGCAGCATTAAATTAATTTCAAGTGGATGGGGGATATTCACATGACACTTATTTTGATGGTCTGTTGTAACAGACCATCAAAATGTAGGTCATGTCCTATTTTTATCTATTTTCACAGATCCCTCCATACACTGGAATGCATGGGGGATCTGTGTAAATGTCTGACCCTCGGCTGCAAGATGGCCATGAAAAATGGACGTTTTTCATGGCAATTTTGCACCACGGTCATGTGAATGTAACCTTAGACCTTATTCAGATGTCTTTATTTCACAAACGTGTGGCATCCGCATTTTCGCAAACACCATACGTATCCATTCATTTCAATGGGGCACATTTATTAAGCTACTTGCACCTTTTTTGGTGTAAATTGTGCTTCTTTGTGATCTTTTTCTGCCCTGCACTTTATTTATGAAGCATTTGCACTTTTTTTCCAGATGTTATGCTGTCCTTGCCACTTTTGTTTTTTGTCTAGAAGAGTGGCATGGCCTAAATGGAGATTTTTCTTCACACTGTATTTATGACTTTATGTACTCCAGTACATGGCCAGGTCAGACAGTATTAAAAAGGAGCAAAGTGCACATACTGTAGCTTAAGGTGCATCTAAACTAAGGCTACATTCATACGACCGTCTTGCACCCGAGGGGCCCCCATTTTCACACATCGCTCATAAATTTATAAATTTGAGTGTATAGAGGGATCCATGAAAACGGACAAAAATGGACATGACGTATATTTTGATGGTCCGTGACAATGGACTGTCAAAATAACAGTCATGTGAATAGCCCCCATTCACTGACATTGAAATTAATTCTGCCATGTGACGTCTGTTAAAAAAACGAACATCACACGGCCATTATTCACTGTCGTGTGAATGTAGCTTAACACGTGCACAACATTTAAAAGGAGGTACGCCTACATCATAAATAGGCACCACAATAAAACTAGTTTAAAAGAAGAGGCGCACCTGAAAAATATGGCCAAAAAAAGGTGCAGACGATAAATAATCCCCAATGTGTTTATTCAGTTCTATGACTGCAGCTGTGCATGTTTAGGTAAATGAAGCCAAAATCATTTCTATGTCAGACACAGGCACCAGTGTGAGCCTAGAATATAAGGAAGTTCTGGCCCAACTGTTGCCTAGTTGTAGTGCAATACATCTTCTGTATGCCCCACCTTGCAGAAAATTATTGTCTACGATTGATGGTTTTGAGCAGCCATAATGGTGGCCATTTAGGTTATTCGCCATTAGAAAAGCATAACAGCATTTTTAACAGCTTGATATAGGAGGATGTCTCGGGGCTATTCGCTGTGGTTTTGTTCTGTTATGAATCTGCTTATTGATTTGTATTTATTTTCCATTTAGTTGTAATAAATTAAATCGAGTGACCACTAGGAGGGGTAACGCTACGGATGATGCTCTGTGTGGGGGACTCAAAAATCTGGATCTTATATCAAAAGTGAACACCACATATAAGACATCTACAAGATATGCAGCTACTTCCCATACTACGACCCCTGACACCACAACTCCTGACACCACGACCTCTGTGACTTTAACTAATACAACCAAAGGTGGCACACATGAGTCAGGTAAGTACCTTATATGCTTCCCCAGTAAGGCTAGGTTCATATCTGTGCACGGGGGACCTGAACGACGAGACCCAGAACGCTAAAACAGCTGTTAACTGCGGACACACGTGGACCCCATAGACTATTTTTATACTGAAACTGGCGGAGAGAAAAGTCCTCCGTGGACTTTTCTCTCCGCCGATTTTCAGTGGTTTCTGCAGTCGAGACTCTGGCGTAGATGTGAACCTAACCTAACAAAAGGATCTATAAAAGAATATGACAGGCTACAAACCTGTACTTCTCTAGTCCTTGTCTCAGCTCGGGAGAGATTACAATTGCATCCAGTGTAGACAATGCTCTGGCTAAACCTCCTGGACCTCAGACTGATACATTGTAGCAAATTAGCATCTTTGCTGTTGATGCCAATTTGTGTTGCTCATAGAGCATTGTTAGACTGGATTTAGCTATGTACAAGTATACTGCCTCTGAATACAAACAAGTCTTCTCATCCACTGAGAGCAAAGAAATATTGTGCAGATGGTGAGGAATAACAATATAAAGGGCATTCGGCAAAATCCAGAGCAACCAATTACAGCTCAGGTTTCAATTCTTACGCTGGAAAAATGAACGCTGAACTGTGATTGGTTGCTATAGGCAACAAAGATAGTTCTTATTTTAGATAGTTTTGTTACTTATGTAAAACCAGTAAATTCTTTTGGGTCTGTGATATGAAAATCATGGCTCTCCACTTGTTATGGAACTACTACTCCCAGCATGTCCTGGCCTCCTTGGCTGCTGAAGAGCTACAGGTTGTTAATTTATACACCATATTTGATGTATTATTCTTTAGATCAAGTAACAAGTATCTTTGGTTCTTTAGTAAAAAAGTGTCACTTGAGGAGATGTAAAATTTCTTGCAGGGAAGTGGAGCATACCATTTGTGATGGCTGCCATCATCTGTGTCACTGCACTCCTCGTTGCCTTCCTCTGCCTTTCCTGGAAGCAGAAGATCTGTAGTCTTAAGCTCTGGAAGAGTAAGTACCAGTAACTGCCCAGGAAGGAGTGGATAATGGGGAAGACGTGAACAGTGAAGGAAACGAATGGGACACAGTCATGAAGTGAAAGATGTTGGTAAAAAGCCACATCTTTAGAGCTTGTGCCTAAAATTGTACCTTTTTAGCCACTTTTGCTGCTCCACACCCTTTCACAACAAGTTGTCGTGGCATGGTTGGGGGCTGGATGACGAGGGGGTGGGGCCTTAATGGGGGTACTCTGACCACAACCAGTTACCCCATATAGGGTAACTTTCTGATCATGAGGGTCTAAACAGTGATCACAAGAACTGGGGTGTTTTGCAGTCCAGTTTAAACAAAAACATTGGCCAGAAATGCGTTCCCCTGCTCTTTTCATTTTAGTGGGGCCACCAGAGATAGCCAAAGTTCAACTTGAGGGGGGCCCACTGAAATGAACAGAACGGGGGCATGCATTTCTGACTACTGCCTCTGTTCAAGCTGGGGTGCAAAACACCCCTGTTCTCATGATCAGTGGGGTCCTAGAGCCCAAAGGTTGGACTCCCACTGACAAGAAAGTTAACTCGTTTTGGCTGCAATACCCTGTTAACTACTTTAAAATAGTTATGGTTACTTATGCCAGAAAACTATTATAACTTGCAGGAGTAAAATTCAGTTTCTGTCACATCTTATTAGGTGTGGCACTATTATTAACAGGTCTCTGCCTCTTAATAATTGGAGCACAGATTAAGACCAATGTCTAAACCACCATTCTTAATGAACGTGCCCCACTATCTTTCAGTATTTTCCAGCAGTTGGAAACCGATTGACTCCCACAGTATATATACAGTAAATGCGATTAAGGCCTAATTCACATGTCCGCATATATATCCATTAATTTTGATGTATTTATTGAAACGTCCGTCTAGTCTATGGAGGCACGTTTCTTCTTTCTTTTTTTTTGCCAATGCATTGTACCAATGAACCACAGACAGCACACCATTTACAAATAAGCAGGGTGGGGTGCTGTGTGTGATCACATATCCACAAAATGCGGACATGTAAATAAGGCCTAATAGATATTTTTAACTTTTTTTTTTTTTTTTTTTTTTTTTGTAGATTTCATCCAACCTGAGCTCCCTCGGGTAAGTATATTTCATAAGGTTCCTATCTAATAACATGGTTTTATTCTGTTATGTTTAGTGAATGGCCAGAGGGAGCAGACCCTGACCAGGGATTTAAAGGATACCAAAGACAATTCTTGTGTCATCTCCTACCCCTTGAGGACCTGCACTTGACATAACATATCAAATTAAGGGAAGGTTCACACTACCGTTATTCAGTGTCCATTGCGCTCTTTCATCACAGGATCCCGATCCATCAGATGTCTGTATACCCTAATGTAAAAAAAAAAAAAAAAACACAACTGAAACTTTCTTCCGTCATGTTTTACTTTTCTGATGGAAGAAAAAGTCCTGCCAAAACTAAAACTAAACAAACAAGACAGAAGACAACATCCATCATGTTGTTCACATTAGAGTCAATGGGAACAGACCTAGACAGAGGGGGCTCTGTCTGTGTCCATTACTTTGCTACAGTTAATGTCTGTTGTTGTCATCCAATGAGGGTTATAATGGTAGTCTGAACGTAGCCTTACTAATGAAAATGTGTCACAATCATTGCAATTCAAAGAAAAAAAAACTGGTGTACATGACTTGCATTATATTGAATATATGTTTTTGATACTTGAAGTGTGGATTATCAGGATAGGGGCGCTTCCTAAAATGCACCATTGTGAAAATAAGCACCAATTTTGCTTCATGAAATTGCACCTTACACTATACCGTTTTTCATTAAGACTTACCCACTTATCACACAAAGTAGAAAGAGTTCCAAATAAATAATAAATGGTGTATTTTATTAGAAAATTGCCCAATTTGATCAGTTTTGCTACAAGTATTTCTCTGACCTCAATTTTGCTAATCATGGCCATAGAACCACATTTTTGGATGCAGGATTTATGGTCTGTTATTTTGTTTGGGGTACATAGGCTCCCTTCACAACTACATCTAGCTTTAACTATTAAGATTATGTCCTCACTTTATTATGTGGGAAATTTAATACAGTTTATTTTTTCTCTGTTGTCCCAAAGAGGACATTGATAACAAACATGGTGGAAAATAACAAAAAGAATCTACCGCAAAAGGAGAATATAACCGCTGAGATTTACCAGATGATAAAGGGTACACAGAATGACAGGACAATGGAGGATAAGCCTGAAATGCAGCCAGGAAGAGATCAAATGAACAATAGGATTGGTGAGAACAATCTCATATCTACCTCTTGTATATCTCTCTCATAGCTGTCTACCTCTACCATAGCTATCCTTCTTTGTAGGATCTATCCTATGCAATCCCATCCCAATCCAAATCTCTGACATGCATTACAGATATATCCATGCATCTATTGTTTTCCTTTACCAGAAAAGATCTACATCATGAATGCCGACACTGTCCTTGTGGGCTCAGTATCAGAAGTTCCTACTCGCTGGAGATCTGTGACGACAGAATGTGACAGTCAAGAGAGTTCTCTCCTGGCATCACACTACCCAGAGCAGGAATCCAGCAAGTTATCAGCAAATGACCTTATGATTTCTATAGAAGAAGAAGAGAGAGAGTCCTGCACAGCCAAAGCCATACTGGAAGTGTGAGGCTGGTACCTAAATGCATAACTTTGGCAACGTTCTATGACTTATGGTATGGTGGCAATAGTCTGATGCCTACAGAATCTGTGACTCTGTCGGAAAGTGAATAGGATCATGGGGTATACACTGAACATTTGAGCAGTGACCGTGAGCTGTCAGATACTGTATTACATGGGGAACAATGATCACTGACTACAAGGTACCGCATAAGAATGAACTATGATTGCAGGAGAACAAGAGAAATCAGGATTGTCATAAGACTGTACAAGATGGTGACACACATGAATACGAGGGCGCCATCTTCATTGTAAAAACATGAGAAACTGATTGTATATGTCCTCCCTCTGTACATCGTGAAAGCTTTGTGCATTGTGACTGTTACTTTATGGTTTATTCAAGGGAGCAATGGCCATGAAACTTTTTTCCCCATCTGGAAAGAAGAGTTAGAATAAACCCCCCCAACCTTTTAAAACCATCTTTCTCTACACAGTCATGTAACACCTAAGCAGAGAAATAAAAAAATGAAGAGTGAAAAAGTTTAAAAACTAACATTGAAACATGTTTCCTTAAATGCGTTTTCTAAACTTCACATGGTCAGAAGCACATTAGGCTAAGGCCCCACTCAACAAATCCCTTTCCTCTGCAGACTTTCTGCTTCTATTATACCTATATGAAAACACCAGTATTTCTGTAGGTACGGTGGGTATGGAAAGTATTCAGACCCGTTTAAATTTTTCACTCTTTGTTTCATTGCAGCCATTTGCTAAAAGCAAAAAAGGTCATTTTATTTCTCATTAATGTACACTCCGCACCCCATCTTGACAGAAAAAAAAACAGAAATGTAGATATTTTTGCAAATTTATTAAAAAAGAAAAACTGAAATATCACATGGTCAGAAGTATTCAGACCCTTTGCTGTGACACTCATATTTAACTCACATGCTGTCCATTTCCTTCTGATCCTCCTTGAGATGGTTCTACTCCTTCATTGGAGGTCAGCTGTGTTTAATTAAACTGATTGGACTTGATTAGGAAAGGCACACACCTGTCTATATAAGACCTCACAGCTCACAGTGCATGTCAGAGCAAAAGAGAATCATGAGGTCAAAGGAACTGCCCAAGGAGCTCAGAGACAGAATTGTGGCAAAGCACAGATCTGGCCAAGGTTACAAAAGAATTTCTGCAGCACTCAAGGTTCCTAAGAGCACAGTGGCCTCCATAATCCTTAAATGGAAGAAGTTAGGGACGACCAGAACTCTTCCTAGACCTGGCCGTCCAGCCAAACTGAGAAATCGTGGGAGAAGAGCCTTGGTGAGAGAGGTAAAGAAGAACCTAAAGATCACTGTGGCTGAACTCCAGAGATACAGTTTGGAGATGGGAGAAATTTCCACAGTCAACTATCACTGCAGCCCTCCACCAGTCAGAGCTTTATGGCAGAGTGGTCCGAAGGAAGCCTCTCCTCAGTGCAAGACATATGAAAACCCGCATAGAGTTTGCCAAAAAACACATGAAGGACTCCCAGACTATGAGAAATAAGATTCTCTGGTCTGATGAGACGAAGAATGAACTTTCTGGCGTTAATTCTAAGCGGTATCTGTGAAGAAAACCAGGCACTGCTCCTCACCTGCCCAATACAATCCCAACAGTGAAACATGTTGGTGGCAGCATCATGCTATGGGGGTGTTTTTCAGCTGCAGGGACAGGACGAGTGGTTGCAATTGAAGGAAATATGAATGCAGCCAAGTACAGAGATATCCTGGAAGAAAACCTCTTCCAGAGTGCTCTGGACCTCAGACTGGGCCAAAGGTTCACCTTCCAACAAGACAATGACCCTAAGCACACAGCTAAAATAACAAAGGAGTGGCTTCGGAACAACTCTGTGACCATTCTTGACTGGCCCAGCCAGAGCCCTGACCTCAACCCAATTGAGCATCTCTGGAGAGACCTGAAAATGGCTGTCCACCAATGTTCACCATCCAACCTGACGAAACTGGAGAGGATCTGCAAGGAAGAATGGCAGAGGATCCCCAAATCTAGAAGACTCATGGCTGGACCAGCTCAAAAGGGTGCTTCTACTCAATACTGAGCAAAGGGTCTGAATACTTATGACCATGTGATATTTCAGTTTTTCTTTTTTTAATAAATTTGCAAAAATATGTACATTTCTGTTTTTTTTCTGTCAAGATGGGGTGCTGAGTGTACATTAATGAGAAATAAAATGAACTTTTTTGCTTTTAGCAAATGGCTGCAATGAAACAGAGTGAAAAATTTAAAGGGTTCTGAATACTTTCCGTACCCACTGTATAATTGACATGTTACGATTTGCAAAAACACAAGCATTTTTGAAATCACAACATTTCCGCTGCAGATTTTTTTCTGCAATGTGTGGATGGGATTAGCCAGATTCCAACCCACTTTGCAGTTAATGTAAAATTCAGCGTTTTTTGCCACATTTTCACAACGTGGGGCCCCGGCCTAAAGGGATTTTCCCATGAACATAACAATATTTATATTTGTAGACATTTAAAAGTTAAATATTTTTGCAAGTATAAATAATTTAAAGTTTTGCCTGATCGTTTTCAGGGACACCCTGACCAAATAAAAATGAATGGGTCTTTTTTTAACTGATATAAAAAGCATTGACGCCCATTTTACATCCATTAAAAACGGATCAGTGAGTTGGGTAAAAAAAGAAAGAACAATGAAATGCCTCAGTTTTTTTAATTGACAGTTAAAACTGATGTGAACGGATGACACTCGGCCATTAAAAACAGAACAGAATGGATGCAAAATGGCTGTTAAAAATAGATGCTTAGGTCCATTTTTAATGACTATTAGAGCTGTCAAAAACTTCACAGTGGAGTGTATAAGGCCTTAGTGGTGGTAGCCATTCATCTTGATAGGTTGCCAATGTATACAACCATGAATGCAGGAACTTCCTTATTTCCTCATTTCCTTATTGTGGCTGGATTATCTTCTCATGTGCACTATCCCTAATTGATAACCTGGCTAAGGAAATCATGGCTGAGTTTTTGACATTCATGGTCATATCCATTGGCAACCAATTAAGACTACAGACTGTGACCACTAAGATGAGAGAAAAAATTATATTTACAAAAATATTTAATTTTTAGTGGTCTACAAATTTAAATGCGGTTATGTTCCTGGGAAAGCCCCAGCTTTCAGCAGGAGCCCTGTATTTCATCGGACTTTCTAGGGTAATTGTATCCTTTAAAAAAAAAAAAAAAAAAGCCATTTGTAAAGTCAGACCCTAGGTGCTCAGTCAGTGTCAGTGTAGCTTACATTTTGCTGCTGTTTCACTGGTGCATCAGGGTGGTTACAAGTAATCGTTGATTGTAATGTCAATCTGTATTCCCTTAGTCCAGACAGCAGCACAATATGGGGTATCTCTGCCCCTGTGTGTTATTTAGGACAGGTGGAACCTTTAATTAGCACCAAAAAGGTGCCTCCTACTAGCCCTATAAGAGGGCACAAGAGACCTCCCTCCACTGTGTAAATTATAAAGTAACAGGAAACAAGCTTCTAGGGAGGGAAGCCTTGTGCTGCTGTCTGGACTAAGGGAATACAGATTGACATTACAATCAATGATTCCCCTTACGTCTGACAGCAGCACAATATGGGGAGATAGCAAGTAATTCCCGTAGGGAGGGTTTCCTCGCCTTACAACGTCAAGGACTGACTGACCAAAGGCAGTTGTCTGGAAACTGCGGATGTCCAATGATAATGTTTAACAAAAGGTCAACTGAGATGACTATGATGCAGCCGCACAAATCTGGTCCAATGGTAAGGACCGCTACTCAGCCAAAGAAGTCGACAACCCAGGTCGAGTGGCCGTAGAAAGACTGGAGGGAATAACTCCTGAATAAGAAAGGAAGACTTAATTGTCTCCTTGATCCATGTGGATAGAGTAGGCTTGGAAGCCTTGAGGCCTCTGTTTTTACACTGCATATCAATTAGTAGGCTTTCGGCCATCTTAAGCGGTTGAGTGTGGAATAGGTAAATCCACAGACACCTTACCACATCTAAGGTGATGAGCTTTTCTTCCTCCTCAGAGGTTGGAGAGGGGAAAAACACAGGTAACGAAATTAGCTGATTGCTATTATAGTATGAGGGGACCTTAGGGATAAACCCAGGCAAACCTAAGGTGCACCCTATCTGCAAAAACAAAATGTACGGTTCTCTAGAAGAGAGGGCCTGGAGTACCCCTACTCTTTGGCAGATATAATAGCCAACAAAAACGTGGTTTGTAGGCTAAATATTTTATCCCCGTAGTCTCCAAGGGTCCAAATGGAGGACCGCACAGGCCTGTAATGACTACCGCAAGGTCCCACTGGGGATGATACTGAGGGCTTTAGCCTCATTGCCCCTTTAAGGAACCTTGCAACCAGAGGATCCTGAGACAGACGTCTGTTCAAATGAGCGGAGAGGGCCGCAATCTGCACTTTCAAAGTGGCAGGGGCAAGGCCCTTATCCAAACCGTCCTGAAGAAAATATCAGCCGTTGAAGGTTCTAGATTATTAATACCCTTCTTGGAGCACCACTCCATGAAAATCTTGGCTGTCCTCTGGTAGTTCTTATTGGTAGATTCTGCTCTTGCAGAATAAAGGGTCTTCAGGACGGCTTGACAGTCCTCTATCCTGCTGTAGGGACTGCTCAACCTCCAGGCTGTCAGGTTGAATCTCCAGAGATCCTGGTACTTCAGAGATCCTTGGGAAACCAGGTTCTGGATGGGGGGAAGCCTCCAATATATCCCTCGACTCATCTCCATGAGTTGGGAAAAACCAAGCTCTTTTTGGCCAGAAAGGAATGATGGCTATCACAGAGACTTGGTCCTGTCTGATTTTCATTAATACCTTTGGTATTATTGGAATTGGAGGGAAGATGTATGCCAGCCTGGACCTCCAAGGGATGGACAGGGCATCCACTGCCAAGGGATTGTCCTCCTGGTAAAGGGAACAGAACTTCTCCACCTTGGCGTTGAGTCGGGTTGCCATGAGGTCTATTTCTGGAAGACCCCTGTTCAGGGTAATCTGATGAAAGACTTCTGGATTGAGTGACCATTCTCCTGATACGGCATAACCCCGACTCAACCGATCCGCTACTATGTTCAGGGAGCCCTTGATGTGAACTGCGGATAAATGGGTTAGATTTTTCTCTGCCCATGTAAATATCAGATCTGCCTCCCTAAGGAGGGTTGGTGATCTGGTGCCTCCCTGTCTGTTCACGTACAGCACTGTGGTCATGTTGTCTGACCGGATTTTGACTGCTCTTCCCTGGGAAGAGGCAAGCAATAGAGTAAGGCACGATATACGGCTCTGAGCTCCTTCCAGTTGGACGAGGTCCTTTTTTCAGGAGCGCTCCAGACTCCCTTTATGGAGTTTTCGTCCAATGGGCTCCCCATCCCGAGAGGGATGCATCTGTAGTCAACAGGGTCCAAGAAGGTTGGACCGTGGACCTTCCGTCTTTCAGGTGCAACCACCACTTGAGGGAAAAAGACGGGTCCTGGGGGAGAGTCGAATCTTCTTGCTGAATGTAAGAAGGGAGCGATCCCAAGCCTCTAGTAACTCCTTCTGGAGGGGACGTAAGTGCCACAAGGCCCATGGGACTGCCTCCACTGAGGAAGACATCAAGCCCAGGATCTTCATCAATGTTCTGATGGAGGCTATCGGCTTTTGAAGAGGTGCCGGACTGCCGCAACCAGCTTCTCCTTCCTTGCTGGTGTCAAGGAGATTTGCAGGCGGACTGAATCTAGGAAGTAGTTTTCTCAGAGGAAACTTCCTTCGAGTTGAAGGGATCGTTTTTGACGTCTCCCAATTTATAAGCCATCACAGACTCTGAAGGCTGTCTGTAGGTACTGGAGCAGAACAGACTCTGACTGGGCCTTTATCAACCAGTCGTCTAGATAAGGCACCAAGAATATCCCCTGAAGCCTGAGGGCGGCCGTTATGGGGGCCACTACCTTTGTAAAGGTGTGGGAAGCAGAGGAGATCCCGAAGGGTAGTGCTGTGAATTGAAAGTGCTTCCTGTGGCCGGAAACTACTACGGCAATCCTTAGAAAAAAACCTTCTGTGTGGAGGTAAATAGAAATATGCAAATAGGCGTCTTTTATATCCAAAGTCACAAAAAACATCGCCTTAGAGGAGAAAGGTGGTGACAGATTTAATGGTTTTCCTATGGAAGCGCTTCTTTTTGATGAAGCGGTTGAGGTACCTTAAGTCTATGATCATTCTCCACTTGTCTGCCGGTTTTGGCATCAGGAAGACGGGAGAATAGACACTGGATCCTTCTTCTAGAGAAGGGACTTCCACCAGGGCTCCCTTGTGAATGTACTCTCGGATGAAGCATTCCAGGGAGGCTGCGAGTTAACACAAACCGATCCTGAGGAGGACGGAGGAACTTCATTGCATAACCTCTTTGGATTACCTACCGGACCCATGGGTCTCGAATTTTTCCCTGCCCGCAGTTGAGAAAGTGGGAGACACGACCTCCGACAGGAATCTCGGTCACAGGAAAACTGCTTCTGATGTCAAAAGCTAGGCTTGACTTTTTTATCATCAAACTTCGGAATCTCCAGCCGGCGCCTCTAGAGGAATAACTAGAGCCTCTCTGGACTGCCTTCCACGACGAGGCGGATAGCCTCTACCACGGCCAGAGCCAGACCTACCTCTGAAGGCCTGGGGTAAAGGTTTACCCTTCTTGTCGGCCAAGCCCTCTAGGATCTCGTCTAGGGCACAGCCAAAGACTCTACCCGGCTCAAAGGGTAATGCGCACAAATTATACTTTGAGGGGAACACATCTCTCCAAGGTTTTAACCATAGAGGTCTTCCTGCTGCAGTGTTCTTGGTAAGTGCCAGGGATTTGGCCGCCAGCCTTAATTGATGGTGGGAGGCTTCCGATAAATATTCAGCTGCCAGGGAAACTGAGCCTAGAAATCCTAGCAGCTCGTCTCTGGAGACTCCAGAGTCGGTCACTTTCGAGGTGGACCAGGTCAGTACATAATTTGGCCGACACTTTACAGGACGCAACCGCCACAGCGGTCTTGGGCGAGGCAGCTGAATAAGCCTTCTTGAAGGTATTGTCAAAGTGCCTGCCATGGCGTCGTGCAGATTTGCTCCATCATCTGATGGTACCTTAGTGCGGCAGGACAGTTTAGCCACCGCCATATCCACCTTGGGAGGAGGACCCCATTGATCCCATTGAGCAACTGGGAATAAAGCGCTGAACCTCCTAGGAACCACAAGAGGTTTTTCAGGACTTCTCCACTCTGAGGACATTAATTTTTGTAATGTCTGGTCCACTTGGAAGACCCTAGGCCCTCTATAGGTGGACGCGGAGGCTTCCCCGTCAACATCACGATCCTTAGACCGGATGGACTTCAGCAGCCAGCTTAATTTTTCGAGTGGAAGCACGGCCTGCTGGGATCTTCAGTGGAATTGTCAGATGAGAGTGTCTCGTCCACTATCTGATAATCTTCATCAGAGATCCGTAAGGAAGATTGTGTCTCAATCTGCGGTCTCTTGGCAATCTGGGCGATGGAAGAACGAATCTCCTTTAAGAGACTCCTCATAAAGTCCTTTACCCAAGTAACAACCTCTTATAGAAGGTACTTCCGGCAGGGTCCGCGACACTGGTGACAGCGGGTAAAATCATAGCCGTCAGGTAAAGGGGTATTGCAATCCAAACACATTAGGTGTTTCAAGTTTAGAGGAATTTTTCCTCCTAAGCGCATCGCCATTACGTGCTGCAAAAGATGACATCTGAAACATCAAACAGCCACGTGACACTGAAACAGGGAAGATCGCCAAGCATCGCATAAAAACCCAAGGGGTACCTCTTTTTGTTTTTTTTTTTTTTTTTTTTTTTTTGAATCGGTCACTTGAAGAGAAAAAAAACCGTCAGAAAAAAACCAGCCACCGCAACCCGCAGCAGAGGAGCTAGAAACCACTCACTCAACAAATAAAGGACTGCATTCAGACCTTTTAAATGTAATCCAGCAGCGAGGGGAGGAAGCCAACAAAGAAACATTTATACAGCACCAAAACAAGTCAAACGCCATACTGGAACATAGAGGAGCATAAGCCTAAGCCAGAGGCTCAAAATACAAGCAGCAAAAATCAATTCTATATTTTGCCTTTAAATTTTAAATTTCCAAACTTACCGCACTTTTTCCGAGAAAGGCTTCCTTCCCCTGGGAACACGGAACCGGAGAAAAGTTCCGGCCGAGGAGGTTCCCCGCTTACTTCCGGGATCGCGCTGCCTGCAGATGGATGCCGGATAACGCTGCGCTGCGGTGCGAAGGCCCGAAGGACCGGCGGTTTTTTCTTTGGGACCGAGGTACCCCAAGAAGGTAAGCCAGGAGTAACTAAAACTCCTAGCAATGGGAGGTCACAAGAGACCTCCGTCCACCTGTTCCACACAAGACAGAAAAAAACACAGTGGAGGGAGGTCTCTTGTGCCCTCTTATAGGGCTAGTAGGAGGCACCTTTTTGGTGCTAATTAAAGGTTCCACCTGTCCTAAACAACACACAGGGGCAGAGATACCCCATATTGTGCTGCTGTCGGACGTAAGGGGAATGCATGTTTGTCACTTCCACCCTTAGGCTACATGCACACGGCTGTGTGCAGTCTGCGGGTCAGTAAAAATGTCTTGGTATCTGCATGTCGTCCGTGGTTTTTACTGACCCATACATTGAAAATTAATTGACAGAGCCGCAAGTACGGACAGGTGTAGGACTTGCTCCATAATTTGCGGCTCTTCAATTCAGGCTGGACCCACAGCTGCAAAAACTACGGCTGTGTGTATGGACCTATTGAAATGTATGGGTCCGTAATTTTGCGGATAAAAAGTACAGTTGTGTGCATGAGGCATTACTGTTTCCCTTACGTCCCACAGCAGCATAATATGGGGTATTTCTGCCCCTGTGTGTTGATAGGACAGGTGGAATTTTTAATTAGCATAATTTATGTATGACTATGTTACCCTATAAAAGGGCCAAAAAGACCTTCCCCCCTTGTGTTTTTTTCTGTCCTGTGTGGTGGGACAGGTGGAGGGCCTAGTCAAATTTTCAACCTTTACCCTGTGAAGGTTTATTTCAGTGGAACATGCAGCTGTGGTTGTATGCCGCATGTTCAGAAATCTGTGCTGCAGGCCACTTGTGCGGCCTTGATGTGGAGCATTGCCATTTCACTTACCTTTTTTGTGCCTATCCAAGCTTTCAACCTTCATTCTGTGAAATAGTACTTGCAGCTGTTGTTGCATGCCACATGTTCAAAGACCTGTGGTGCAGGCCACTTGTGTGGCTTTGATGTGGTACAAGCTCCGCGGCCACCAGTAGTAACGTCGGTCACTTTGCTTCAGAACCTTTAATGCGTACCGGTTTTCCGGGGACTGAATTCTCGGACGGACCTTCCTCCTTTTTGCACGTTTATATTTGCTGAGCCTTCTTTCTGGCATCGGTCTGTATATTTTTAGATTAATTCTTTGTAAGCAAGGAATTAAGGTTTGCAAAGTTGCAGGGGAGAGGGGTTTTTGTGGTGCACTACTTGCTCATTGCTCCTCCCCTCCTATAGAAGCCATCTCAGTGCAGGAGATGGCTTGTCTCTTAATGAGGAAGGCCTCTTACTCCACTTGGATTACTGATGCTGCTGTTTCAGCTCTGGGCGGCACGGTGGCTCAGTGGGTAGCGCTGCCCAGAGTTCAAATCCTGTAAGGAGTTTAAAAAAAAAAAAAAAGTGGCCTAATTTGTGTGGATTGTACACACTGTGAGCATGAAATGAGTCATACTCTTTCACTAATCTCCAAGAGGACTTCCATGTGATTGATGAGATGCTCATTGGATGATGATACCTTGGAAAATTCCAGCAGACCTCTTTCCTATAGCGAAGATACATAGGCTGCTGAAGTCCATCCGATCAAGGGACCGAGATGTTGATGGGGAAGCCCTCCACTTCCACCAATAGGGGGCCTAGGGCCTTCCAAGTGGTCGTAACACTGATAAGCTCATGCTATTGGAGTGCAAACATCTTGAAAGAGCCACTATTTTAACCCCTTAACGACATTGGACGTACTATTACGTCCTGTGCGCTTGGTAGTTCACGCAACAGGGCGTAATAATACGCCCTGGGGGAGGCCGCCCGCTCACTATCTGAGCGGGTGGCATCGGAACCGGGTGTTAGCTGTAACTGACAGCTAACACCCTGCTCCATATTCCCCGGTCGGAACTTAGTTCCGATCAGAGGTTTTAACCCCTTGGATGCCGCGGTCAAACATGACCATGGCATCCAAGGGGTTCCGCCATGTTGCCGCTCCCCTCGGCACCCCCGGCGGCGAGATCGGGGGGGTGCCGATATCTATAATCTGCAGCCCGGGGTCTGCCCAGTGACCTCAGGCTGCCTGGAGACCCCACTACCTGGTTGATCCTGCTGAGACCTACGGAAGTGAGCGCTATGCGTCTGTACAGCCTCATTTCCTGTATAGACTGCAAGACACTTGTATGCTCGTGTCTTTCAGTCTACAGTGCTGAGCCAGCAATCAAAGCATTGCTGGCTCAGGTGTCCTAATTGGACACATGAAAAAATAAAAAAAAGTGAAAAAAAATAAAATAAAATGTTTGAAAAAAATTAATAAAAGAATAAAGCCCCCAAAATTCCCTTTTCCTATATAAAATTAATTATATAAAAAAAACCCTAAAAATTAATAAAAACAATGCATATTTGGTATCGCCACATCCGTAACAACCTGTACAATAAAACTGAAACAATATTTAACGTACACGGTGAACATCGGTAAAAAAAAAACGGAAAAAACTCGCCAAAAGTAATGATTTTTCGCCATCTCACCTTACAAAATATGCCATAAAAAGTGATCAAAAAGTCATATGTACCCCAAAACTGTACCAATAAAAAGCACAGGTTGTCCTGCAAAAAATAAGCCCTCAACCAGCTCTGTAAACCGCAAAATAAAAATGTTACGCATCTCAGAAGATGGCGATGCAAAAACAATTAATTTATGTCCCCAAATGGGTTTTTGTTCTGCAAAATTAGTATTGCATAAAAAAAAACAGTATAAATGAGGTATCTCTGTAATCGTACCGACCCGTAGAATAAAGGTAACATGTTACTTATGCTTTATGCTGCATGTTGAAAAACTTAAAAGGTAAAACGCAGTGCCAGAATTGATGGGTTTTTTTTTTTTAATCCAACAAGAGTTAATAAAATTTATTCAATAAGTTATAGGCACCCAAAGATGATGTCTTTACAAAATACATCTCACCCCGCAAACAACAAGCCCTCATATGGCTACATCACCAGAAAAATAAAGAAAATATAGCTCATACAATGTGAAGACAAAAACCCCAAAAATCGCCAAATCATTAGAACATAACTGGCTGCATCAGGAAGGGAATGTATAAGCTGTGCGAACGTATATCAGGGGACAATCCAGATTTAGAGCTTATGAGGGAAAATAAACCAGAAGTGACCCCCAGAGTGACCTCCCCAATAATAGGAACTAATGGGGAAATAGTAGGGAATTTGGTGTTCCCAATGTACTCCGCACAGCTTACCTATTCACTTTTCCCCATCTGCTGTGTATTCACGTCTGGGATACTAATGCTCACTACACACCTTGATAAATTCTTTGAGGGGTGCAGTTTTCAAAATGGGGTCACTCCTTTGGGGAATCCACTGTTATGGTACCTTACAGGCTCTGAAAACATGACATGGCGTCCAGATACCAAACATCTGAATCTGCACTCCAAAAGCCACATAGCGCTCCTTCCCTTCTGTGCCCTGCTGTGTGCCCAAACTGCAGTTTATGCCCTGGTGTACCCAGGATAATGTACATAATGTCATATGTGGGTATAAACTGCTGTATGTACACAGCTGGGCACAGACTTGGACGGTTTGGTTTTTGCACGCCATGCAGAGCTGAAACGCCAGTAAAGTGGAATCTCCTGACATGTGACCCCATTTTGAAAACTTCACTCCTGAAGGAATTTATCCAGGGGTACAGTGAGCATTTTTATCCCCCAAGTGTTGCTATAATTTATTATCCATAATTGAATATACAGCTGTTTGTCAACTGTGAAAATGACAATTTTTCCAGGAATACATCATTTCAGTGCGTAATATGTTGTGTCCGGCTTGTATCAGAGATAAACGCTCCAAAAGCTGTTGTGCCCGGGATCCCCGATTAACAGTTTTTGGATTGTGTGTCTCTGCAGACATAAGCTGGGCACAACATATCGGGCACTGAAATGGCGTATCTCTGGAAAAATGTTATTTTTAACTTTTCATTATCATCTGCGCATTTATGTCTGGAAAGTAAAAGAATGCAACACTTAAGGGTTAATAATGCTCGCTGCACCACTTGATAAATCCCTTGAAGGGTGTAGTTTCCAAAATGGGGTCACAAGTCTGCGGATTCCACTTTACTGGCAATTCTTGGGCTCTGCAAAAGTGACATAGTGTCCAAAAACCAAACTGTGCTCTAAAAACCAAAATAGCGCTCCTTCCCTTCTGTGCCCGGCTGTTCCCAAACAGCAGTTTATACCACATATGGCATTAAGTACGTTATCCTGGGTACACCAGTGTCATACATGTGGGCATAAACTGCCATTTGGGCACACAGCAGGGTGCAGATGTGAAGGAGCACTATGTACTTTTGGAGCGCAGATTTAGATTGTTGGTTTTTGGACGCCATGTCACATTTGCAGAGACCCTAAAATTGCCCCTACAAAATGGGGGTCACTTCTTGGAGAATTCCAGTTTACTGGCACCTCCAGGGCTCTGCAAAAATAACATGGCGACCAGAAAGTCCCTCTAAATCTGTACTCCAAAAGCTAAAAAAACACAGTGCTCCTTCCTTTCTGAGCCCTGCTGTGTTCCCAAGCAGCAGGTTACACCCACATATATAATTTTTTTCCCCGGGATAGCCCACTTAATAGTTTTAGGAGTGCATGTCTCTGATGCCACAAAGTGGCCACAACATATTCTGAAATTGGATATTTCTTCAAAAACTTCAATTTTCACTTTGTACATTAATTTTTGGGAAGCATTTTTAGGCTTAAAATGATAATACCCCTTGATACATTCCTTGAGGGGTATAGTTTCTAAAATGGGGTCCCTTTTGAGGGGTTTCCATTGTATTGGTACTTTAGGGGCTCTGCAAATGCGACATGGCACCTGAAAACTATTCCAGCCACATCTGCCCTCCTAAAGCTAAATAGCGCTCTTTCCATTCTGAGCCCCACCATGTACCCATACAGCAGATTATAACCACATATGAGGCATTTCTGTGTTCAGAAGAAATTGTGTAACAAACTGTGGGGAGCTTTTTCTTGTTTAACCACTTGCAAAAATTAAAAATATGTCGCTAAATGGACGGTTTATTGGAAAAAAAGTAATTTTTCATTTTTAAGTCCCAATGATAATAAAATCTGTGAAACAGCTGTGAGGTCAAAATGCTCACTATACCCCTAGATAAATTCTATAAGGGGTGTAATTTCCAAAATGGGGTAACTTTTGGGAGTTTCCATTGTATTGGTAGTTTAGGGGCTCTGCAAATGCGACATGGCACCCGAAAACTATTTCAGCAAAATCTGCCCTCCAAAACCTAAATAGTGCTCTTTCCATTCTGAGCTCCACCATGTACCCAAACAGCAGATTACAACCACATATGGGGCATTTCTGTGTTCAGGAGAAATTGTGTAACAAACTTTGGGGAGCTTTTTCTCCTTTGTCCTCTTGTGAAAATGAAAAATTTGGGGCTAAATTGACAGTTTATTGGAAAAAAAGTAATTTTTCATTTTCATGTCCCAATGTTAATAAAATCTGTGAAACAGCTGTGGGGTCAAAATGCTCACTATACCCCTTGACATGTTCTGTGAGGGGTGTGGTTTCCAAAATGGGGTCACTTTTAGGGGGTTTCCACTGTTTTGGTACTTTGGGGGCTTTGCAAATGCAACATGGCACCTGAAAACTATTCCAGCAAAATCTGCCGTACAAAAGCAAAATAGCGCTCTTTCCATTCCGAGCCCCACCATGTACCCATTCAGCAGTTTATGACCACATATGGGGTATTGCTGTGTTCAGGAGAAATTGTTTAACAAACTGTTTGGTCCTTTTTCTCCTTTAACCCCTTGTAAAAATGAAAACTTTGGGGATAAAGTGATGTTTTAGTAATTTTTCATTTATACATCCCAATGTTAGTAAAATCTGTGAAACAGCTGTGGGGTCAAAATGCTCACTATACCCCTTGATGAATTCTGTGAGGAGTGTAGTTTCCAAAATGGGGTCACTTTTAGGGAGTTTCCATAGTTTTGGTACTCTAGGGGCTTTGCAAATGAGAAATGGCACCTAAAAACTATTCCAGCAAAATCTGCTTTTCAAACGCCCAGTATCGCTCCTTCCCTTCTGTGCGCTGCCGAATGCCCAAACATCAGTTTACACCCATGAAATGTCTAAATTTAACCTCGATATCGTTTTAATTCTTGTGAAATGCTTAAATGGTTAACAAACTTCCCAAATGCTATTTTGAATTATTTCAGGGGTGCAGTTTTGGAAATGGGGTGATTTATGGGGGGTTTCTAATATATAGGCCTTTATAATCCCCTTCAGAACTGAAGTGGTCCCTAAAAAAATTTGTTTTTGGAAATTTTCTTGTAAATCTGGAAAATCGCTGTTATACTTGTAAGCCTTCTAACATCCAAAATAAATTAAAGTACGATTTAAAAGATTATGTCAATATAAAGCAGAGATATGGTAGATAATATTTATTAATGTATTTGGGTGGTATGACTATCTGTCTGAAAAGCAGAGAATTTCACATTTTGAAAATTGTGATTTTTTTTTCCAAATTTCCATCAAATATCCTATTTTTTTATAAATAAATACAAAAATATCGATTAGTGTTTACCACTAACATGAAGTACAATGTGTCACGAGAAAACAATCTCAAAATCACTTGTGTAAGTTAAAGCGTCTCAAAGTTCTTGCCACATAAAGTGACACATGTCATTTTTGAAAAACAAGGCCTGGTCCTTAACGCACTATTGCGCTGTGTCCTTAAGGGGTTAACCAGGAGGTTAAAGCCTTATTTCCTATTGTGGAATCCCAGTTGGACCGATGGGTCCCCTCCTAAAGTCGATATGACAGTAGCCAAATTGTCCCGCCGTACGATGGTCCCGGCGGATGATGGCTCCAACCTCCAGGACCCTATGCACAGGCGCATGGAATGCAACTTCAGAAAGGCTTATTCTGTGGCCTTTGCTCAGTCCTCGGTAGCCATTGCCTCTAATGACGTATAAAACAAGTTGCGCTCTGATCTAGCCCAAACTAGAGAGGGACTTTGACTCTAGAGTCCAGAGATTACCTCTTATCATTTTTGAGCTCAGTCTCTATCCGAGGCCTCCCAACATCAGCTTAAGATGGACAAAAAATCTATGGCCCTCTCCACTGCAGCCAGAAGGCCGTTATGGGTAAAACCCTGGAGAGTTGATATCACCTCCAAGTATAACTTGTATTCCCTGCTTTGAGCTGGGTAAACCTTTCAGCAGAGGCCTGGATGAGATCATGGAGGGTCTAGCCGACAAGATGGGTAAGAGACTACCTCAATCTTTTAGAGGCAGATCAAGACCTCCTGGCTGGATCACTGGGTCAGAGGTTATCAGCCTCAGTCTAGACCTCAGTTCCAGAGGCATTCTAGATACCAGTCTTTGGGTTCTGGACGGAAATTCCCCAAAGAAGGGGACAAGAAGAAGCCTAACTTTTGATGACAGCTATTTTCTTCCTGTGGCAGAGACTCCTACAAGGGGGTCTTGAAAGACGTCCCCCCTCTGATGTAGGATTCGGTGTTTACTCCCCAGTTTTTCTGGTGCTAAAATCTACAGGCGACTGGAGGATGATTATAGATCTAAGATATCTGAAACTCTTTATAAGGTTAAAGCATTTTCTACTGAAGGGCAAGATCCTTGCCACCCTAGACCTAAAGGATGCCTATCTACTCATTCCAGTTTATCCTTCGCACAGAAGGTATCTCAAAATCGCTGTCTCAGCTCTCAGGCACAGGAAGCATCTTTAGTTTGCGGCATCCCGTTGGCTTTCCACACCTTTACCAAGGTGGTGGCGCCAGTAGCAGCTGCACTCAGACTTCAAGCTCTATTCATAGTGCCATACTTGAACGACTGGCTAAATAAGAGCTCAATCAGAATCCATCCTGCTCCAGCATTTTCAGATTGCCCTGTCCTTCAACTCCTAGGTTGGCTAATAAATTGGGGAAAGTCAGAAGTGATTCCCTCTACCCAGAGAAAGTTCCTGGGGTTTCTCCTGAAAATTTCCTAAACTCCTTCAAGGAATGAAAGGTTAACCACAGCGGTCCGGTGTCTTTTCAGAACACGGCTGATGTCTATCAGGACAACTATGAGAGTCCTTGGTCTAATGTCATCCTCAGCCATGGCAGTCCTTTGGGCTTTATGGCATATACGTCATCTTCAGATGGAATCTCTAAAGGCCTAGAATCGTACTCCTCTGTCTCGACAAGAGGATCAGACTTTCCCCCAGTACCCGTCTTTCCCTCAGATGGTGGATACACCTGAAAGATGAATGTCCACGGTCCAACCTCGTTGGACCCTGTTGACTACCGATGCATTCCTCTCAGGATGAGGAGCCCACATGTATGAGAAGACCGTACAAGGAGTCTGGAGCAGGCTAGAAAGAGTACATCGTCCAATTGTATGGAGCTCAGAGAGGTTACCTGGCACTACTTCTTTTCTCTCCTCTCCTCTGAGTAAGAGCGGTCAAAATCTGGTCCGACAGTATGACGACCGTAATGTGCCTGAACAAATAGGGAGGCACCAGATCGCTATCTCTACTCAGGGAGACAGGTCTGATTTTTACCTGGGCAGAGGAAAATCTGACCCACTTATCCGCAGTTCACATCAGGGGCTCCATGAACATAGTAGCGGATTAGTTGAGTCTGGGTCTCACCTTATAAGATTAGTTTCTCAATCCAGAGATCTTCCATCAGATTTTCCTGAAGTATGGCCTTCTAGAAGTTGACCTTATGACGACCCGACTCAACGCCAAAGTGGAGACGTTCTCCTCACTGTATCATGAGGACTATCCCTTGGCAGTGGATGCCCTTTACATCCCTTGGAGGTTCAGACTGGTATACATTTTCCCTCCACTTTCCATGATACCAAGGGTATTGATAAAAGTCTGACAGGACCAAGTCTCTGTGATAGCCATTCTATCTTGCGGGCTTAAAAGAGCTTGGTTTGCCCAGCTCATGTACATGAGTCGAGGGATCTATTGGAGGCTTTCCCCCACCCAGAACCTGGTTTCCCAAGGAACTCAGAAGCAACAGGATCTGTGGAAATTCAACCTGATAGCCTGGAGGTTGACCAGTCCCTATGGAAATTTAGCGGACTGTCAGTAGCCGTCCTGAAGACTCTTTCCTTCTCCAGAGCAGAGTCTATCAATAAGAGCTACCTAAGAATAGCTAACATCTTCAAAGAATGGTGCTACAAACAGGAAGTTAACAGTTCAAATCCTACTATGGGAGAGATTCTAGAACTTTCTTCAGGACGGCCTGGATAAGGGCCTTTCCCAGTGTCGGACTGGGATGTCTAGGGCCCACCAGTGGAATTGTTTCTAAGGGCCCACCAGTGGAATTGTTTCTAGGGGCCCACTATCTGGACCTCTGCAGATCAGTGGTACCGAGACAGGGCGGCTAAAGATAATAACATGTCAGGAGCCATGCTGCTCACCCGCCATATGATGTGCACCACTGCACTACCTAAACCTACTGCTACACCCTGTATGGCAAGTGAACAGCGTGACTCCTAAAATTGTTACCTTTACCTGTAGCCGCACTGTCCTGGAAAAGCTGATCTGCAGAGGTCCTGGCTGTTGTATCATATTAGTAAGATGGATAAATCCTTTAAAGAGGTTTTCCAGGAATTGGAGAAACCCATGTGGCTGTCGGGAAGTGTAAAGTAAAAAATAAATAAATTAAAAAAGCATACTCCCCTGTCTCCGGCACTCCGTTGTCCGCTGCCAGTGTCCATTCAGTCTCGTGCTACTTGCTGGGAGTCCTGCACCTCATGTGACCGGTAACACCAATTAGGTACAGGATTTCCAGAAATGAGGCGCCACCATGAGACCGAACAGACACAGGCAGGGGACAACAGGGTGTTAGGGACAGGTGAGTATGCTTTTTTTAAAAATTTTCTTATTTTTACACCTCCCTGGCGGCCGCCACAGTGGTCGCTCCAGTTTATGGGCAACCTCTTTTAAGGGGTTGTCTAGGCCAAATTTTTTTATAGCCACTTCACTGGTCTCCCCATAGAGTGGCATCTTCACTGGTCCCCCATACTGTGTGGGGAACAGTGATGGGGTCATTATATTGTGTTGGAGCAGTGATGGGGGCTAACATCCTGTGGGGGGAGGGACATTAAACTGATGCATATTAAAGGGGTTGTCCAGGGTTAATCTTTTTTATGGCCTAAGCTTAGGATAGGCTATAAATACCTGATCAGTAGAGGGCTGACATACGGCCCCATCAGCTGTACGGAGCCACTTTTGGTGCCTGTTCTGTACACAACACAGGGCCGGAAGCAGAAAGCTCCATCCGCTCTATAGTTGCCCAGTGCCTTCACTGCAGCTCAGCTCCTACTGACTTCAATATGTGCTGAGATGCAGTGAAGGTGCCCAGCCCCTATACAGTGGACAGAGCTTTCTGCTTCTGGCCCCATATTGTGTACAGGACGGGTGCCAGAAGTGACTCCGTACAGCTGATCGGTCCGGGGTCAGCCCCCAACAGATCAGGTATCTATGGCTTATCCTGAGGATAAACCATAACAAATTATGCCTGGACAACCCCTTTAATATACCCCCCAGGGCCCCCCTAATGCCCCACATAGAGGCACATTAGACAGAGGTTGTCCAGTATAATTTTTTTTTCTTTTTTATAATTAGTCTGGGGAAGGTGAATCCCCCCCCCCCCCCCCCTATCCCCCCCCCGCTGCTCTGGTGTCCTCCCAGCACGGTCCGGTCCCACAGCTCCACTGTCTCCTTTTTGCCGGTTCCTTCCCTTAGTCCGCTGATTGGCCTCAGGGGTCACGTGACATCACAGGTAGTCACGTGCAGAGGGAACTTTAGCTGGAAGAAAACAGAACTGCAGGAACGAACCGCGCTGGGAGACACTGGGGACAGGAGAGACACTGGGGACAGGAGAGACAGTTTGGGGGGGGGGGGTTTTGTTTTGTTTTTTTCGCCTTCCCCGACGTAATTAAAAAAAAAAAAAAAATGTGATGGAGGCTATTGGCCTCCATCACTGCCCCCCCCCAACAATATAATGTTCCCATCAATGGTCCCCATATAGTATAGGGGACCAGTGAAGGAGCCACTATATGGATTATATGCTCTACAGTGGCCCCCACCCATTATTATAAGCTCCCAACAGCCCCCCTCCGCTTCGGTGATATTATTATACTTTGGGGTCTCCTCAGACCCCAGAGTATAACAATCGGAGGCCCAGGGAAGGTGATTAAAAATAACAAACATTCATACTCACCTTGCCTTACCTTTCCTTGGCATCCTCGCTCCATCCTGCCGTCTTCAGCGTCTTCAGGCCCTCTTCCAACATCACTGCTTAGGCCTGTGATTGTCATTTCGCGGCCGCGCCCCATGTGACTGCCGGGGCCTAATCACAGGCCTGAGTCACATGACGATAGAGCGCCGGAGAGATTGCTGTGCCCAGGAGAGGTGAGCATATGTATTTATTGTTTTTAGTCACCTCCCCTGGGTGCCCTGCCCTGCCATCTATTGGAAAGGGGCTTGCAATATGCCAGGGCCCCTTTCCAATAACAGTATGTATAGTGGTCGGGGAACCAGGCTTTCCCCAACCGCTATCATAGTGGTCTGGGGCCCGGCCATATCCAGCTGGCCGCGGGCCCCGTACCCTGCCTGGTCCGGTCATGGTAGCACCCCCTGTGACCGCGATCGTTACACCACTGGTCAGGGGCCCGAACGGGATGGTCAGGATCCCGATCGGGCCCCTGACCAATGCATCTGCATTGGCAACATGAGGACTAATAGTCGGGGCTCAGGGCCCACCGATGGATTCACCGGTTCCCCGGTGGCCCAGTCCGACCTTGGCCTTTCCCCTGCCACACTCAAGGTACAGGTTTCAGCCCTATCCGCCTGTTTAGGCAAACGACTGTCTCAGAATCCCTTAATTTCCTTAAGGGTGCTACAGAGGCGTAGCTAGCAGGGGGGGGGGGGGGGCAGAGGGGCGGCTGCCCCGGGCCCACTGACTTTTTGAGGCCCACCCCGGGGCCGCCATTAATACATCCTTTATTTCTAACTGGATCGGTATCTGTAGACACTGATCTAGTTAAAACGCTTCCTGCAACTTCACAGTATTGTAAACCGCAAGCTACATGAGGCTTGTGGTTTACAAGTTCCCGAGACCACAGACCGATGTCTTCTTCTCACACAGGTGGCACGATGACGTCACAACATCGCGCCGCCTGCGCTCAGACACAGACGTCTTGTGCGTGGACAGGGAGGAAGCGGTGGCTCCACTCATCAGCATCGCAGGTAGGTGAGTATGACTTTTTTTTTTCTTTTTTTTAGCGCAGTTGTGGGTATATTAATAGTATATGGGGTGGTTAGGGAGGGGGAAATATAACTATAATGGGAGGATTCATTAGGGGGCATTATGACGATGGGGGGGGTCATTTATATAAGGGTTATTATGGGGTATTATGAATACAAGGGGGGAGGTTATTTATATAAAGGGCCATCATTTATATTAGGAGGCATTATGAACATAAGGGGATGGTCATTGATACAGTGCCTTGCGAAAGTATTCGGCCCCCTTAAACTTTTCAACATTTCAGGCTTCAAACATAAGGATATAAAATTTTAATTTTTTGGTGAAGAATCAACAACAGGTGGGACACAATCGTGAAGTGGAACGAAATTTATTGGATATTTTAAACTTTTGTAAAAAATAAAAAACTGAAAAGTGGGGCGTGCAAAATTATTCGCCCCCCTTAAGTTAATACTTTGTAGCGCCACCTTTTGCTGCAATTACAGCTGCAAGTCGCTTGGGGTATGTCTCTATCAGTTTTGCACATCGAGAGACTGAAATTCTTGCCCATTCTTCCTTGGAAAACAGCTCGAGCTCAGTGAGGTTGGATGGAGAGCGTTTGTGAACAGCAGTTTTCAGCTCTTTCTACAGATTCTCGATTGGATTCAGGTCTGGACTTTGACTTGGCCATTCTAACACCTGGATACATTTATTTGTGAACCATTCCATTGTAGATTTTGCTTTATGTTTGGGATCCTTGTCTTGTTGGAAGATAAATCTCTGTCCCAGTCTCAGGTCTTTTGCAGACTCCAACAGGTTTTCTTCCAGAATGGTCCTGTATTTGGCTCCATCCATCTTCCCATCAATTTTAACCATCTTCCCTGTCCCTGCTGAAGAATAGCAGGCCCAAACCATGATGCTGCCACCACCATGTTTGACAGTGGGGATGGTGTGTTCAGGGTGATGAGCTGTGTTGCTTTTACGCCAAACATATCGTTTTGCATTGTGGCCAAAAAGTTTGATCAGTCTTCTCCTTGTTTGTGATGAAAGTTTAGAGGGATGGCCGCGTCTTCGTAGATTTGCAGTGGTCTGATACTCCTTCCAATTCAATATGATCGCTTGCACAGTGCTCCTTGGGATGTTTAAAGTTTGGGAAATCTTTTTGTATCCAAATCCGGCTTTAAACTTCTCCACAACAGTATCACGGACCTGCCTGGTGTGTTCCTTGGTCTTCATGATGCTCTCTGCGCTTTAAACAGAACCCTGAGACTATCACAGAGCAGGTGCATTTATACGGAGACTTGATTACACACAGGTGGATTATATTTATTATCATCAGTCATTTAGGACAACATTGGATCATTCAGAGATCCTCACTGAACTTCTGGAGTGAGTTTCCTGCACTGAAAGTAAAGGGGCCGAATAATATTGCACGCCCTACTTTTCAGTTTTTTATTTTTTACAAAAGTTTAAAATAACCAATAAATTTCATTCCACTTCACAATTGTGTCCCACTTGTTGTTGATTCTGCACCAGAAAAATTAAAATTTTATATCCTTATGTTTGAAGCCTGAAATGTGGCAAAAGGTTGAAAAGTTCAAGGGGGCCGAATACTTTCGCATGGCACTGTATAAGGGGTCATTAGAGGTGCAGTATTTATGTCAGGGGGAATCAGGGGCATAATATGAGGGTCAATTAATTTAATGAAAGTGGCACTTGGGCTTTATTATAACTAAGGCCCCACGTAGCGGGCTGCAGCAAAAAAAGCGCTGCAGGAAAAACCATGGCGGTAACATTGTGGTTTTTCCCACAGCGCTTTTCACAGAAGGTCCGCAGAGGCTTCCCCTGTGGACTTTCTGTTTTCAATACGCCTATATGGAAACCGCCAGTGTTTCCATAGGTATAATTGACATGCTGCAATTTCCAAAACCGCAACGGTTTTGGAAATCGCAGTGCATCTGCTGCACATATTTTTCCGCAATGTGTGGATGGGGTTTGCTAGAATGCCACGGTTTTTTTCTGTGGGTTTTTGCCACATGGGGCCCCATCCTATCCCCACTTTGCAGTAAAATAAACGCAGCGGATATGCTGCGATTTCCAAAACAGTCGCAGTTTTGGAAATCACAGCATTTCAATTATACCTATGGAAACGCCAGCGGTTTCCCTATAGATATAATTGAAGCAGAAAGTCCACAGAGGAAACCTCTGCAAACATTCTGTGCAAAGTGCTGCAGGAAGAACCGCGATGCGTCGCCGCCACGGTTTTTCCCACAGCTTTTTTTTGCTGCGGGACGCCACATGGGGCCTTAGCCTTAAGGCATTTTCCAGCTCATTTTTATTGATGATCCATCCTCAGAATAAATCATCAATAAGAGATAAGTGATTCCCCACTGATCAGCTGTAAGAAGGGGCTATGGGGCCTGTTTATATCATACGCTGTCTGTTTATAGTGACTGTGCAATGTCATTCCAGTCTTGTCACATAGATGTGTATAGGACAAGGCTGTAGTTACATTACATGGTCACGGTTCATCCAAACAGCTGATCCTCAGGGTCCCGGGTATTGGAATCGCAATAATTTTTTTTTTCCCTTTTTTCTTTTTAATTAGGAAACACCTGGGGCATTATTAATAAGGGGAACTATTTAAAGGGGTGCACAGGGAAGTTATTAATTTAAAGATGCACTTGGGGGTATTATTCATTATGGGGGGGTATATTATATATTTTATAATTGGGGGTAGCAGCAGGATGGGGGCTTTGTGTAGGTGAGGACAATGTGGGTCAGGTGCCTGGAAAAGTAAGGAGCCAAAGATGTCTGTGTTGCAAACTTTACAGAGACTGGAAGAAGTGGTCATGGAATGTGAACGATTAGTCAGAGACGTCACCGGTAAGTCACTAAATGTTACTACACTGTATTCACCTAAATTGTCTGCAGAGTCCTGTGTAGAGCCGCTATATACCACTATACGCTCACCGTATACTCATAGTATCAGTATACGAACATGTCCAAGTTAGGGGCCCACTTGGACATGTTCACCCCCCTGTGCTGAACCTCTATCTACGCCTCTGGGGTGCTATGATACCGGTGGTTTCAACTTCTGTTCCCCAGTGGGATATTGCTATGTGGATCTTAAGTATTTAAGTCTTTAAAACCACCTTTATTGCTAGCCATCACTTCAGCAAAGAGAGTGGTGGAGCTCCAGGCTTTTTCTTCCGAAGAACCATATACTTCTTTCTTGCAGCTAGTGGTCAAGCTCAGATTTCTCTCTGGTTTCAACCCTAAGGTACCTTCTCATGCCAATATCAACCAGATGGTTTCCTTAACAGTGTTTTTTTCAGCTCCTTCCTCTGAAGAGGAAAGTCTTCACACTGGATGTAATAAGGTGTCTTCAGACCTACCTTCTACGTACATGACCTTTAAGGAAATCTGAGAATCTTCTTATTAATATGGTAGAGACAAGGTCTCCAAGCTTCCAAACCTACCTTATCTTGATAGGTTCAAGTAAGCGATTAAACTTCTTTTTCTGCTCAGGGGTTAACTCCACCTGAATTCTTTCCAGCCCACTCAACTAGGGCTGTGTCAACCTCTGAGGCTGAGATCCGTGCGGTACCTCTTGATTAGATTTGTGCAGCCGCTTCTTGGTCATCTTAGCTGACCTTTTGTAAAACATTATCGGCTAAATGTCCAGAGTTCGGAGGCAACTGCCTTTGGACAGTCAGTCCTAGGAACTGTACAGCGAGGAAACCCTCCCTAGGGGAAATACTTGCTACATCTCCATATTGTGCTGCTGTGGAACGTAAGGGAATCGTTGATTATGATGTTAATCTGTTTTCCCTTAGTCCCAACAGCAGCACAAGCTTCCCTCCCTAAGATAGGATTATTTTCTTTATAACTAACACAAGGGGGGGAAGGTCTCTTTGGCCCTTTTATAGGGTAACATAGTCATGCATAAATTATGCTAATTAAAAATTCTATCTGTCCTATCAACACACAGGGGCAGAAATACCCCATATTGTGCTGCTGTTGGGACTAAGGGAAAACAGATTAACATCATAATCAACGATTCTCCCTCTTATGTCACGTCTGCCCGTTGGCTGTCACTCTCATAACTGCCCATACCTCAGTACTAATAGGTGTCTTTTCCTGAGCTTTATTTCTTTGTAGAAGCTATTTTTCTGTATGTTCATTATTGCCAATCTATTAGCACCGCATGTGATGACAGGGCCTGCAGGTGCCAGCAGTTTTGGCCTATTTAAAGCCTCTCAGTGCCTTTGTTCTCCCTGTCCCTATATGGTGCCTTATTGCCACCAGAGCAGAGGCTTATATTTTGGTTTTGCATGTATCTTACCAGTAGACTCATGAACCTCACCAAAGGAGTTGGGAGGTGGCAGCTAGTGGGAAAACCAGATGCACAAATACACTATTAAAAGGGCAAGTAATAGTGATGTGTATCTTCACTATAACTATACTGTGGCTTATTAACTCAAACATAAGAGGAGAACGTCAAGCCTTCTCTGCTTCTTATAGTATCTGTAGATCAGATTCCTGCCCAATAGTTTTGTTGAGGATTTTTCCTAGCTTCACTCATAATGTGCCCTTCTTTACTAATGTATGTTCAGCTCCCATATTGTGTTTTTCCTAGCCCTTCTTCTGATGCCAATTTAGTTCACTTTCTGGTGCTTTAAAATTTACGTGGATAGATCACACAACAGCATTAAGGTTGAGAATCACCACAGTGGCTCAGCAGTTAGCACTGTTGCCTTACAGCGCTGGGGTCCTGCGTTAGAGTCTGACCAAGGGCAACGTTTGCAAGGAGTTTGTATGTTCTCTGTGTTTATATGGGTTTCCTCCCACATGGCAAAAATATACTGATAGGTAAATTGGCCCCCCATAAAGCAACTGACCTTTGTGGGAGTTGAGGAAGAGTGTCTGTACAGGAGGCTTTTTGATTTTCTTTTGTATCCCAAAATTGGGATCCATTTGTTTCAGTCCATTTCACTCTGCAGATCAGATCTGTGGTGTAATTTCTTGGTGGTCACACTTCAGGTTCATCAACCATTATCAGTTGAATGCCCACATTTCAGAAGCCATGGCCTTCAGGTGGTCAGTCCTGAATGTTGTTTCACAAATAGGGCCTTCTGTGGAGTTTCCCCCATTATTGTGCTGCTTGTTTTGATGTAAGGGAAGCATTTCTCATGTTAGACTACCGCTACAAGCGCACCCAACCGCAGGAAATAAACATCGTATTACCATGAGTTTAACTTCTGCAGCTAGAGAGGTTTTATAAACCATTGCAGAATCTGAAGCAATAACTGACCTTCCTTTTAAAGGGCCGTGGCACTATATGGGGAGTGCTCCATGTACAGGTGTCTGCTGAAACAAAAGAAATCCATTGTTTTGTCTAGGAAGAAATTCTCTGATCCCTAATGTTCCACCCTTGTCAAGCAGCCCTACAAGATACTGTCATTAGTATGATACAGAATTGCTTGCTGTCAGATTCCCTTTTAGTGACTCTTACAAACCCAGAAGTCATCACACCCTAGACGGGCATCACACTGCAGCCTTCAGTTTATATGTCCAAAGTTCAGCTACAACCATAACCTTGTATATGGCATCATGGCTAATGGTTACTTATATGCACTGCACACCATCTAGTGGTGATTTCTCTGCACTGCAACCCTTACAAGCAGTTGTAGCTGTGATAATACAACCTCCCTTTTATATAATGAATATTCTGTATGAAATGACAGATTAAAAAGTATTGAAAACAGCTCACAATGTGTAATAGCCATACTCTCCTTACAGATGAACCACTGCTCAATGTTCACACAGGTTCCTGCTTCCAGCAAAGATGTCAAGTGACTGTCCGCAGAGGGCACACATCCGTTCTGACATGTCACTGCTGCAACTGGAAGTGCAGAGACCAGCAGTAGAAATTAAGTATAGCTTTTAATTACTATTTTGGGTCATTTCCAAAATATTTTTTGGCTAGACAACCCCTTCCCTACCTGTGACCTACATGTATATCAGTGAAAAGTTCCTGCTACATGCCCTGTACGTAGACCAAGTTGTTCACAGAGACGCCCAGTTGTGGATTACATCCCGGCCGTTTAACTCCTTACATGCTGCGGTCAATGCATCCAAGTGGTTTATGGGGGGATCCATGTACACTACCGTTCAAAAGTTTAGGGTCACTTAAAATTTCCTTATTTTTGAAAGAAAAGCAGTTTTTTTCAATGAAGATAACATTAAATGAATCAGAAATACACTCTATACATTGTTAATGTGGTAAATGACTATTCTAGCTGCAAATGTCTGTTTTTTAATGCAATATCTACATAGGTGTATAGAGGCCCACTTCCAGCAACCATCACTCCAGTATTCTAATGGTACATTGTGTTTGCTAACTGTGTAAGAAGGCTAATGGATGTTTAGAAAACCCTTAGCACAGCTGAAAACAGCTTTGCTGGTTAGAGAAGCTATAAAACTGACCTTCCTTTGAGCTAGTTGAGAATCTGGAGCATTACATTTGTTGGTTCAATTAAACCCTCAAAATGGCCAGAAAAGAGAACTTTCATGTGAAACTCGACAGTCTATTCTTGTTCTTAGAAATGAAGGCTATTCCATGCGAGAAATTGCCAAGAAACTGAAGATTTCCTACAATGGTGTGTACTACTCCCTTCAGAGGACAGCACAAACAGGCTCTAACCAGAGTAGAAAGAGAAATGGGAGGCCCCGCTGCACAACTGAGCAACAAGACAAGTACATTAGAGTCTCTAGTGTGGGAAATTGACGCCTCACAGATCCACGCCTGGCAGCTTTATTAAATAGTACCTGCAAAACGCCAGTGTCAACGTCTACAGTGAAGAGGCGACTCAGGGATGCTGGCCTTCAGGGCAGAGTGGCCAAGAAAAAGCCATATCTGAGACTGGCTAATAAAAGGAAAAGATTAATATGGGCAAAAGAACACAGACATCGGACAGAGGAAGATTGGAAAAAGTGTTATGGACAGACGAATCAAAGTTTGAGGTGTTTGGATCACACAGAAGAACATTTGTGAGACGCAGAACAACTGAAAAGATGCTGGAAGAGTGCCTGACGCCATCTGTCAAGCATGGTGGAGGTAATGTGATGGTCTGGGGTTGCTTTGGTGCTGTTAAAGTGGGAGATTTGTACAAGGTAAAAGGGATTTTGAATAAGGAAGGCTATCACTCCATTTTGCAACGCCATGCCATACCCTGTGGACAGCGCTTGATTGGAGCCAATTTCATCCTACAATGACCCAAAGCACAACTCTAAATTATGCAAGAACTATTTAGGTAAGAAGCAGCCGCTGGTATTCTATTTGTAATGGAGTGGCCAGCGCAGTCACCAGATCTCAACCCCATTGAGCTGTTGTGGGAGCAGCTTGACCGTATGGTACGCAAAAAGTGCCCATCAAGCCAATCCAACTTGTGGGAGGGGCTTCTGGAAGCATGGAGGGAAATTTCTCCAGATTACCTCAGCAAATTAACAGCTAGAATGCCAAAAGTCTGCAATGCTGTAACTGCTACAAATGGAGCATTCTTTGACGAAAGCAAAGTTTGAAGGAGAAAATTATTTCAAATAAAAATCATTATTTCTAACCTTGTCAATGTCTTGACTATATTTTCTATTCATTTTGCAACTCATTTGATAAATAAAAGTGTGAGTTTTCATGGAAAACACAAAATTGTCTGGGTGACCCCAAACTTTTGAACGGTAGTGTAGCATAACCACATACAGGTGTGGTACACTGTTCATAGCTTAAAAGGGTATATCAGTTAGAGCAAGTTACCCCCTATACAAAGATAGAATAGCTTCCTGGCCCCCACTAATCTCGAGAACTGGAGTGTTATGCATCCCAGTTTTGAATAGAATGGTTGGTTGTGCAGCAGAAGCTGCTCCATTCGTTTGTATGGAGTCTGCGGTTGGACAGAGTAAGTTACCCCCTAGCCAAAGCACTTGGCTAACTGGAATACCTCTAACTAATGCATTATAATGTCAAGAATATCACAAGCACACACAATACTTGAAATATGCTAATACAATTAGCACTATTGCATTGACAACAGTATAATCTGCCATCTATTGCTTTAATGGCAACTGACGCTTTCCACATTACATTCACTCATGTAGCAACAGCTTCTGCCACCTAGGGGTGATCATAGAGTACTACCTGCCCTATGCAGATACAGTATCCCTACGATTGAGGCATCTAGTGGTTATCTAGTGCAGTCATCATGCTAACCAAATCTGCTGCTTTTATTCAGTACAATACTTGTACTTAATTTTGCATTCTCTCACATTTGGGAAAACTTCCATAAAAAGTTGTGAAAATCATAAATTATGAGTCTCATCTTTGACAAAATATGGTGGAAAGGTACTCACTCAGAAGCAAGTAAAATGTAGTCTAGTCATCGCAAAAAAAACAAACATATATGCAATTGCTATTAGACATTAAATAAAGCAGAGTTAGATTAGGAGAATATTTGAGGTTATAGCATCCACAAAAATCAACAGCAACCCACGGCACTCATAGAAGATACAGAATAGTAACAGTGTACATTTCAATAGGATAGGCTCTCCCAGGGTGGAAAACAGAAAACACGAGGTATTAAAACCAACCCTATCCAATCATGGAGGAAGGGTACATATGGTATTTAATACCTTCTTCCAGCTCCTTGCAACCACATGTAATGATCAATTTAGTCCTCTTGTGATATTGGTATATTCATTTTTGTGAGAGCAGGTGACAATTTCCCTTTTAGTGGTATTCAAGTGTCTGTGGCATGCCATCTGGCACATTGGAGTGCTTGCTGCAATGTCATTCTTTGCCCTAGACTGCAAAATGTCTGGTCTGACTAAACCTTACAATGGCTACCCAGTTTTAGGAGATTTTCAGGGAGCAAGGAAGGGTGGTGTGATCCAGGAGCAGACTGTCAAAGAGCTCAGAAACACACCCCTTCGTCCATTTGGTCTCAAGAGCAACCACTGAAGTCTAATTAGCATACCAGCATAAAAACTATGCACAGATTGCTCAGAAATGGAGAAAAAAAAAAAAAAAAAAAAAAAAAGCATTGTACCCCATATATACATGGGCATAATGCTGTATTACTGCACTAATGGCGGGTACAATTGGAAGGGGAAAGATGAACCAATAAGGCACATTGATAATGATGGTGGGGGTTACCAACCCTGTTTCTTGGCATACAAGGGTGAATATGTATGATCTTTGATTCCACTTCCATCAAAGATACACATTGTCTTGTCTGTGCCTTGCTTGCCCCTTTCCATGAGCATGCCAACTCAGCCTGACATAACTCACCCAAATATTCTTGAGTTATACAGGAAGCCTACACCATTTCATTGTTCTAAAGCTTACATGTCAAATCCTCTTCATAAGTCAGGGCTGCCTTGTACCAGTTGGGGCCTTCAAGACAGGTGTATGAATCTGCCCCATTGGGTTCTAAAAATGGTGACGTTTGACATTTATGCAAGACTAAAGCACCCATAAAAGATTAAAAGTGAATGTCAGTTCAAATGTTCCTCCCAAACCAGTGATAGTGCTCTGTATATGCCTTTTAATAGGAGCAGTACAAAAACATTGAGATTGGAAAGATATAGCCTGAAAATGTACTGGGACAGGGCACGACTTCCTTAGATAGTAGCTGGCAATGTCAGACGAAAAGATGCACTTAATATCCATCAAGCAATTGCTGCATTACGTCTCCAGTTTGTGCTCCTTAAATGGAGTCTCCCAACCCCTTCAAGCATCTCCAACTGTCAGTGAGCACATTGATAAAATTACTCAGCACTACGGTGTAACACAAAGTCTTAGGGTGGGTTCACACTTGTGGCAGCACTCCATCTACCGCGAATCCGACCTAAGTGTCAGAAAACTGGATAGGGACAGGTTTGCGACGCTTTGCTTAAAACCCATTCACTAAGGGTTTTTAAAGCAATGTGCTAGTGTGTTTACACTACGCCACGAAGCAAGTTTTCTTCTTGTCACAGTCCTGCATGTCCGACAAAACAAAACATGGCTTTGCTGCGCAGAGGATGCAAGTGCACACCGGCGCATTGCTTTAAAAACTGTTCAAGCAAAGCGTCGCAAGCCTTTCCCTATCCAGTTTTCTGACGTTTAGGTTGGATTCTGGACAGAGTGCTGGTGCAAGTGTGAACCCACCCTTAAGCAAGTGAAAGTTTACCCTGTGCACAAACTGCATCATTTGCACAAGACTTGGTGGTTTTTCTTTGACCTACAGAAGTTGCAAGACATATGGTTGATAATTCTAATGCAGTGGTAACCGGCTCAGGAAGGTAAAGAAACTTTAAGCTCCTAAACACAACCAGGTAGTAATTTGTAATGAATACCAAATTCACAAGGCAGATTTTGCTGCAGGAAAGCTGTGTAACATTTACCTCCCATTGAAATGTGAGAGTGAAATGAGTCTACCACATACTCATCCCTATCAAGTAGCATAAAAAGCAACTTTACCATTTTGGTAAAGCAGCCAGCTTGTAATCGCTCTACACCAAGGAGTAGCATAACATGATCTCCATTAGACACATGCTGCTTTATCATGTGCCATTCAAAAAGGCACCATTTTAGAACATTTACTAGAGTTGTGACCGCTAATTTTTGCATATCAGTAAACTGCAGCCATACAAGGCTACTTGACGAGTGGAGCATTATGCTGCCTTCACACTTTTCAGGAAGTGCTTAGGGCCATTTCAACATGTAATTGCACACCAAGGAATACCTGCCACTTAGGACAATCCCTTGAACACATCAAAATCCCAGTTTAAAAACTGGCTTGGTCCAGTGTGAATATGATTAGCACTGTGGTCAAAGTTGCACTAAATTAGCACAAAGTTGACAGGACAGAGTCCTTATTTATCAAAACCAACTTCATTGCCTACGGCAGCCAGCTGACATTGTTTTCCAGGACAGACAGTCTTGTCTTACTATACTACATTGTATGTGCACCAACACTTAACACAAAACAGAAGCCAGTTAAATAAACTTTATTTCTCTGGACAAGTTTCTTACAGTACAAGTAGAGTGCAATGGTGTTCCATGATTGATGGAGTGAATTCAAGTATTAATGCCCCAGAGTAAACTTTACAGCAGCTTAAATGGGAATTAAATCAGGAACAGCCATTAACAATTGTGTCCTAGGAGTTGTTAGAGGAATGCGTTTCCAGTTAACATTTAATCGACTTCCTCAATTGTGGGTCCAGATGATGCACCACCAGATGGAGCACCACCAGCTCCTGGGAAGCCACCGGGCATTCCTCCTGGCATGCCACCAGCACTCTGGTACAGCTTAGTGATGATTGGGTTGCAGACCTTCTCAAGTTCCTTCTGTTGGTGTTCAAATTCATCCTTCTCTGCAGTCTGTAAAGAAGAGGAATAGATTAAGTCAAGCAGTTACTTTGCACAGGTGAAACAAAACAGTTAAAGAGTTTGTCGCTCAGACATCCAAGGAAGGTACTGGTGCCATCATGAGCCTCACAGCTCTGGTCTGGTGGAAACTACGAATGGCTTTGGAAACATTCATCACGGCGACTACATGCCCTAGTCTTTGTTTCTATACATACCTGGTTCTTGTCTAGCCAAGAAATAGTGTCATTGCATTTATCCAGGATTTTATGTTTATCCTCATCACAGATCTTTCCTTGGAGTTTCTCATCCTCAACAGTTGCTTTCATGTTAAAGGCATAAGATTCCAGAGAGTTCTTGGAAGAAACCTTGTCCCTCTGCTTCTCATCTTCAGCCTTGTACTTCTCAGCCTCTTGAACCATGCGCTCAATGTCTTCCTTGCTGAGACGACCTGTAGAATAAGTCCACATTTAGCAAGCAGCACAAGAACAACCCCTGCTACCATTTAAGAACATTTACAGCTTTATCCGCTCAGACATCCAAGGAAGGTACTGGAGCCATCATGAGCCTCACAGCTCTGGTCTGGTGGAAACTACGAATGGCTTTGGAATCATTCATCACAGCGGGAAACAAGGTGGTCATAAGATTATATTTACCCTTGTCGTTTGTAATGGTGATCTTGTTTTCCTTGCCGGTGCTCTTGTCCACTGCAGACACATTCAAGATACCATTGGCATCAATGTCAAATGTCACCTCAATCTGAGGAACACCACGAGGAGCTGGAGGAATGCCAGTCAGCTCAAACTTGCCGAGCAGGTTGTTGTCCTTAGTCATGGCCCTCTCACCTTCATATACCTGAACAAAACCACCATCAGATCAATGGCACTTATGTATAGAAAAGTACTAACAACTTGCGACAGATGCAGTCTCCTTACCTGAATCAAGACACCGGGTTGGTTGTCAGAATAGGTTGTGAAGGTCTGTGTCTGCTTTGTGGGAATGGTTGTGTTACGCTTGATTAGGACAGTCATGACTCCACCAGCAGTCTCAATACCCAGAGACAGAGGGGTGACATCAAGCAGAAGGAGGTCCTGCACATTCTCAGATTTGTCTCCAGACAAGATAGCAGCCTGCACAGCTGAAGATAAAGACAGTCTATTAGAAAATAAATTCATAAAAACAAAACATCACATCACTTCATAGTTTAGTGAGACGCTCAGACATCCAAGGAAGGTACTGGAGCCATCATGAGCCTCGCAGCTCTGGTCTGGTGGAAACTACGAATGGCTTTGGAAACATTCATCATTGCGAATAACTTACAAGATGTTATAAATATATTTATCATTAAAAGCTAAACACATACCTGCACCATAGGCTACAGCCTCATCTGGGTTGATGCTCTTGTTCAGTTCCTTTCCATTGAAAAAGTCTTGGAGCAGCTTCTGAATCTTAGGAATACGTGTGGAGCCACCAACCAGCACGATGTCATGGATCTGTGATTTGTCAAGCTTGGCATCACGAAGGGCCTTCTCTACTGGATCCAGGGTTCCTCTGAAGAGATCTGCATTTAGTTCTTCAAAGCGAGCTCTGGTGATTGAGGTGTAGAAGTCGATGCCTTCATACAGAGAATCAATTTCAATGCTAGCCTGGGTGCTGGATGACAGGGTGCGCTTTGCCCGCTCACAGGCAGTGCGGAGACGGCGAACAGCTCTCTTGTTGTCAATTATATCTTTCTTGTGCTTCCTCTTGAATTCTGCTACAAAGTGATTCACCATCCTGTTATCAAAATCTTCACCACCCAGATGAGTGTCTCCAGCTGTTGACTTTACTTCAAAGATGCCATCTTCAATGGTTAAGATGGACACATCAAAAGTGCCACCACCCAGATCAAAGATCAACACATTCCTTTCTGCTCCAACCTGTAAAGCAAGTCAAAAGTTAACATTTCTTTAACGTGCATACAAGGAAAGATCCTTTTGCATTCCTCAGCAATTCTAAGCACGTGCAACAAAACCACCAAGTATACAGTTACACTTGTCACTAACAGCTGAAGTGTTTTGATCTCAACGAGCTGTAACTACAAGAATAGAACGGATCGCTCAGACATCCAAGGAAGGTACTGGAGCCATCATGAGCCTCACAGCTCTGGTCTGGTGGAAACTACGAATGGCTTTGGAATCATTCATCACAGCGATCACAGTAGTTAACATTAAAAGTTACCTTTTTGTCCAATCCATAGGCAATGGCTGCAGCAGTTGGCTCATTAATGATGCGTAGAACGTTGAGTCCAGAAATGGTACCAGCATCCTTTGTAGCCTGGCGCTGGGAATCATTGAAGTAAGCTGGGACAGTGATCACAGCATTTGTCACAGTCTGTAATATAAGAGAATAGATGTTAGTTATATTACACCATTTTTCCCCTCACGGGGGGGGGGGGGGTGTGAGTCAATGATTGGACAGCATTGCCCTCCATTGGCGGCTGGTTACCACAAGAGATGTTCTCCAGCTTATTTACAGTATTCCAATAACCAGTTTTAAGAACACTTTCCCACCACTTTTATGTTAAGCAGGGAGTAGGAATGCCAAGCCAAATGCCCCTGCTCCAACAATTTGCCAATTCATTAAAAAGCTAGTGACCCAAATGTCTACAGTGTAAATATGCAACTATGCATTTAAATACACAATTGTACAATATAGTATCTTTTCTACTCTAACCAAGATTTAGACATTTCCCAGGTCCCACATCAGTGTTCTTACTTGTCCCTCTACACAAGTGACTTAGCCTACCCCATCCCTATAATATACCACATTTTTTATTAGCTCTACAGTAAATAAGTTCTCATTAAATCTGTATTACCTTGCCGAGGTAGGCTTCTGCAATCTCCTTCATCTTTGTCAAGACCATGGAGGAGATTTCTTCAGGGTAAAAAGACTTTGCCTCGCCTTTGTATTCAACTTGGACCTTGGGTCTTCCATTATCAGTTATAACAGTGAAAGGCCAGTGCTTCATGTCAGACTGTACAACTGCATCTTCAAATCTGCGGCCAATAAGACGCTTGGCATCTGAAAAGAAACCCAAACATGAATCAACATGTCTCACAAATAAGTGACTTAATTAGAAAACGCTATTTTGCCTTTAGTTTGAGACCTTACCAAAAACTGTATTTGTTGGATTCATCGCCACTTGATTTTTGGCTGCATCACCGATCAACCTCTCGGTATCTGTGAAAGCAACATAACTAGGTGTGGTCCTGTTCCCCTGGTCATTGGCAATGATTTCCACCTTGCCATGCTGGAAGACACCTACACAGGAGTAGGTGGTTCCAAGATCAATGCCGACTGCTGGTCCCTTAGACATTTCTGAAAAAAAAAAAAAAAAACATATAAATATATGTGTAGAGACATTAAAAGGACTCAATATAGTAACTTATCCCCAATATATGCGATTAATGTCTGATGGCTGCAATTTCCGATGAGGGTGTTTGCACACCTCCACAATCAGCAGTGTGTCATAGCCAAGTGATGTACTCCACCTTCAGCCACCCTATATGCTTTGAATGTAGCAGCAGTGCTCATGCTCAGCAGGCACTCCATGTGAGTGGAAAACATGAGATCTCATCATTACTAGAGACTACAGTCAACCTACCATTTGGCGGGGAAGGTTCAATTATATGCACTTGCCTTAACCAATCTAACCTTTTACATACTGCAACCCATCAGCATACTAGTTTAGTCCTGCAATAGCTTAGACCTGTACACACTCAAGACGCTAACTACATATAAAAGATGAGTCATATTTGGGCAGGTCAGCATAGCAAATCATCCCAGTTGCTTCACACCTTACCATAAAGCCACATTTAGGAGGAAGCATACGTTTTGTTTTTAATCTATGCAACAAAATCAGGCAAAGTGTAGTTGCACATTTATAACATACTGCCATAGAGTTTTATCTTCAAAATGTTCCTTTAGAGCTGTAGTAGTAAGACTTGTTACTTCATAGTGTAATCCAAGTCCTTTGCTGTTGGCAGGCTGCATCTCAGTAAAGCCTACATTACATAAGGCCAGTCATTGCCTACTATAAAGCTACAGCTAAACCTATTAATTCAAATCCTGCTTTCTGTATCAGTCCTGTATTAAAGTGTGTAGACAAGTTAACGGACAGATACAACATTCTATCAATTAAAGCCTTGAGAAAAAAAAAAAAAAAAAAAAAACCCAGACAGACTAGAGAGACAATCACAACTCTATTATAGTCTAGCTTATAACTAAGGATATACACCTAAAGCATCAGCAAAGCCCAACCTAGAACACAAATGGGCCTGGGTAGATCATGTCCTTGCTCAGATAGCATGTGGCCCGCACAACCCGTGCTAAATACTATAGACGCCATTTTGAGTTGAGCTACCGCCATTTTAGTATAGAATGACCATGTGACCCTGCTATGATTTGTACATTAATTCCCATTATACAATAAAGACAGACACAAGTAAACCAATTGGAATCCCGGAGTTAATGGGCAATAAACAAACGAATTGTAAAGTTAAAAATAAATAAAAATGAAATAACCCCAAATATAAATCCAACTTCCAAATAAGAAAGCACATTTACTATTACACCCAACCCGACCTCCATGCTTTCTACCATACCTGCACTGCGATAGTAGGTCTTTGAATGATACTGAGCTGCTCGCCGTCTCCGAGCTGCTAGCGGGTAAAATGAGGAGGAGTGAAGGTGCCGGCTCTTTTTTATAGCGCTCTGGAAGCTTCCAGAAGTCTTTGTGACGTGCCCACCCTTCTACGAATCACCGCGCGGCATTCGGTCACCTGACGCAAGCCTACGTCATCTTCTGGAACATTCTAGTGTCCGCATTGAGCCGGCTTTCCTCGTTGTGAGTGGGGGTCACCGCCGCCATCTTTAAGTTATTCAGATACCCGTGGGCGTATTGTTTTATTTGCTATTTTGGCCTTGTAAATGAAGGATTGTAGTAAATATCCGCTTAGACATTTTATTAGTATTATACTCGTCCGAAGAGCAAGTCCGCTCCGTGTTATAAAATAAATCCTATAACTGGCATAGGCTTCAAACTAGAACGGCAGGACATGGCGGCGATAGCTGAAGCTCATGATATATTCGTTTTATGTTGTATATGATGTCATTATGTTTTGATCATTGAGGTAAAGTTGGATTTGCCATAAAGAAAAATGGCGAGTTTCTTGTTACCGGTGGCTCTCCATTTTACTGCTTTGACAAGCTAATAAGATCACGTGGTACTCATCGCGGGAAACGGCAGCCAATCACTAGGGTCCGCTAGACATCCATTTTAGTTGCTGGGTAAAGTGTCCCCATGTGGTGATTCAGAGGAGACGGTTGTGTAATGAGGCGATGGAAGCGGTCACGTGGTATCTGCAGTTACCGTTTGTTTCCCAGTATTGACATGGATACCATGCACTAAGGGACTGAACTACTGTGACAATTTATAGTGTCGCTCATGCTATAGATGGAGTCTACCTATGGGAGCCCATATAAAGACAGCAAAAATCATGGCTAAAATCAGCTGCTGGCTAAGGCCCCACCTAGTAAAACGCATTGTGTTTTCTTCTCCTATTAAATATGTTGGGAAAGCGTCTGCTATTTTATCAGCTAAAATAACATGCTGCGATTTAGAAAAACTCACGGGTTGAAAACGCAGCTTTTTTGCAGCTCTTTTTTTTCTGCAATATGTGGATGAAATTAACCAGAATCTCATTCGCTTTGCTGGTATTGTGATAGGCAGAGTTTGTTTTTGCTGCATTTCCACACTGTGGGGCCTTAGTCTCTAAATCACTTTAAATTCAGCGCAAAATTCACATCTAAATAAGACCAAGTGCGTTTAGTGTGTATTTTCAGCCCTCATATTGACTTCAGTGGGTAAATCGGCTTCATAAAAGTTGAAGCTGAATACAGTATGTATTTTTAATACTAAGCATGAAAATATGTATGGTCTAAACCGCAATGCATATTTATCTTCAAAGTCAATAAGATGGTATTTTTGTAAAAGTATGTAGCTGTGAAATATCTGTTTTACACATTCGAAATATGTGCTGTTTTTTTCATGTGTCCCCCAACAAGGATATTCTCCTGCCTTACCTGAAAGGTAAAATGCCCAGCAATAATAATAATAATAATAATAATAGTCCTTTAATAGTCCCACAATGGGGAAATTCAGTGTGTTACAGCAGCAAAGATAAGCAGATACAAATACAAATACAACATGTACAGGAATGTTCCAAGGTGAGAGGCATTACATTAATAGCAGACAGACAGATAGGACGTAGCAGGGGGGGGGGGGGGGGATTTAACAGGCAGAGAGATATTTCAGTTCTCTGTGTGTAATGATCTCCGCTTAGGTCGGTGTTGGTTGTACAGCCTAACCGCGGTGGGGAGGAAAGACTTCCGATAGCGCTCCTTCTCACACCTAGGGTGGAGCAGTCGGTCACTGACAGTACTGCTCAGTGCGATCACAGTCTCATGCATGGGATGGGACTTCTTCTTCTGCATGGAGCTCACCACGGACAGTATCCTTCTGTCACCCACCACCTGCACTGGGTCCAGTGGGCTCCCCAGGACAGAGCTGGCCCTTCTAATCAGCTTGTCAAGTTTATTTCTGTCCCTGGTTGATATACTGCTCCCCCAGCAGGCCACTCCAAAGAAGATGGCTGATGCCACTACCGAGTTGAAGAAAGTTCTAAGAAGTGCCCCCCGGATTCCAAAGGCTCTCAGTTTCCTAAGCAGGTAGAGCCTGCTGTGGCCCTTCCTGTACAGGGCCTCCATATGATCTGCCCAGTCCAGCTTATTATTAAGGAGCAAACCCAGGTACTTATAGGTGTTCACAATCTCGATGCCCGTCCCCAGGATGTCCACTGGTTTAGGAGGGCTTCTGCCTTTGCGGAAGTCCACCACCATCTCCTTGGTCTTCCCCGCGTTAATCTTCAGGTGGTTCCGGTGGCACCAGTCCACAAAGTCCTGGTTCAGTTCTCTGTACTCCCTGTCATCATCATCTGTGATGAGACCCACTATTGCAGAGTCGTCAGAATACTTCTGTAGGTAGCAGCTGGATGAGTTGCACCTAAAATCTGCAGTGTACAGTGTGAAGAGGAAAGGGGCGAGAACCGTACCCTGAGGTGCCCCCGTATTACAGATCACGGTACCTGACACACAGTCTTGGGCTCTCACGTATTGAGGTCGATTTGTGAGGTAGTCTAGGATCTAGTTGGAGAGGTGGTGGTCCACTCCAGCAAGGCCCAGCTTGTCCCTCAATAACCTGGGCTGTATGGTGTTAAAAGCACTGGAGAAGTCAAAGAACATTATTCTCACTGTGTTCCCTGGTTTCTCCAGGTGAGACAGAGCCCTGTGCAGAAGATGGATGATGGCATCATCTACCCCAATGCCCTGCCGATAAGCAAACTGGAGGGGGGTCCATAGCGGGGCTCACTAGAGGGCGGAGATGTGTGAGAACCAATCTCTCCAAGATCTTCATCAGGTGGGATGTCAGTGCTACAGGTCTGTAGTCGTTGAGGTCCATAGGGTGGGGTTTCTTTGGAACTGGTACCACACAAGAAGATTTCCATAATCCAGGGACTATTTCCTGCCTCAGGCTCATATTATACATATATGTAATTATGCCACACAGCTGGTCCCCGCAAGTCTTAATTAGCCTTGCACTGATGTCATCTGGCCCTGCGGCTTTCCTCGCCTTGATCTTTTTCATCTCCTTCCTCACCTGGGCCCGTGTGAAGGTCAGACTGTGGCCAGATAAAGACGGATTTCTGGATTTACTGGTCTGTTGGGAAGTGGCCGCATGGGGAGAAGTCATTGTGGTGGGGGAAGCTGAAGGACATACTGGGGTGGGAGGAGCTGGTGTGTGATCAAATCTGTTGAAGAATAGGTTTAGTTCATTAAGCCAATTAACATCTGCCTCAATCTGGCAGACAGACTGTTTATGACGCGAAATTGACTTAAGCCCCTCCCAGACCCCCCCCTTATGTCTTTTCTTTCCATTTGCTTTTCCATTTTTTCTTTATAACTGGCTTTTCCCTGCCTGATTTGATGCCTCAGCTCCTTTTGTACTTCCCTCAACCCCTCCTTATCTCTTGTCCTGAATGCCATCTTTTTCTCCTTAAGCAAGTATCACAGGTCCAAGGAGTATTCCCTTTGTGTTAGTTACGGATTGGTGACTGAATTAGTGTTGTGGCCCTTTAGAACTAGTTGGGTTCCAGAGGTCATAAAAGTGCTGGCATATACTAGCAATATGCATATGACCTTAATATCTTTCATACATATTATGTCCTGTAGACTAGCAGTGTGCAACTGAATGTATAATTAATTACCTGTGTCAACCTTAGAGGGCAATACCTTATGAAACCAGCCTTATTGGAAGTGAAAGGTACACCAAAGAAAACCAGGGCAATTGGGTATTACGAAAAACTCCCATACCATAATTCTGCAGTGTTCACAAATGATCATTTCAAAAGAAAAAAACAAAAAAAACACTTTCCTCAGGGAGGTGCTCTGATTTATGTATCTACGTATATTTTAATAAAAATAAGATTTTATATTTCTCATATAGGTTAATATTGTATTTAATATATATTTAACCCCTTAAGGACCCAGCCCAAAAGTGCGTTAAGGACCAGGCCTCGTTTTTCAAAACTGACATGTGTCACTTTATATGGCAATAACTTTGAGACGTCTTAACTTACACAAGTGATTTTGAGATTGTTTTTTCATGACACATTGTACTTCATGTTAGTGGTAAACACTAATGAATATTTTTGTATTTATTTATAGAAAAATAGGAAATTTGATGGAAATTTTGGAAATAATCGCAATTTTCAAAATGTGAAATGCTCTGCTTTTCAGATAGATAGTCATACCACCCAAATACATTAATACATATTATCTACCATATCTCTGCTTTATATCGGCATCATCTTTTAATCGTCCTGTAATTTATTTTGGATGTTAGAAGGCTTACAAGTGTAACAGCGATTTTGCAGATTTACAAGAAAATTTCCCAAACTAATTTTTTAGGGACCACTTCAGTTCTGAAGAGGATTATAAAGGCCTATATATTAGAAACCCCCATAAATCACCCCATTTTCAAAACTGCACCCCTCAAATAATTCAAAATAACATTTGGGAAGTTTGTTAACCCTTTAAGAATTTCACTGGAATTAAAACAATATGGAGGTGAAATTTAGATATTTAATTTTTTCCCACTAATTCCTTAATTTAGCCCTAAAATTAACACATTCACAAAGGGTTAAAGGAAAAAATGCATCTCACAGTTTGTTATGCAATTTCTCCCGAGCACGGAAATACCCCACAAGTGGGTGTAAACTGATGTTTGGGCGAATGGCAGCGCACGGAAGGGAAGGAGCGACACTGGGCGTCTGAAAAGCAGATTTTGCTGGAATAGTTTTCAGGTGCCATGTCTCATTTGCAAAGCCCCTAGAGTACCAATACAAAGGAAAACCCCAAAAAGTGACCCCATTTTGCAAACTACACCCCTCACAGAATTCATCAAGGGGTATAGTGAACATTTTGACCTTACATTCGTTTCACAGATTTTGCTAACACTGGGATGTATAAATGAAACATTACTAAAATGTCACTTTATCCCCAAAGTTTTCATTTTCACAATGGGTTAAAGGAGAAAAAGCACCCCACAGTTTGCAAAATTATTGCTCCTAAACACAGCAATACCCCATATGTGGTCGTAATGTGCTGTATGGGTACATGGCAGGGCTCAGAATGGAAAGAGCGCTATTTAGCTTTTGGAGAGCAGATTTTGCTGGAATAGTTTTCAGGTACCATGTCGCATTTGCAGAGCCCCCAAAGTACCAATACAGTGGAAACCCCCTAAAAGTGACCCCATTTTGGAAACTACACCCCTCACAGAACATATCAAGGGACATAATGAGCATTTTGACCCTACAGCTGTTTCACAGATTTTATTAACATTGGGACATTAAAATGAAAAATTACTTTTTTTCCAATAAACCGTCAATTTAGCCCCAAATTTTTCATTTTCACAAGAGGACAAAGGAGAAAAAGCACCCCAAAGTTCGTTACACAATTTCTCCTGAACACAGAAATGCCCCATATGTGGTTGTAATCTGCTGCATGGGTAAATGGCAGGGCTAAAAATGGAAAGAGCGCTATTTAGCTTTTGGAGGGCAGATTTTGCTGGAATAGTTTTTGGATGCCATGTCGCATTTGCAGAACCCCTAAAGTACCAATATAATGGAAACCTCTCAAAAGTGACCCCATTTTAGAAACTACACCCCTCAAGGAATTTATCAAGGGGTATTATCATTTAGAGCCTAAAAATGCTTCCCAAAAATTAATGTACAAAGTGAAAATTAAAGTTTTTAAAGAAATATCCAATTTCAGTGCCTAATACGTTGCAGCCACTTTGTGGCATCAGAGACATGAACTTCTAAAACTATTAAGTGGGCTATCCCGGGGACAAAAAAATTATATATGTGGGTATAAACTGCTGCTTGGGCACGCAGCAGGGCTCAGAAGGGAAGGAGCACTGTGGTTTTTTTTAGCTTTTGGAGTACAGATTTAGAGGGACTTTCTGGTTGCCATGATATTTTTGCAGAGCCCTGGAGGTGCCAGTAAATTGGAATTCCCCAAGAAGTGACCCCCATTTTGTAGGGGCAATTTTAGGGTCTCTGCAAATGTGACATGGCGTCCAAAAAAACAACAATCTAAATATGCGCTCCAAAAGCACATAGCGCTCCTTCACATTTGCGCCCTGCTGTGTGCCCAAATTACAGTTTATGCCCACATGTATGACACTGGTGTGCCCAGGATAACGTACTTAACAATGCCATATGTGGGTATAAACTGCTGTTTGGGCACAGCCGGGCACAGAAGGGAAAGAGCGCTATTTTGGTTTTTAGAGCACAGTTTGCTTTTTGGACACCATGCCACTTTTGCAGAGCCCATGAATTGTCAGTAAAGTGGAATCCGCAGACATGTCACCCCATTTTGGAAACTATACCCTTCAAGGGTATATCAAGTGGGGTAGCGAGCATTATTAACCCTTAAGTGTTGCATTCTTTTAATTTCCAAAAATGAATGCGCAGCTGATAATGAAAAGTTAAAAATGAAATTTTTGTATAGATATGCCATTTCAGTGCCCAATATGTTGTGCCCAGCTTATGTCTGCACAGACACACACTCCAAAAACTGGTGATCGGGGATCCCGGGCACAACAGCTTTTGGAGCGTTCATCTATGATACAAGCCGGGCACAACATATTACGCATAGAAATGTCGTATTCCTGGAATAATTGTCATTTTCACCTTTCATCATCAGCTGCCTATTCATTTACGGATAATAAATTATAGCAACACTTGGGGGTTAAAAATGCTCACTGTACCCCTGGATAAATTCCTTCAGGGGTGCAGTTTCCAAAATGGGGTGACATGTCAGGGGATTCCACTGTACTGGCATTTCAGCTCTGCAAAAGTGCAATGGCGTCCAAAAACCAAATAGCGCTCCTTCCCTTCTGTGCCCGGCTGTGCCCAAACAGGAGTTTATACCCATATATCACATTAAGTACCTTATCCTGGGTACACCAGTGTCATACATGTGGGTATAAACTGCGGTTTGGGCACACAGTAGGGCACAGAAGGGAAGGAGCGCTATATGGCTTTTGGAGCGCAGATTCAGATGTTTGGGATCTGGATGCCATGTCATGTTTGCAGAGCCTCTAAAGTACCAGTAAAGTGGAATCCCCTAGGGAATGACCCCATTTTGAAAACTGCACCCCTCAAAGAATTTATCAAGGGGTGTAGCGAGCATTAGTATCCCAGACGTGACTGCACAGCGGATGGGGAAAAGTGAATGAATATGTAATCTGTGCGTAGTACATTGGGTACACTAAATTCCCTACTATTTCCCCAGTAGTTCCTATTATTGGGGGGTCACTCTGGGGGTCACTTCTGGTTTATTATCCCTCGTAAGCTCTAAATCTGGGGTGTACCCTAATATACGCTCGCACAGCTTATACATTCCCTTCCTGCCGCAGCCAGTTATGCTCTAATGATTTGGCGATTTTTGGGGTTTTTGTCTTCACATTGTACGAGTTATATTTTCTTTATTTCTCTGGTGATGTAGCCATATGAGGGCTTGTTGTTTTCAGGGTGAGATGTATTTTTTAATGACATCATTTTTAGGTGCTTACAACTTATTAAATAAATTTTATTAACTCTTTCTTGGTGGATTAAAAAACAACCCCATCAATTCTGGCACTGCGTTTTATCTTTTAAATTTTTCACCATGCAGCGTAGAGCATAAGTAACATGTTATCTTTATTCTGCGGGTCGGTACGATTACGGCGATACCTCATTTATACTGTTTTTTTATGCAATACCAATTTTGCAGAACAAAAACCCATTTGGGGACATAAATTAATTTTTTTTGCATCGCCATCTTCTAAGATGCGTAGCATTTTTATTTTTCAGTTTAGAGAGTTGGTTTAGGGCTTATTTTTTGCGGTACAACCTGTGCTTTTTATTGGTACAGTTTTGGGGTACATATGACTTTTTGATCACTTTTTATGGCATATTTTGTAAGGTGAGATGGCGAAAAATCGTTACTTTTGGCGGGTTTTTTCCGTTTTTTTTTCCCCGACTTTCACCGTGTACATTAAATATGGTTTCAGTTTTATTGTACAGGTTGTTACGGACGCAACGATACCAAATATGTATTGTTTTTATTAATTTTTAGGTTTATTTTTTATATAATTCATTTTATATAGGAAAAGGGAATTTTTGGGGCTTTATTCTTTAATTAATTTTTTTCACATACTTTATTATTTTTTTTTTTCACTTTTTTTTACTTTTTCTTGTGTCCCATTAGGACACCTGAGCCAGCAATGCTTTGATTGCTGGCTCAGCACTATAGACTGCAAGACACGAGCATACACGTGTCTTGCAGCCTATACAGGAAGTCAGCGCTATGGAAACACAGCGCTGACTTCCTGATGTCTCGGCAGGATCAACCAGGTACTGGGGGCTCCAGGCAGCCTGGGGTCACTTGGCAGACCCCGGGCTGCAGATTAGAGATAACGGCACCCCCCGATCTCGCCGCGGGGGGTGCCGGGGGGTCGGCAAGACGGCGGAACCCCTTGGATGCCGCGGTCATGTTTGACCGCGGCATCCAAGGGGTTAAAACCGCCGATCGGAAGTTATGGCCGACCGGGGGGTTATGGAGCAGGGTGTTAGCTGTCAGATACAGCTAACACCCGGTTCCGATACCGCCCGCTCAGATAGTGAGCGGGCGGCCGGCCTCGGGCGTAGTATTTTCTTGTATCCTATAATATCTCTTTTCTGGTAAATTCTTTTCACACAATAGCAGTGACATGTTTCTGATGGGAACATTCTCCCTCCCCCTCCTACTTAACTATCCTGTTTCCTTTGTGAATTCCCTGCCCCCCTCTCCATTCTAGCAGTGTATCCTTTATCTTTCTGGTGCAGACACACAGGCTGTTACAGTACAGGATTATCTTCACAGGGTCAGATTAAAGGTGTTTTCTGGGAGTTAAATATTAATGACCTATCCTATATCTGATGGGTGTGGGTCAGATACCTGGGATCTCCATTAGCTGCACCCAGCAGTGCATAGGTTAGCACCGCTTCTGCTTCTGCCTACTGATGTCATATCATAATTTTCAGTTTCTAGTATTACACCATGTCTGAAGATGAGAGCTTACTATCAAATATACCTCTAAAAGGTATCGCCTGATTTCTTCACTCTTTCACTACTTTGTATGGCTAACACGGTACACCATTATACTACTGATGTCATATTCATTCTTCATGTGGTTTGTATGCAGCTCAGTCTCATTCAAGTGAATGGGTTGAGCTGTAATACCAATCACAGCCCCTAAGAAATGTATGGCGCTGTGCTTGGTATTCAGTGAAGAAGCTACAACGTTCATCTGAATGCTGTGGTCTCTTCAAACATCTGTTCATATGGGGTCCCAGGTATCTCCAACGATCTGATATTACAATTCTGGAAAATCCCTTTAAAGGCCATATTAGAGGGACTGATATTCAGGGCAATTATTTGCAATATTTGTTGTGACTAATACTGCTGCTGACCAATGAGTGAATGCTTGTTGGTCACCTGATTGTATCTTTTAAGTAGGTTAAAAGATGCAGTTTTTTGGTAGCACATCAGGCTATTTAATCAGAGCTGCCAATAATCAATGCAGCTGAATGGGGGAGGGATGATTGCAGCAGAGATCATTCCTCCTCCATCTGGTTTGCATTTGCCAGTGTAATAAGGCCTATGCAAGTGAGTGCTGATAAACATGTTAATGGACTCCTACCATGCTAAAGTTTTCAAGACTTTTTAAATAGCTTGATTATCAACTGAATGAGTGTAACTGCAATGCAAATGGAAATACCCATTCCCAATAAGTTACCATTGTGTTAGGTTGGGTGCACTTGGAATGCTGCCAAACTCATGTATCAGATCAGTAGTTGAGGGTAATTTTGCTCCAAAGAGCTTATATGCACATTCACAAAAACTGTGAAATCTCAGGAACCCAGTTTTGGAACTACCAACATAGCTGCCATCATGGTTGCTATGTGGTCCATGACCTTAGGGAACCCAGTCCTTGCTGTTTTCATGTTTTTTTTTTTTCGTTTTTTTTAACCCCTTCCCAACATCCGACGTACTTTTACGGTGGATGTCAGATATTTAAATGTGCTTCGGCTCAGGAGCTTAGCTGCCATAGCCGCCAGGTCTTTGCTGTATTATACAGCAAAAACCCGGTGCTAATGCCTGCAATTAGTGCCCGCACAGCTTTGACTGAGGCACCATTTTCCAACATTTTGGAGAGGATCGCCAGCGTCTGGAATGAAATCCAGGGCTGGCGATCCATATTCTGACACCAGTAACATATTCTGACACCCCTATATTTCCATGTGCACGGTGGCTCAGCGCTGCAGTCCTTGGTTCAAATCCTGCCAGAGTCAACATCTGCAAGGAGTTTGTATGTTCTCTCCGTGTTTGCGTGGGTTTCCTCCGGGTACTCCGGTTTCCTCCCACACTCCAAAGACATACTGATAGGGAATATAGATTGTGAGCCCTATATGAGACAGTGACTGTCAATGTCTATAAAGCGCTGCGGAATATGATAGTGCTATATAAGTAAGCATAATAAATAAATAAATGAGATGAATAAGGTGTCTTTTTGTGCGGGGCCAGATGTACTTTTTACAGTGGCTTGCAAAAGTATTCATACCTCTTGAAATTTTTCACATTTGGTCACCTTACAACCACAAACGGAAATGTATTTTATTGAGATATTAAGTGATAGACCAACACAAAGTAGCAGATAATTGTGAAGTGGAAGGAAAATGATACATGGTTTTTAAAATTTTAATCAAATAAAAATCTGAAAAGTGTGACATGCAAAAGTATTCACCCCCCTGTATTCTGATACCCCTAAATAAAATCCAGTGCAATCAATTGCCTTCAGAAGTCACTTAATAAGTTAATAGAGTCCAGCTGTGTGTAATTTAGTCTCAGTATAAATACACCTGTTCTGTAAAGGCCTCAGTGGTTTGTTAGAGAACACTAGTGAACAAACAGCATCATGAAGACCAAGGAACTCACCAGACAGGTCAGAGATAAAGTTGTGTAAAGCAGGGTTAGGTTACAAAAACATATTTGGAAAAATAGAGAATAAAAGCCGGTTCCAGCATCCAGAAATTTAAATAAAATATAACTTTTAATTCATGTAAAATTTAAAAAAAAGTAACAACAGTTACATGAGAAGAGGATCCGTAACCAATCCTACACGTTTCAGGGCGTCTAGCCCCTTAGTCATGGCTGCTTGAAGATCAACTCAAAACTAAATTTAAAACCACAAATGAATAAAGGATCCCCACCCATCACTAAATTTAACTATTAACATCCTGTAGGATACAAAGTCTATATAAAACACAAATTTATAGATTGTAATCACATATAAAATACAAATAAATATATTTCAAATATATACAAAAATAGAAAATATATATATATATATATATATATATACAGCAAGAAAAAGGGACCCCTATTAATCTAACATAGTTCTAAAATTTGGGTGTTGCAACAGCCATCAATTGATAACTAATAACTGATGGACACAGTAATATTTCAGGATTGAAATGAGGTTTATTGTACTAACAGAAAATGTGCAATATGCATTAAACCAAAATTTGACCGGTGCAAAAGTATGGGCACCCTTATCATTTTATTGATTTGAATACTCCTAACTACTTTTACTGACTTACTGAAGCACAAAATTGGTTTGTAACCCACTGAGCTGAACCAAGCCAGGTGTACCAACATGAGAAAAGGTATTAAGGTGGACAATTGCAAGTCGTCCCATTTGAACTCCCTGAAGAGTGGCACATGGGCTCCCAAAACAACTCTCAAATGATCTGAAAACAAAGATTGTCAACATAGTTGTCAGGGGAAGGATACAAAAGTTGTCTCAGAGATTTAACCTGTCAGTTTCCACTGTGAGGAACATAGTAAGGAAATGGAAAACCACAGGGACAGTCTGTAAGCCCAGAAGTGGCAGGCCAAGAAAAATATCAGAAAGGCAGAGAAGAAGAATGGTGAGAACAGTCAAGGACAATCCACAGACCACCCCAAAGAGCTGCAGCATCATCTGCTGCAGATGGTGCACTGTGCACGGCAACAAACAGCACACTTTGCACAAGGAGAAGCGTATGGGAGAGTGATGCGAAAGAAGCCGTCTGAAAGCACGCCACAAACAGAGCGCCTGAGGTATGCAAAAGCACATTTGGACAAGCCAGCTCATTTTGGAAGAAGGTCCTGTGGACTGATGAAACAAAGATTGAGTTGTTTGGTCATACAAAAGGTGTATGCATGGCGTCAAAAAACACAGCATTCCAAGAAAAACACGCACCCACTGTAAAATTTGGTGGAGGTCCACATGCTTTGGGGCTGTGTGGCCAAGCCGGCACCGGGAATCTTGTTAAAGTTGAGGGTCGCATGGATTCAACCAGTATCAGCAGATTCTTGAGAATAATGTACAAGAACAGTGACGAAGAAGACCCGGGGATGGATATTCAGCAAGACAATGATCCAAAACAGCCCAAACTACCAGGCACATGCAGAGGAACAAACAATGTCTGGAATGGCCATTCCAGTCCCCAGACCTGAATATCATTGAACATCTGTGGGATAATTTGAAGCGGGCTGTCCATGCTCGGCGACCATCAAACTAACTGAACTGGAATTGTTTTGTAAAGAGGAATGGTCAAAATACCCATCCAGGATCCAGGAACTGATTGAAAGCACAGGAAGCGACAGAGGCTGTTATGCAAAGGAGGACTACAAAATAAGTCACTTTCTGTTGAGGTCCCATACTTGCACCAGTCAAATTTTGGTTTAATGCATATTGCACATTCTGTAGACCCTCATCAACCTGAAATATACTGGTCCATCAGTTATTAGATATATCAAATTGAAATGGCTGTTGCAACCCCAAATTTAGAACTAAAAATGAAAGAATAGGGGTGCCCAAACTTTTCTATGACTGTATATATAAACGTAATGTAGTGCTTCATTAAGATGACATATATGATGTTCCCTCCACAAAATTCAAACTTTCTGAGGGAGAAATCACATGATCTATAACATGTGACTAATGGAAATTCAAAAGAAGTAAGTGACAAATTGCCGTCAGCTAGTTTAAACATATAACAATATTCACGCGATCTCCCTATTACAATGACATATATAACAATCCCTCCACAAAATTCTAAATTTCTAAGGAAAAAAATCACATGATCTATAACATGTGACTAATGGAAATTCAAAAGAAGTAAGCGGCAAATTGCCGTCAGCTAGTTTAAACATATATAAATCAATATTCACACGATCTCCCTATTAATTCCTGACTTCCCTATAATTCCCATCTTTCATGGATTACCAAAAATACACAAAGGTATAATACCACCTCCACTTCGTCCAATTATTGCAGGCATAGGTTCTATTAACAGTAAATTATGTTATATTTTATTTAAATTTCTGGATGCTGGAACCGGCTTTTATTGTCTATTTTTCCAAATATTCTGCTCTAACGAAGTCTGGAGAGTGTTCCCTGCATCCTACAATACATTTTCTATGGAACTAATTGGCATATGGATACGGTGAGCTGAAGATTTAACTTTCTTTCATTCATTATAAAAACATATCCCAAGCTTTGAGCATCCCAAGGAGCACTGTTTAATCCATCGTCCAAAAATGGAAAAAGTATTCTACAACTGCAAACCTTCCAAGACATGGCCGTCCACTTAAACTGACAGATCGAGCACGGAGAGCACTGGTCAGAGAATCAGCCAAGAGGCCCATGGTCACTCTGGAGGAGCTGCAGAAATCCACAGCTCAGGTGAGAGAATCTGTCCACAGGACAACTATAAATTGTGTATTCCACAAATATGGCCTTTATGGAAGAGTGGCAAGAAGAAAACCATTGTTGAAAGAAAGACATAAGAAGTGCAGTTTGCCACAAGCCATATAGCGGACACAGCAAACATGTGGAAGAAGGTGCTGTGGTCAGATGAGACCAAAGTTGAACTTTTTGGCCTAAATGCAAAGCACTATGTGTGGCGGAAAAGTAACACTGCTCATCCCCCTGAACACACCATCCCCACTGTGAAACATGGTGGTGGCAGCATCATGGTGTGGGGAGGCTTTTCTTCAGCACGGACAGGGAAGCTGGTCAGAGTTGATGGAAAGATCGATGGAGCTAAATACAGGGCAATCCTGGAACAAAAGCTGTTGGAGGCTGCAAAAGACTTGAGACTGGGAAGGAGATTTACCTTCCAGCAAGACAATGACTCTAAACATACAGCCAGAGCTACAGTGGAATGGTTTAGATCAAAGAATATTCATGTGTTAGTCAAAGTCCAGACCCAAAGCCCATTGAGCATCTGTGGCAAGACATGTTTTATTTTCTATATTTTGCCATCTCTGTACACTCGGTGAATAATATTAGTTAATTTTGGTTCCTCGGTGATTTAGTTGAGGGATTTTCATCCATTCTTTCTTGGAAAAGTCTTCCAGTTCAGTGAGATTCCTGGGTCGTCTTGCATGCACTGCTCTTTTGAGGTCTAGCCACAGATTTTTAATGATGTTCAGTTCAGGGGACTGTGAGGGCCATGATAAAACCTTCAGCTTGCGCCTTTTTAGGTAGTCTATGGTGGATTTTGACATGTGTTTAGGATCATTATCCATTTGAAGAAGCCATCCTCTTTTCAATTTCAGCTTTTTTACAGATGGTGTTGTGTTTGCTTCAAAAATTTGCTGAAATTTCATTGAATCCATTCTTCCATCTACCCGTGAAATGTTCCCCGTGCCATTGGCTGCAACACAACCTCAAAGCATGATTGATCCAACCCCATGCTTAATGGTTGGAGAGATGTTCTTTTCATGAAATTCTGTGCCCTGTTTTCTCCAAACATACCTTTGATCATTGTGGCCAAAAAGTTCTATTTTAACCTCATCAGTCCACGGGACTTGTTTCCAACATGCATCAGGTTTGTTTAGATTTTCTTTTACAAACTTCTGACGCTGAATTTTATGGTGAGGACGCAGGAGAGGTTTTCTTCTGATGACTTTTCCATGAAGGTCATTTTTGTGCAGGTATCGCTGAACAGTAGAACAATGTACCACAACTCCAGAGTATGCTAAATCTTCCTGAAGGTCTCTGAAATTTTTCTTGGTCATCCAGACCTTATCTTGACCTCCACTGTTCCTGGTAACTGCCATTTCTTAATTACATTTCAAATTGAGGAAAGGGCAACTTGAAAACGCTTTGCTATCTTCTTCTAGCCTTCTCCTGCTTTGTGGGCCTCCACCATTTTAATTTTCAGAGTGCTAGGCAGCTACTTAGAAGAACACATGGCTGCTGTTTTTTTGCCCAAGGTTAGAGGAGGCTGAGTATTTATAAAGCTGTAAAATTTGCATCACTTGTCCTTTCCTAATGATGATAGTGAACAAGCCATAACCCTAACTGGCTAATTAAAGCCTGAGACCTTGATCAAAGTTATCTGAGCATACAAATCTACAAGGGTTCCCAAACTTTTGCAAAGTACTCCTTTCCCTTTTTCACTCTAAAATTGTACTCGAACATAAATTATAGATTAGTGTGTTTAATCTTTAACTTTATGCCTTTTAAAGATCATTTCATCTTCAACTTGCTTAACTGTTCACAAAAACAGTCATTTCGACCAGGGGTGTCCAAACTTTTGAATGCCATTGTATATACTGCTAGCTTATGTAAATTCAAGAGTTTTCCTGAATACTTTGCTATAGGGTGGGTTCACACTTGTGGCGGCACTCCGTGCACCGCGAATCCAACCTAAATGTCGGAAAACTGGATAGGGAAAGGTTTGCGACCCTTTGCTTAAAACCCCATTCACTTGAATGGGTTTGTAAAGCAATGCGCGGGTGTGCGCTTATACCCTCTGCGCCGCAAAGCCGTTTTTTTTTCGCTGGAAACAAAGTCCTGCATGTCTGACTTTGTTTCCAGCGAAAACCGGCTTCGCAGCGCAGAGGGTATAAGCGCACACCCACGCATTGCTTTAAAAACCCATTCAAGTGAAACGATTTTTGCCCATTCATCTTTGCAAGATAGCTCATGCTCAGCCAGATTAAATGGAAAGTGTCTATGAACAGCAATTTTCATGTCTTGCCACAGATGCTCAATGGGCTTTGGGTCTGGACTTTGACTGGGCCATTCTAACACATGAATATTCTTTGATCTAAACCATTCCACTGTAGCTCTGGCTCTATGTTTAGGGTCATTGCTTTGCTGGAAGGTGAATCTCCTTCCATGTCACAAGTCTTTTGCAGCCTCCAACAGGTTATCTTCCAAGATTGCCATTTATCCCATTTATTCATCTTCCCATCAACTCTGACCAGCTTCCCTGTCCTTGCTGAAGAAAAGCCTCCCCACAGCATGATGCTGCGACTGCCATGTTTTACAGTGGGGATGGGGTGTTGCATATAGGCCAAAAAGTTCAACTTTGGTCTCATCTGACTAGAGCACCATCTTCCACATGTTTGCAGTTTGCCACAAGTCATATAGGGGACACAACAAACGGCACTTCTTATGTCTTTGTTTCAACAATGATTTTCTTCTTGTCACTCTTCCATAAAGGTCAGATTTGTGGAGTGCACTATTATAATTGTCCTGTGGACAGATTCTCCCACCTGAGCTGTGGATTTCTGCAGCTCCTCCAGAGTGACCATGGGCTTCTTGGCTGCTTCTCTGACCAGTGCTCTCCTTGCTCGATCTGTCAGTTTAGGTGGACGGCCATGTTTTGGTAGATTTGCAGTTGTAGAATACTTTTTTCATTTTTGGATGATGGATTGAACAGTGCTCCTTGGGATGCTCAAAGCTTGGGATATGTTTTTATAAGCTAACCCTGCTTTAAACTTCTCCACAACTTTATGTTTGACCTGTCTGGAGAGTTCCTTGGTCTTCATGATGCTATTTGTTCACTATTGTTCTCTAACAAACCACTGAGGCCTCCACAGAACAGGTGTAGTTATACTGAGCCTAAATTACACACAGCTGGACTCTATTAACTAATTAACTGACTTCTGAAGGCAATTGATCGCACTGGATTTTATTTAGGGGTATCAGAGTACAGGGGGCTGAATACTTTTGCACGTCACACTTTTCAGATTTTTATTTAATTAAAATTTTGAAAACCATGTATCATTTTCGTTCCACTTCACAATTATCTGTTACTTTGTGTTGGTCTATCACTTAAAATCTCAATAAAATACATTTAAGTTTGTGGTTGTAAGGTGACGAAATGTGAAAAAGTTCAAGGGGTATGAATACTTTTGCGAGCCAATGTATGTGGGCATATTCAAGAGTAAAATATTATTGTCCTTTTGGGACTGATGATGTTAATTACTGGTGGTCACAGAACTCCCGTGGTCTCTGAATCTTTATAACCTTTTTTGTCAAGGAATTGCTGATCTCCTCCTGGAGTAACCCCAGCAGGTAATGGGCTCTAGTTACATATGATCCCCACTCCTCGCTCACGGCCGCCTCTACTTCCCTTTCTGCCCTCCAGATCGAAGGCCCAGGGAAGGTGACGTCTTTAATGACATGGCAGATGTCATATAGGTCAGGCCGGCGTCATTATGCCTCTGTGATGTCATTGAAAAGGGCCAAAGACAGCAGGGAGCCGCACTGGAACCCAGGGGAGGTGAGTAACATTGTTTTTTATGTTTGTCACCTCCTTGGGGCTCCAATTCTTATAATAGTTTGTGGATGGTGAACCCCAAAAATTTTGGGTTCTGTCAAACCCAAAATGTTTGCAACATTTTAAAAAACACCGTAGGGGTCACTGTGGGACATTATATTATGTGTGGAGGGATCACTATGGGACATTATACTGTGTGGTGGGGTCGCTATGGGACATTATACTGTGTGGAGGGGCCACTATGGGACATTATACTGTGTGGTGGGGTCGCTATGGGACATTATACTGTGTGGAGGGGCCACTATGGGACATTATACTGTGTGGTGGGGTCGCTATGGGACATTATACTGTGTGGAGGGGCCACTATGGGACATTATACTGTGTGAAGGGGCCACTATGGGATATTATACTATCTGGAGCCCACTTTGGGACATTATAGTGTGTGTAAATAGGGCGATGTACCATGTTGGGGCCAAGTCAGGAGTTTTCTATGTCTCCAGTCTTTGCTAGTTACGCCCCTGGGCGTGTCCAACTCTCTTGCAGCTGATTAGCAGTGCAGAGCTCTGCACAAAAGGTCTTATAGAGGACTTTTCACCACCTCCAACAAGTTCAGCTCTTTACATCATTTAATAACTGCTGCTCCACTGATTCCGGCACAGTTGGAATTCCTTCCCTAGCCCCCACATTTCTGAGCAATCAATTCTGTTAGTTTTGGTGCCTGATATACTATTTAGGCTCTATACTGTCAGGAGGGCGGTTTCAGGCAGGAACAGGCAAGGGGTGTGATTCTGAGCTCTGACACTGGCTGCCACTGATTGGAGCACTGAATCATGCCCCCCTGCCTGACACCGCCCTTCTGACATTACAGAACTTATATAGCTCATCAGGCACCAAAACTAACTGTGCCTGTGGCTTGTGAACGGTTAGGGATAGAGAAAAAATTTCAACTGTGCTGGAATCAGTGTAGTGGTGCCTATTAACAGATGCTAAGAACTTGAATTGGTGAAGGTGGTGAAAGGTCCTCTTTAACAATACGCTGCTCCAAGATCTTGTGTGCACTGCAGTTTAGAATGGACCAAGCTAGCAAGGGACAGCTGACAGGAGGACCTCACTGCCATACGACCCAGTGCAGATGCACCGTCCACCCTATGGTTAAAGCGGCCCTTCTCTGCACCCCTGCAGATCAGATGTTTCCAGGAGCCACAGTGCAGTGGAGCTAGCACAGTTGCGTGAAGAATGGGTAAGGTACTGCAAGCTCAGCCCCATGCACTTTCTCATAGCAGGCATACATGTGATTCTCTGGTTTTAATAAAATTGAAGCACTATTTCCTTTACATAAACTGTTAGTTACGATGGTCCATTGTCTGGTAAAGCAGGTATTGATTAGTGGGCCCCCTTTCCAAGTTTTGTTAGAGGGCCCATGGTCTATTTCCTATTTGTCTGGAAGACCTACTGTCTCTATTGTGTTCAGTTGGTGTTGTTAACTTCGGTAAGGATACTTACACTGTTATTGTTCCCCATCAGGGATACTGAACCCTATAACACTGAACCACTTAATTTTTGCAATGTAACCTATTTCTTTATATACTTTACATATACTTTACTATAGTCTGTAGTAACAGTCACATCTAGTTCTGGACTAGTGAGTGGCAGCGATCACCCTCATCATGGTCACTATGTAAGGAGCAATCTGGAAAAAAGACAAACACCACAATGTAGAGCTTTGATTTTTTTTTTTTTTTATTGAATAGGCAACATTTTAATTAAATTATTACTGGCCCTTAATTAATTAATGGTCACAGTGACTCTCAAGTCATGCTTGGTGGACGCCAAAGAACTTCTTCCATTCACTTTGATCAGTCCACCATTGTCCTGAGATGAGAGCCATTGGACCCGATGATCCAGAGGAAGATGAAAAAAAAAACCCCAGGGAGTTATATCTCAGGGGGACCAAAAATTCCTTCCTGACCCCAGATATGACAATCGGATATTTCCCTGGATCATAGTTTGCCTGCTGCCTACTGCTATGTGTGTATGGGAGAAATAGCCGTTAGTCAAATGCAGGTCCACTGGGGTCCAGCCAATCCAACGTAATCCATACAGACAAGCAAGTAAAAACAAAACACAAAATACATGTTAGTAACATAATAATAATAATAAGAAGAATAAATAACAATTTTCATAGGGGTAGATTTATTATGCCTTGTTCGACAATTTTCAGGCATACAAGGCATAAAAATAGTTACTAGTGATGAGCGAACACTTTGCAGTTCGGGTCTGTGCCGAACTTTGTGGGTTCGAGTACCCGAACACGAACTTCAGCGCTGAAGCTTGGGTTCATGTTCGGCTCATCCCTAAAGCTGGTTGATTGACTGCTGAGCAGCTAATCAACCAGCTTTAAACCCACAGACATCATAGACATGCCCAGTACTGTCCATGTCCAGCTAGTTAGGCTAGGTAGGGAGAGGCTACAGCTGGAGATAGGGATAATCAGGGCCTTAGCTAAATTTAATAATTGACCTTTTTAGGGCAGTGCAACTAGGTAGGGAGAGGAGCCTGATAATGTGAGTTACAGTTAGCCTATAAATAATTATTTCCCTTTTCAGAGCAGTGACAGTAAACTTTGTGTGTACCCATACCATCTCCTAGCGCAGTAAAATTAACCGTGTGTACCCATATCGTCTCCTAGCACAGTAACAATAACTGCAGTTGTATACCCAAACTGTCTCCTAGCACAGTAACAACAACTGTGTTTGTATATGCATACTGTCTTCTAGTGCAGTAACAATAACTATGTGTGTATACCCATACTGTCTCCAAGCACAGTAACAATAACTGCATTTTTATACACAGTCTCCTAGCACAACAACAATAACTGCGTTTGTATACGCATATTGTCTTCTAGCGCAGTAACAATAACTATGTGTGTATACCCATACTGTCTCCTAGCGCAGTAACAATAACTGTGTGTATACCCATACTGTCTTCTAGCGCAGTAACAATAATTGCGTGTGTACCCATACCGCTTCCTAGCACAGTAACAATAACTGTGTGTGTACCCCTACCGTTTCCTAGCACAGTAACGATAACGGCATGTGTACCCATACTGTCTCCTAGCACAGTAACAATAACTGCGTGTGTATCCATACCGTCTCCTAGTGCAGTAACAATAACTACTTGTGTACCCGTACTGTATCCTAGCACAGTAACAATAACGTGTGTATCCATACCGTCTCCTAGCGCAGTAACAGTAACTACGTGTGTACCCATACCATCTCCTAGCACAGTAACAATAACTACTTGTGTACCCGTACTGTCTCCTAGCGCAGTAACAATAACTACTTGTGTACCCATACCGTCTCCTAGCGCAGTAACAATAACTACGTGTGTACCCATACCATCTCCTAGCACAGTAACAATAACTACTTGTGTACCCGTACTGTCTCCTAGCGCAGTAACAATAACTACTTGTGTACCCGTACTGTCTTCTAGCGCAGTAACAATAACTGCGTTTGTTTATGCATACTGTCTTCTAGCGCAGTAACAATAACTGCATGTGTACCCATACTGTCTCCTAGAGCATACTTTGACTCACATGATGGATGAGTATCTGTTGACACATCTCCTGGTACTGAGTGATGGCTCCTCCCCGTTCAATTTCTGGGTTGGTAAATTGGACACGTGGCCAGAGCTTGCCCTCTATGCCTTGGAGGTGCTGGCTTGCCCTGGGGCAAGTGTCCTATCAGAACATGTGTTCAGCACCGTAGAGTGTGTCATCACTCCTAACTCCTCCACCTCTTCCACCACCACATCCACCCCCACCTCTTCCCCCTGGACCTCTACCACCTGTTTCAAAATTATTATTCCCCTTACGTCCGACAGCAGCACAATATGGGGTATCTCTGCCCCTGTATGTTGTTTAGGATAGGTGGAACCTTTAATTAGCACCAAAAAGGTGCCTCCTACTAGCCCTATAAGAGGGCACAAGAGACCTCCCTCCACTGTGTTTTTTTCTGTCCTGTGTGGAACAGGTGGACGGAGGTCTCTTGTGACCTCCCGTTGCTAGGGGTTTTATTTACTCCTGGCTTACCTTTATGGGGTACCTCGGTCCCAAAGAAAAAACCTCCGGGCCTTCGCCCCGCAGCGCAGCGTTATCCGGCATCCATCTGCAGGCAGCGCGATCCCGGAAGTAAGCGGGGAACCTCCTCGGCCGGAACTTTTCTCCGGTCCCGTGTTCCCAGGGGAAGGAAGCCTTTGCGCACCACCGCGCCCTACTTCCGGTTTTCTCGGAAAAAGTGCGGTAAGTTTGGAAATTTAAAATTTAAAGGCAAAATATAGATTTGATTTTTGCTGCTTGTATTTTGAGCCTCTGGCTTAGGCTTATATTCCAGTATGGCGTTTGACTTGTTTTGGTGCTGTATAAATGTTTCTTTGTTGGCTTCCTCCCCTCGCTGCTGGATTACATTTAAAAGGTCTGATTGCAGTCCTTTATTTGTTGAGTGAGTGGTTTCTAGCTCCTCTGCTGCGGGTTGCGGTGGCTGGTTTTTCTGACGGTTTTTTTCTCTCTTCAAGTGACCGATTAAAAAAAAAAAAAAAAAGAGGTACCCCTTGGTTTTTTATGCGGTGCTTGGCGATCTTCCCTGTTTCAGTGTCACGTGGCTGTTTGATGTTTCAGATGTCATCTTCTGCATCATGTAATGGCGATGCGCTTAGGAGGAAAAATTCCTCTAAACTTGAACACCTAACGTGTTTGGATTGCAATACCCCTTTACCTGACGGCTATGATTTTACCCGCTGTCACCAGTGTCGCGGACCTCCGCCGGAAGTACCTTCTATAAGAGGTTGTTACTTGGGTAAAGGACTATATGAGGAGTCTCTTAAGGAGATTCGTTCTTCCATCGCCCAGATTGCCAAGAGACCGCATATTGAGACACAAAAAAAAAAAGAAAAAGAAATCTTCCTTACGGATCTCTGATGAAGATTATCAGATAGTGGACGAGACACTCTCATCTGACAATTCCACTGAAGATCCCAGCAGGCCGTGCTTCCACTCGAAAAATTAAGCCGGCTGCTGAAGTCCATCCGGTCTAAGGATCGTGATGTTGACGGGGAAGCCTCCGCGTCCACCTATAGAGGGCCTAGGGTCTTCCAAGTGGACCAGACATTACAAAAATTAATGTCCTCAGAGTGGAGAAGTCCTGAAAAACCTCTTGTGGTTCCTAGGAGGTTCAGCGCTTTATTCCCAGTTGCTCAATGGGATCAATGGGGTCCTCCTCCCAAGGTGGATATGGCGGTGGCTAAACTGTCCTGCCGCACTAAGGTACCATCAGATGATGGAGCAAATCTTCACGACGCCATGGCAGGCGCTTTGACAATACCTTCAAGAAGGCTTATTCAGCTGCCTCGCCCAAGACCGCTGTGGCGGTTGCGTCCTGTGAAGTGTCAGCCAAATTATGTACTGACCTGGTCCACCTCGAAAGTGACCGACTCTGGAGTCTCCAGAGACGAGCTGCTAGGGTTTCTAGGCTCAGTTTCCCTAGCAGCTGAATATTTAACGGAAGCCTCCCACCATCAATTAAGGCTGGCGGCCAAATCCCTGGCACTTACCAAGAACACTGCAGCAGGAAGACCTCTATGGTTAAAACCTTGGAGAGCTGTGTTCCCCTCAAAGTATAATTTGTGCGCATTACCCTTTGAGCTGGGTAGAGTCTTTGGCTGTGCCCTAGACGAGTTCCTAGAGGGCTTGGCTGACAAGAAGGGTAAAACTTTACCCCAGGCCTTCAGAGGTAGGTCTGGCTCTGGCCGTGGTAGAGGCTATCCGCCTCGTCGTGGAAGGCAGTCCAGAGAGGCTCTAGTTATTCCTCTAGAGGCGCTGGCCGGAGATTCCGAAGTCTGATGATAAAAAAGTCAAGCCTAGCTTTTGACATCAGAAGCAGTTTTCCTGTGGCCGAGATTCCTGTCGGAGGTCGTGTCTCCCACTTTCTCAACTGCTGGCAGGAAAAAATTCGAGACCCATGGGTCCGGTAGGTAATCCAAAGAGGTTATGCAATCAAGTTCCTCCGTCCTCCTCAGGATCGGTTTGTGTTAACTCGCAGCCTCCCTACAATGCAGCAGACTACATTGGAATGCTCCATCCGAGAATACATTCACAAGGGAGCCCTGGTGGAAGTCCCTTCTCTAGAAGAAGGATCCCGTGTCTATTCTCCTGTCTTCCTGATGCCAAAACTGGCAGACAAGTGGAGAATGATCATAGACTTAAGGTACCTCAACCGCTTCATCAAAAAGAAGCGCTTCCATAGGAAAACCATAAAGTCTGTCACCACCTTTCTCCTCTAAGGCGATGTTGTTTGTGACTTTGGATATAAAAGATGCCTATTTGCATATTTCTATTTACCTCCACACAGAAGGTTCTTTTCTAAGGATTGCCGTAGTATTTCCCGGCCACAGGAAGCACTTTCAATTCACAGCACTACCCTTCGGGATCTCCTCTGCTTCCCACACCTTTACAAAGGTAGTGGCCCCCATAACGGCTGCCCTCAGGCTTCAGGGGATATTCTTGGTGCCTTATCTAGACGACTGGTTGATAAAGGCCCAGTCAGAGTCTGTTCTGCTCCAGTAACTACAGACAGCCTTCAGAGTCTGTGATGGCTTATAAACTGGGAGAAGTCAAAAACGATCCCTTCAACTCGAAGGAAGTTCCTCTGAGGAAGCTACTTCCTAGATTGAGTCCGCCTGCAAATCTCCTTGACACCAGCAAGGAAGGAGAAGCTGGTTGCGGCAGTCCGGCACCTCTTCAAAAAGCCGATAGCCTCCATCAGAACATTGATGAAGATCCTGGGCTTGATGTCTTCCTCAGTGGAGGCAGTCCCATGGGCCTTGTGGCACTTACGTCCCCTCCAGAAGGAGTTACTAGAGGCTTGGGATCGCTCCCTTCTTACATTCAGCAAGAAGATTCGACTCTCCCCCAGGACCCGTCTTTCCCTCAAGTGGTGGTTGCACCTGAAAGACGGAAGGGCCACGGTCCAACCTTCTTGGACCCTGTTGACTACAGATGCATCCCTCTCGGGATGGGGAGCCCATTGGACGAAAACTCCATAAAGGGAGTCTGGAGCGCTCCTGAAAAAAGGACCTCGTCCAACTGGAAGGAGCTCAGAGCCGTATATCGTGCCTTACTCTATTTCTTGCCTCTTCCCAGGGGAAGAGCAGTCTAAATCCGGTCAGACAACATGACCACAGTGCTGTACGTGAACAGACAGGGAGGCACCAGATCACCAACCCTCCTTAGGGAGGCAGATCTGATATTTACATGGGCAGAGAAAAATCTAACCCATTTATCCGCAGTTCACATCAAGGGCTCCCTGAACATAGTAGCAGATCGGTTGAGTCGGGGTGATACCGTATCAGGAGAATGGTCACTCAATCCAGAAGTCTTTCATCAGATTACCCTGAACAGGGGTCTTCCAGAAATAGACCTCATGGCAACCCGACTCAACGCCAAGGTGGAGAAGTTCTGTTCCCTTTACCAGGAGGACAATCCCTTGGCAGTGGATGCCCTGTCCATCCCTTGGAGGTCCAGGCTGCCATACATCTTCCCTCCAATTCCAATAATACCAAAGGTATTAATGAAAATCAGACAGGACCAAGTCTCTGTGATAGCCATCATTCCATTCTGGCCAAAAAGAGCTTGGTTTTTCCCAATTCATGGAGATGAGTCGAGGGATATATTGGAGGCTTCCCCCCATCCAGAACCTGGTTTCCCAAGGATCTCTGAAGTGCCAAGATCTCTGGAGATTCAACCTGACAGCCTGGAGGTTGAGCAGTCCCTACAGCAGGATAGAGGACTGTCAGAGGCCGTCCTGAAGACCCTTTCTTCTGCAAGAGCAGAATCTACCAATAAGAACTACCAGAGGACAGCCAAGATTTTCATGGAGTGGTGCTCCAAGAAGGGTATTAATAATCTAGAACCTTCAACGGCTGATATTTTAAATTTTCTTCAGGACGGTTTGGATAAGGGCCTTGCCCCTGCCACTTTGAAAGTGCAGATTGCGGCCCTCTCCGCTTATTTGAACAGACGTCTGTCTCAGGATCCTCTGGTTGCAAGGTTCCTTAAAGGGGAAATGAGGCTAAAGCCATCAGTATCATCCCCAGTGGGACCTTGCGGTAGTCATTACAGGCCTGTGCGGTCCTCCATTTGGACCCTTGGAGACTACGGAGATACAATATTTAGCCTACAAAACCACTTTTTTGTTGGCTAGTATATCTGCCAAAGAGTAGGGATACTCCAGGCCCTCTCTTCTAGAGAACTGTACATTTTGTTTTTGCAGATAGGGTACACCTTAGGTTTGCCTGAGTTTATCCCTAAGGTCCCCTCATACTATAATAGCAATCAGCTAATTTCGTTACCTGTGTTTTTCCCCTCTCCAACCTCTGAGGAGGAAGAAAAGCTCAACACCTTAGATGTGGTAAGGTGTCTGTGGATTTACCTATTCCACACTCAACCGCTTAAGAAGGCTGAAAGCCTACTAATTGATATGCAGGGTAAAAACAGAGGCCTCAAGGCTTCCAAGCCTACTCTATCCACATGGATCAAGGCGACAATTAAGTCTTCCTTTCTTATTCAGGAGTTATTCCCTCCAGTCTTTCTACGGCCACTCGACCTGGGTTGTCGACTTCTTTGGCTGAGTATCGGTCCTTACCATTGGACCAGATTTGTGCGGCTGCATCATGGTCATCTCAGTTGACCTTTTGTTAAACATTATCATTGGACATCCGCAGTTCCCAGACAACTGCCTTTGGTCAGTCAGTCCTTGACGTTGTAAGGCGAGGAAACCCTCCCTAGGGGAATTACTTGCTATCTCCCCATATTGTGCTGCTGTCGGACGTAAGGGGAATCGTTGATTGTAATGTCAATCTGTATTCCCTTAGTCCAGACAGCAGCACAAGGCTTCCCTCCCTAGAAGCTTGTTTCCTGTTACTTTATAATTTACACAGTGGAGGGAGGTCTCTTGTGCCCTCTTATAGGGCTAGTAGGAGGCACCTTTTTGGTGCTAATTAAAGGTTCCACCTGTCCTAAACAACACACACACAGGGGCAGAGATACCCCATATTGTGCTGCTGTCTGGACTAAGGGAATACAGATTGACATTACAATCAACGATTTTATTTTGTTTTTAATTTTAATTTTAATTTATTTATTTATTTAATTTTTTTATGTTATCATTTTAAGTACTTTCCCTACCCCATTTTTTACAGGGCACTTGCCCTATTATTACCCTCATTTTGCAGCCCTCTACCACTTACTATCCCCATTTTACAGCCATTTTTGGGTCTCCAAGTTTGGGTCCCCATTGATTTCAATGGGGTTCGAGTCAAGTTTGGGTACCGGAAACAAACAGTGACTACACCAATATAAATCTGTATCATAGCACAACATGTAAGAACCATGCTATATCGTGATACATGACACACATTTAAAAGGATCCGTTTTGCTGTAATAGATACTACCTGCTGGTCTATGTACTAAAGGAAACACAGGATTTCAGCAAAGGACTACAAGTCCCCAGTCACCCCCTGAACCAACAGGATCAAGAGGAGCTGATCACAGAGAACAATAGCTTTTAGTAGTAGTATTTTTCAGGTTTATGTTACAGGATGATGTGTTTTGTCCACAGTTGTCCCAACTGGACAACCTCTGTCTATATGACCTGTAAGCTCATATAAATGTATTAAGGGAGTCCCACCTGTTACTGCCAAAGCAGAGAACTGTTGTAAAGAGTAGTTCATGCTTTGGACAGCTTAGAGCTTAGAGCTGTATTATATAAGTCACACATTAATTAGAAAGATAGAAATGTAATACCTCATGCATCCTGATGAGGACACATTTTCCCTCAGTGATAACAGCTGATCGCTGGGAGTATGAGCTGCCAGACCCCTAACCATCAGTTTACTGCCAGTGAAACCTCATTTAGAGCAGGGATTGTTCAAATGGGCAACCCCTGTAGGGTCAGGTTCACACACCCATAGGTGCATATTTTCCATACAATCAGGTTGAGGAACATTTCTTTAAAAATGTCTTTCCCGTAATGAATTGTCCTGACCATCAGAAAAACACAGGGCTTCTTAGTGAGATTTTCGGGAAGTTAATGGTCAGACCTAAACTTCATTACCCCCTACCCCACCTATACAATGTATGAACAAGGTGAAGAGCGACATACCTGGACATACTGTACTGTCCTCTTCAACCTGTCAAGCTCAAGAACTGTACATATTCTACACCAATTGTGATGTCACATGGAATCTATGATGTCATGTGCTCTGTGATGTGTGTGATGTCTACAATACAGCAGCAGAGATCCACACCTTGAAACTATCATGTACACTATAATGAAAATTAACTTTACTGAAAGTCCAAAGGCAGCACAGTACAAATGGGAATTGGCTCCCTAGGTACAATCACACAGAAACAAGTTAATTAACAGTATAATCAAACAATTAACCAGTAAGAGACTCACTATGAATAGGACACAGAGACCAGGAGCCAGTATATTATAATGCAAGCAATCGGATTTATTAAATGGATGGGAGGCCTGTGCTGTCTGACTCCATGAAACAAACATTTCAGTAAAGTAAATTTTAAATTTTCTGGTTGTCCTCGGCATCACAGTACAAATACTGTAGGGCCTCAAACCAGTTTGGGTGGGACAACAGATTCCAACTGGAGCACTCTTGTGCCAAATAAGGAATTCTCTGCCGCCAGACAGTCGATCCTATAGTGCTTAACAAAAATGGAAGAGGAGGACCAAGTTGCAGCCCTGCAAATCTGTTCCAGTGGTATATGACCTATTTCTGCCCAAGAGGTAACTGTAACTTTGGTTGAGGGTGCTCAGACTTGAGGTGATTTTAAACCGCTGAGCTGATAGAATTTCTCGATGGTGGACCTGATCCACATGGCTGGTATGGCTCTGCTGGCTTTTTGCCCTTTTTTAGGCCTGAGAAATTGAACAAATAAGTTCTCTGATTTTCTGAATGACTTGGTGTTTTGGATATACATGAGCACTGCTCTTCTGATATCTAAAATATGCCATTTTTCTTCCTGTACTCGGAGGGCTGTGGGCACAGGACTGGTTAATTGTGTTAAATGTGGGAACTTTCAGCAAGAAGCCTGGCGTTGATGGAAGAAGAAGGCAGCTTCCCAAATCCCATGAGTATGGTTCCTTGTATGAGAGAGCCTGCAGTTCACTTACTCTTCTTGTAGACATAATCACGACCAGAAAGTGAAGAATCTGACTGAGACTTCATGAAGAGGCTCGAAGGGTGGTGAACATCAGAGGTGAGAGGACAACCGAAATATCCCAGGGTGGAGAAGAAGATTGCACTTCCGCAACTTAATTCTTGAGAGCTTTGAAAAAGTTCTTAATTAAACGCTGATTAGAGAATTTATTCTGCAGTTGCACATTTATGACTGTAAATTGAACCTTCAATGTACTGATTTTTAAGCTTTTATTGAATCCTTCCTGTAGAAACTGTAGGACAGTATTCACGGATGAGAGATCATCGTTGATGGTAATCTCAATTTGTATTTCCTTAGTCCTGACAGCAGCACAATATGGGTATCTCTGCCCCTGTGTGTTGTTTAGGACGGTGGAACCTTTAATTAGCACCAAAATTAAGGTGCCTCCTACTGGCCCTATAAGAGGGCACCAGAGACCTCCCTCCACTGTGTAAATTATAAAGTAAAAGGAAACAAGCTTCTAGGGAGGGAAGACTTGTGCTGCTGTCAGGACTAAGGGAATACAGATTGACATTACAATCAACGATTCCCCTTACGTCCGACAGCAGCACAATATGGGTAGATAGCAAGTAATTCCCATAGGGAGGGTTTCCTCGCCTTACAACGTCAAGGACTGTCTGACCAAAGGCAGTTGTCTGGGAACTGCGGATGTCTAAACGATAATGTTTAACAAAGGTCAACTGAGATGACCATGATGCAGCCGCACAAATCTGGTCCAATGGTAAGGACCGATACTCAGCCCAAGAAGTCGACACAGCCCTGGTCGAGTGGGCCGTAGAAAAGACTGGAGGGAGTAACTCCTGAAGACTTAATTGTCTCCTTGATCCATGTGGATAGAGTAGGCTTGGAAGCCTTGAGGCCTTTGTTTTTACCCTGCATGTTAATTAGTAGGTTTTCGGCCTTCCTAAACGGTTGAGTGCGGGATAGGTAAATCTGCAGACACCTTACCACATCTAAGGTGTGGAGCTTTTCTTCCTCCTCAGAGGTTGGAGTGGGGAAAAACACAGGTAGCAAAATTAGCTGATTGCTATTATAGCATGAGGGGACCTAAGGGTTAAACCCAGGCAAAAACCTAAGGTGCACCCTATCTGCAAAAAACAAAATGTACGGTTCTCTAGAAGAGAGGGCCTGGAGTTCCCCTACTCTTTTGGCAGATGTAATAGACAACAAAAAAGTGGTTTTGTAGGCTAAATATTTTAGCTCCGTAGTCTCCAAGGGTTCAAATGGAGGACCGCACAAGCCTGTTATGACTAACGCAAGGTCCCACTGGGGAACTGGAGATGATACTGAGGGCTTTAGCCTCATTGCCCTGTGAAAGATCCTCAGTGCGCCAACACCGTTTTGGCCACACCTGAGTCTTCTTTCATATAGACCACACTCACCGCCAGTGAATGTTGGGTCCACAAGATAAATACAAGACAAGCTTTCTAAATTTTATATATTTATTAACCCCTAAATGGGTCAGTATTAACATCTAACATATACAGTTCAGAACAGATATGTAGATATATGCAAGCATTAACAGTTACTAGTTACAATATACAGTACAATAAAAATAAAAAGGGAATAACATTGAAATAATTACTTTACCACACATCTCCTTGATGTGGTTCTGTAGTCCAACACTCACACATGCTCTGGTATGTGTGAGTAACCAGTGGAGGCTTGTTAGCATGTGGCATTAATACAATAATCCCGCCTGCATGCTCTCATCACAGTTTTTCAGTCATAGTCTCTCAGTAATAGTCCAGTGTAGTCTCAGCCCAATCTCCATAGCATACTCCCCTCCCATTGCCTCTTACCTCATCTTTTATACCTTTATGCCACCTCCCAGAATGAGGTCATCGGCGGCAGCAAGTCTGATTGAATAATGCAATCAAGTCCAGATTCTTTGTATATGGCCGATCCAAGTGAAAGGATACAATGTTATCAGCCATATCTGATCTCCCTGCACAATGCATGTTTCTTTGATCACTCAGAGCTGTGTAGGAATACAATGGAGCCCTGCTGTGATGGATACAAAGCCCTATTGTTCCAGTGCTGCTACTACTGCCAATATACACCTAGGCTTATAGCTGCGCACCTTATGAGTAAAGAGATACGCTACCCAGAGACCAAAATACAGCTTTGAGTTATAACCATATTTAAGCAGAATCATCACACCTCCCCCTTTAGATGGGGCTTGCAGGAAGTAGGGGCCTACTCCCCTCTTCTGAAAGCACCTCCACCTCCAGCTTCTCAGGCTCTGGCCCCAAGGCTCCCTCACCTTCCCCCAGGGTCCCAGCAGACTCGGGCCTTGTCAGACTCCGAGGGTGGTTGAGCGGCACGCGCCTTCAATATGTCCAGACTAGGGTCAGCTTGGACAGCATCTCTGAACTCTTGGCTGGAGTGAGACAAAAGAGAGGTGCATGTTACATAGCTGCCGGACCCTTCTGGCTCTCTAGTCTGACTAGGGACGCTTCTAAGGCCCAGGCTCTGAGCCACGTACACTTGGCTACCTCCTGCCTGTTCTGGGTCCGCTTTCTGAGTGCTGGCACCCTGTGGAGCCACACTCATAACCCCAGGTCTTTGGGATACCAGTTCAGAGACCCCATCCCAGCAGTCTCTCAGGGTCTCTCTCACACTAGCCGCTAGTTGGGAGAGTTCTAGGGGATTCTGCACCTCCCCCTTTGCTTCCAAACCTAGGGGCACCTCTGGTTCTTACACAGGTATGTTTGGACCCTGTTCCTCCTGTACTTGGGTGGGTGATGGTGATACCTTGGGCAAATGACTGAGATCATGCTTCCCCAAACCATCCCCACACAATACATTGACAGGTAATACATTTGACACACCCCCTTCTTGGATCACACCTCCAGTACCCCATGCCATCTGCACTTGGGCCATGGGCACTCCTGGAATAGAACTGGACAGAAGAGACGTGTATGTCTCATACCGGCCGGACTCCTCCGGCTTCAAGGGAGTGAGGCTAGTCATGGCAGTCTCAGCACCGACTCCAGGTGGTGTAGGCAACGATTCAAGGGTCGGAACGCCCTCCACCCTTGTAGCACTCTGGCTGCGGGCTAACACCGCACTACCAGCAGTCCGTCCCTCACCTGGATCGGCCATAAGATCCCCATAGCCTACCTGACCACCTGGTACATGGTCAGCAGTTGGGTGCTTATCGGATGCACTGGGCGAAATAGTAGAAGTCGCTTCCAGTGACTCAGAAGAGCTACCCTGTACACTTTCACAACAAGCATTGGCAATTACATTGACAGTACATTCATTAGCAATTGTTAATTCACACCGGGCCTCAATGAGATTTGTGGTAGACATATTAACAAGCTGTGAGGGAGACGCCCCCGCAGATGTGGGTGTGTCTACAGACAAGGTCTCATTGGCTCCTAGCACGGGGGTGAACAAAGCATCAATAACATTTTTGCTGAGCTGGGTTGCAGGAAGCTCAATTGCATCTTCCCTGCTCTAAGCTGAAGGCAACTCATTAGCATTTACATTGACTGCCATGGGAAGTATCTCAGAGAGGGGGTTACGGGCCCTCTGTGCAGATATGATAGACACATTATCAGCATTAATCATAGACAGTTTATCACAGTAAATTGGGGTGCTCCCCACCCCATATTGGGACATCATAGGTCTTAAATCAGTTCCCAACAGTACATTAGCAGGTAAATCAGTCAATAGTCCCACAGTCCGCATTCCTTTTCCTGCAGCCCAGTCCAGATACACAGATGGGCCACCTACTGTGTCTTGGGAAGCAGGGAAGTTCTCAGGGCGGTTGGGGCACTCCTCCTTGAAATGTCCTGTCTGGTTACAGGCATGGCCCCGCCGCACCTCCCCTTGGGGTTTGGGGAAGGTCACTAGGGTTCCCAGAGTTCTTGGGACAGGGGAGGGACCACCCGGGGCATAGTTTGTCTCACCCGACCTGACGACAGACGGCTGTGGTGAACTCCGGCCTGGCTTCTCCTTCCAACTTGAGGGTCTCTGCAGGGTTGTTGGAGTTTGCGCATGGGCGGTTTGTGCCCGCTGGGAGAGCTCCATCCTTTTGAGCTCAAGCTGATACTGCCATTCTCGTTCTGCTGCCTCACGATCGGCCTGCCGTTCTCGTTCTGCTGCCTTCCTCTCTCTCTCTGCCTGTCGCTCTTGTTCTACAGCTTCCAGAAAACCAACACCTGCAGGTATGTGTTAGGGTCACTGGTGCCTACTTGCTGCAGGGCCATTTGCCAGTATGAAACCATTCCCCCTACAAGGCTGGGGTTACTGGTCTCTCCTGGTGAAGTAATCCTTGGGACCGGGCTGCTTGCTGCACTTCCTGGCCTAGCCCCAAAATCAGGACTCTGCTCGATTCTCTGCATAGCTGTGGCTGCCTCCATTTCAGCCATACGCTCAGGATCTCCAAAAGCCTGGTTCAGCAGTTCTGGAGATCTGCTTCTGAGCCCCCTAGCCATCCACTGGTATTTGCCAAATAAAAGATAGGATAGAATACAAAGAGTAAGGGAGGGGAACAGCACTGTATCAAACTTTCACTGTATCTTAATGCTTGCTTTAATACCGAGCTTGTCTCATAGGATTACTACAATCCCCAGCATTTGAGTGATAAAGGTCACCAACACACGCTGTTTATCCTAAGATCCCACTGCGCTGCCACCAATGTGAAAGATCCTCAGTGCGCCAACACCGTTTTGGCCACACCTGAGTCTTCTTTCATATAAACCACACTCACCGCCAGTGAATGTTGGGTCCACAAGATAAATACAAGACAAGCTTTCTAAATTTTATATATTTATTAACCCCTAAATGGGTCGGTATTAACATCTAACATATACAGTTCAGAACAGATATGTAGATATATGCAAGCATTAACAGTTACTAGTTACAATATACAGTACAATAAAAATAAAAAGGGAATAACATTGAAATAATTACTTTACCACACATCTCCTTGATGTGGTTCTGTAGTCCAACACTCACACATGCTCTGGTATGTGTGAGTAACCAGTGGAGGCTTGTTAGCATGTGGCATTAATACAATAATCCCGCCTGCATGCTCTCATCACAGTTTTTCAGTCATAGTCTCTCAGTAATAGTCCAGTGTAGTCTCAGCCCAATCTCCATAGCATACTCCCCTCCCATTGCCTCTTACCTCATCTTTTATACCCTTTATGCCACCTCCCAGAATGAGGTCATCGGCGGCAGCAAGTCTGATTGAATAATGCAATCAAGTCCAGATTCTTTGTATATGGCGGATCCAAGTGAAAGGATACAATGTTATCAGCCATATCTGATCTCCCTGCACAATGCATGTTTCTTTGATCACTCAGAGCTGTGTAGGAATACAATGGAGCCCTGCTGTGATGGATACAAAGCCCTATTGTTCCAGTGCTGCTACTACTGCCAATATACACCTAGGCTTATAGCTGCGCACCTTATGAGTAAAGAGATACGCTACCCAGAGACCGAAAAACAGCTTTGAGTTATAACCATATTTAAGCAGAATCATCACATGCCCCTTTAAGGAACCTTGCAACCAGAGGATCCTGAGACAGACGTCTGTTCAAATGAGCGGAGAGGGCCGCAATCTGCACTTTCAAAGTGGCAGGGGCAAGGCCCTTATCCAAACCGTCCTGAAGAAAATTTTAAATATCAGCCGTTGAAGGTTCTAGATTATTAATACCCTTCTTGGAGCACTACTCCATGAAAATCTTGGCTGTCCTCTGGTAGTTCTTATTGGTAGAGTCTGCTCTTGCAGAAGAAAGGGTCTTCAGGACGGCCTCTGACAGTCCTCTATCCTGCTGTAGGGAATGCTCAACCTTCAGGCTGTGAGGTTGAATCTCCAGAGATCCTGACACTTCAGATATCCTTGGGAAACCAGGTTCTGGATGGGGGGAAGCCTCCAATATATCCCTCGACTCATCTCCATGAGTTGGGAAAACCAAGCTCTTTTTGGCCTGAATGGAATGATGGCTATCACAGAGACTTGGTCCTGTCTGATTTTCATCAATACCTTCGGTATTATTGGAATTGGAGGGAAGATGTATGCCAGCCTGGACCTCCAAGGGATGGACAGGGCATCCACTGCCAAGGGATTGTCCTCCTGGTAAAGGGAACAGAACGTCTCCACCTTGGCGTTGAGTCGGGTTGCCATGAGGTCTATTTCTGGAATACCCCACTTCAGGGTAATCTGATGAAAGACTTCTGGATTGAGTGACCATTCTCCTGATACGGCATGACCCCGACTCAACCGATCCGCTACTATGTTCAGGGAGCCCTTGATGTGAACTGCGGATAAATGGGTTAGATTTTTCTCTGCCCATGTAAATATCAGATCTGCCTCCCTGAGGAGGGTTGGTGATCTGGTGCCTCCCTGTCTGTTCACGTACAGCACTGTGGTCATGTTGTCTGACCGGATTTTGACTGCTCTTCCCTTGAGAAGAGGCGAGAAATGGAGTAAGGCACGATATACAGCTCTGAGCTCCTACCAGTTGGACGAGGTCCTTCTTTCTGGAGCGCTCCAGACTCCCTTTATGGAGTTTTCGTCCAAATGGGCTCCCCATCCCGAGAGGGATGCATCTGTAGTCAACAGGGTCCAAGAAGGTTGGACCGTGGCCCTTCCGTCTTTCAGGTGCAACCACCACTTGAGGGAAAGACGGGTCCTGGGGGAGAGTCGAATCTTCTTGCTGAGTGTAAGAAGGGAGCGATCCCAAGCCTCTAGTAATTCCTTCTGGAGGGGACGTAAGTGCCACAAAGCCCATGGGACTGCCTCCACTGAGGAAGACATCAAGCCCAGAATCTTCATCAATGTTCTTATGGAGGCTATCGGCTTTTTAAAGAGGTGCCGGACTGCACCGACCAGTTTCTCCTTCCTTGCTGGTGTCAAGGAGACCTGCAGGCGGACTGAATCCAGGAAGTAGCCCTTTGGGTTGAAGGGATCGTTACTGACTTCTCCCAGTTTATAAGCCATCCCAGACTCTGAAACAGGGAAACGGCTGTCTGTAGATGCTGGAGCAGAACAGACTCTGACTGGGCTTTTATCAACCAGTCGTCTAGATAAGGCACCACGAATATCCCCTGAAGTCTGAGGGCGGCCGCTATAGGAGCCACTACCTTTGTAAAGGTGTGGGGAGCAGAGGAGATCCCGAAGGGTAGTGCTGTGAATTGAAAATGCTTCCTGTGGCCGGAAACTACTACGGCAATCCTTAGAAACCTTCTGTGTGGAGGATAAATAGGAATATGCAAATAAGCGTCTTTTAGATCCAAAGTCACAAAAACATAGCCTTGGAGGAGAAAAGTGGTGACAGACGTTATGGTTTCCATATGGAAGTGCTTCTTTTTGATGAAGCAGTTGAGGTACCTTAAGTCTATGATCATTCTCCACTTGTCTGCCGGTTTTGGTACCAGGAAGACGGGAGAATAGACACCGCATCCTTCTTCTAGAGAAGAGACTTCCTCCAGGGCTCCCTTGTGAATGTACTCTCGGATGGAGCATTCCAATGTAGTCTGCTGCATTGTAGGGAGGCTGCGAGTTAACACAAACTGATCCTGTGGAGGATGGAGGAACTCGATTGCATATCCTTTTTGGATTACCTGCAGGACCCATGGGTCTCGAATTTTTTCCTGCCAGCAGTTGAAAAAATGGGAGAGACGACCCCCGACAGGAATCTCGGCCACAGGAAGACTGCTCCTGATGTCAAAAGCTAGGCTTCTCCTTTTTATCATCCGACTTCAGGAATCTCCGGACGGCGCCTCTAGAGGAATATCTAGAGCCTCTTTGGGACTGCCGTCCACGACGAGGCGGATAGCCTCTACCACGGCCAGAGTCAGATCTGGGGTAAAGTTTTACCCTTCCTATCGGCCAAGCCCTCCAGGATCTCGTCTAGGGCACTGCCAAAGACTCTACCTGGCTCAAAGGGTAATGCGCACAAATTATATTTTGAGGGGAAATCAGCTCTCCAGGGTTTTAACCATAGAGGTCTTCTTGATGCAGTGGTAAGTGCCAGGGATTTGGCCGCCAGCCTTAATTGATGGTGGGAGGCCTCCGCTAAATATTCAGCTGCCAGGGAAACCGAGCCTAGAAACCCGAGCAGCTCGTCTCTGGAGACTCCAGAGTCGATGTCCCTCTCGAGGTGGACCAGGTCAGTGCGTAATTTGGCTGACACTTCACGAGACGCAACCGCCACAGCGGTCTGGGCCGAGGCAGCTGAATACGCCTTCTTGAGGGTATTGTCGATGCGCCTGTTCATGGCGTCGTGCAAATTTGATCCATCATCTGATGGTACCATAGTGCGGCGGGACAGTTTGGCCACCGCCATATCCACCTTGGGAGGAGGACCCCATTGATCCCATTGAGCAACTGGGAATAAAGCCTTGAACCTCCTAGAAACCACAAGAGGTTTTTCAGGACATTTCCACTCTGAGGACATTAATTTTTGTAATGTCTGGTCCACTTGGAAGACCCTAGGCCCTCTATAGGTGGACGTGGAGGCTTCCCCGTCAACATCACAATCCTTAGACTGGATGGACTTCAGCAGCCGGCTTAATTTTTCGAGTGGGAAGCACGGTCTGCTGGAATCTTCAGTGGAATCGTCAGATGAGAGTGTCTTGTCCACTATCTGATAATCTTCATTAGCGATGCATAGGGAAGACTGTGTCTCAACCCGCGGTCTCTTGGCAATCTGGGCGATGCAAGAATGGATCTCCTTAAGAGACTCCTCCATATAGTCCTTTACCCAAGTGACAACCTCTCTTATAGAAGGTTCTTCTGACGGAGGTCCGCGTCATTGGCGACAGCAGGTAAAATCATAGCCGTCAGGTAAAGGAGTATTGCAATCCAAACACTTTAGGTGTTTACGTTTAGAGGACTTTTTCCTCCTAAGCCCATCGCCGTTACCTGATGCAGAAGATGACATCTGAAACATCAAACAGCCACGTGACACTGAAACAGGGAAGATCAAAAGCCACATGACAATGTAGAATGGAAGATTGCCAAGCATCGCACAAGAAGAAAAAAACCAAGGGGTACCTTACTTTTTTAAATCGGTCACTTGAAGAGAAAAAAGATCCCGTCAGGAAAAAAACAGACACCGCAAACCGCAGCAGAGGAGCTAGTAACCACGAGCTCACCAAGTAAAGGACTGAGGACCTTTTAAATGTAATCCAGCAGCGAGGGGAGGAGCCAAACAAAGAAAACATTCATACAGCGCCAAACAAGGTCAAATGCCATAATGGAACATAGAGGAGCATAAGCCTAAGCCAGAGGCTCAAAATACAAGCAGCAAAAAAAACAATTCTATATTTTGCCTTTAAATTTTCAATTTTCAAACTTACCGCACTTTTACGAGAAAACCGGAAGTAGGCCGCGGTGGTGAGCAAAGGCTTTCTTCCCCGGGGAACCCGGGACCGAAGAAAAGGTTCCAGCCGAAGAGGTTCCCCACTTACTTCCGGGATCGCGCTGCCTGCAGTGTGATGAGCCGGGTAACGCTGCGCTGCGGAGCGGAAAAGGCCCGAAGGACCGGAGGATCTTTGGAACGTCAGAAAGGACCGAGGTACCCTCAAAAGGTAAGCCAGGAGCTTTTTTTTTAGGAAAAACCCCTAGCAACGGGAGGTCACCAGAGACCTCCATCCACCTGTCCCATACAGGACAGAAAAAAACACAGTGGAGGGAGGTCTCTGGTGCCCTCTTATAGGGCCAGTAGGAGGCACCTTAATTTTGGTGCTAATTAAAGGTTCCACCGTCCTAAACAACACACAGGGGCAGAGATACCCATATTGTGCTGCTGTCGGACGTAAGGGGAATCATTATTTCTGATGCACCAAGAGTTGAAAATGAACCAGACTTTGTTATACACTTTAATGGTAAATGAACTTCTAGCAAACAGATGAGTGTTTATTACGTCTGCCATCAAGCTGAGACCCACTAAACTCCCCTTTCAGCCTCCAGTCCGTGAGATAAAGAAACTTGGAGGTGGGATGCAATATCCCCTTCTGCAAAAGAAGGTCCATGGAGACCAATATTTTCCATACTCTGACACTTGAAAGGTACCAAGCCGGAGAGCAGGAGAAAATCATGCCCTGCACGGCCAAAAAAGGTAGTATTGCTATGGCTTCCACAAGTTCGTTCCAAATCTTCTCCAGCACCTTCAGTATCAGCGGAAGAGGGGAAAAAGCATAAATCAATTTCCCCATCTAATTGAGGGACAGACCGTCCATGGCCAGGGTTTGCTGTGAGTAAACTAAGGTGCAGAACCTCGGAAGCTTGGCGTTCTGGGGAGTAGCCATCAGATCCACACTCAGAAGTCACCATCTTGATGTTATCATCTTGAAGACTTTGGGCTTGAGTTCCCATTTCTCCGGGTGAAGACTGTTGCCACTCAAAAGGTCGCTGTGCAGTTCAGTGAGCACTTTATATGTACTGCCGAAAGTTCCAGGACATGATGTTCGGTCCAGGCCATAAGAGTTTTACATTCCCGAGACATGGACACACTCCTTGTGCCGTTCTGTTTGTTTATATAACAAACAGTCACTAAATTGTCTGACTGGACTAGGACCTTGTGGTTTGCCAGATGAGGCTATAAATGCAATAGTGCTAATCTGACTGCCTTTAGCTCCTTCAATTTGGAGGAAACACACTGATCTTGAGTGTTCCATTTGTCCTGGACTCACATACTGTCTACATGGGCACTCCAACCCCAAGATGAGGCATTCGAGGTGAGGATATTCTAGGGTTGGGGGGCATCCCACAGCTGCTAGAAATTCTTCTTCATTTTGCACCGTGTGAACATACCCTTAGAAACTTAAGTTTCCTGCAACACATTTGTCAGTTACTGTTCAAAACACTTCATGAAGCCAGATGGATCCTCAGAAAGTGGATTAGTTGCAAGAGTGCAGAAATCACAAATACAGTGGGTGCGGAAAGTATTCAGAACCCTTTACATTTTTCACTCTTTGTTTCATTGCAGCCATTTGCTAAAAGCAAAAAAGTTCATTTTATTTCTCATTAATGTACACTCCACACCCCATCTTGACAGAAAAAAAAACAGAAATGTAGATATTTTTGCAAATTTATTAAAAAAGAAAAACTGAAATATCACATGGTCATAAGTATTCAGACCCTTTGCTCAGTATTGAGTAGAAGCACCCTTTTGAGCTAGTACAGCCATGAGTCTTCTTGGGAATGATGCAACAAGTTTTTCACATCTGGATTTGGGGATTCTCTGCCATTCTTCCTTGCAGATCCTCTCCAGTTCCGTCAGGTTGGATGGTGAACATTGGTGGACAGCCATTTTCAGGTCTCTCCAGAGATGCTCAATTGGGTTGAGGTCAGGGCTCTGGCTGGGCCAGTCAAGAATGGTCGCAGAGTTGTCCAAAGCCTCTTCTTTGTTATTTTAGCTGTGTGCTTAGGGTCATTGTCTTGTTGGAAGGTGAACCTTCGGCCCAGTCTGAGGTCCAGAGCACTCTGGAAGAGGTTTTCTTCCAGGATATCTCTGTACTTGGCTGCATTCATCTTTTCTTCAATTGCAACCAGTCGTCCTGTCCCTGCAGCTGAAAAACACCCCCATAGCATGATGCTGCCACCACGTTTCACTGTTGGGATTGTATTGGGCAGGTGATGAGCAGTGCCTGGTTTTCTCCACACATACTGCTTAGAATTAATGCCAAAAAGTTCAATCTTCATCTCATCAGACCAGAGAATCTTATTTCTCATACTCTGGGAGTCCTTTATGTGTTTTTTGGCAAAGTCTATGCGGGCTTTCATATGTCTTGCACTGAGGAGAGGCTTCCTTCGGCCCACTCTGCCATAAAACCCCGACTGGTGGAGGGTTGCAGTGATAGTTGACTTTGTGGAACTTTCTCCCATCTCCCTACTGCATCTCTGGAGCTCAGCCACAGTGATCTTTGAGTTCTTCTCTACCTCTCACCAAGGCTCTTCTCCCATGATTGCTCAGTTTGGCTGGACGGCCAGGTCTAGGAAGAGTTCTGGTCGTCCCAAACTTCTTCCATTTAAGGATTATGGCGGCCACTGTGCTCTTAGGAACCTTGAGTGCTGCAGAAATTCATTTGTAACCTTGGCCAGATCTGTGCCTTGCCACAGTTCTGTCTCTGAGCTCCTTGGGCAGTTCCTTTGACCTCATGATTCTCTTTTGCTCTGACATGCACTGTGAGCTGTGAGGTCTTGTATAGACAGGTGTGTGCGCCTGTCCTAATCAAGTCCAATCAGTTTAATTAAACACAGATGGACTCCAATGAAGGCGTAGAACCATCTCAAGGAGGATCAGAAGGAAATGGACAGCATGTGAGTTAAATATGAGTGTCACAGCAAAGGGTCTGAATACTTATGACCATGTGATATTTCAGTTTTTCTTTTTTTAATAAATTTGCAAAAATATCTACATTTCTGTTTTTTTTCTGTCAAGATGGGGAGCGGAGTGTACATTAATGAGAAATAAAATGAACTTTTTTGCTTTTAGCAAATGGCTGCAATGAAACAAAGAGTGAAAAATTTAAAGGGGTCTGAATACTTTCCGTACCCACTGTATCAGAGACAGAGTCCTCTGGCAAGGGCTGGTCACATCTAGAGCAGTGTATGTGTTTAGATTTGTCTGTGTCTAGACCCAGTAACTAGTGCCGGACTAAGAGGAGGAGGTGTGTCACTTCCAGTGTGCGGGGCTTCCGGTGCACTGCAATGATATCAGGCGCCAGTACTGTGGAGTTATGCCACTTTCCTTTACTTCCAGGAGTACTGAAAGTGAAGCAGAGACTGTATTCCACCACCACAATGCCCAGGTGGTAAGATAACGACAGGAGCCTGCCATAGGAGCCATACAGGGGACATGAGGGATATCCCAGGATATATGCAAGCCCCATTTTAGTCTGTGTACCAGGATGGAAGATGCCCGCCCACCAGCTTTGTACACCTTCAACCCCGAGGGACAGGAATCCACCTTATATACAGTGCAGAAAATATAAACAACACTCAAATCGGAGGGTGACTTGGATGTGTTTTCAAGAGGTAAACCTTCTCTGTGCAAACCTAGGAGAGAAAGAAAAAATGCAATGGCTCCTGCTCTCTGTGTTCTATTTGTAGTTAGTCTCTAATTGGTTAATTGTTTGATTATACTGCTAATTAACCTGTCTTTGTGTGATTGTACCTAGGTAACCAATTCCCATTTGTGCTGTGCTGCCAGGAAATATACATACATATACATACGTGGACAAAATTGTTGGTACCCCTCGTTTAATGAAAGAAAAACCCACAATGGTCACAGAAATAACTTGAATCTGATAAAAGTAATAATATATAACTACATGTTGACAAGCCACAAAGCTTCTGGGAGAATGTCCTATGGACAGATAAGACAAAAATCGAAATTTTTGGCAAGGCACATCAGCTCTATGTTCACAGACAGAAAAATGAAGCATATCTTGAAAAGAACACTGTCCCTACTGTGAAACATGGAGGAGGCTCTGTTATGTTCTGGGGCTGCTTTGCTGAATCTGGCACAGGGTACAATGAAATCTCAAGGTTATCAAGGGATTTTAGAGAGAAATGTGCTGCCCAGTGTAAGAAAGCTTGGTCTCAGTCGCAGGTCATGGGTCTTGCAACAGGATAATGACCCAAAACACACAGCTAAAAACACCCAAGAATGGCTAAGAGGAAACATTGGACTATTCTGAAGTGGCCTTCTATGAGCCCTGACCTAAATCCTATTGAGCATCTTTGGAAGGAGCTGAAACATGCCGTCTGGAAAAGGCATCCTTCAATCCCGAGACAACTGGAGCAGTTTGCTCATGAGGAGTGGCCAAAATACCTGTTTAGAGGTGCAGAAGTCTCATTGACAGTTACAGGAATCGTTTGATTGCAGTGATTGCCTCAAAAGGTTGTGCAATAAATTATTAAGTTAAGGGAACCATCATTTCTGTCCAGGCCTGTTTCATGAGTTTTCTTTTTTATTTGTTCATTGTTTATTTCTTTCATTTGTTCATTTTCATAGAATTTTTATATATTATTACTTTTGTCAGATTCAAGTTATTTCTGTGACCATTGTGGGTTTTTCTTTCATTAAACGAGGGGTACCAACAATTTTGTCCATGTGTGTATATATATATATATAAATATATATATATATAGTGTCAGACAGTGTCAGACTGGGGCACCTTATTCATTCTGTGGGCTCATTATACATTCAAATATACATGCAAATATATATGTATGTATTTAAATATTAAATGACACTCTTCCTCAGATTCCAAAAAATGTCACCAACATAAATGTATGTTCCAATAGTAGCTTCTTGCTTAGGATTTGCCTTTGATTGTTTTTATTGTTGGGTGCTGTCAGTATTATACTGTCTAGTTCTTGTCTCTGATTGTTCTGTACTGGGGTCCTCTCAGTATTCTGCTGCGTGGTTCTTCCCTTGAAGTAGAGCCTTCTTAGCTCAGTGAGCCAGGAAGATACTGCAGGATGATTGGGTATTGGGCCCCTGTAGTGTGATAGAGAAGATGGGACCCAGGGAGGAAGGATATTGGTTGATCAGACTCTGCACCTAGATATCATCTCAGTTGCCCAGTATGTCTACAGTATATAAAAATATACTGGTGATTTTCGTAACTAATCTACCCAGTATATTATGCTGATACATAACCAAGTTTAGATTCTGTATGATGAGTATCTGCATGAAGAATAAGGAGTGTTCTGTGCTATGCCAGGGTGAGCTGGGGGGCCTACCTCACTCAGGCGTTCGCCTGTGGATTCAGCTGTTCACCTGTGGGGCAGCCCAAGCCTGTAAATATACAGATGTAGCAGAGTTAAGCCGAATTTACGCAAATGGTTAAACTGCTGTAGGGTGATATACTATCAAAAAAGACAACAAAAAACAATCAAAAGTCATTGAAAAATGTTTCTCCAATGATTTTTCATTGGCTTTTGTTGTATTCTGTGATAAGATATCACACTGCAGCAGTTTCATCAGTTGTAGACATTTGTGTTAATTCTGCTACATCTGTATATCTATACACTTCACAGTACCACTTTTATAGCCCTGCATTTTCTGTGCAATTCAGTATATGATCTTATTCTGTATATATAGACAGTGCAGAGTACCTGTTATAGTTGAGTTCCAGGAGCAAATGTCAGCAAAAGCAGAATCTGGCTGATAACAGAGAGCAAGCAAGCAATTTAAATCCAGTACTGCATTTTGAGATAGACCCTGACCTTCAACACTTTCACCAGTGCCAGCTGCGAGGCCAGATGGACTTTGCTGAATTTGGGGTTCCAAGTTATCACCACCAGAAACTTTACAGGAAATAAATGTTCCATATCTGAAAACAAAACCAGAACACACCATTCACTTACAAGGATGAATAGGATCAGGATACACTTAAACAAAATCCAAAACAAACTGTTTGAAATAATAATAAAAAAGGAAAGAGTAATGAACAACTATAATGTAGTCGTAAGGAACGCTGACTAGGGGGAAGGGGGGGATTATTATACAGAATAAAACCACATAAACTGCCAGAAGCCGAAAACATCCTTTCCGATACCACATATTATACTCAGTTATATAAATAGGAGTTTTAAAGAAGCACTTTTTACCATCTCCTGAAAATACTCAAGAATCCATTGAATCTGCCAGGTAGGCCCATCTTCTCTGGCATCAACTCTGTCAGAGAAATCTTAATACACTGACATGCATCTACAGAGATATGTAGTACTATTGCCCTCATACCTTAGGGACTCTTGCAGCTTAATGGGAGACATATTATCGATACAATGGAAACCTATCTATCGGTGGGCCACTCTTGATGTGACCTCATTATACAGCAACATTCCCCATGAGGAAGGTTTGTCACTAATTTCAACTGGACCCACTGATGCCCACCAAACAAAATTCCTTCCTTCTTAGTGGTATTAAATTCATATTGGAACATAATGCTTTCCAGTTTGAGCAGAAAATATAAATCCAAACTCAGGGCACATCTATGGGTACATAGTTTGCCCCGAGTTATGCCCATCTTTCTTCGGTTAAATTAGAGTAGTCCTATATATACAACTATTATGCCCAGTCACACTGCATTGTTTATTATAAACACTATATAGATGATCTTATAGTCATCTAGGAGGGCTCTCAATATACTTTTGAGTAATTCACACCCCATTTAAATGTTAACAATTGGGACCTCACCTTTCAGGGAAAACAGATAGCAAGCAGATAGACTATTTGGATCTCACATTGACAGGTGAAGATGACCGAATCCACACTAAAAACTATTTTAAGAAAGTGGACTGCAATAGCCTATTATATTATCACTAGTCTACATTACAGAGGATGGAAAAACAATGTACATTTTGGTCAATTCAAAAGAGTCAGAAGAAATTGCAAAAAGATTTTTTTTTTTTTTTTGCACAGAGCAATCTACTCTTGGAAAGTTTCAACAAAAAAAACTACTCTACAAAAATCATTAAATCCCCCAGAGATAAAGCTAGGAACCTCACCTAAACTGAATGTTTGGTACCTAGACACAAGGAAAGTAGCACTTTGCACAAATATAATTTTAACCACATACAATGGGACCCACAACATGATCCTCTCCATTCTACAGAAGAACTGGCCCATTTTGCTCAATGACCAGTACCTTAAAACAGCTCTACCGAAACAACCTAGCATTACATTTAGGAGAGCAAAAACGGTTAAGAACTTTTTAGCTCCCAGTAAACTGAGAGCTAAGAAGCGTCCTTTAGGTGCCATTAATCATTTTTGTCTCACTAGTGCCAGTTTTAAGTGTAAACACACTAAATGTAAATGATGTTCATGTATCAGACATGAAGCCATCCAAGTGACCAGCTGCTCCACAGGTGAATCCTTTTCCATTAACACCCGGCTAGACTGTTCTTCAACTTACGTGGTGTATGTATTAGAGTGTCTGTGTGGTCTTCAATATGTAGGCCACACTATTATGTGCTTTAGGGGAACGGATCAATAAACACTGTTTGAATCAGTAATGGGTATCTAAAACACAGTGTGTCAAGACCACTGAGATCAACAGATTTGATTCCCTCAAAAGAAGGGAAATGTTTTGTATATATAAATTGAATATACTTGCTCCTGATGGTCTCAATAAAGCACTCTAGGACATAACCATATAATTAGATTCTCTTCCATTGCAATCTTCAAAAATCACACTTGATAAGGGGAATTCCTCTGGTTTCTAGGATATTTTAATGATACAGGCAGTTCAGCCTATTGACTTCTGGTCTAATCACTCCTAGATGCTTCATTAGTCTATATGAGCCCTATACACTTGTGTAAGGGGGGCTTTGCTTTTGATGCATATCTGTATCATGGAGACTTTATTGTGGTTAAGGTTGGGTTCACATCTGCGCTCGATGAGTTCCTCATTCCGCTTGAAAAATGCGGAGAAAAAAGTTCTGCAAGGAGGACCTTTCTCTCCGCATTTTTTCGGGCAGAAACCCAGCGGACCCCATTACAGTCTATTGGGTCCATGGGTTTCCGCAAGTAACCACTTTTTAAGTGGATTGGGTTTTTTGGGTCCCCAAGTGGGCCTGAAGAACAGAAACCTGAACGCAGGTGTGAACTTAGTGTTATGTGTTTTTATTTATTTATTTACTGCCACACTGTCAGTAAAAATATACAAAATATTAATGACACCCCCCTATTTGGGTCTCAGGGTCTGTTATCCCACCACTACAAATTCCAAAGTGAACACTGGAATTTGTAGTGGTGGGATAACAGACCCTGAGACCTAAACAGGGTGGAGTCATTAATATTTTGTATATTTTTACTGTCAGTGTGTCAGTAAATCGTTGATTGTAATGTCAATCTGTATTCCCTTAGTCCAGACAGCAGCACAATATGGGGTATCTCTGCCCCTGTGTGTTGTTTAGGACAGGTGGAACCTTTAATTAGCACCAAAAAGGTGCCTCCTACTAGCCCTATAAGAGGGCACAAGAGACCTCCCTCCACTGTGTAAATTATAAAGTAACAGGAAACAAGCTTCTAGGGAGGGAAGCCTTGTGCTGCTGTCTGGACTAAGGGAATACAGATTGACATTACAATCAACGATTCCCCTTATGTCCGACAGCAGCACAATATGGGGAGATAGCAAGTAATTCCCCTAGGGAGGGTTTCCTCGCCTTACAACGTCAAGGACTGACTGACCAAAGGCAGTTGTCTGGAAACGGCGGATGTCCAATGATAATGTTTAACAAAAGGTCAACTGAGATGACTATGATGCAGCCGCACAAATCTGGTCCAATGGTAAGGACCGATACTCAGCCAAAGAAGTCGACAACCCAGGTCGAGTGGCCGTAGAAAAACTGGAGGGAATAACTCCTGAATAAGAAAGGAAGACTTAATTGTCTCCTTGATCCATGTGGATAGAGTAGGCTTGGAAGCCTTGAGGCCTCTGTTTTTACCCTGCATATCAATTAGTAGGCTTTCGGCCTTCTTAAGCGGTTGAGTGTGGAATAGGTAAATCCACAGACACCTTACCACATCTAAGGTGTTGAGCTTTTCTTCCTCCTCAGAGGTTGGAGAGGGGAAAAACACAGGTAACGAAATTAGCTGATTGCTATTATAGTATGAGGGGACCTTAGGGATAAACCCAGGTAAACCTAAGGTGCACCCTATCTGCAAAAACAAAATGTACGGTTCTCTAGAAGAGAGGGCCTGGAGCACCCCTACTCTTTGGCAGATATAATAGCCAACAAAAAAGTGGTTTTGTAGGCTAAATATTTTATCTCTGTAGTCTCCAAGGGTCCAAATGGAGGACCGCACAGGCCTGTAATGACTACCGCAAGGTCCTACTGGGGATGATACTGAGGGCTTTAGCCTCATTGCCCCTTTAAGAAACCTTGCAACCAGAGGATCCTGAGACAGACGTCTGTTCAAATGAGCGGAGAGGGCCGCAATCTGCACTTTCAAAGTGGCAGGGGCAAGGCCCTTATCCAAACCGTCCTGAAGAAAATATCAGCCGTTGAAGGTTCTAGATTATTAATACCCTTCTTGGAGCACCACTCCATGAAAATCTTGGCTGTCCTCTGGTAGTTCTTATTGGTAGATTCTGCTCTTGCAGAAGAAAGGGTCTTCAGGACGGCCTCTGACAGTCCTCTATCCTGCTGTAGGGACTGCTCAACCTCCAGGCTGTCAGGTTGAATCTCCAGAGATCTTGGCACTTCAGAGATCCTTGGGAAACCAGGTTCTGGATGGGGGGAAGCCTCCAATATATCCCTCGACTCATCTCCATGAGTTGGGAAAAACCAAGCTCTTTTTGGCCTGAATGGAATGATGGCTATCACAGAGACTTGGTCCTGTCTGATTTTCATTAATACCTTTGGTATTATTGGAATTGGAGGGAAGATGTATGCCAGCCTGGACCTCCAAGGGATGGACAGGGCATCCACTGCCAAGGGATTGTCCTCCTGGTAAAGGGAACAGAACTTCTCCACCTTGGCGTTGAGTCGGGTTGGCATGAGGTCTATTTCTGGAAGACCCCTGTTCAGGGTAATCTTATGAAAGACTTCTGGATTGAGTGTCCATTCTCCTGATACGGCATAACCCCGACTCAACCGATCCGCTACTATGTTCAGGGAGCCCTTGATGTGAACTGCGGATAAATGGGTTAGATTTTTCTCTGCCCATGTAAATATCAGATCTGCCTCCCTGAGGAGGGTTGGTGATCTGGTGCCTCCCTGTCTGTTCACGTACAGCACTGTGGTCATGTTGTCTGACCGGATTTTGACTGCTCTTCCCCTGGGAAGAGGCAAGAAATAGAGTAAGGCACGATATACGGCTCTGAGCTCCTTCCAGTTGGACGAGGTCCTTTTTTCAGGAGCGCTCCAGACTCCCTTTATGGAGTTTTCGTCCAATGGGCTCCCCATCCCGAGAGGGATGCATCTGTAGTCAACAGGGTCCAAGAAGGTTGGACCGTGGACCTTCCGTCTTTCAGGTGCAACCACCACTTGAGGGAAAAAGACGGGTCCTGGGGGAGAGTCGAATCTTCTTGCTGAATGTAAGAAGGGAGCGATCCCAAGCCTCTAGTAACTCCTTCTGGAGGGGACGTAAGTGCCACAAGGCCCATGGGACTGCCTCCACTGAGGAAGACATCAAGCCCAGGATCTTCATCAATGTTCTGATGGAGGCTATCGGCTTTTTGAAGAGGTGCCGGACTGCCGCAACCAGCTTCTCCTTCCTTGCTGGTGTCAAGGAGATTTGCAGGCGGACTCAATCTAGGAAGTAGTTTTCTCAGAGGAACTTCCTTCGAGTTGAAGGGATCGTTTTTGACTTCTCCCAATTTATAAGCCATCACAGACTCTGAAGGCTGTCTGTAGGTACTGGAGCAGAACAGACTCTGACTGGGCCTTTATCAACCAGTCGTCTAGATAAGGCACCAAGAATATCCCCTGAAGCCTGAGGGCGGCCGTTATGGGGGCCACTACCTTTGTAAAGGTGTGGGAAGCAGAGGAGATCCCAAAGGGTAGTGCTGTGAATTGAAAGTGCTTCCTGTGGCCGGAAACTACTACGGCAATCCTTAGAAAAAAACCTTCTGTGTGGAGGTAAATAGAAATATGCAAATGGGCGTCTTTTTTATCCAAAGTCACAAAAAACATCGCCTTAGAGGAGAAAGGTGGTGACAGACTTTATGGTTTCCCTACGGAAGCGCTTCTTTTTGATAAAGCGGTTGAGGTACCTTAAGTCTATGATCATTCTCCACTTGTCTGCCGGTTTTGGCATCAGGAAGACGGGAGAATAGACACTGGATCCTTCTTCTAGAGAAGGGACTTCCACCAGGGCTCCCTTGTGAATGTACTCTCGGATGGAGCATTCCAATGTAGTCTGCTGCATTGTAGGGAGGCTGCGAGTTAACACAAACCGATCCTGAGGAGGACGGAGGAACTTGATTGCATAACCTCTTTGGATTACCTACCGGACCCATGGGTCTCGAATTTTTCCCTGCCCGCAGTTGAGAAAGTGGGAGACACGACCTCCGACAAGAATCTCGGCCACAGGAAAACTGCTTCTGATGTCAAAAGCTAGGCTTGACTTTTTTATCATCAGACTTCGGAATCTCCGGCCGGCGTCTCTAAAGGAATAACTAGAGCCTCTCTGGACTGCCTTCCACGACGAGGCGGATAGCCTCTACCACAGCCAGAGCCAGACCTACCTCTGAAGGCCTGGGGTAAAGTTTTACCCTTCTTTTCGGCCAAGCCCTCTAGGATCTCGTCTAGGGCACAGCCAAAGACTCTACCCGGATCAAAGGGTAATGCGCACAAATTATACTTTGAGGGGAACACAGCTCTCCAAGGTTTTAACCATAGAGGTCTTCCTGCTGCAGTGTTCTTGGTAAGTGCCAGGGATTTGGCCGCCAGCCTTAATTGATGGTAGGAGGCTTCCGTTAAATATTCAGCTGCTAGGGAAACTGAGCCTAGAAACCCTAGCAGCTCGTCTCTGGAGACTTCCAGAGTCGGTCACTTTCGAGGTGGACCAGGTCAGTACATAATTTGGCTGACACTTCACAAGACGCAACCGCCACAGCAGTCTTGGGCGAGGCAGCTGAATAAGCCTTCTTGAAGGTATTGTCGAAGCGCCTGCCATGGCGTCGTGCAGATTTGCTCCATCATCTGATGGTACCTTAGTGCGGCAGGACAGTTTAACCACCGCCATATCCACCGTGGGAGGAGGACCCCATTGATCCCATTGAGCAACTGGGAATAAAGCGCCGAACCTCCTAGGAACCACAAGAGGTTTTTCAGGACTTCTCCACTCTGAGGACATTAATTTTTGTAATGTCTGGTCCACTTGGAAGACCCTAGGCCCTCTATAGGTGGACGCGGAGGCTTCCCCGTCAACATCACGATCCTTAGACCGGATGGACTTCAGCAGCCAGCTTAATTTTTCGAGTGGAAGCATGGCCTGCTGGGATCTTCAGTGGAATCGTCAGATGAGAGTGTCTCGTCCACTATCTGATAATCTTCATCAGAGATCCGTAAGGAATATTGTGTCTCAATCTGCGGTCTCTTGGCAATCTGGGCGATGGAAGAACGAATCTCCTTTAAGAGACTCCTCATATAGTCCTTTACCCAAGTAACAACCTCTTATAGAAGGTACTTCCGGCGGAGGTCCGCGACACTGGTGACAGCGGGTAAAATCATAGCCGTCAGGTAAAGGGGTATTGCAATCCAAACACATTAGGTGTTTCAAGTTTAGAGGAATTTTTCCTCCTAAGCGCATCGCCATTACGTGATGCAGAAGATGACATCTGAAACATCAAACAGCCACGTGACACTGAAACAGGGAAGATCGCCAATCATCGCATAAAAACCCAAGGGGTACCTTTTTTTTTTTTTTTTTTTTTTTTTGGAACCCGCAGCAGAGGAGCTAGAAACCACTCACTCAACAAATAAAGGACTGCATTCAGACCTTTTAAATGTAATCCAGCAGCGAGGGGAGGAAGCGAACAAAGAAACATTTATACAGCACCAAAACAAGTCAAACGCCATAATGGAACATAGAGGAGCATAAGCCTAAGCCAGAGGCTCAAAATACAAGCAGCAAAAATCAATTCTATATTTTGCCTTTAAATTTTAAATTTCCAAACTTACCGCACTTTTTCCGAGAAAACCGGAAGTAGGGCGCGGTGGTGCGCAAAGGCTTCCTTCCCCTGGGAACACGGGACCGGTGAAAAGTTCCGGCCGAGGAGGTTCCCCGCTTACTTCCGGGATCGCGCTGCCTGCAGATGGATGCAGGATAACGCTGCGCTGCGGTGCGAAGGCCCGAAGGACCGGAGGTTTTTTCTTTGGGACCGAGGTACCCCAAAAAGGTAAGCCAGGAGTAAATAAAACCCCTAGCAACGGGAGGTCACAAGAGACCTCCGTCCACCTGTTCCACACAGGACAGAAAAAAACACAGTGGAGGGAGGTCTCTTGTGCCCTCTTATAGGGCTAGTAGGAGGAACCTTTTTGGTGCTAATTAAAGGTTCCACCCTTCCTAAACAACACACAGGGGCAGAGATACCCCATATTGTGCTGCTGTCGGACGTAAGGGGAATAATATTTTTGACCTGGGACGTTTATATGGATTTTAATGCATATCAATAAAATATTATTTTTATTTCATGAATCTTGCCATCCAATTCGGTGAATGGTGTTCTCTTCCCCCAGTATTGCTGAGCGGTAACTTTGTTGGGGTACAGTGACAAAACAGTGAGGTCTTGGCAGGGTTAACTGTCTCTGATGGGGTGTTCTCTTCCCCCAGTATTGCTGAGCGCAACTGTTTTGTGGTATACTGGCAGCAGGGTGAGATTTTGGTAGCTGCTTTAATGGCCGGGGTGTAAGGAACACACATGCCTGAGAAGACTCTCCTATTCCCCTGTAGTCACTGGAATGGACCTTTGTGCAACCATTTGCTGCTGAGGGGGCAACTGTGGGGCACAGTTCTAGTGTTCCCAGCTGTCTGGGTGCAAGTCTGCAGTAACTTTAGTTCTGGCTTCACTGCCTAATGCCCTAAAACCCTAACAACCATTAATTTTTTGAAGGTTTCTGATGTGGCAACCATTTTGATGAAGAAATGGAGATCCTTGTGAGCTAAAATAACACCCGAGTTTACTTCATTCTGGGGGCCCACTTATACAACTACATGCAGATATTACATGACACTCGTTCTCAGATTCCAAAAATTGTCACCAACATAAATGCGTTTTCCAATAGTACTTGTTGTCTTGCCTTTGATTGTTGCTAGGTGAGTGGTTGAAATCTCTGGTTACCCAAGGATTCGATATACCATCCCGCGCTCATAGGAAATAACCCCTGGTCGCAGTTGGTGATAGTAGGTAATCACATTTATTGAAACAATGGGCACAACGCGTTTCGGAGCAATAGCTCCTTTATCAAGTGCATAAAAACTGTTAAAATAATAAAACATAGTATTCAATGTATAGTCCCTTCCAATCAAATCAAATTATAGCATGCATCAAAAAAAATACATCATAAAATCAAAAGGTGTTAAAAGGTCTCGAAATCATGAATGAAAATAAACTTATGGTAAATGGTGTAGAGAGGAGTAGTCAAGATATTAATATGGAGTTTTTAGCTAAACATTATTTAAAAAATGCAGCTGCTAAGTTCCAGTAAAACCAACGGAAGAGGTTAATCCAAGGACTGACATAGTCATATAGATTTAGTACATTCATAACTGGAAAATACAGGTAGTTGACATATGTCCTTTTTATGTTCAGGAATAAGAAATACAAAAGTGTTTATTGTCCAATAAAATGTCATTCTGTCTTGGAATATATACAGATAAAGAAGAGATAATGGGAATGAGTGAGGATGAGTGATAAATATCTGTTGTCTATAAAGCTCCTGATGATTCTGCAAGGATATATACTAAACACTGTAGAACAATATATATAGATACTGTAAGAGTAATATCCCTTTAGGGATAGTGATATAGACTTACCAGTCTTGTAGAATGTTCAAAGGATCACTTCTATATGAGCAGCGCTCGCAGGCGCTCTCTCTTATATCTATGGAATTGCTAAGCATAGCGGAGGAAGGGAATTCCCCGCGCTGCAATGATTCGCGCATGCGCAGTAGAAAATCTCTGACGCTGCACGTGTGGAATTTCCCGGGTAGTGGGGATTCCATACCTGGTAACAGTGCGCATGGGTTAGTAGCTATTGACTGTCTGTTGGCTAGGGGGACTGTTTGATTGTCGTATTTTCGACATTGAAAAGGGCTAGAGAGACTATAACCATGGGATTGGATCAGAGGAAAGTAAAGGGCTAATGATGTTAATGTTAAGTAGAAATGAAGATAATAAAGTAGGAGAATATTGATTCTTGGGATGTTATGAACTGCAAACTGTAGATCATAGATCGCATATTACAAATGAATTGATGGGCTGTGGAGAGATAGAGGAAGTGAAAAAAAAAAAATTACCTGAGTACATGTTTATTGTAATTGTCTATTGGTGTCTCCCAAAACTTCATTGAGACCTGTTGGAAATAGAGTATCCATTTTATAAATCCAGTAGGTCTCACGTTTGTTGATGGCGCTAGATCGATTGGGTGTGTTGACTGAAATATGATCACTTGGGAGGATTCTGAATCCATTGAATTTACTGTCATGATGTTGGAAAGCGTGTCTGGATACACTATGTTTCATGTACCCATTCACTACATTAGAGCGATGTTTGTTGAGCCACCCACGTAAAGCATTGTTGTTCTACCTATATATTGCATCCCGCCGGGGCATTCTAACAGGTAAATCTCATATGGAGAAGAACAATTGAGGAATGACTCTATTTCAAAACTTTCTCCTGTAGAGTAGCTGGTGAATTTACTGATCTTGTGTCCAATGGACAGACAACACTTACATTTAGGATGACCGCACTTAAAACTTCCTTTCATTGTGTCTTTACTTATGGGTATGTGGTGTTTAGTGGTGGGCCTTAGTCTGCTCGGTGCTAGAAGGTTTTTAAGAGTCCTTGCTCTTCTAAACGTCAAACTAAGTTGTTTTTTTTTTTAAGTTTTTTTCAAATGGGGGTCATTAAGTAAAATTGGCCAGAATTTGTTGAGTGTTTCTCTAATAAAATTGTGTGATGAGCTATAGGAGGTTATGAAATTATATTCGTATATTTTGTTAGATTTTGGTGTACCTGGTTTCAGGCATTCTTCCTGAGAAGATGCCCCTGTTCTAGTCATGGCGTCAGTTATGTTCTATCATATATATCGTTTATAAAATATCAAGTTATGCGCCCAAGGGTGTGTGTTATATATCTAGTCATTTTCAAATTGACCCATGAACAGGTTAGCATAACTGGGCGCGAATCTAGTGATTTTCAATTGTTGTATGATTGTTACTATTCTGGGGCCCTCTCAGTAGTCTGCTACCTGGCTCTTCCCGTGAATTATAGCCCTTTTAGCTCTGTGAGCCAGGAATATTTGCCCATACAGTAGCAGATGCCTGGTAGTAGAAAGATACTGCAGGATGATTGGTTATTGGCGCCCCTGCAGTTTGATAGAGAAGATGGGTCCCAGGGAGGAAGGATACTGGTTGGGCTGACACCTATGTGTCATCTCAGCTGCCCAGTATGTCTACAGTATATAAAAATATAACTAATCTACCCAGTATATTATACGGACAAGAAAAAGAATGAACAATGTTATTAATTGCTATAAATATTCAGACAATAATAGACAATATAATGAGTTTCTAGTACTTCCTATTTATGAAATAAACAGGTGGTAAATCTGGTTTATAGTGAAATTAATACATAAGCCATATAATATATTACCTGTACCTTGTCGAAGTGAAGTGAACAGGTTGTATTATGTGAAAAGAATATGCAAATAATGTATATGTGAAATTTGAGTTCATTCTAATAAGAACTAAAGTGGGTACGGAAAGTATTCAGACCCCTTTAAATTTTTCACTCTTTGTTTCATTGCAGCCATTTGCTAAAAGCAAAAAAGTTCAGTTTATTTCTCATTAATGTACACTTGACAGAAAAAAAAACAGAAATGTAGATATTTTTGCAAATTTATTAAAAAAGAAAAACTGAAATATCACATGGTCATAAGTATTCAGACCCTTTGCTGTGACACTCATATTTAACTCACATGCTGTCCATTTCCTTCTGATCCTCCTTGAGACGGTTCTATTTCTTCATTGGAGTCCAGCTGTGTTTAATTAAACTGATTGGACTTGATTAGGAAAGGCACACACCTGTCTATATAAGACCTCACAGCTCACAGTGCATGTCAGAGCAAATGAGAATCATGAGGTCAAAGGAACTGCCCAAGGAGCTCAGAGACAGAATTGTGGCAAGGCACAGATCTGGCCAAGGTTACAAAAGAATTTCTGCAGCACTCAAGGTTTCTAAGAGCACAGTGGCCTCCATAATCCTTAAATGGAAGAATTTTGGGACGACCAGAATGCTTCCTAGACCTGGCCGTCCAGCCAAACTGAGCAATTGTGGGAGAAGAGCCTTGGTGAGAGAGGTAGAGAAGAACCCAAAGATCACTGTGGCTGAGCTCCAGAGATGCAGTAGGGAGATGGGAGAAAGTTCCACAAAGTCAACTATCACTGCAGCCCTCCACCAGTCGGGGTTTTATGGCAGAGTGGCCCGAAGGAAGCCTCTCGTCAGTGCAAGATATATGAAAGCCCGCATAGAGTTTGCCAAAAATACATGAAGGACTCCCAGACTATGAGAAATAAGATTCTCTGGTCTGATGAGATGAAGATTGAACTTTTTGGCGTTAATTCTAAGCGGTATGTGTGGAGAAACCCATGCACTGCTCATCACCTGCTAAATACAATCCCATCAGTGAAACATGGTGGTGGCAGCATCATGCTATGGGGGTGTTTTTCAGCTGCAGGGTCAGAGCGACTGGTTGCAATTGAAGGAAATATGAATGCGGCCAAGTACAGAGATATCCTGAAAGAAAACCTCTTCCAGAGTGCTCTGGACCTCAGCCTGGGCCGAAGGTTCACCTTCCAACAAGACAATGACCCTAAGCACACAGCTAAAATAACAAAGGAGTGGCTTCGGAACAACTCTGTGACCATTCTTGACTGGCCCAGCCAGAGCCCTGACCTCAACCCAATTGAGCATCTCTGGAGAGACCTGAAAATGGCTGTCCACCAACGTTCACCATCCAACCTGACGGAACTGGAGAGGATCTCCAAGGAAGAATGGCAGAAGATCCCCAAATCCAGATGTGAAAAACGTGTTGCATCATTCCCAAGAAGACTCATGGCTGTACTAGCTCAAAAGGGTGCTTCTACTCAATACTGAGCAAAGGGTCTAAATACTTATGACCATGTGATATTTAAGTTTTTCTTTTTTAATAAATTTGCAAAAATATCTACATTTCTGTTTTTTTCTGTGAAGATGGGGTGCTGAGAGTACATTAATGAGAAATAAAATGAACTTTTTTGATTTTAGCAAATGGCTGCAATGAAACAAAGAGTGAAAAATTTAAAGGGGTCTGAATACTTTCCATACCCACTGTACACATATAACATGTTATTTCATGTCTAGGATGTAAATGAAATTTACTACCTGCCTACGAATAAGGAATATGTGTTTCTTTTACTATAAGCTTCACGTACAACCTGCAAGTTCAGTGTCTATGAAGCAGAGGGAATTTACTACATGCCTATATACAAGTGCATCTCAATAAATTAGAATATCATCAAAAAGTTATTTTTTTTTAGTAATTCAATTGAAAAAGTTAAACACATATATTATATTGAGTCATTACAAACAGAGTGAACTTTTTCAAGGGTTTCTTTATGTTAATGTTGATGATTATAGCTTACAGCCAAGGAATACCTTTTGCTGTCTCAAGGCTCGGTGAGTCAAAAGCAAATTGAGGATTTGTTACATCCAATAGAGGGCGCATGAGCTCCCCAGCTCCTTTCCCATAATGCCAAGGAATACCCAAAGTCATTATCTCAGAAAATTAGAATATTATATAAGACCAACTGTAAAAAAAAATTATTTAACACATAAATGTTGGCCAAATGAAAAGTATGTACAATAAATGCACTCAATACTTGGTTGGGGTCTTTTTGCATGAATGACTGCATTAATGCGGCGTGGCATGTAGGCGATCAGCCTGTGGCACTGCAGAGGTGTTATGGAAGCCCAGTGTGATGATTCCGCTTAAATATGGCTATAACTCAAAGCTGTATTTTGATCTCTGGGTAGTGTATTTCTCTCTTAATTCCATTTACTCATAATGTGCGCAGCTCTAATCATAGGTGAAAGTGGCCAGTAGTGGCAACATTGTGACAATAGGGCTTTGTATCCATCCCAGCAGGGCTCCATTGAATTCCTACACAGCCCTGAGTGATCAAACAAACATGCATTGGTCAGCCTGAGCTGGTAGATCAGACATGATTGATAACATTGTATAATTTCACTTAATCCTATCTCTTTACAAAGGATCTGGACTTGAGTGCGTTAGTCAATCAGACTTGCTGTCGCCGGTGACCTCATTCTGGGTCGTGTAATCAAGGGTATAAAAGATGAGGTAAGAGGTCAGTGGGAGGAGATTGGGCTGAGACTACAAGGAGAATACTATGAAGAAGATACTGTGATGAGCATGCAGGCTGCAATGCTGCTGCTTACTATGATGAGACTACAAGAGACTGAGAGACTATTGGGATTTACTGTGAGAAGCATGCAGGCTGAAATACTGTGTTGATGCTGCTGCTAGAAGCCTCCACTGGTTATTCACACATACCAGAGCATGTGTGAGTGTTGGACTACAGAACCACATCAAGGAGATGTGTGGTAAAGTAATCATTTCACCTTTATTCCCTTTTATTTTATTGTACTGTATATTGTAACTAGTTAATGCTTGCATATATCTACATATCTGTTCTGAACTGCATGTGTTAGATGTTAATACCGACCCATTTAGGGGTTAATAAATATATAAAATTTAGAAAGCTTGTCTTGTATTTATCTTGTGAACCCGGCACTCACTGGCGGTGAGTGTGGTTTTTTATGAAAGAAGACTCAGGTGTGGGCCAACGCGGTGTTGGCGCACTGAGGATCTTTCACACCCAGGTTGCTTTGATAGCAGTCTTCAGCTGGTCTGCATTGTTAGGTCTGGTGTCTCTCATCTTCCTGTTGACAATACCCCATAGATTCTCTATGGTCAGGCGAGTTTGCTGGCCAATCAAGCACAGTGATACTGTGGTTGTTAAACCAGGTATTGGTACTTTTAGCAGTGTGGACAGGTGCCAAGTCCTGTTGGAAAATGAATATTCCATCTCCAAAAAGCTTGTCGGCAGAGGGAAGCATGAAGTGCTCTAGAATTTCCTGGTAGACAGCTGCGTTGATTTTGCTCTTGATAAAACACAGTGGACCTACACCAGCAGATGACATGGCTCCCCAAACCATCACTGATTGTGGAAACTTCACACTAGACCTCAAGCAGCTTGGATTGTGTGCCTCTCCACTCTCCTCTCTTTCAGACTCTGGGACCTTGATTTCCAAATGAAATGCAAAATTTACTTTAATCTAAAAACAACACCTTTGACTACTGAGCAACAGTCCAGTTCTTTCTCATCTTGGCCCAGGTAAGACGCTTCTGGCATTGTCTATTGATCATGAGTGGCTTGACACATGGAATGCGACACTTGTAGCCCATGTCCTGGATACGTCTGTGTGTGGTGGCTCTTGAAGCACTGACTCCAGCAGCAGTCCACTCCTTGTGAATCTCCCCCAAATTTTTGAATGGCCTTTTCTTAACAATCCTATGAAGGCTGCGGTTATCCCGGTTGCTTGTGCACCTTTTTCTACCACATTTTTTCCTTCTACTCAACTTTCCATTAATATGCTTTGATACAGCACTCTGTGAACAGCCAGCTTCTTTAGCAATGACCTTTTGTGGCTTACCCTCCTTGTGGAGTGTGTCAATGACTGCCATCTGGACATCTGTAAAGTCAGCAGTCTTCCCCATGTTTGTGTCGCTTACTGAACCAGACTAAGGGACTTTTTTAAATGCTTAGGAAGCCTTTGCAGCTGTTTTGGGTTAATTATTCTAATTTTCTGAGATAATGACTTTTGGGTTTTCCTTGGCTGTAAGCCATAATCATCAACATTAACATCAATAAACACTTGAAAAAGTACACTCTGTTTGTAATAACTCAATATAATATATGTGTTTCTCTTTTTCAATTGAATTACTAAAAAAAAAAAAATTACTTTTTGATGATATTGAGATGCACTTGTATGTAGAATATGTGTTCATTCCTCTATACTGTAAACTAAACATATAATCTGTTCATTCTATGTCTATGACGCATAGGGAATTACTACATGCTTGTATATATCAAATAGGTGTTCATTCCACTTTTACCTATAAATATAATCTGTTTAGGTAGGAAGGCCAGGGAATTTAATACATCTTTTTATATGTATAATAAGTAGAGTCCCAGGAGAAGTGATTAAAAATAACGAACACTTATACTCACCTTGTCTCACCTCTCCTAGGCATCCTCGCTCCTTCCAACTGTCTTTAACATCTTCCTCGGTCCTCTTCTGTCTGGCGACTGAGGTCACGTGCCCCAGACATCACTGCTGGGGCCTGTGATTGGGCCTCAGCGGTCATGTGGGGCGCAATGACGTCATTACTCTGGCCTCAGTCACCGGCTGGAAGAGCCCTGGAAAGGATGCTGAGCCTAGGAGCTTGCCCGGGTAAGCCGGGTGCTGACGCCGGCCCTGGGCGTCGCAACGCATAATGACGCTGGTGTAACCCACGTCTGTGACGTCATTGAAGAGGACCGCGGTGGAGTCCAGGAGAGGTGAGTACCAATGGTTTTTATGTTTGTCACCTCCCCTGGGCCTCCAATCATTATACTGTGTGGAGAGGCCACTATGGGACATTATACTGTATCGAGGGGACGCAATGGGACATTATACTGTGTGCAGGGGCCGCTATAGGACATTATACTGTGTGAAGGGGCCACTTTGGGACATTATAGTGTGTGTAAATGGGGTGTTATGCTGTGTGGGGGCCAGGAAAGGGGGTGCTATGCGCTGGGGGGGCCCAAGTCAAAAGTTTGCTATGGGGCCCAGTCTTTGCTAGTTACACCCCTGCATGCATGTATACATACATGTATACTTGTATAAGTAATATGTTTTCTTTCCACTATGACCTACACATACAACCTGTTAATTCCACATCTATGATGCACAGGGATTTTACTAAACACCTTTTCATGTAGAATATGTGGTAGAGAGTGTGGGTATAGAGTGAGGACAGACAGTGCAGATGTGAAAACTGAGAATAGATGTGGAAATGGCAGTAGCTGTGATGCAACCAGAGAGAAATAGTAGAATGGGGAGGAAGGAGAAGGAAACATTGAAAAATAGAGAAAAAGAATCAAAATGATAACCACTTATCTGTGTAAAGGACATAAAGAGAATGCTGTTATTCAGAAGAATGTAATGGGAGAGGTAAGAGGAGACAGTAGGATAGGCAGGGAATGAAGATAGTACTAGTGAGGGACGATAGATTGGGATAAAGGTAATATGGAGTATAAACAGGAGGAAGATTGGTAGGGAGACAACTGGAGGGAAAGAAGAGGAAATGAATGGTGAACCTAAAATGACATATATGGGTGATCTTATCGGCTGATTTCAAAGGGTTTCATATAGTAATTTCATTAAAAAGCAGTTTCTTGTCCTTCTGTGCCTGCTCTGCGGGTTTATCTTGTGCCGATTATGCTATTTAATGGCTGTAAACTGGTGGGGGTTGGTAGTGTGGCGATATGTGAGCTTTTGTTTTTCTTATTTCCCTTTTCTCAGGAATTTACTAGATCTAATTGTACATAATACACAAATTTCTTATATATATAAAAATGAGTTTCTGTCTGTCTGTCTGTCTATCTGTCTGTCTGTTCTTTATGCGCGACCAAACGACTGGACCGATCCTCACCAAATTTGGCACACATGTACATCACGTGTGCGGGAATATTTCAGACTGGGTCTGAGCTCTAAAGGATGTACCGTTCCTGAGATACAGTATTCCCAAAAAATGACCAACATTAGCTAATACAAGCCTGCAAGTCTTTCACTCATATTCCAACTGCCATACACATGGTCACATGTCCCTTATCAGCCAATAGAAGCTCACAGGCACTTAGTCTCCTCAGGCACACAGGTTTTCATACCAACCAAGCTATTTATGACCTGCATTAGTCAATAGCAGTTCGCAGGTCCTTAAATATTCAGTCATATCACGTGTATCAGCCAATATAAGTTCACATTTAATTTACCAGGTTTCCATAACAACACAGCCATAAATAGACTGTACCTATACTGGACTCAGTGGCGTAACTAGGAATGGCTGGGCCCCAAGGTGAACATTTGACATGGGACCCCCCGGCAACCGCCCACCCCTGCACAAACTGCATTCCTACACACACTATTATGCCCCATAGTGGCCCCTGCACACACTATTATACTCCATAGTGGCCCTTGCACACAGTATTCTGCCCCATAGTGGCCCCTGCACACAGTATTATGTCCCATAGTGGCCCTTGCATACAGTATTCTGCCCCATAGTGGCCCCTGCACACAGTATTATGCCCCATAGTGGCCCCTTCATATAGTATTATGCGCACTTCCAGATGTCACGTGAGCCAGGCATGCATCGCGACGCATAATGACGTTGGACTGGCCCCCTGACGTCTTGGACATCACCAAGAAGACCCCAGAGTATAATGATAGCAGTGTTTGTGAGGTTCATGGCCCGCAGGCCTTACTTACCGATACCCGCTCCTGCTCACAGCCGCCTCCGCAAAAGGTGAAGCACAGGCGGCTGTGAGCAGGAGCGGGGATCAGTAAGTAAATAGGGCCCATTACCTGCTGGTGTAACACCAGCAGGTAACGGCCTATTAAAAAAAAAAAAAAACATCACGGGCCTGCCGGGACCCCTAATGTCCCCGGCCCTGTGGTTGCCACTACCACTGCTACCCTGGTATTTATGCCACTGACTGGACTGCCATACTGGATTTCAGCATTCTTATAAATTAAAACGTTTTTAAACTACTCATGCCCCCTGCAGCAAAACGCATGGCTGCTACATGAACTAATGAAAACTCTCAGCAGACCCAAGCCTATCTCTAATCTGAAAGGGTATGTCACAGACAACAGCGAGCTGCTGAAACAACCCAGCAGACCCAAGCCAATCTCCGATCTAACAAGGCATTGTCAGCCACATGCTCACAGCTGCACTCCATGTTTCCATAACAACCCAGCCATTTTTCTTCACTGCTGTGGGTCAGCTTTAAAGGGGCAGGGTGCTGTGGATGACACTTACACAAGGTCACATACACACAGCTTTACTCCAGGTTTTCCATAACAACCGATCGCAGGTCTTTCACTGATATCCAAACTGAGATACACATGATCACATGATGCTTATGGACCAATGGAAAATCGCAGGTTCTTCAGTCATGACATACACACAGCTTTACACCAGGTTTCCATAGCAACCAAGCTATTTATGACCTGTATGAGTCAATAGCAGTTCGCAGGTCCTTAAATATTCAGTCATATGACATGCATCAGTCAATATAAGTTCACATTTCATTTACCAGGTTTCCATAGCAACACAGCCATAAATAGACTATACTGGACTGCCATACTGGATGTCAAGTGCAAAACTGGCCAATTCTTATGGGGCTACTACACAAACAAAAACTGAAATGTACACGTGCGAAGCCGGGTCCTTCTGCTAGTACATAATAATTCTACTTTTATTATTGTGTCTGGTATACAACTTCCAATAAAACGAGTTTAAAAAAAAAAGCAGTTTCAATCACTTCATTTAGTCCATCCAGGTGAAGAGAAAAAATCCAAAAAGCCTCACATTGTTCTAATTTGTTGAGCCTGTGTTGGGGTCCACAGGTAATGGCTCGATGGGGGTGACAAACGTACAGTCATGTATTAAAGCACAAAGTACGCAGTGTGCAAATTTAGACAGGCAGTCTGAAAATATGCCAGTTTTATTACAGTGGCTGATGCTACTGCTAGAATCCCATCCACCTTGCTGTGACTGTAAAATGCCGTCACATGGGGCCCCAGCCTTATTAAGTGAAGAAAAACACAGAGAAAAATGCTGCAGAAAAAAATGCTATGCTGCTATGCGTTTTTAGATGTAGTTTGCTACGTGGGGGCCTTAGTTTAACAAGGCTTCCGCTCTAGACCCTTGCTTACTGTAATCCTCACTTGGCAGATGTTCTTTCTGCCATGATTCTGCTTCATTAACATCAGCAAAGTGCTGTTTAGTGAGAGCTCCACTTCGATCCGACATTTATTTCCACTTGAATTTCCAGACACTGTTCCTGAAGTTGTCAATAGACATTATAGACATTACATATAGCAATGTACACAGGTTCGGCCAACCATCTAATGTGTATGGGGTCTACTGACTCTTCCCCTATAGCAGATGTCAGGGGAGATAAGAATCAGGTAGTTGGATTTAAGCTGATGTTTTTGTTCTGGCGCAGATAAACTGCTGCCAGACATCTGAATAATCTAATCTATGGCCAGCGTAAATCAGTTTGCACAATTCTGTCCCATTTCTCCCCATTTTGTCCAGCATAGGTTGGTAGGAAAATAATTAAAAAAATATAAGCATATATACTATACTCACATGCTATTGTTTGCATTTTTGTTGCATTCGGGAGCAATGTTCTTTACTAAATATAATTAAATTTCTTGTCATAGGATTTTCCTAGTACATATCTTTTAGCATTAGAGATGTTAGGGCTGGTTCACATCTGCGTTTGGGATTCTGTTCGGGAAGTCCCCTGCAGCACTTTTCTCTCCGCATGTTTCCACATATTTCCGCAACCGAGCGGAAACCACACGGGCCCCATTATAGTCTATGGGGTCCGCAGGTTTCCTTATGTAAACCACTTTTGTATGCGTATAGGTTTCTGTTCGGGGAGTCCCCAAGCGGACTCCCCGTACGGAAACCGAACGCAGATATGAACCGGCCCTTATTATTCTGAAAATGAGTTGTCTGTAAGCTACAGGATTTTAGCAATCCTCAGGGATGTCCATCCCCATTCAGTGGACTGCCATATGACAAATAGCCTTCGAGCAGCCATAAGTTGCTGGAGAGTGTAGGCTACTGTAGAGTATTGCCCTCATTTAAAAGAGGGGATATTTACCGATGCTTATAGAAGTATAGTAGAAAATAGCTTTAAAAACTATTTCCTAATATTTATAGGAGGATGAATCCCCAACATGCATTTTAAAATTTTGCAGAAATTTTATTATTTTCATTAGATCTGACATATTAGGGATGAGATCTATTCTGCAGCAGTATAGAATATTGTTTTTCTACACTGGCCTATCCTAAAATGTTGGAACAGGTAATCCACACACTCCATGTTAAAGCCTGACTATATTAAGAAATAAGAAACTTGTATCTTAGTTGGGTAGAACTACACAATTGTTCATTACAAGTTCTATAACCTTTAGGACTAAGGTAGAAGATTCCAGACCAGGTGTGACTTGTATCAGATCTCTGGAATATGAAATTATGGATCATCTTTCACAACAGATGGCGGAATTTTAAACAAACTGTCTTTCAGGGTTTTTCTGTGAATAAAGTGTTTAGAATTAAAAGTTTTGTGTATTTTGAATATACTTTGTGTCAGTTTAAATCCTTTTCAGAACGTGCAGGGACCTGCCTCTACGCAAGGTTCATCGTAGCATCCAGTTGTCTATTTATTTATACATTTTTTAAGAGGAATACCAGAGGAATAGTACAATCTACTGTTATAACAAATAACATTCCAGAAATGGTATCTCATGGAGAATACAAGTGGCTAGCACTGATGCCTGTTGTTTAGTCCTAGGTTTGAATCCAGCCAAGGACATCTGCAAGGAGTTTGTATGTTCTCCCCGTGTTTTTGTGAGTTCCCTCTGGGTACTTCGGTTTCCTCCCACATGCCAAAGACATACTGATCAGGAAGGTAGATTGTGAGCCCTATATGAGGTAGATTTGACAATATCTGTCAAGTGCTGCGGAATATGATGGCGCTATATAAGTAAGCAAAATAAATGAATAAAGAAATAAATAATGTTTACTAAAACAAATCCCTCTTTAGGCTAAGGCCCCACATTGCAGAAAAGCAGCTTTTTTTGTTGCAGATTCTGCTTTTCTTTTTTTTTTTTTGAGCCAAGGCCAAGAGTGGCTACGAAAGGAATGGAAAAGTTCTTATACTTCTCCTTTCTGTCCAATCTAGGAAGCATTTATACTTCTCCTTTTTGTTCCTTATACTCCTGGCTTTGGGTCAAAAAACGCAGCAAAATCTGCAACAAAAAACAGCTGCTTTTCTGCAACGTGGGGCCTTAGCTTAGGATTTTCTGGGATTTTTGAACATTAGAAAAATTTGCAATAAATAGGAAGTCCACTTTTGACGCCTGTACTATATACAGTACAGGGCTGGAAGCAGTTGTCTCCGTGTCCTGTATAGTGGATGAGCTGAGCTGCAGTACACCTGGGCACTATACACAGTGGTGAACCTAGCCTCTTTGCTGCCTGAGGCGGACTATAGAAAGACGCCCCCCCCCCCAAAAAAAAAACCAAAAAGAAAAACAAAAAAAAACAAAAAAAAAAACTGAGTTTCCGTGCTACTAGTTTAACACACTGTTATCGTCGCACAATATACACAATACACAAAGTTATAAAACAGTTTTTAAGAATTCTTCTTCCTGTATTACTTCAGTATCAGATCAACAACACGGCATTAACAATGAAAGTAACTTCACACATCTTCTGCTTGGTGGATGGACGAGGCCACGTGGCCCCCATTCTCTATAATAGGAGCCCTGCAGATAGCTGAGTACTGAACTTCGGCTATCTTTGGCACTCCCATTGAAGTGAATGAGAGCCACGCGGGTTCGTCCATCCACCAAGTGACACACCTATATATATGGCTGCAGCCAGGCTGAATTCCCACCTAGTGGGGGGAAAAACCCAATTCTCAGGCTCAGTGGGGGTCTCAGCAGACAGACCCCCATCAATCAGGTATTTATCCTCTATCATTTAGGTGAATACAGGGCAGTAACATTCTGTGACTTTCAGGTGACGTCTCTGACTAACCCTTCACATTTCCCTTCTCTTCCCTCTGGACCGCCATGGCCTCTTCTTCCAGCTGTGACTTGTCTCTGTAAAGGTTGCAACACAGACATCTTTGGCTCCTCACTTTCCAGGCATCCAACCCACATTGTCCTCACCTACACAAAGCCCCCATTCTGCTGCTACCCCCAATTATGTAATATATGATATAACCCCCCATAATGAATAATACCCCCAAGTGCATCTTTATATTAATAATGTCCGTGTGTACCCTGTATAAATAGTGCCCCTTATTAATAATACCCCAGGAGTTAACTAATTAAAAGGTTTTCCAGGTCATTAATAAACTAATCAGTGGGGTTCAAAAACCCAGGACCCCCACTGACCAGCTGTTTGAATGGTACCTGTGTAAGCGCCGTGACCGCTTCTCTGTTTACATAGTGTAATTCATCTCATAGCGGCCATGTAATGTAACTGCAGCCTCGTCCTGTACATGTCTACAGTATGTGACAAGGCTACAATTACATCACACGGTCACTATAAACAGACAGCGTATAATATAAACAGGTGCCATAGCCCATGTTTATAGCGCCCCATTTACACACACTATAATGTTCCACAGCAGCCCCTGCACACAGTATTACACAGTGTTATGGCCCGCAGCGGCCCCTGCACACTGTATTATGCCTCTCAGCGGCCCCTGCACACGGTATTATGCTCCATAGTGGCCCCTGCTCACGGTATTATGCCCCGCATTGGCCACTGCACACGGTATTATGTTCCACAGCAACTCCTGCACACAGTTTTATGCCCCATATTGGCCCCTGCACACGGTATTATGCTCCATATTGGCCCCTGCACACGGTATTATGCTCCACAGTGGCCCCAGCACTCAGTATTATGCTCCATAGTGGCCCCTGCACTCGTATTATGCTCTATAGTGGCCCTTGCACTGGTATTATGCTCCATAGTGGCCCCTGCACTGGTATTATCCTCCATAGTGGCCCTTGCACTGGTATTATGCTCCATAGTGGCCCCTGCACTTGTATTATGCTCCATAGTGACCCCTGCACCCGGTATTATGCTCTATAGTGGCCCCTGCACTTGTATTATGCTCCAGAGTGGCCCCTGCACAGGGTATTATGCTCTACAGTGGTCCCTGCACAGGGCATTATGCCCCATAGTGGCCAACCCATGAACTATTATTATACTCTGGGGTCTTTTCAGACCCCAGAGCATAATGTTTGGAGACCCAGGGGAGAATACAAACATAAAAACCAGAGTTACTTACCTATCCTGGACACCGGTGCACTCCTTGCAGCTTTCGGCCCTGTTTAATTGCGCACACACGTCACGTGATCAGGCCGGCGACGCGACCTGATGACGTCACCAGAGGCCTCAAGCCTGCTCGGAGTTACATCGTTTCGCAGGAGGTGAGTAACACTGGTTTTTATGTTCCCTCACCAACCCTAGGCCTCCGATTATTATACTCCGGGGTCTGAATAGACCCCGGTGTATAATAATAGTAGTATTTGCGGCCCGCGGCCTAACTTACCGATCCCCGCGGCCGCTCACAGCGGCATCCACTTCCCTTTCTGCGGCCCATAGCAGAAGGGGAAGCGGGGGCGGCCACGAGCAGATGCGGGGTAGGTAAATAAATAGGCCCTGACCTGCCAGGGATACTCCAACAGGTTACGGCCTATTTATATATATAAAAAAAAAGTTATACTCATCTGCGATGCCTTGATGCAGCCGCCGCTGCCTCCTCTTCTTGTCCGCGACGTCTGAGTCTCAGCGTAGGTGGCGTGATGACGTCATTGTATCGCCGCCTGCGCTGAGATGCAACGTCTTGTAAACCAGCCCAGGACAGGCCACACTGAGCTCTGTTTTTTTTTTTTTTTTTAAAGCGGCCTGTCCTGGGCTGGTTTACATTAGATAGTAAAAATGCCGCCCCGCGGACAGTGCCGCCCGAGGTGGCCGCCTCACTTCGCCTCATTAGCGGTGCGCCCCTGACTATACAGATACCAGGGGCTATCTGCTCCGGGCCCTGTATTGTGTATAGTATGGACGTGAGCCCATACAGCCAGTGTCGGACTGGGATGTCTAGGGCCCACCAGTGGAATTGTTTCTAGGGGCCCACAATCAGAACCCCTGCAGATCAGCGTTACTGAGACAGGGCGGCTAAAGGTAATAACATGCCGGGAGCCATGCTGCTCACCCACTATACCATGTGCACCACTGCACTACCTAAACCTACTGCTACACCTTGTATGGCAAGTGAACAGCGTGGCTCCTACAATTGTTACCTTTACCTGTAGCCGCACTGTCCTGGAAAAGCTGATCTGCAGAGATCCTGGCTGTTGTATCATCGTAGATGTAATATTGATGGCCTATCCTAAGGACAATATTAGGAAGATCCTTTAAAGAGGTTGTTGAAGGAATTGGAACTATTTTTATTAGAAAAGTAAAAATTCACAAACAGTGTCACATACGAAAATACAATATAAAACCCATAAACAGAAACAATACATAAATCCAAAACATAGCATAAATAACATCAATAAATAAGATACAAGAAACCGGGACAAAATTAAAGACCAAAAAAGAAAATCCAGCCGCAAACCAGCCCCCATCCATTCTGCCTTTCACTCCGCCTTTCACTCTCCAGTCTTTCTTCAGTCATCCGCCAGTCAAAACTCTACCTATCTTGGAAACAAAAGAAAATCCAAATAAGTAATATACAATGGAAAACATATAACACTAACAGAAAACTAACAAAAACCCCAACTGAAACTTATTAGAAATTTTTTTTTTTTTTTTTTTTTTTTTTCCCTTCACCACACCCGGCCAGCACCACGCCCCATGTCCTCCCATGTCCGCATAGTCCTGGTGCTGGCACCACCCGCCACCGAGCCCCTGAAAACCGACCTGGCTCTCCGCCTCATGTCCTCCCATGTCCGTATAGTCCAGAGCCAGGCCGGACACACGAAACCTATATATCAAACCCTCCACCCCCAAAAGAAACCCCCCTCCCAAACAACCTACCCCCCTAAGAAAAAAAAACCCTTTTAACTACATACAATGGGAAATAGAAAAAAATGGAAATGAACAAAAAAAAATATGTTTAGTGGCAAAAGCAAATAACAAAATACCAGACAAGAAAACCAGACAAAATACAATAACAAAACCCACAATCTTATATAAACCGTTGACACCCCCTTCCCTCCCATAAACCTCCCACAGGCCTAGGGTCGGTTATCCTCAAGCCTCTTACCCTTTCATCCTATTTCCAAAACAAAATGCCTATGTGGTGACACACCAGCCCTCCACCAGGAAGAGAGCACAAGAGGCCCGTCCCTACCTACTTGCCCTACCACTATGTCCCTATCTATCAATCTATCCCTACCCTATCCCTACCAAAAAAAAACAAACCCCACCTCTTGTGCAAAACCTTGCCCTCCCTTTCCCTATCTGGCCCTAACCTAACTACCTTTTAATCCCTTATTCTATCCCTCAGGGAACAGAAAAGTTGAAACCCCTCCAGAGGGTACCAGCCCTTTTTGCGCCCAACCCCTCATACTCCCGAGAGCGCACCCTCACCAGGTCCACCATGATGTTTTTAACCACCTCCACCTCCGGGAGGATTTTGCCTCGCGTCGATACTAGACACCGGGATGACCACAAGTGGAACCTAACCACTGCGCTAACTATAAAAAGTGTCTGGCAGTCCCTGCCCTCCGGGTGTTTGAATGCCCCATAGGCCCACTCGGCGTAGGAAAGGCCAGCCAGCCGCAGCCAACCGGTGGAGGTCCCCACCAATTTGCAAACCCTTATATTGAAGGGGCACTGAAGGAGGAAGTGCTCCATGCTTTCCAGCATGTCGCCACACTCCTCCCGAGGGCAGCCTCGCTCGTCGGAGTTCCGGTACTTCAAGTTCCCCCTCACATATAACTTACCTAGGAGGCAGCGCCAGGTCAGATCCCAAAACTTCCGAGGAAACCTTTTGGAGTTAAGAAAACGCAACCCTCCCTCTAAGGTTTCTCCTGGGCAATCTTTGAGCGCCAGAGGCTTCTGGAAGCGGGTCAACAGGACTTTGTCATCAAGAAAACGTCTTGACTGAGTCCTGATCTCCCACGCCCCCAGACCCCACCGACGAATCACTTTCAAGACCAGGGAAGCATAGGCCGGGAGATATCCATGGGGTGCACGAAGATCTTTCACTTGCCCTCCTGCCTCCCATTTCTGGAAGAAGGGCCGAAACCACCCCTGGCAGGAGGCTACCCACGAAGGAGCCCCCTCGGCGGAGAGGTTTGGTAAATTGATCTTAAGAAAGGTGTTCATTAAGAACACCACGGGGTTAACCATATTTAACCCCCCTAGCCTCCTTGTGCGGTATGTAACCTCCCTCTTGATTAGGTTGAGCCTGTTCCCCCATAACAGTTGGAAGAACAGGCAACAGATCCTACTCCAACAAGACTCTGGCAAGGCACAGACGCTACCTAGATAGATCACCAACGGGAGCAGGAAGGCTTTGGCAAGGTGAACCCTTTCTCTCAGGGTCAAGGACCAACCCTTCCAGCAATCAACTCTCTGGGCGACATCCTTAAGCCTACCTTCCCAATTTTGGAGTGGGTAATCACCCTGGCCAAAATGGATGCCTAAGATCTTTACAGACCCCTGGGGTTCTGGGAGGGTGTCCGGGAGAGAAAAACCAGGCTCTCCCCCTCCCAGCCAGAGGCTTCCACACTTGTTCTTATTCACAGCTGATCCGGAAGCCTCCGAGTAACTGTCCACTTCAGACATCACCCATTCAATCTCCTCCCGCGACGAGACAAGAGCGGTGACATCATCCGCGTAGGCTACTGTCCTCAAAGGGGAGCCGGTGCCCTCCAGGTCCATCCTGACTCCCGCCACCGGCCCACCATTAATCCGTCTAATCAGGGGATCAATGGCGAACACATACAGTAGCGGGCTCAAGGGACATCCCTGTCGGACGCCCGACCCCACCTCAAAAGGACGACCAACCCAACCATTCACAAGTGGGAAAGACTCAGCCCCAGCGTATAAGGTCTGCAGCCACTGAATGAACCCCCCAGGTAGGCCATACCTCGAGAGAGTTGACCACAAATACTCATGATTCACCCTGTCAAAAGCCTTAGCCTGATCTAGGGACAGCAAGTACCCCTTCCACCGACCTGCCCTACTCTGCTCCACAGCCTCCCTGACACTCAGGACCGCACTTAAGGTGCTACGACCGGGAACAGAGCAGTGCTGAGCCGGCGAGAGGAGCCGGGGCGCAAACTGTACCAGCCGGTTGAAAAGTACCTTCGCCAGAATCTTTCGGTCCGTATTGAGAAGTGCTATGGGCCGCCAGTTCTCAATACGGCTCGGATCCTTACCCTTTGACAGAACTATAAGGGCGGACCTCCTCATTGACTTTGGCAGAGTGCCCGAGGATAGACACTCATTAAGCACGTCAGTCAAGAGGGGAGCCAACGCTCCTTTAAAGGTCCGATAGAACTCAGATGTTAAGCCATCTGGGCCAGGTGACTTCTTGAGGGCAAGACCCTCAATAGCCCTGACGACTTCCTCTTCCCTTATAGGTTCTATCAAAACACCAAGAGAAGGGTCTTCTGCTGACTCAGGAATGGCTTCAGCCAAGAAACCTGAAATCCGATCCCGATTCAGTTCCTTCTTTGCCAAAAGGTTCGAGTAGAAAGACCTGACGACCTCCAAGATCCCTGACCTGGATCTTGTCAGGGATCCTGTACTGTCAATCAGGCCTGTTACTGTCTTACAAGTCACTGACATCTTACAGTTCCTGTAGGGGTCGGGCGAGCGGTATTTCCCGAAATCCCTCTCAAGAACCAAGGATGCGTGCCTATCATACTGACACCCTTTAAGCAAAGCCTTCACACCGGAGATATCCTCCTGGCTACCTCCGGTCGAGACCAGATGTTCAAGTCTCTTCCTCAGTGCACTGTACATGCGGTACATGTCCAGTGACCTGAGGCTTGAGAGCCGGCGGAAAAATCCCGCCACCCTTTTTTTGAATATCTCCCACCACTCTGACCTAGTGTCCTCAAGACCCAGTAATAGTACCTGATCCTGAAGAAACTCCTCAAAGGCTTGTCTTACAGCTGCCTCCTCAAGGAGTGACGAATTCAGCCTCCACAAACCTCTTCCTCTCCGGAGGGTTTCTGAAATATTCAAAGAAAATAAAATCAGGCAGTGATCGGAGAACTCCACCTCCACCACGGACACAGGGGTGGTGACGGAATTCTCCTTCAAAAAAATCCTATCTATCCTGGACCTAACACTTCCTCTCTGAAAGGTGAACCCACGGTGACCTGGGGAATGCCTGATGTGGATATCCTCCAGGCGAGCTTCACTCACTATGCTATTTAACGCGACGCCATCATAGGGCAGTCTATCTCTGGTACCTCCTCGGTCTTGGGGTCTAGTTATGGTATTAAAATCCCCACCAAAGATGACTTGTTTGCCCGTAAAAAGAAAAGGCTTGATCTTCATAAAGAGGCTTTTACGGTCCCACTTTGACTGGGGACCGTAGATGTTAATGAGGCGCAGGCTTTGCCCCTTCATGAGGACGTCTAAGACTAGGCACCTTCCCATTTCGAGCTCGATCAGCCGCTGGCATTTCACCTCTGCGGTAAAAAGCACCGCCACTCCACTATACGGCTCAGCCGCAAGAGACCAGTAGGAGGGCCCCCTGCGCCACTCCCTCCTTGCTCTGTTTATCTCTGATAGAGTACAGAGCCTGGTCTCCTGCAAAAACAAAATGTCAGCTTCAACTCGGCCAAGAAAATCAAAGGCTGCAAACCTAGCCGTATCAGACTTAATGCTGGCCACATTAATGGTGGCCAGCGTCAGTGGAGAGGGGACTGCCATTAAGACCGATTGAGCTCAATGACCTTCAGTTTCCCACCCCCTTTCCTCCTACCACCACCACCCCTAGATGAGTCTGAAGAGGACCCGCGACTTTTCCTCGTCTTACGGGTCCTCTTCTTACATTGGGATTGGTCCATCACCTCACCTCGTGCGGTTTGGCCAGGCAAGGGATGGACTTCCCCCGTAGTTTCTCCCTGGGGAGTATTGGTAACATTTTTTACTACGGTTTCAAAAACAGCTTGAGGTGCATCGTCTCCATCTCTGGGTACCAGGCCAGCCTCCTCCACTGAAGGCAGGGGGCCCTTCCCTGAGGGAGACTCAGCAGCCCCCGACGGTCCCACCTCCCCCTCTGAAGCCTCCCCTGAGGCTGATGCGTCCTCGCAGAGGGTTTGGTACCGGTTAGGGCTGATCACTGAAAGGTCCTCGAGTCTCCGTTCCTTTGCCGGGGGGGGGGGGGGCAGATGTTTTTACCCTCGCTTTACTCGGTGACTTTCTCCTCCTGACCGTCTGTTCCTCCCCAGCACTAACGTACTGGGAAGATGAAGACAGGTCAGCCTCTTCCTCCCTCTGCAGTCTTCTCATCTCCTCAATCAGGGCCGTGCCCGTCGCTACTTCAGCATTAGAATCCAACCCAGCGGGATCAGGGGCAGAGGGGAGACACATAATACCTTCCCTCTGCTCCCTTCTCCTATCTCTCCTTCTCGCCCTTGATGGTGGCTGGGTTTTCTCCCTCCGCGTCGGCAACCTGGTCTCTCCAACTCCGACCCCCTCCTCGGTGACAGGGACAGTCTCCTCACCTGCCCCTGGCCGTCGGAGGGTGACATTAGCGAACGACCTCGGGCACGCCCCGATTGGGTGACCAAGGTCACCACACAGGTGGCACCGAATCCTATCACAGGTTGCAGCTAGATGACCTAATCCCCCACACATGGCACACTTCTGCACCCTGCAGGAGGCACTCAAGTGCGAGGGATCACCACACCTGTGACAGAGCTTCGGCTGCCCCTGGTAGAAGACAAGAATCCTGTCTTTCCCGAGGAAGGTTGAGGACGGGATATGCATCACCGAGTTATCCTCATGCTTCAATTTGACCATAAATGTCCAGGCCCCCGACCAAATGCCAAACTCATCAAGGTTCTTCCGGGGGAAGTCTTTCACTTCCCCATACCTGTTGAGCCAGGTCATAATGTCCATGTAAGAAAGTGACTCGTTACGAGTCAAAACGGTCACTTTCTTAATTGCATCCTGGCGCGACACCGCCCACACATTGAAGTCGCGCCAGCCGGGCTCGTTCTTTGCCAACTCATAATTACCCCAGAAGGTTTCTAAGCCCCCCGGGGTAACAAAGCTGACATCAAACTCTGAGGAGCCGACCGGGTGAATGAGGGCAAAGATGTCACTTGCCCTAAAGCCCATCCCGAGCAGAAGTTCGACGACCCTCCTCCTCTGAGGACAAGGGCCTTCTCCCCCCCACCCGAGACGGACTACATTCCTCCGGACCGGCCGCTGCCCGGGTGTCGGGAGAGTCCACCTGGTCTCACCCCCCTCATCTCGGAACTTCCCTAGGCCAAAACGTTCAATCCAAAACCTAAGGTCCCTCGATTGACCATCCACTATCATCGTTCTCTGCCCTGCTCGTAAGGCCGCCAGGAGCTGCTGTTGTAATTCACCGTCCCTGGCCCCCAGTGATGGACACGAGGCACCCCTTGGGACCCCCGAGGCGACACTGGCATAGGAACGTACCAAGCTTGAGGCCGCAGTCCCAGCCCCCGCAACTCCAGTGCCACCTTCGGGCGCCCCCTGAAGCCCGCTCGGCCCGGCCACCACCGCGGCCACCGGGACACCAGAGACAGGAGCGGTCGTTCCCAGCGTCGCAGGCGTGGACCGGGCAAACACATTTGGCAAAGCTACTTCTGCAGCAGCCATGCCTACATTTTCCAAAGTCCTAGGAACCTCCACTACCGCATCTTTAACAAAAGGGACAGCAGTAGCAGCAGCAGCAGCAGCAGCAACACAAGGGGTGACAGCCTCCATAGCCCCCCTCCCCTTTCCCTCACAAGGAACATCTAAGTCACTCTCTGGAACCACAGTTTTTTCCCCCCTCCTCCGCCCTCCTCTCCTGACGCCTGCTTTTCCTACTCCCCAGTCTGCTCTTACTCACCGCTTTCTTACCCACGCTCACCATTACCTCATTCACACCGGGGCTTGCGGCCTTGGGCGGCTCCACGAGCGGGATTGGCCTATTCCGGGCCTCCGCTTCACTCTCCTCCCGCTTAGCTGGGGCAACTTGTGCCTCTGCCTCGACCTCCGCATCGTCAGCTGTCGCAGCGCTCAATGCTTTAGGAGCGGACTTGCTCCTAGCGCTGACGGCAGCCTCCGCATCACCGGTCTCATTGGCTTCCTCGGCACCTGAAACCGGAAGGGAGGGACAAGCCGCACGCCCCTTCCCCTTACGATGGACCTGGGGAGGGGCCGGCGCTACTTTGACCCTGCCCACAGGGGCAGGCTTCACCGCTTCTCTACCTCCCTTAGTGGGAGGTGCTTTTCCGACCTTGTCCGCTGCAGTTTCGGGCGCCATTTTCAATACTGCACCCAGCTCCCCAGCCACACCGCTACTTAGAGAAAGCGGGGTCTGGGGAGTCTGCGCCCCCCTTATCTCACCCGCGGGCAACACCCCAGATTCAGCCTGTGCTAGAGTCAATGGGGGTTGCCCTGCGGGAACAGTTATACCTGCTGCGACACTCACATATTTCAGGGTGCCGACTTCTTGCGGCTTAGCCTTCTTCTTTTTCCTTTTTTTTGATTCTTCCTCATTTCCAAGGTCGTCTACGGAAAAAGCCATCTTCTCCATTCTTGCCGGGGATTCTAGCATGCATATTTCGTGGATTAGCCTCCCCGCAGCAGAACCCATATCGTCTTCTGATGTTGCCGGTAATGGTGGTAAATTCTCCGGTAGCTTGGGTAAACTTGCCAATTTCTCTGGGGGCGTATAGGTTGGAATACCTGAACTCACCCTCGTAGGCTTCCGGCTACTGCCGTACTCTGCCAGCAGGCTCCCCTCTGAGTCAGTATCTGTCTCATATTCCGGATCCGAGCTTTCGGAGGACGCGAGGCCTTCCCGCAGCAGCCGCCCCTGCTGCTTGCGGTAAAAACGGTCATCATTCAGGAGTTTCTCCCTGAAAGGCCCCGCGCCCTCCAGGATCTCTCGGCATCTTTGGTCAAGCCCTTTAATTTGTTCCTTCAGCTTTTTGACCTGCTTACTCAGTGCCGGTCTCTCATGCCTTGAGGCCCTGTCACTACGGGCACGGACACTCTGAAGCTCCGCACCCATAGCGAACAGGGACCTCCTGGCTTTATCATATTCCTCAAGGGTAGTGTTAATACGCTTACTGTATGCAAGCACATCCTCGCCAGCCTTCCGAATCCCCCAACCTGATGATGGCAAGGAAGGAGGGGGGGCTTCGCTGGCCTTTTTACTTGTACAGGGCTCAGCCTCCGCCAGGGTTTTCTGACCTAGACGTCCCTTGCTGCGGGTTGCCATACCTTTTTCCACTGGAGCCTGCTGCCTCTCCAATCTTCTCCTGCTGCTGCTGCTACTGCCGTCCATTGAGAGCCTCTTGCCCCCCGCCAAGCTGGCTCGGGGGGCAGGAGCACCTTGCTCCATGGTGAGAAAACCCCAACCTTGGAAAAGGAAAGGGGTTGGAGCCTCCAACTATGGCTGGAAAAACTGCTGCTGTTGCACAAACACCACACACCAAGCCTCTCTTCTGAGCTGACAAACAAACTATAGCCTCTGGTCTCAGGAGCTCAGACAGGCGTGTCTGACTCCCACAGCTGCCCCGAAGGAATTGGAACTATTTTATTAGAAAAGTAGAAAAATTTTACAAACACTTAATCTGTCACTCCAAAAAAAAATACAGTATAAAACCATAATCATACACAATACATGAAACCAAAGTAAAATCATAAAATAACATCAGAACATAAGTATAAAACACTGGGACAAAAATCAAAACAAAAACCAAGCGCGAACCAGCCCCCATCCATTCTGTCTTTCACTCCGCCTTTCATTCTTCTTCAGTCTCTCTCCAACCATCCTTCAGTCAAAACTCTAATCATCTGGAAAAAGAAAGAAAACCAATATGAGCGATATACAACAACATAGAAACAAACATAAAACAACAAAAACCCCAACTAAAACTTACTAGAAAATTTTTTTTTTTTTTTTTTTTTTTCCTCCCTCACCACACCCGGCCAGCACCACGCCCTATGTCCTCCCATGTCCGCATAGTCCTGGTGCTGGCACCACCCACCACCAAGCCCCTGAACCCCGACCTGGCTCTCCGCCTCATGTCCTCCCATGTCCGCATAGTCCAGAGCCAGGCCAGGCACTCGAAACCTATAAACCCAAGCCCTCCACCCCCAAAAAGAAACCCCCCTCCCAAACAACCTACCCCCCTAAAAAACCCTTTTACGATCAACATATTATGGAAATGGGAATAAAAAAAAATGGAACAACGGACATAGAAACAGTACAATAATATGAAAATAACAGAAATGACAATAACAAAATACCAGACAAATGCTATAATAACGGACAAAACCCACAATACCATAAACTGTACAAACCAACCCTCCCTCCCATGAACCTCCCATGGGCCTAGGGTCAGTTATCCTCAAGCCTCTTACCCTTCCATCTGATTTCCAAAACAAAAATGCCTATGTGGTGACACGCCAGCCCTCCACCAGGAAGAGAGCACAGGAGGCCCATCCCTGTCTACTCGCCCTACTGCTATATCCCTATCTATCATTCTGTCCCTACCCTGTCCCTACCTGTCCCTCCCTATCAGAAAATAATAAACCCCACCCCTCGTGCAAACCTTGCCCTACCTATCCCTATCTGGCCCTAACCTAACTAACCTACTTTAAATCCCTTATCTAACCCTCAGGGAACAGAAAAAGTGAACCCCCTCCAGAGGGTACCAGCCCTTTCTGCGCCCAGCCCCTCGTACTCCCGAGAGCGCACCCTCACCAGGTCCACCATGATGTTTTTAACCACCTCCACCTCCGGGAGGATTTTGCCTCTCGTCGATACTAAACACCGTGCTGACCATAGGTGAAACCTGACCACTGCACTAACTACAAAAAGTGTTTGGCAGTCCCTGCCCTCCGGGTGTTTGAATGCCCCATAGGCCCACTCGGCGTAGGAAAGGCCAGCCAGCCGCAGCCAACCGGTGGAGGTCCCCACCAATTTGCAAACCCTTATATTGAAGGGGCACTGAAGCAGGAAGTGCTCCATGCTTTCCAGCATGTCGCCACACTCCTCCCGAGGGCAGCCTCGCTCGTCGGAGTTCCGGTACTTCAAGTTCCCCCTCACATATAACTTACCTAGGAGGCAGCGCCAGGTCAGATCCCAAAACTTCCGAGGAAACCTTTTGGAGTTAAGAAAACGCAACCCTCCCTCTAAGGTTTCTCCTGGGCAATCTTTGAGCGCCAGAGGCTTCTGGAAGCGGGTCAACAGGACCTTGTCGTCAAGAAAACGTCTTGACTGAGTCCTGATCTCCCACGCCCCCAGACCCCACCGACGAATCACTTTCAGGACCAGGGAAGCATAGGCCGGGAGATATCCATGGGGTGCACGAAGATCTTTCACTTGCCCTCCTGACTCCCATTTCTGGAAGAAGGGCCGAAACCACCCCTGGCAGGAGGCTACCCACGAAGGAGCCCCCTCGGAGGAGAGGTTTGGTAAATTGATCTTAAGAAAGGTGTTCATTAAGAACACCACGGGGTTAACCATATTTAACCCCCCTAGCCTCCTTGTGCGGTATGTAACCTCCCTCTTGATTAGGTTGAGCCTGTTCCCCCATAACAGTTGGAAGAACAGGCAACAGATCCTACTCCAACAAGACTCTGGCAAGGCACAGACGCTACCTAGATAGATCACCAACGGGAGCAGGAAGGCTTTGGCAAGGTGAACCCTTTCTCTCAGGGTCAAAGACCAACCCTTCCAGCAATCAACTCTCTGGGCGACATCCTTAAGCCTACCTTCCCAATTTTGGAGTGGGTAATCACCCTGGCCAAAATGGATGCCTAAGATCTTTACAGACCCCTGGGGTTCTGGGAGGGTGTCCGGGAGAGAAAAAACAGGCTCTCCCCCTCCCAGCCAGAGGCTTCCACACTTATTCCTGTTTACAGCTGATCCGGAAGCCTCGGAGTAACTGTCCACTTCAGACATCACCCATTCAAGCTCCTCCCGTGACGAGACAAGAACGGTGACATCATCCGCGTAGGCTACTGTCCTCAAAGGGGAGCCGGTGCCCTCCAGGTCCATCCTGACTCCCGCCACCGGCCCACCATTAATCCGCCTAATCAGGGGATCAATGGCGAACACATACAGTAGCGGGCTCAAGGGACATCCCTGTCGGACGCCCGACCCCACCTCAAAAGGACGACCAACCCAACCATTCACAAGCGGGAAAGACTCAGCCCCAGCGTATAAGGTCTGCAGCCACTGAATGAACCCCCCAGGCAGGCCATACCTCGAGAGAGTTGACCACAAATACTCATGATTCACCCTGTCAAAAGCCTTAGCCTGATCTAGGGACAGCAAGTACCCCTTCCACCGACCTGCCCTACTCTGCTCCACAGCCTCCCTGACACTCACGACCGCACTTAAGGTGCTACGACCGGGAACAGAGCAGTGCTGAGCCGGCGAGAGGAGCCGGGGCGCAAACTGTACCAGCCGGTTGAAAAGTACCTTCGCCAGAATCTTTCGGTCCGTATTGAGAAGTGCTATGGGCCGCCAGTTCTCAATATGGCTCGGATCCTTACCCTTTGACAGAACTATAAGGGCGGACCTCCTCATTGACTTCGGCAGAGTGCCCGAGGATAGACACTCATTAAGCACGTCAGTCAAGAGGGGAGCCAAAGCTCCTTTAAAGGTCCGACAGAACTCAGATGTTAAGCCATCTGGGCCAGGTGACTTCTTGAGGGCAAGACCCTCAATAGCCCTGACGACTTCCTCTTCCCTTATAGGTTCTATCAAAACACCAAGAGAAGGGTCTTCTGCTGACTCAGGAATGGCTTCAGCCAAGAAACCTGAAATCCGATCCCGATTCAGTTCCTTCTTTGCCAAAAGGTTCGAGTAGAAGGACCTGACGACCTCCAAGATCCCTGACCTGGATCTTGTCAGGGATCCTGTACTGTCAATCAGGCCTGTTACTGTCTTACAAGTCACTGACATCTTACAGTTCCTGTAGGGGTCGGGCGAGCGGTATTTCCCGAAATCCCTCTCAAGAACCAAAGATGCGTGCCTATCGTACTGACACCTTTTGAGCAAAGCCTTCACACCGGAGATATCCTCCTGGCTACCTCCGGTCGAGACCAGATGTCCAAGTCTCTTCCTCAGTGCAGTGTACATGCGGTACATGTCCAGTGACCTGAGGCTTGAGAGCCGGCGGAAAAATCCCGCCACCCTTTTTTTGAATATCTCCCACCACTCTGACCTAGTACCTTCAAGACCCAGTAATAGTACCTGATCCTGAAGAAACTCCTCAAAGGCTTGTCTTACAGCTGCCTCCTCAAGGAGTGACGAATTCAGCCTCCACAAACCTCTTCCTCTCCGGAGGGTCTCTGAAATATTCAAAGAAAACAAAATTAGACAGTGATCGGAGAACTCCACCTCCACCACGGACACAGGGGTGGTGACGGAATTCTCCTTCAAAAAAAACCTATCTATCCTAGACCTAACACTACCTCTCTGAAAGGTGAACCCACGGTGACCTGGGGAATGCCTGATGTGGATATCCTCCAGGCGAGCTTCACTCACTATTCTATTTAACGCGGCGCCATCATAGGGCAGTCTATCTCTGGTACCTCCTCGGTCTTGGGGTCTAGTTATGGTATTAAAATCCCCACCAAAGATGACTTGTTTGCCCGTAAAAAGAAAAGGCTTAATCTTCATAAAGAGGCTTTTACGGTCCCACTTTGTCTGGGGACCGTAGATGTTAATGAGGCGCAGGCTTTGCCCCTTCATGAAGACGTCTAAGACTAGGCACCTTCCCATTTCGAGCTCGATCAGTCGCTGGCATTTCACCTCTGCGGTAAAAAGCACCGCCACTCCACTATACGGCTCAGCCGCAAGAGACCAGTAGGAGGGCCCCCTGCGCCACTCCCTCCTTGCTCTGTTTATCTCTGATAGAGTACAGAGCCTGGTCTCCTGCAAAAACAAAATGTCAGCTTCAACCCGGCCAAGAAAATCAAAGGCTGCAAACCTAGCCGTATCAGACTTAATGTTGGCCACATTAAGGGTGGCCAGCGTCAGTGGAGAGGGGACTGCCATTAAGACCGATTGAGCTCAATGACCTTCAGTTTCCCACCCCCTTTCCTCCTACCACCACCACCCCTAGATGAGTCTGAAGAGGACCTCCCCCGCAACTTCTCCCTGAGGAGTTACAGTGGTCGCAGAGACATTAGCAACTTCGGCCCTGGGTGCATCATCTCCTCCTCCAGGCTCCAGGCCAGCCTCCCCCCCAGAGGGCAGGGGGCCCCTCCCGGAGGGAGACTCAGCAGCCCCTGACGGCTCCACCTCTCCCTCTGAAGCCTCCCCTGAGGCCGACGCATCCTCACAGAGGGATTGGTACCGGTTGGGACCTACCACTAGAGGGCCGTCGAGTCTGCGTTCCTTCGTCGGGGGGGGGGGGGGCAGATGTTTTTGCCCTCACTTTACTCGGTGACTTTCTCCGCTTGACCGTCTCTCCCTCCCCAGCACTGACGTACTGAGAAGAAGACGACTGGTCAGCCTCTTCCTCCCTCTGCAGTCTCCTCATCTCCTCAACCAGGGTCGTGCCCACTGCTGCCTCGGCATCAGGATCCGGCCCAGCAGAGCCAGGGGCAGAAGGAAGGCACATAACTCCCCTCCCTCTGCTCCCTCCTCCTCTCGCGCCTCCTTGCCCTTGATGGTGGCTGGGCCTTCTCCTTTTGCCTTGGCAGACTAGTCTCTCCTCCCCCCACTCACCCCCTCCGCAGCAGGGACAGCCTCCTCAACTGCCCCCGCTTGCCGAAGGGTGGTGTTGGCGAAAGACCGTGGACACGCCCCGATCGGGTGCCCAAGGACACCACACAGGTGGCAACGCACCCTGCCACAGGTCGCCGCGAGATGGCCCACCTCCCCACACATGGCGCACTTCTGCACACGGCAGGAGGCGCTCAAGTGTGAGGGGTCACCGCACCTGTGACAGAGTTTTGGCTGCCCCTGGTAGAAGACAAGGATCCTGTCTTTCCCAAGGAAGGTCGAGGACGGGATATGCATCACCGAGTTATCCTCGTGTCGCAACTTGACCATGAAAGTCCAGGCCCCCGACCAGATCCCAAACTCATCCAGGTTTTTCTTGGGGAAGTCTTTGACCTCCCCATACCTGTTGAGCCAGGTCATGATGTCCATATAAGAAAGTGACTCGTTACGAGTTAAAACGGTCACTTTCTTAATGCTATCCTGGCGTGACACCGCCCACACCATAAAGACACGCCAGGCGGGCTCGTCCTTCACCAGCCTGTAATTTCCCCAGAAGGTTTCTAGGCCCTCCGGGGTAACAAAGCTGATGTCGAACTCCGAGGAGCCGACAGGATGAATCAGGGCAAAGATGTCGCTCGCCCTGAAACCCATCCCGAGTAGGAGTTCCACGACCCCCCTCCTCTGGGGACAAGGGCCGGCTCCCCCCCACACGAGACGAGCCACGTTCCTCCGTGTCGGCCCCCTACGCCCGGGTGTAGGGAGAGTCCATCTGGTCTCACCTCCTTCCTCTCGGAACTTCCCTAGGCCAAAACGCTCGATCCAGAACCTAAGGTCTCTCGACTGCCCATCTATGGTCATTGTGGACTGGCCCGCCCGTAAAGCCTCCAGGAGCTGCCGTTGCAAATCGCCGTCCCTGGAGCCCGGCAGAAGACATGATGCACCCCCAGGGGCCCCAGAAGCGACGCTGGCATAGGAGCGTGGGGGCCCGGAGGCCGCAGCAACCTCCGCTGCCGGAGTACCAGCGCCACTCCCAGGGACCCCCGCAGAACTACTTAGCCCAGCCACGGCAACCGGAGCACCAGAGGCGGCAACAGTCCACCCTGGCATAGCCGCCGCAGACCGGGTCACTCCAACTGCAGCAGAAGGAACAGCGGCAGAGAGGACAACAGGAGCAACAATATCAGGAGCAATGACAGGAGTAACAACAGGAGCAACGACAGCATCAGGAACAGCATCAGGAACAGCAGCAGAAACAACAGCAGGGACAACAGCAGGGACAACAGCAGAAATACCAGAAACAACAGGGGCCACAACAGAAATATTACTAGCAGTAGAAATACTTTTTTTAGCAGCAATGGTAATAGCCCCTCCACCCGCAGCCTCCCCGACTACAGGCTCTTGGACCCCCATGCATACTACACCACCTTCTTCAGGAATACTACTAATTACCCCTTTTGTCCCACCCGCTTTCCCCTTTACCTTACCTGTCTGCTTAACTAGCTTCTCCACTCGTCCATCATTCACACCTGCAGTCTTCATTCTTACAGCGGGGCCGGCTGCACCACTCGCTGATGGCTTCCCCGCTTTTACCTCGGCCTCCGCATCCACAGTCACCCCGGCACCTGATGTTGTAGGAGGACACGCCCCCTTAGCCCCGGAAGTGACCTCCGCATCACCGGCTTCATCAGCACTGGAGGAGGATGAGCCACGCCCACTTGCCACTCCCCCTTTCCTACACCTTACTCTGGGGGAAGCCATCGATATTTTAAAACCTCCTACCAGGGAGGGAGGTTTCCCTACGCCACTCCCCTCCGCAGGGGGGGCTTCTTTGCCTTTGCCCTTGTCCGCAACTATGAGCGCCTTGTCCGCAACCATGAGCTCCTTGTCCGCCACCACCTGAAAGGTACTATCAGGCGCCATTTTGACTGCTGGCACCCCGGGCACCCCGCCACTTGGCGTGACCCGAGGTGCCTGCGCCTCCCTTTTCTCTCCTGGAGGCATCGCAACCTGGGCTGAGGTCCCGGCACGATGCTCCCCAGGCAACGACCTGACAAATTTAAATGTCTCTATTACTCTTTTTTTTTTCCTTCCTTGCCTTCTTCCTGGTCTTGGTTCCTTTTCCCTCCTCCTCCCCGTCCAAATCTGACAAGCTGAATGCTAATTGGTCCATTCTGGACGGGGACTCCAATTGGCAGATTTGCCTCATCAGCTTCCCGCCTTCTCCCGAGGCTCCACCCTCCTCCTCCTCCGTCTCGGGCAGTGGTTGGTTCTCTGGGAGTGTGGGAGATTGCGTCACTTCCTGTCCTGTCATTCTGACTTCCTGTCTTGTCATTCTGACTTCCAGTTTCACTGCCGGCGCTGATGCCTGTGTATATGTGGGTATCAGGCTGCTGCTACTAGGGACGGCTACTCGACTATACTGTACCGCCATGCTGTCATCTGACTCCAGGTCTGACTCACAATAGTCGTCCTCTCCCGAGCTGTCTGAGGACGCGGGGCCATCCTTCAACAACTGCTCCTGCTGTTTGCGGAAGAAGCGGTCATCGTTCAGCAGCTTCTCTCTGAACGGCCCCGCGCCCTCCAGAATCTCCGTGCACCTGGCTTCCAGGGCCTTTATTTGTTTTTTCAGGCTCCTTACCTGCTTACTGAAAACCGGGCGGTCCTTCCTTGAGGCCCTGTCGCTACGGGCGCGAGCACTCTGAAGCTCCCCACTCATTGCGAACAGGGACCTCCGGGCTCGGTCATATTCCTCCAGGACCGCCTCGATCCTCCGGCTGTAAATGGCGACTTCCTCTCCAGCCTTCCTGATGCCCCATCCTGCGGGTGATTGCGGCAGCGATGACGGTAAGCTTGTGTCTTTTCTACTGCTTGCAGGGACCCTTCCAGAGGGAACCGCATATCCTGCGGCCATAGCCCCCTTCGGACCGGCTTCACCCGCCACTGCCGCTGATGTTACCGCCGTGGCTGATGTCGCCGTTTTCACGGATCCACCTGCCGGGACTGCTGACACCCCTGTCGCCACCGCTACTCCTGCCGGCGTCGCCCGCTCCACGGACGTCGCTGCTCCCGATGCTGTTCCTGATGCTGCAGCCGCCAATGTCTCGCTGCTGCTGCTCCCGATGCTGTTGTCCTGGTCGCCAGTCTCATTGAGGCTTGCTGCCTCAGCGACCTCCGCCTGCCCTGCTCTGCTGGTGCTGTGTCGGCAGACATTCTCCTGCCCCCCGCCTGTAAGGTCCGGGGGGCAGGAGCTCCACGCTCCATGATAAGGCTCCCTTCCGCACGGGGAAGGGAGTCAGAGCTACGGTCTGTAACAAACAAAGACCGAAAACCACACACAATAAACGGTCTCCAAATATCAAAAGCCACGTAAGCCTCTGAAGCTAGGAGCTCAAACAAGTACGTCTGACTCCCACGATTGCCCCGAAGGAATTGGAACTATTTTATTAGAAAAGTAGAAAAAGTTCACAAACACTGTCACATATGAAAAATACCATACAAAAACCATAAACAGAGACAATACATAAATCCAAAACATAGCATAAATAACATCAAATATAAGAAAACATCAAGACAAAATTAAAAACCCAAAAACATGCGCAAACCAGCCCCCATCCATTCTGTCTTTCATTCCGCCTTTCACTCCGCCTTTCATTCTCCTTCACTCCGCCTTTCATTCTTCTTCAGCCATCCGTCAGTCAAAACTCTAGCTATCCTAAAAACAAAGAAAAAAAAACCCCAAATGAGCGATGTACAATGAAACATATAACAAAAACATATAACACTAATAAACCCCAACTGAAACTTACTATGAAATTTTTATTTTTTTTTTTTTTTTTTTTTTTTTCCCTTCACCACACCCGGCCAGCACCACGCCCCATGTCCTCCCATGTCCGCATAGTCCTGGTGCTGGCACCACCCACCACCGAGACCCTGAAACCCCAACCTGGCTCTCCGCCTCATGTCCTCTCATGTCCGCATAGTCCAGAGCCAGGCCGGGCACACGAAAACCTTTAAACCAAACCCTCCACCCCCAAAAAGAAACCCCCCTCCCAAACAACCTACCCCCCTAAAAAAACCCTTAACTACTAAAATGGAATTATGAAATGGAATATGGAAAATGAAAATGGGATATGGAAATGGAAATGGAAATGAATATGGGATATGGAAAAATGGAAAATGGGAAAACGGGCACAAAACATGACAAACGACAACAACAACAAACAACAAGTACCAGACAAATCAATACCAGACAAGCAACAAAACCCACCATCCTACATAACCCACCATCCTACATAACCTGTTAAGATTACCCTCCCTCCCATGAACCTCCCATGGGCCTAGGGTCGGTTATCCTCAAGCCTCTTACCCTTCCATCTGATTTCCAAAACAAAAATGCCTATGTGGTGACACGCCAGCCCTCCACCAGGAAGAGAGCACAGGAGGCCTGTCCCTGTCTACTCGCCCTACCGCTATATCCCTATCTATCATTCTGTCCCTACCCTGTCCCTACCTGTCCCTCCCTATCAGAAAATAATAAACCCCACCCCTCGTGCAAACCTTGCCCTACCTATCCCTATCTGGCCCTAACCTAACTAACCTACTTTAAATCCCTTTTCTAACCCTCAGGGAACAGAAAAAGTGAACCCCCTCCAGAGGGTACCAGCCCTTTCTGCGCCCAGCCCCTCGTACTCCCGAGAGCGCACCCTCACCAGGTCCACCATGATGTTTTTAACCACCTCCACCTCTGGGAGGATTTTGCCTCTCGTCGATACTAAACACCGTGCTGACCATAGGTGAAACCTGACCACTGCACTAACTACAAAAAGTGTTTGGCAGTCCCTGCCCTCCGGGTGTTTGAATGCCCCATAGGCCCACTCGGCGTAAGAAAGGCCAGCCAGCCGCAGCCAACCGGTGGCGGTCCCCACCAATTTGCAAACCCTTATATTGAAGGGGCACTGAAGCAGGAAGTGCTCCATGCTTTCCAGCATGTCGCCACACTCCTCCCGAGGGCAGCCTCGCTCGTCGGAGTTCCGGTACTTCAAGTTCCCCCTCACATATAACTTACCTAGGAGGCAGCGCCAGGTCAGATCCCAAAACTTCCGAGGAAACCTTTTGGAGTTAAGAAAACGCAACCCTCCCTCTAAGGTTTCTCCTGGGCAATCTTTGAGCGCCAGAGGCTTCTGGAAGCGGGTCAACAGGACCTTGTCGTCAAGAAAACGTCTTGACTGAGTCCTGATCTCCCACGCCCCCAGACCCCACCGACGAATCACTTTCAGGACCAGGGAAGCATAGGCCGGGAGATATCCATGGGGTGCACGAAGATCTTTCACTTGCCCTCCTGACTCCCATTTCTGGAAGAAGGGCCGAAACCACCCCTGGCAGGAGGCTACCCACGAAGGAGCCCCCTCGGAGGAGAGGTTTGGTAAATTGATCTTAAGAAAGGTGTTCATTAAGAACACCACGGGGTTAACCATATTTAACCCCCCTAGCCTCCTTGTGCGGTATGTAACCTCCCTCCTGATTAGGTTGAGCCTGTTCCCCCATAACAGTTGGAAGAACAGGCAACAGATCCTACTCCAACAAGACTCTGGCAAGGCACAGACGCTACCTAGATAGATCACCAACGGGAGCAGGAAGGCTTTGGCAAGATGAACCCTTTCTCTCAGGGTCAAAGACCAACCCTTCCAGCAATCAACTCTCTGGGCGACATCCTTAAGCCTACCTTCCCAATTTTGGAGTGGGTAATCACCCTGGCCAAAATGGATGCCTAAGATCTTTACAGACCCCTGGGGTTCTGGGAGGGTGTCCGGGAGAGAAAAACCAGGCTCTCCCCCTCCCAGCCAGAGGCTTCCACATTTATTCCTGTTTACAGCTGATCCGGAAGCCTCCGAGTAACTGTCCACTTCAGACATCACCCATTCAAGCTCCTCCCGTGACGAGACAAGAACGGTGACATCATCCGCGTAGGCTACTGTCCTCAAAGGGGAGCCAGTGCCCTCCAGGTCCATCCTGACTCCCGCCACCGGCCCACCATTAATCCGTCTAATCAGGGGATCAATGGCGAACACATACAGTAGCGGGCTCAAGGGACATCCCTGTCGGACTCCCGACCCCACCTCAAAAGGACGACCAACCCAACCATTCACAAGCGGGAAAGACTCAGCCCCAGCGTATAAGGTCTGCAGCCACTGAATGAACCCCCCAGGCAGGCCATACCTCGAGAGAGTTGACCACAAATACTCATGATTCACCCTGTCAAAAGCCTTAGCCTGATCTAGGGACAGCAAGTACCCCTTCCACCGACCTGCCCTACTCTGCTCCACAGCCTCCCTGACACTCAGGACCGCACTTAAGGTGCTACGACCGGGAACAGAGCAGTGCTGAGCCGGCGAGAGGAGCCGGGGCACAAACTGTACCAGCCAGTTGAAAAGTACCTTCGCCAGAATCTTTCGGTCCGTATTGAGAAGTGCTATGGGCCGCCAGTTCTCAATATGGCTCGGATCCTTACCCTTTGACAGAACTATAAGGGCGGACCTCCTCATTGACTTCGGCAGAGTGCCCGAGGATAGACACTCATTAAGCACGTCAGTCAAGAGGGGAGCCAAAGCTCCTTTAAAGGTCCGATAGAACTCAGATGTTAAGCCATCTGGGCCAGGTGACTTCTTGAGGGCAAGACCCTCAATAGCCCTGACGACTTCCTCTTCCCTTATAGGTTCTATCAAAACACCAAGAGAAGGGTCTTCTGCTGACTCAGGAATGGCTTCAGCCAAGAAACCTGAAATCCGATCCCGATTCAGTTCCTTCTTTGCCAAAAGGTTCGAGTAGAAGGACCTGACGACCTCCAAGATCCCTGACCTGGATCTTGTCAGGGATCTTGTACTGTCAATCAGGCCTGTTACTGTCTTACAAGTCACTGACATCTTACAGTTCCTGTAGGGGTCGGGCGAGCGGTATTTCCCGAAATCCCTCTCAAGAACCAAAGATGCGTGCCTATCATACTGACACCTTTTAAGCAAAGCCTTCACACCGGAGATATCCTCCTGGCTACCTCCGGTCGAGACCAGATGTTCAAGTCTCTTCCTCAGTGCACTGTACATGCGGTACATGTCCAGTGACCTGAGGCTTGAGAGCCGGCGGAAAAATCCCGCCACCCTTTTTTTTGAATATCTCCCACCACTCTGACCTAGTACCTTCAAGACCCAGTAATAGTACCTGATCCTGAAGAAACTCCTCAAAGGCTTGTCTTACAGCTGCCTCCTCAAGGAGTGACGAATTCAGCCTCCACAAACCTCTTCCTCTCCGGAGGGTCTCTGAAATATTCAAAGAAAACAAAATTAGACAGTGATCGGAGAACTCCACCTCCACCACGGACACAGGGGTGGTGACGGAATTCTCCTTCAAAAAAAACCTATCTATCCTAGACCTAACACTACCTCTCTGAAAGGTGAACCCACGGTGACCTGGGGAATGCCTGATGTGGATATCCTCCAGGCGAGCTTCACTCACTATGCTATTTAACGCGGCGCCATCATAGGGCAGTCTATCTCTGGTACCTCCTCGGTCTTGGGGTCTAGTTATGGTATTAAAATCCCCACCAAAGATGACTTGTTTGCCCGTAAAAAGAAAAGGCTTAATCTTCATAAAGAGGCTTTTACGGTCCCACTTTGTCTGGGGACCGTAGATGTTAATGAGGCGCAGGCTTTGCCCCTTCATGAAGACGTCTAAGACTAGGCACCTTCCCATTTCGAGCTCGATCAGTCGCTGGCATTTCACCTCTGCGGTAAAAAGCACCGCCACTCCACTATACGGCTCAGCCGCAAGAGACCAGTAGGAGGGCCCCCTGCGCCACTCCCTCCTTGCTCTGTTTATCTCTGATAGAGTACAGAGCCTGGTCTCCTGCAAAAACAAAATGTCAGCTTCAACCCGGCCAAGAAAATCAAAGGCTGCAAACCTAGCCGTATCAGACTTAATGCTGGCCACATTAATGGTGGCCAGCGTCAGTGGAGAGGGGACTGCCATTAAGACCGATTGAGCTCAATGACCTTCAGCTTCCCACCCCCTTTCCTCCTATCACCACCACCCCTAGATGAGTCTGAAGAGGACCCGCGACTTCTCCTCGTCTTGCGGGTCCTCTTCTTACATTGGGATTGGTCCATCACCTCCCCCGGTGCGGTTTGGCCAGAGGAGGGATGGACCTCCCCCGCAACTTCTCCCTGAGGAGTTACAGTGGTGGCAGAGACAGTAGCAACTTCGGCCCTGGGTGCATCATCTCCTCCTCCAGGCTCCAGGCCAGCCTCCCCCCCAGAGGGCAGGGGGCCCCTCCCGGAGGGAGACTCAGCAGCCCCTGACGGCTCCACCTCTCCCTCTGAAGCCTCCCCTGAGGCCGACGCATCCTCACAGAGGGATTGGTACCGGTTGGGACCTACCACTAGAGGGCCGTCGAGTCTGCGTTCCTTCGTCGGGGGGGGGGGGGCAGATGTTTTTGCCCTCACTTTACTCGGTGACTTTCTCCGCTTGACCGTCTCTCCCTCCCCAGCACTGACGTACTGAGAAGAAGACGACTGGTCAGCCTCTTCCTCCCTCTGCAGTCTCTTCATCTCCTCAACCAGGGTCGTGCCCACTGCTGCCTCGGCATCAGGATCTGGCCCAGCAGAGCCAGGGGCAGAAGGAAGGCACATAACTCCCTCCCTCTGCTCCCTCCTCCTCTCGCGCCTCCTTGCCCTTGATGGTGGCTGGGCCTTCTCCCTTTGCCTTGGCAGACTAGTCTCTCCTCCCCCCACTCACCCCCTCCGCAGCAGGGACAGCCTCCTCAACTGCTCCCGCTTGCCGAAGGGTGGTGTTGGCGAAAGACCGTGGACACGCCCCGATCGGGTGCCCAAGGACACCACACAGGTGGCAACGCACCCTGCCACAGGTCGCCGCGAGATGGCCCACCTCCCCACACATGGCGCACTTCTGCACACGGCAGGAGGCGCTCAAGTGTGAGGGGTCACCGCACCTGTGACAGAGTTTTGGCTGCCCCTGGTAGAAGACAAGGATCCTGTCTTTCCCAAGGAAGGTTGAGGACGGGATATGCATCACCGAGTTATCCTCGTGTCGCAATTTGACCATGAAGGTCCAGGCCCCCGACCATATCCCGAACTCGTCGAGATTTTTCTTTGGGAAGTCCTTGACCTCCCCAAACCTGTTCAGCCAGGTCATGATGTCCATATAAGAAAGTGACTCGTTACGAGTTAAAACGGTCACTTTCTTAATGTTATCCTGGCGTGACACCGCCCACACCATAAAGTCACGCCAGGCGGGCTCGTCCTTCACCAGCCTATAGTTTCCCCAGAAGGTTTCTAAGCCCTCCGGGGTAGCAAAGCTGATGTCAAACTCCGAGGAGCCGACAGGATGAATCAGGGCAAAGATGTCGCTTGCCCTGAAACCCATCCCGAGTAGGAGTTCCACGACCCCCCTCCTCTGGGGACAAGGGCCGGCTCTCCCCCCACACGAGACGGGCCACGTTCCTCCGTGTCGGCCCCCTACGCCCGGGTGTAGGGAGAGTCCATCTGGTCTCACCTCCTTCCTCTCGGAACTTCCCTAGGCCAAAACGCTCGATCCAGAACCTAAGGTCTCTCGACTGCCCATCTATGGTCATTGTGGACTGGCCCGCCCGTAAAGCCTCCAGGAGCTGCCGTTGCAAATCGCCGTCCCTGGAGCCGGGCGGAAGACATGATGCACCCCCAGGGGCCCCAGAAGCGACGCTGGCATAGGAGCGTGGGGGCCCGGAGGCCGCAGCAACCTCCGCTGCCGGAGTACCAGCGCCACTCCCAGGGACCCCCGCAGAACTACTTAGCCCAGCCACGGCAACCGGAGCACCAGAGGCGGCAACAGTCCGCCCTGGCATAGCCGCCGCGGACCGGGTCACTCCAACTGCAGCAGAAGGAACAGCGGCAGAGAGGACAACAGGAGCAACAATATCAGGAGCAGTGACAGGAGTAACAACAGGAGCAACGACAGCATCAGGAACAGCATCAGGAACAGCATCAGGAACAGCAGCAGAAACAACAGCAGGGACAACAGCAGGGACAACAGCAGAAATACCAGAAACAACAGGGGCCACAACAGAAATATTACCAGCAGTAGAAACACTTTTTTTAGCAGCAATGGTAATAGCCCCTCCTCCCGCAGCCTCCCCGACTACAGGCTCTTGGACCCCCATGCATACTACACCACCTTCTTCAGGAATACTACTAATTACCCCTTTTGTCCCACCCGCTTTCCCCTTTACCTTACCTGTCTGCTTAACTAGCTTCTCCACTCGTCCATCATTCACACCTGCAGTCTTCCTTCTTACAGCGGGGCCGGCTGCACCACTCGCTGATGGCTTCCCCGCTTTTACCTCGGCCTCCGCATCCACAGTCACCCCGGCACCTGATGTTGTAGGAGGACACGCCCCCTTAGCCCCGGAAGTGACCTCCGCATCACCGGCTTCATCAGCACTGGAGGAGGATGAGCCACGCCCACCTGCCACTCCCCCTTTCCTACACCTTACTCTGGGGGAAGCCATCGATATTTTAAAACCTCCTACCAGGGAGGGAGGTTTCCCTACGCCACTCCCCTCCGCAGGGGGGGCTTCTTTGCCTTTGCCCTTGTCCGCAACTATGAGCTCCTTGTCCGCCACCACCTGAAAGGTACTATCAGGCGCCATTTTGACTGCTGGCACCCCGGGCACCCCGCCACTTGGCGTGACCCGAGGTGCCTGCGCCTCCCTTTTCTCTCCTGGAGGCATCGCAACCTGGGCTGAGGTCCCGGCACGATGCTCCCCAGGCAACGACCTGACAAATTTAAATGTCTCTATCTCCTTTTTTTTTTCCTTCCTTGCCTTCTTCCTGGTCTTGGCTCCTTTTCCCGCCTCCTCCCCGTCCAGATCTGACATGCTGAATGCTAATTGGTCCATTCTGGACGGGGACTCTAATTGGTAGATTTGCCTCATCAGCTTCCCGCCTTCTCCCGAGGCTCCGCCCTCCTCCTCCTCCGTCTCGGGCAGTGGTTGGTTCTCTGGGAGTGTGGGAGATTGCGTCACTTCCTGCCCTGTCATTCTGACTTCCTGTCTTGTCATTCTGACTTACTGCTTCACTGCCGGCACTGATGCCTGCGTATACGTGGGTATCAGGCTGCCGCTGCTAGGGACGGCTGCCCGACTATACTGTACCGCCATGCTGTCATCCGACTCCAGGTCTGACTCACAATAGTCGTCCTCTCCCGAGCTGTCTGAGGACGCGGGGCCATCCTTCAACAACCGCTCCTGCTGTTTGCGGAAGAAGCGGTCATCGTTCAGCAGCTTCTCTCTGAACGGCCCCGCGCCCTCCAGAATCTCCGTGCACCTGGCTTCCAGGGCCTTTATTTGTTTTTTCAGGCTCCTTACCTGCTTACTGAAAACCGGGCGGTCCTTCCTTGAGGCCCTGTCGCTACGGGCGCGAGCGCTCTGAAGCTCCCCACTCATTGCGAACAGGGACCTCCGGGCCCGGTCATACTCCTCCAGGACCGCCTCGATCCTCCGGCTGTAGATGGCAACCTCTTCTCCAGCTTTCCGGATGCCCCATCCTGCGGGTGATTGCGGCAGCGATGATGGTAAGCTTGTGTCATTTCTCCTGCTTGCAGGGACCCTTCCAGAGGGAACCGCATATCCTGCGGCCGTAGCCCCCTTCGGACCGGCTTCACCCGCCACTGCCGCTGATGTTACCGCCGTGGCTGATGTCGCCGTTTTCACAGATCCACCTGCCGGGACTGCTGACACCCCTGTCGCCACCGCTACTCCTGCCGGCGTCGCCCGCTCTACGGACGTCGCTGCTCCCGATGCTGTTCCCGATGCTGCAGCCGCCAATGTCGCTGCTGCTGCTCCTGATGCTGCTCCCAATGCTGTTGTCCCGGTCGCCATTCTCATTGAGGCTTGCTGCCTCAGCGACCTCCGCCTGCCCTGCTCTGCTGGTGCTGTGTCGGCAGACATTCTCCTGCCCCCCGCCTGTAAGGTCCGGCGGGCAGGAGCTCCACGCTCCATGATAAGGCTCCCCTCCGCACGGGGAAGGGAGTCGGAGCTACGGTATGTATCACACAAAAGACCGAAAACCACACCCAATAATCGGTCTCCAAATATCCAAAAAAGCCTCTTAAGCCTCTGGACTCAGGAGCTCAAACAAGTGTGTCTGACTCCCACAGTTGCCCCGAAGGAATTGGAGCAACCCATGTAGCTGGCGGGAGGTGTAAAGTAAAAAATAAGTAAATTAAAAAGCATACTCTCCTGTCCCCGGCGCTCCGTTGTCCGCTGTCAGTGTCCATTCAGTCTCGTGCCGGCGACTCCTTGCTGGGAGTCCTGCACCTCATATGATCGCTAAGACCAATTAGGTACAGGATTTCCAGAAATGAGGTGCCGCCATGAGACCGAACAGACACAGGCAGGGGACAACGGGGTGCTGGGGACAGGTGAGTATGCTTTTTTAAAAATTTTCTTATTTTTACACCTTCCTGGCGGCCGACACAGTGATCGCTCCAGTTTATGGACAACCTCTTTTAAGGGGTTGTCTGGGCCAAATTTTTCTATGGTCACTTCACTGGTCCCCCCACATAGTGGCCTCTTCACTGGTCCCCATACTGTATGGGGAATAGTGATGGGGTCATTATATTGTGTGGGAGCAGTGATGGGGGCTAATATCCTGTGGGGGGGACGATTAAAGGGGTTGTCCAGGGTTAATCTTTTTTATGGCCTATGCTCTGGATAGGCCATAAATACCTGATCGGTAGGGGGCTGACACATGGCCCCATCAGCTGTTCGGAGCCACTTCCGGCACCTGTTCTGTACACAATACAGGGCCGGAAGCAGAAAGCTCCATCCGCTGTATAGCAGCCCGGCACCTTCACTGCAGCTCAGCTCCTACTGACTTCAATAAGTGCTGAAAAACAGTGAAGGTGCCCAGCCCCTATACAGTGGACAGAGCTTTCTGCTTCTGGCCCTGTATTGTGTACAGTACGGGCATCAGAAGTGGCTCCATACAGCTGATCGGTCCGGGGGCAGCCCCATACAGATCAGGTATCTATGGCCTATCCTGAGGATAAACCATAACAAATTATGCCTGGACAATCCCTTTAATATATACCCCTAATGCACCACACTTTAAAGAGATTGTCCAGTATAATTTTTTTCTTTTTTATAATTAGTCTGGGGGAGGTGAATCCCCCCCCCCCCCCCCAAAAAAAAAAAAAACAAAAAACATGCTAAACATACTCACCTGTCTCTGGTGCTCCGGTGTCCTCCCAGCACAGTCCGGTCCTGCAGCTCCGCTGTCTTCTTTTGCTGGAATTCCTCACTGGCTTTGACGTCCCAGGTCCCTTCCCTTAGGCCGCTGATTGGCCTCAGGGGTCACGTGACGTCACAGGTAGTCATGTGCAGGGGGAACGTCAGCTGGAAGAAAACAACAGAACTGCAGGACCGAACTGCTCTGGGAGACACTGGGGACAGGAAAGAAAGTTTGTGGGGGGTTTTTTTGTTTCGTTTTTTTCACCTGCCCCTGCGTTATTAAAAAAAAAAAATGAAGGAGCCACTGTATGGGGTATAAGCTCCACAGTGGCCCCCACCCTGTATTATAAGCTCCACAGGGGCCCCCACACAGTATTATAAGCTCCACAGTGGCCCCCACCCAGTATTATAAGCTCCACAGTGGCCCCCACCCAGTATTATAAGCTCCACAGTGGCCCCCACCCAGTATTATAAGCTCCAAAGTGGCCCCCACCCAGTATTATATCCTCCCTACAGTGGCCCCCACCTAGTATTATAAGCTCCACAGTGGCCCCCACCCAGTATTATAAGCTCCACAGTGGCCCCCACCCGGTATTATAAGCTCCATAGTGGCCCCCACCCAGTATTATAAGCTCCACAGTGGCCCCCACCCAGTATTATATCCGCCCAACAGCCCTCTCCGCTCCGCTTCAGTGCTATTATTATACTCTGGGGTCTCCTCAGACCCCAGAGCATAATAATCGGAGGCCCAGGGGAAGGTGATTAAAAATAACAAACTCTCATACTCACCTTGCCTTACCTTTCCTTGGCATCCTCGCTCCATCCTGTCGTCTTCAGCGTCTTCAGGCCCTTTTCCGACGACGCTGCTGATGCCTGTGATTGGGCCTCAGCGGTCACGTGGGGGCGCACTGACGTCATTACGCGGCCGCTCCCCATGTGACCGCCGGGGCCTAATCACAGGCCTCAGTCACATGACGGAGGAGCGCCGGAGAGGACGCTGCGCCCAGGAGAGGTGAGAATATATATTTATTATTTTCAGTCACCTCCCCTGGGCTGCCATTTATTGGAAAGGGGTCTGCAATATGCCAGGGCCCCTCTCCAATAACAGTATGTATAGCTGTCGGGGAACCAGGCTTTCCCCGACCGCTATCATAGTGGTCCGGGGCCCCAGCCATCTCCAGCTGGCCGCGGGCCCCGTAACCTGCCGGGTTCGGTCGCGGTCGCGCCCCCTGCGACCGCGATCGTAACGCCACTGGTCAGGGGCCCGATCGGGATGGTATTGATCCCGATCGGGCCCCCATGACATGAGGACTAATAGTCGGGGCTCGGGGCCCACCGGGGGATTCACCAGTTCCCCGGTAGGCCAGTCCGACCCTGCATACAGCTAATCATTGCAGGGATCGGCTGTCGGTCCCCCAGCAGTCAAATATTCATTACCTTTCATGAGGATAAGTCATAAAATCCTAAAACCCAGACAACCCCTGTCAGCACGGGTCACCGATTTTTAGAAGCTGAATAATCCTTAAGTGTCTGCTAAACAGAAAAATGAAACAACGTACAAACTTATAAGTTGTTTTTTAATTAAATTATATTTAGAAATGACATCGTACTCCATAAGTAATTATTTCATCCAAGTTAAAATATCCATTCAGTTCTATGAGAGTAGAATGTAGCATAAAATGTATCAACAAGAAACAAGAAAACTAAAGTGCAATAACATAACATGAAGTACACTTTTGTAAAGACCACAGAAAAACAAAAGAAGACTTAATTTTTTAGTGGCAGTAAAATATTTATGGGAATCACAATGGCAATAACATCTGTCTCCTAGAAAATAAATCTTTTTATGATCTGACATCTTGGGAAGGATGGTTATTTTATCCATTATTATATAAATTGTCCAGATTTTGCCTGAAGAACGTTGAGTCTTGATGTGACTGTTATTCAAGAATCCATAATGACAGCTTTGTATTCACGTTATCTGTGAAATGAGAATTGTTCCACACTGTGGAGTCATTTATGCAATAATTGGATTTTACATTACAAGCAAATCACAGTTTTGTGCATATCTCTCTTTGAAATTTATCCCTACTTGCTTCTTTATTATTTAACCCTAAATTATTTTAAAAACATTGACATAAGTATAAAATTCACTCAAGTGGAGGCTGAAGTCCCCTTTAATAGATTTCCATTGATAAGGCAATGGCAATATGCTTGGCATGGAGACAGCTAAGGTATGATGGTGGGTTTGTGCATAACTCTAGGTCACTGCAACCATCCCTGGGCCTCTAGTCCATGAGGATGAGACAAATACCTCTTTGCTACGTTAGAGGACAGTAGTACTATAAATTGCAAGTGAGGAATCCCTTGTGAGAGTGAGTTTTCTGTCTCTTGAGGACTGTTTCAATTGTTAAAGCTTACATTTCTTTTCAATTGACTTTTCAGGATGAGCTGTCATGTGTGTATACATAAGCAGTAACACTATTTCTGATCATTATATGACTTACAGTCATGACTTAAAGTCATCTGTAATAATTTGTAGTCCTAACTAAACTAGTGGGTGGAGACTATCTGCTATACACGACACACAGTGAGTAGAGGAGAGTCTGCTCTATAACTGTGTCACTCACTCACTGACTCACACACTCACTCACTCACTCACAAACTGACCCAGGTACATGCATGATGTATATAGAGATTACAAAACTGTAATTTGATCATAGGATGCTCTAGGGTCAGACTAAAAACTGTCTTATCTCCCTCTTTTCATGTTTAGTCCTCCCCTCTACCCTCCATAAAATTCTATACAGACAAGTCTTCTGAGTCATGTGACCTGCATTCCATCTTGAGATGGATAGAGCAGTGAGTTTCACAGTGAAACTCACTTTAGCAGATGGAGAGGGTAGGGAAATAGCCTAATAAGAGCAGAAAGAAGCATTTCTCTCTTTTAAGATATATCATAAAGTTTCTCACAATCGCCTGTACTATTCATTTTTGCAAAGTTTGTTGAAAAGACAGTACCTAGTTAATGGATATTGGCCGCTCCATGGTTAGCCCCACATTGTGGATAGCCCATGGGGCAGAAAGGATCTAAGCTGTTACGTCACATGGGCTATATTTCTTTTTGTTCAGTTATGCAGCCAAGATCTATTGGATAAAGTAAGGCTGGTGGTTTATATACATCTACTAGTAAATGCATAATCAAGAAAAGGAAGTTGCTACATTGGAGGTGTCTTTTGGTCCTGTAACTTTTTGTTGAAAAATGATTATCTCTGTTACTTCAAATGCTGAGGATTCATATGAACAGAGAGGGCGCCATCTGCTGAACAATCACTGAAATGGCAACTAGGAATTAGGAAAACAGTACATCAGTTAAAGAACTAGACCTTAATTCAGCAACATATAAGAGCCAGCTTTTTAAGCAGAATTGCCGCTATCAGTCACCTAACTGTATGTAAATGTTTGTTTAGGTGGAATTATGTAAAACTTTTTTTTTTTTTTTTTTTTTTTAAGAGGGGGGCATCTTTACACACCTCCTATCAGTCATTATATTGAATAACAGTATAGTCAGCCTCCACCAGCCTGAAGTGAGTTATCTGTATACATCATATACCTGATTTTCTTATATAGGAGCATACCTGGATAATCTAAAAGTTAAACCTGGTCAAGTGCTTATGGTATGTAGCCCTTAGATAGCAGAGTGGGTGTGGGTTTGTAATCTATGTAGGCCCAAAGTACAAAAAAGTTGTAAGTTTCCATTTGTAGTTTTTTAATGAAATGTTGGGATTCCAAACAGGCAACGGTTTAGTCATTCTATTAATGTCAATGGAGAATGACTGTTCACATGCAGCTGTCTAAGATTAAGAATTGCCCATGCCAGTGTTTTAGGAAGTGTCCAATTGAAATGTTTTAAAATAATTATCAAGACAAATATGTGATCCTACCAAAGTAGAATAATACATGTGTTTAACAGATGAGATCTCCTCATATGTAACCAGATGCATTGATGGCCTTTCTAGGGTGCAGTTCACACATACAACAAAGGCAGTATCTGTCACTTGTATCAGGTGTTATAGTTATAGTTTGACTCCACTCCACAAAACATATTGTCCCACTGTACTTTGTTACTGCAAAGTGATAAAGGCAGCTGAAAGACAGCACTGAAAGGATAAATGCCATAGAAAACACACGCCAGTTTTTGCAATGGCAGTACATCTTTATCTTATAATAGGTACATATTTTTCAGAGTATCTTGGAAAAACCTCTGGATTACATCAGGACTATTGAAAGCCTACAGCACTGTAATTACCAGACATCTTTATCCCTATTATGTATTTCTATTCTTTTTAATTAAGAAATTTTGTTTCGAGAATAAAAATGTTCCATTAAAATGAGTAATTTGAAAGTGATGATATTCCCTGAGGTCACTCCAAAAATTACTGACTTTCTGCCGACATGCATCATGGGACGATATAGTGATTTTATAATGATGATTAATGCTCATTTTTGATAATTCTTTTCATGACTGTATTACAAGTAAATTCTTAAAAACTCGAATATATAATGGTGCTTTAGCCAGTTTTGTTGGCATTGGTTTAATGGGTAAAATGGGCAAAAATCTTGGTGAGAAAATGCAGCAGATGAGTTTAATGCACCAGTGAATACGGCCTATAGATGATTATCATTTGCGTTTTTGCATAGTTATTTGCCCCGACTGGACAAATCCTGTCCAGCTGCTGAAATGTCTGGAGATCAGCTATTGTGGCTGGAAACTGCTGAGGGTGGCCATGCATTTTCCCAGGGCCTCTACTGCTGCTCATTGCTGTGACTAATAAAGAGAGGCTTCCCTATGACATTTGCAGTATTTGGCTTAATAGAGCATATGGAAATAAGTTAGCCACTAAAAACCAATCAGTATAACCAGTGAAAAGCTTTCCCATTAAAAAAAAAAAAAAAAAAAAACTTTTCATTTTTATTAATATTTTTCCTAGTTGTTTGTAATAAATGATTATAGCTTTTACTTTATTATAAGGGGCAATGCAAAGGTATGGTATTTTTATCAACATGGCAAATGTTTTCCGTTGCATTTAGTAGCCTGTATCAAATAATCTTTATTTTAGCTCTCTCCCACCCTCTAGTGGCAGCCACATTCCACTACCCCCTGTACACACGCACACTAAAACAAAAACTATTTAAAAAACGAGCACCATTCCTGTATTACTAAATGATGCAGGACTATTCTAAATCATAACTAGACTTTCAAACAACTTTAGCTTTTCTGGCAGCTTTTGTGACATTAATACATTTTGTAACATACTTTATTAGCCAGGGCTGTGGAGTCGGTAGGCCAGACTACTGACTGTGACTCAGAATGCTCTATTTTTCCACAGTCTGACTCCAACTCCTACTCTCACTGCTACATAAATGGCTGAAAGCCACGGTCAGACAGAAGTGATATAGTTCTCTCATTCATTAAAAAGCCAGTGGTTGAATTCCTATGAAGGTAACTATGTAACAAACTCTCCATAATACAATATTAATAATTATATAATTAAAAATAATCATTTTAGTTTGAAGCTGAAGGCAGTAACTTTTTTCTAACTCCACCCAAACTTGTTCCCGATTCTGACTCCAAATTTTAGCTTCTTACTGTGAATGTTTGCGCCTCTTTATTGTTTTATTGTTTCTCAAATGAGAGCTGAAATCTGTACATGGCTTTTACTAGGTATATGGATTTGTAGGCTTTTGTATAATGCAGGGAAACTGATGTGGGGGGGGGGGGGGGTCATTTCAAACAGTTATATCTCCGGCATTATAAGGCCAGGGACCCACATTGCGAACAGCGTTTTATATTACCTGCAAAGTGGATGTGATTCTGGCTAATCCTATCCACACATTACAGAAAAAAAATCTGCAGTAAATTTCTGCCCAATTATACCTATGGAAACGCTGGCGTTTTCCATATAGGTATAATAGCGGCAGAAAGTCTGCAGAGGAAAACTCTGCGGACTTTCTGTGAAAATGCTGCTTAAAAAATGCGATGTGTTTCCGCCGTGGGCTTTTCCGCAGCGTTTTTTTGCAGCAATTTTCTGCGTGGGGCCTTAGCTTTCATGTGACACTAGAACCATTGTTCTGTATTTTAAAATACCAATGATATATCTGTTTCAATTGACCCCTGCGCCAGCCTCAGCATCCCTGCATTATACAAGAACCTGCCCACCCATATACAGTACCTAGTGAAAGCAGCATATAGATTTCAGCTTTTAAAATGAGAAACAAGGAAAATAATAAAGAAATGGAGGATTTCACAGAGAGGAACCAAAATATGTTATAAAGTGTTATAAAACTTATTGAGAAAAAACACTATTATAATTAAAATTATTTGGAAGTTTAGTTATGCTTTAAAATAACAATAAAAAAGATAGGTACCCTTTAAACATACTTGGCAAAATATTGGTTAATCTGAATATGGATGGTGTTTGTAGCACTTGATCTTTGTTGGGTAAAGCACCTCTGAATCACACAGTGTTGGCAATAATCACGTGGCATACTATGCTGTATTGTGTGAAATCATTAAAAGTAACATACATTGAAGTACAATTGCTTTGTCCCAATAAATCATGAGTGGGGTGAAGTACAGTATTATATAGGCCAGAAACGGTTCTTGACTCATTCTCTACTATAAAAAAAGTACTGTTAGTACTGTTAGATGTGAAAGTGGTACAGACGTACACAGATTCTTCATTTGATAAAATAGGAAGGTGAACCCTTTATCATTCTGAGCTATTTCTTTACAGTTTACACAAAAAAACATTTATTGTTTGCTGTGGGTTCTGACTTTTATATTTTTTTGTAGCAAAAATGTTAAAAACGATCCACAATATATATATATTCATTGAATTGAAACCAAATGGTTCAACACTGACTGATACGTATGGCTTTTGTATAGTGCTTTTGCAAAAACAACGGAATATTCTGATCTTTATATTTAGCTGTTGAGTAGGCTGGATAGATAACCTTGTCTAAAATAATGGCTAATAACCAGCTGTTACCATATAAAAGAACATCAAACAGCCATAAATAAGCTGCATATGTAAACATTTCCACAGTACCTGTACAAAGTCCCCATATCCAACCTACTATATCTGAGGCCCATGAAATATTACAACGATTCATACAACTGCAAGAAGGACAACAACAAACAATAATTGTTTAGAATTAATATGATTAAAACTCAGTATCTCATGGAAGGTAAGGGTATGTTCTCACCTGCTTGATACTCGAGGAATTTACCACAGGAGAAAATCCACAGCGTTTGCACAGTGGCAAAAAATGCAACAAAAGATGTGGCCTGTTTTGCTGGCATTTTTAACTGCATTTTTTATCTGTTAGGCCAGTGCCCCACATGGCATAAACGCCATTGTAAAAACCACAGCAATTTACAGTCCTTGTAAATAGCGAATCTCATTCACACATTGCAGAAAAATATGCACAGTGGAAATGCTGCGATTTCCAAAACTGTTGCCGTTTTGGAAATCGCAGCATGTCAATTATACCTACGGAAACGCCAGAATTTTCCCTATAGGTATAATTGAAGAAGAAAGTCCGACTTTCTGTGAAAAGTGCTGCGAGAAAAACCGCAATGCATTTCCACCGCGTTTTTTCCCGCAGTGCTTTTTCACTACTGCCTAAGGCTAAGGCCCCACATAGCAGGCAGCAGTGAAACAGTGCTGTGGGAAAAACAGAGGTGGAAATGCACTGCGGGAAAAACGGAGCAAAAATGCAGGATTTTTCATTCAATTTTTGCTGCGTTTTTCTTTGCATTTTTCCTTCCGTTGTTAAATCTATAGGGAAAATGCTTGTAATTCCACAGCTAAAATTAACATGCTGCGTTTTTCAGCTTTTTCACAGTTCTTTTTTTCTGCAATGTGTGGATGTGATTAGTCAAAATCTCATTCACTTTGCTGGTACTGTAAAACACAGCGTTTTATTCTGCTACATTTCTCCAGCAGCCAAAAACACTGAGTTTCCGCAACGTGGGGCCTTAAACTTAAACTATGGTCCCACATTGCATAAATACCCCTTTTCTTTTGTTACAGATTTTGCGTTTTTTGAACCAAACCTAGCAGTAGCTAAAAAAGGAATGGGAAATCTAAAGGAAGCTTCTGCTAAATATACTCCTGGCTTTGGCTCAAAAAGCCGCAACAAAATCTGCAACAGAAAAAGCAGTTTTTCCGCATAGCCTTAACACTGCTAAAATTCACACCACAGTTCAAATTTTAGACAAATCTTATCTATTTTGCTGGTACTGTAAAACGCTGTAAATTTTCTGCACACAATTACACAATGAAAAATCTACAGTGTATCTGCCATGTGTGAACATACCCTAAGGGTGCTATTACACATGCAGCAGAAGTGTGTTTTTTGAACATGTACAAGTATATTTCATATTATACAGTATGACTGATCATAATTAACATAGATTAAAAATGCCAAATGCATGAGCGTATTCAGAAAAAGAGTTTTTGATGTTATTTTTTTTAATGCAAATAAAAGTACTAATGTGTAATAGCACCCTAATAGTTTGTGCATGAAATTGATTATACCTGTTTGTGAGATATACTCTAGTTTACATGGATGTCCTCTTACTACTATGATGGAAAGTACTAAGCATGTTGGTAAAAGTAATAATCATCTTACATTAGTAGCAAGTTCATAAGGTCATATCAAAATTACTATCTGCAAATGGGCCTTTTATAGATTTACTCCAAGTACAAGTATTGAGGCCATATAGCGGGGGAAGCCTGAATTGGTACCTGTTTCAGACCGGATGAAAGAATAAGCCCTTTAGCTTTTGCTGAAGATTATACGGTTTACTTATTGCAGTGGCTTGGTTTGGTTTTCCTATACTTGGACTTCCTCCATTTAGTCTGCTAGATCTTGGCTTTTTATAGTAAGAGTCCTTGTTCAGATGTCTTCTTCCTATCATCATAACAGCACGAGTAGGATGAGAGCTAAAACAGAGTTGTCCACACCACTTTCTGCACACGGCAGAGGTAGCCACTTTGTAGAATGAATTACTACTATAGGAAGTGCCTACATTTTTCACAGCATGATCTTCATGAAAATGCTTTTAATTTACAGGGACTCAGTGACATTGCTGAGGCACAAGGGAAATGAATACTGTCACTGGTTCTTAGAAAGTGGTATAATGAGTATTTGTTTGGCTCCTGCTAATGTATGTGGGCGATAGAAGAGCTATCCACTACAGCACTTAATGGATCTATAAAGAGAAATAGCTAACGCAAACAGACATTGCAGTGGAGGTGTCATTGGAATCTGCCTTAGACCAGGTACACACATGGCAAGTTCGCAGTAGCTTATCCACAGCAGAATCAGTGGCGTCTAACCAGCCACAATGTACAGTGGTAGTGCAGTGGATGGGATTTAAACAAATTCCATCCATATACTGCAGAATAAAAACTAACTGTGCAATGTGTCCTGCGCTGTGTATCAATTATTGCTGCGGGTTTGGACTCTTTTTTTCAACCTTTGTATTACAAAATCAGACCAGCTGTCCAGAAGTCCCATAGCAGACTTGTCCTGCGTGGCCTTAGTCTTAAACTGTATCTGAAAAGGCATATGGGGTTTTACAGCGATTTGATGTTGTTTTGTGATGTGCTACTTGACCACACTCTTTTTATAGGGGAGACATGTAAAATATCCTCTAAGAACTGAATAGCAAATTACTGCAATGCAAAATGATGTCAAGTCATGATAAAACCACAACATTTTTCAGATACAGTTTTCATTTGTTGCATCAATATACACCCGTAAGCTAGCCGCACACTAGATAATGATCAGGATCATTTCTGTGAACAATTCTACCAGTAACATGCCAGACTAAACTGACTGATCAGGGAAGTAAATTGAATTTCTGGGGTTTGTGCATAGTGGGAAATGTATGGTCAGTCACTGAAGTTTCGATGGCCAATGGCCAAAACTTTTCAACCTGACCATATTTTTATCAGACAAAAGTCTGCCATTAGCCATAACAAGCAGTTGTTGTTACATGGGCCTTAATAGAGTTAATGATCAGGTAGCGACTTTCTAAGAGCCTTCGTTTCTAGTCATTGCCTACTCTTTTGTAGCATTTAAATGTAGAAGACTATTACTACTGTATGAGTATAACCAAATCGTTCATCCCCATAAAGTGTGAATATTCTGGGAGCACATCACCCTGGTTACGTGAGGTGAACTGTTTCTGACAGTTTAGCACCTCTTATGTTCAAGATGAAATCACCTGACAAATGAGCCCACTTGTTGGGTGATCCTTTGCATTACACAGAACAATAATCTTGCGTTCCTAAGAATTGTAGTTCTGGATATTAGGCCCAGTAATAGGCAAATGTAAAGGGGCCTTTAATTCTACAAATGATGATTGGCTGAAATGGCTACTTTTTTATCTCGTGTATGGGCAGCTTTAGCCACATTGGAAATGTCTATTGGCAGAACAACCCAGTTAGTTTTCTGCTGTACAGAACATTGAATTTCACACAGTCAAAACGATAACAATATAAAAAAATATCTCCCTCATAGAACAACTATTTCGTCAGACATTATCTCGAACCTTCAACATAAAGTATTTGGAAGTTTTCCCTTACAAAAGCAATTCACATTGCTACATAGTTCATCATAATTAATGTAACGTCTTCATTCCCCGAATTGTCCTTGAAATGAAACCTTTACAATCTGCAGAACTTTTTAATTCACATTCCCTTTTAGAGTTCAGGTCCTTCATATAATTTCATTTACCTGTTTGATTAGAAATTATAATAGTGTCTTCAGTTCACTTTGATGTCTTTATTGAAAAGGTGCAAATTCTCTAATGGTGAATAAACCAAATATACAGTCTCTAAAGATTTTTATGTGAATAAGTCCTTTTAGCAAAGCTCGTCCAGGCAGGAGGCCCAGTGTCTTTAACCTGGTGGCACAAAGGACGCATACATTCTTTTATAAGATCTTACTTCTTAAATAACCCATCTTTGCTTCTGCACTATATCTGCTCCAGGCAGTGATGCCTTGAGTCACCATGAGAAGCTTCCTGCGTTGAGAGCGTCCGTTGGCTACGAGAGGCACTGTTGGTTGTAGACCGAGTAGATGAAGAACCTGAGCGAGAGCTTCTGGAGCCTGATGAAGATGATCCAGGTTTCATTAGGCGAGCTTTAGGTGCTTCTGCATCCTCCCTGTAACAGTCAAGTCAAGCCCAAAAGATAAAGTTAAAGAGGCTTTGCCACAAAAAGTATTTATCATGTATATTTATACTCCAAAGTACAGTACTTAGCTATCTTTGGCGCTCCCACTGAAGTGAATGGGAGCAAGGATGCTTGCTGTCCTGCAAAATCACGTCTACATTCAACCTGGCAGCAGTCAGGCTGAATTCACAATGGGGGGGGGGGAGGGATTCAGGATCGGCAGAGGTCTCAGCAGTCAGACCCCCACCAATCAGCTATTTATCCTCTATGCAGGATAAATATTTTTGGTGGCATAACCCCTTTACAGCATGATCTAGAATGATGGTCTCCAACCTGTGGCTCTTCACTTGTTGCATAACTAATCATTCCCAGCATGCACTGCCGTACTCTGTAATTAATAACACAAGAAAAGTTGCAGTCTGAAAAAAGGAGATTGCGTATCAGTCTCTCCTCCAGCATTACCTAATTTCGTTCAGGAACTCGTCTTCTTCCTGTTTCTTTAGCTCTTTCTTTCGAAAGAAGTACCAGCAGATAAGAACTAGAAATAGCACCCCACCTACAGAGCCACAAGTAACCCCTGCCAGGAACACCACATTGATTGGAGCTGTAAAACAGAATTTTGGAAACACAACACACAGCAGAGTTTTATAATCTTCACAATTATATTCATGATATAACTTAAATGATTTCTTTAGCAACAACCATCAACCAACCCCAGCCAATTTATTAACATTGGTTACTAATATCCTGCTCTGTGCCGTACTATTATGTTGCTCTGATAATAGTACAGCAGACATTTATAGGAGACACAGGAGTCTGGCCTGCTACATTGCATAGTATTATACAGCTGAGTCCCGGAACTGGGGTCCGAAATTGCTCTGACTCCAGCAGCTTAACCCATCAGGTGCCATGGTCAATAGCTTCCATGAAAGATAAAGTGGTTAGGGGGCAGGAACGCTCAGTTTTTTATACACTTGTCCCACCCGCCAACCACCTATGTGAAATTACAAGGTTCCGAAGGGTTACATGGGCAACCAGGAATCCAATCAATAGCCTCCTGGCTGCCTTGCCCTATCACACATAGACAATCTATGCATGTTATACTGCAATACAGAAATATTGCAGAATATTGTATAGGGGATCAAGCAATCCAAAGTTCCTTGTGGGACAGTGAAAAAAATAAAAAAAAGTAAAGTGAAAAACTTTTTAAAAAGTATGAAAAATAAATATATATTTGAAAAATAACCCTTTCTCATTAAAAAAATAAACAAAAAAATAAGCAAAAATATTAGGCACTGCTGTGTGCATATAAGTCCAGAATATCCATAAATAATCATGTTTAATGCAGAATTAACTGCATAAGACACATATGAAAATATAATGAGAGAACTGTCTATTTTTTACACAGATCCTCCAAAAACGTTTATAAGCCAATCAAAACTTTATTTGTACCTCAAAATGGTGCCAACTAAAAGAAAAAGAATAACATGTTGCGCAAAGAATAAACCATCTTGCTATGTTGACAGAAAAAAAAGAAGTTGGAGATGGAAAATATGAAAAGATCGCTGAGCCTTGAACATAATCATATCTATATTTGTAGATAACTAAAAGTTAAACATTTTTGTAAATATAAGTAGCTAAAAATTCTGCAGAGTTTTAAAGATTTTCTCTAATTATCTTAGTGGTAACAGTCTGTTGTCTTGATCGGTTGCCAATGGATACGACCATGAATGGAGAAACTTTCTATGGCCTGGGACTTGTGAGGAACCCAGCCATGATTTTCTAATTCTAGCTGGGTTATCAGGCAGGGACTCTACATGTATCAGAAAATATCCCAGCCACTATAAGGAAATCATAGCTGATTTTCTGGCTTTAGAAAGGTCCTGCGTTCATGGTCGTATCCACTGGCAACCGATCAAGACAACAACTTGTGACCACAAGATATTTAGAGAAAATCTTTAAAACTATGCAAAATGTTTAATTACTTATATTTGCAAAAATGTTGAACTTTTAATTATCTACAAATTTAAAAATGGTTATGTTCGTGGGAATACCCTTTTAAGGCTAAGGTCCCATGTTTTTTTCAACTTCGTTTCTCTCTGCGGATTTTCTTCCCTTATTAAACCTAGAGGGAAAATGCAGCTTTTCCGCAGTGTTTTTTTTCTGCAATGTGTGGATGGGATTAGCCAGAATCTCACTGACTTTTCTGGTACTGTAAAATGCTGCGTTTTTTTCCGCTGCCTCATGGAATGTGGGGGCTTAGCCTAAGGGCAAAAAATGTCATTAATACTGTTGGGGTTCGGGGTCCCAAATCTGGTACTCATATTTCCATCTGTCGCTTTATTAATGAGTTTTATAAGTTTTAATATAAGTCTGGGACACATAAGGACATGCTGTTGGCTTAGGAACCCCAAACCTGGTGACAGGTTATGTGTAATAATTGGTGCCATGAGCTACTGCATTTCTCTGGTTCTTATTATTATTATTATTATAAACTTTCTGGGAAGTAGGACATTTTTACTTACTTTGTACTATCAAGTGTAAATGACATATCCGTTTTCCAGCTTTATTTGATACAGTGCAGCTGTATGAACCATTGTCTGCTGTACTGACATTTTGCAATAACAGTTTCTGAGTAAATTCTAAGATACAAGGAAAGAGGAATGTACATGAAGCATGATGAAATTAGGCTTAGAAATATGCACATGGCAATTGTACAAGACATCGTCTATATGTTACTAGTGTCAGGCTGGCTATACACAACAGACATTTTGCTGAAATGGCCATGAACATACCATGAAAATCGATTGGCAGGGGCCAACAACAGACCTTTCTATACCAAAAGCAGTTTAGCCATCGTGAATATTTTTCGCCATAGAAAGCACTTTGTTTTTTAACAACTGCCCAATTGGGCAGTTTTGGTGTTAATATTGATGGTGGGATCTTTTGTACAAATCTAAATGTTATGTTAATATTGATCATTTGTAAAAAAAATTTTATGGTCATCTACAGGGTTTGTCGAAAGGAATGCAGATTTACACAAGGATTGTGTTCTGGAGGTTCATAAAAGCATTTTGCTAGGACAGCTTAAAGCGTACCTCCATTTTTATAAATGAATAGTACAGTTGAATATATCTTATTAAATAAATATGTTTTCTTCTTCACTTTTCAGGCAGTTACTTTCTCCATATTAGTCTATGAAGAGAGGAAGGGAATAGAAAAGATACTCAAATAATTGCTGCTCTGTTAAACTCTGCTATCCCTTGCTTTTTTAACACTGCTAAATTGTAGATAAAAAGCTGAGAATACACAGAATGAGGCAATAAATCAATTATCCAGCCCCGCTGAATTCTGCTCAGCCGCTCCCTGCTCCATAGAGTTGTGTGTGAGGCGAAATACAGAGATGAATATAATGTAAACAAGCAGTCAGATTGAAGATAAGGAGCAGGAGGACAGCTTAATAAGTGGAGAAAGAAACAGCTCTTCTAAGGGTGGGTTAACACGTGCGCCGGCACTCCGTCCACTGTGAATCCGACCTAAATGTCGGAAAAAAGGATTGGGACAGGATACGGAAAGGTTTAAGACGGTTTGCATAAAAAAACCCATTCACTTGAATGGGTTTTTAAAGCAATGCACGATATGCGCTTACACCCTCTGTGCCGCAAAGCCGTTTTTTTTTTCATCGGAAACAAAGTCGGACATGCAGGACTTCAAGTTCAAGTGAATGGGTTTTTAAGCAAACCGTCCCTATCTTGTCCCAATCCTTTTTTCCGACATTTAGGTCGGATTCACGGCGGACGGAGTAACAGCGCAAGTGTGAACCCACCCTTAATAAGATATATTACAAAGCCTCTTATATTTAAATGCACAATTCATTTAAAAAGTTGCTTACTTAACTTACTTAACTTTATAACTAGAGGTACTTTAAGTTCCATAGAAATGTCTAGGATCAATTGTGATCAATTTTTTTTTTCTAATTATCAAATAGAAATTACAAAGCAGCATGCAAGCAGCAGTATTCAACGGGTTCAAGCAAATGAAACCCTGATCCAAGGCTTGTAGACATCCACACAAAAAAGGTTGTAGCACTCCAGCAGTTTTGGTTAAAAAAAAGGGTTTAATTTCCCATTTTCAACGACGCTTCAGTCAACCATTAGGGCTAAGAAAAAAGTCCTAAATGTTACTTAAACAAAAGTTTTGTCTTCACCATAACTGCTGGACTGCTTAAACCTTTTTTTGTTTGTATGCCTTTAAATTAATTAAAATTCTTTTTATTGCAGTCTGTCTTGATAAATATGCTGTTATTGTTTGGGAATACATGCTACATGTACATTACATAAATGTGTAATACAATCCAGCCACTAGGAATTTGTTGAGGGTAATAAGCTGTATTATAGGAACTGTGCAGAACAAATTTAAAGGGGATATCCAGTTTTTGAAAAAATATTGGCCAAATAAGAGGATGCATCTTTACAAAACACTTCCTAATATATATCCTATTTAAATTCAGTGCCGTTTGTCTGATTTATTTTCAAGTCATTGACCTCAGCTGTGACATTTCATTTGCAAGCTCATTTACCCCTCCATGTGAGCAATTCAGCCAGCAAACGAAATGTCACAGTAGCACGTGACCTAGGAAATGGGAGTGATTTATTTAAGGGACGGGTACATAGAGAGTGAGAGCAGGCAGATGAATCATAGAAAATGTAGTTTTTTCACAGATTCCTTGCATATAAATAACAGTGATACAAGGAGCAGCAAGTAAAATAAAGCCAAGCAAAGGGTGCACAAGGGAACAGTGAGTATTTAGCACTGCTGTGGATGTATTTGCAGATAATTTTTAGAAGCTGGATAACCCCTTTAACAAGAGAAATAAAAGTAAAGCTGTCACTAGTGAGAATTGTAATGCTGCCAGAAGTTCAATAACAGTTTTCCATCCTTTAGGCTAAGGCCCCACATTGCGGAAACACAGCTTTTTTTGTTGCAGATTTTGTTGCGGTTTTTTGAGCCAAAGCCAAGAATGGCTACAAAAGGAACGGGAAATATCTAGGAACTTCTTATACTTCTCCCTTCTGCTCAATCTACTCCTGGTTTTGGCTCAAAAAACCGCAACAAAATCTGCAACAAAAAGAGCTGCGTTTCTGCAACGTGGGGCTTTAGCCTTAAGGAGGACTTTTCAACACTTCCATGTTTTAATAGGCACCACTCCACTGATTCTGACACAGTTTAATTTTTTTTCTCTAGCCCCCACTATTCCTGAGCAATCATTTTATGTTAGAATTACCCCCAATATGCTAATTAGGCTCTCAACTGTCAGGTGGGTGGTCCCAGGCTGGAATTGCCCACACCTAACACTAGAGAGCCTAATTAGTTTATTGAGTGCTGAAACTGACAGCACTGATTGCATGGGAATGGTGTGGGGTAGAGAATAAAATCCAGAATTAGTGGAGTGGCGCCACTTGAAAGATGCAAAGAGTTGGTGGAGATGGTGAAAGGTCCTGTTTAAAACAAGACCACATGTAAAAACTTCCCTTGAAATTACACTGTTTTATATGATTGGTCAAAAGGTTGACCAATCAAATACATATGCAAAGATTTTCTTAGCTTTTTTTCCTAAAACAAACATATAACATTTTTTGATGTGGAAAAGTGAAGCTAACAGTCCAGGTTTGGTCATGAATCACATTTTTCATACCTCCAGACAATATTCAAATACAAGTAATGTTACAGTAGCAACATAAAAATATGTGACATTCTCACCGTTCCGCATAGGTGAATATCCTGAGTGTTCCTGATGTTTTATACGCTGCCACTGGTATTCTATGGGCTGGGAACCAGCATCTGACTTGCAGTGCAGTGTGACATTTCTCCCCGCTATTTGTTCTCCTTCTATCCAACAATTAGGCTCTGAAGGTTTCACTGCATGAAAAGTAAACAAAATTTATCTGCATGCTGACTAATAATGTATTTTATATAATAGTTTAAAGGGGTTTCCCATCTCCCTCTCTCAGCAGTTTGCCTGCTGTCTCTTCTTCTCACTTCCTGTATTCATCAACAAGCAGGTGGGTGGGCTTTGACTGATGGACAGGACACTATGACGTACCTCATTTATTATGATTACTAGAAATGTAATCTAAATGCAGATCAAATAATATGTACAGTAAATGTATATTACATTACATAGGATTGGAGAACATTTCCATGCTCCATTCTGACAACAGACATGCAGTAAACTCAATGTTATCGTTGTGATTACATAGAGAGATAACTGACTCTGTCCAAGCCTTTATCAGCAAAGTGCAATCAGCTGACCTGATTGTCTGGACAGAAGAGCAGTAAATAACAGCTCCAGGGACAGTGAATGAGTCACGTCATCCAACTTAAGATCAGATACAGGCCAGCAGCCTTGACAACAATGTGCAAACAATGTATGGAATAATTTCACATAGCAGGCAAACAAAGCAGCATTGCTAAAGCAATGTATTTAGGAAATCTCTTGAATTTACATAAGCTAGTAGCACACATAGGATCCTTGTGATGGGAATACCCATTTAAGAGTCAGATAGAACCAGACAGAAAACAGTATTGTAATGAAAGTCCCAAAATGTATATACTGGCCAGGAAAATTTTATTTTTTTATTGTTATGTGTATATGTGGTAAATGTGTTTCTGTATTAGCTCTGTGAACTGCCCAGAGGGAACTTTATGGCAGGATGGGGAATGGAACCAGTAGAGAGTGTGAGTTTTGACTTCTGAGTGTGGCTTATGCCAAGTTTAAAACTTAGGGATGACCAGGGGAACATTGTCCCACAGATCAGTCAAACCTCAGGTGTGGCCATATTGTTTTCTTGCCAACCTCAGGGACTCAGAAGGACTGTAGCTTGTAAGGTTATGTTCACATTTGCATCAGTCTCCGTAGGAGAATCATTCCCGTCATCCACCTGAAATTGGCAGACGAAAAATACCTGCATGCATGGTTTTTCATCCACCACTTTCAGTTTAAAAACAATGGACACCTGATGGACCCCATTATAATTGGGCTCCGAATGTAACAGCTATTTTAGCTGTCTGCCCCTCCTCTTCTCTCCCTTTTATTTTGTAATTATTTATGTCATTTTTATTTCATATTTTTGTCTCTTTATGTAAGCACTGAACCCTTTTGCATTAAAGTGTTTACAATCATTTATGGCAACAGTCGGTGAGAGTAGGTGTTTTTCATTTGTCAGATATGTATTAATTAACGTTATAACTGTAAGGGGTATTTGAAGAGAAGCAGTCAACATATTTTACCCTGAGGTTGGGTAAGGACAGAATAGGGACAGTGTAAAATGTAAATGCTCGGACAGTGTCTGTTATCTCTCTATCTAAATGGTACAAATGATTGATGCGACTTCTTTGATGCCATGATCCAGGTGCAAGTAAACATGTGGTTTGTAACATCTATAAATATCCTAATTAGGCACAAAGGAGTAATTAGATGAGCAAATACTCATCAACTCCATCCTTTCTGAAAAAAAAAACAGATTACCATAGGTTACAATTACGGAGCAAGAATGCGCTCTGATTTATGGAGAAGGGGGGTTGATATCAAAACAAAAATTCAAGTTACCCCCTCCCCTTACTGTCATCTAGTGTTAGGACAAAGATCTCTACCTCTGTCCTGCTATCCATGCAGCTTGTCCCATTTAACTTCCCGTCTGAGGGGTCTAAAGGAAAGGACTTTCTCCCTTAGGACTGTAAGCATTATGGTAAGTGTTAAATAATGTAAAATTAAAAGGGTTGTTCAGGGGAGAGGAAGGAAGGTCCACTCCAGTCTTTTGTTCATGGTCTCATCTGGACATGCAGAAAATGCCTGCTCAGCCACTGACTGACTGAGAAGGGACACTGCTGCAGCCACTTATTGACTGAATAGGCATTTCCTGCCAAGGCGGGGCCAGGTAGTAGGGATAAATGGAGAGCAGCGGGGGATCTGGGAGGTCAGTTCTGCTTCTTTTATGTTTTTAATTAATTCTGTTCAAAAGTAATTTTCCTGTTGGATTACCCCTTATTTATTTATTTATTTATTATGCTTACTTATATACAGTCATATGAAAAAGTTTGGGCACCCCTATTAATCTTAATCATTTTTAGTTCTAAATATTTGGGTGTTTGCAACAGCCATTTCAATTTGATATATCTAATAACTGATGGACACAGTAATATTTCAGGATTGAAATGAGGTTTATTGTACTAACAGAAAATGTGCAATATGCATTAAACCAAAATTTGACCGGTGCAAAAGTATGGGCACCTCAACAGAAAAGTGACATTAATATATAGTAGATCCTCCTTTTGCAAAAATAACAGCCTCTAGTCGCTTCCTGTAGCTTTTAATCAGTTCCTGGATCCTGGATGAAGGTATTTTTGACCATTCCTCTTTACAAAACAATCCCAGTTCAGTTAAGTTTGATGGTCGCCGAGCATGGACAGCCCGCTTCAAATTATTCCACAGATGTTCAATGATATTCAGGTCTGGGGACTGGGATGGCCATTCCAGAACATTGTAATAATAATAATTATAATAATAGTCCTTTAATAGTCCCACAATGGGGAAATTCAGTGTGTTACAGCAGCAAAGATAAGATAAGATAAGCAGATACAAATACAAATACAACATGTACAGGAATGTTCCAAGGTGAGAGGCATTACTTTGATAGCAGACAGACAGATAGGACGTAGCAGAGGAGGGGGGGGGGGATTTAACAGGCAGAGAGATATTTCAGTTCTCTGTGTGTAATGATCTCCGCTTAGGTCGGTGTTGGTTGTACAGCCTAACCGCGGTGGGGAGGAAAGACTTCCGATAGCGCTCCTTCTCACACCTAGGGTGGAGCAGTCGGTCACTGACAGTACTGCTCAGCGCGATCACAGTCTCATGCATGGGATGGGACTTCTTCTTCTGCATGGAGCTCACCACGGACAGTATCCTTCTGTCACCCACCACCTGCACTGGGTCCAGTGGGCTCCCCAGGACAGAGCTGGCCTTTCTAATCAGCTTGTCAAGTTTATTTCTGTCCCTGGTTGATATACTGCTCCCCCAGCAGGCCACTCCAAAGAAGATGGCTGATGCCACTACCAAGTTGAAGAAAGTTCTAAGAAGTGCCCCCCGGATTCCAAAGGCTCTCAGTTTCCTAAGCAGGTAGAGCCTGCTGTGGCCCTTCCTGTACAGGGCCTCCATATGATCTGCCCAGTCCAGCTTATTATTAAGGAGCAAACCCAGGTACTTATAGGTGTTCACAATCTCGATGCCCGTCCCCAGGATGTCCACTGGTTTAGGAGGGCTTCTGCCTTTGCGGAAGTCCACCACCATCTCCTTGGTCTTCCCCGCGTTAATCTTCAGGTGGTTCCGGTGGCACCAGTCCACAAAATCCCGGTTCAGTTCTCTGTACTCCCTGTCATCATCATCTGTGATGAGATCCACTATTGCAGAGTCGTCAGAATACTTCTGTAGGTAGCAGCTGGATGAGTTGCACCTAAAATCTGCAGTGTACAGTGTGAAGAGGAAAGGGGCGAGAACCGTACCCTGAGGTGCCCCCGTATTACAGATCACGGTACCTGACACACAGTCTTGGGCTCTCACGTATTGAGGTCGATTTGTGAGGTAGTCTAGGATCCAGTTGGAGAGGTGGTGGTCCACTCCAGCAAGGCCCAGCTTGTCCCTCAATAACCTGGGCTGTATGGTGTTAAAAGCACTGGAGAAGTCAAAGAACATTATTCTTACTGTGTTCCCTGGTTTCTCCAGGTGAGACAGAGCCCTGTGCAGAAGATGGATGATGGCATCATCTACCCCAATGCCCGGCCGATAAGCAAACTGGAGGGGGTCCATAGCGGGGCTCACTAGAGGGCGGAGATGTGTGAGAACCAATCTCTCCAAGATCTTCATCAGGTGGGATGTCAGTGCTACAGGTCTGTAGTCATTGAGGTCCATAGGGTGGGGTTTCTTTGGAACTGGTACCACACAAGAAGATTTCCATAATTCAGGGACTATTTCCTGCCTCAGGCTCATATTATACATATATGTAATTATGCCACACAGCTGGTCCCCGCAAGTCTTAATTAGCCTTGCACTGATGTCATCTGGCCCTGCGGCTTTCCTCGCCTTGATCTTTTTCATCTTCTTCCTCACCTGGGCCCGTGTGAAGGTCAGACTGTGGCCAGATAAAGACGGATTTCTGGATTTACTGGTCTGTTGGGAAGTGGCCGCATGGGGAGAAGTCATTGTGGTGGGGGAAGCTGAAGGACATACTGGGGTGGGAGGAGCTGGTGTGTGATCAAATCTGTTGAAGAATAGGTTTAGTTCATTAAGCCAATTAACATCTGCCTCAATCTGGCAGACAGACTGTTTATGACCCGAAATTGACTTAAGCCCCTCCCAGACCCCCCTTATGTCTTTTCTTTCCATTTGCTTTTCCATTTTTTCTTTATAACTGGCTTTTCCCTGCCTGATTTGATTCCTCAGCTCCTTTTGTACTTCCCTCAACCCCTCCTTATCTCTTGTCCTGAATGCCATCTTTTTCTCCTTAAGTAGTGTTTTTATATCAGAGTTAATCCATGGTTTGTTATTGGAGAAGCACCTCACCACTTTTGTGGGTACTGTGTTGTCCACACAAAAATTAATGTAGTCCGTTATGCAGTGTGTGAGTCCTTCTATATCTTCTCCATACGAATCCTGCAAAAGTTCCCATGCGGTTGTGTCAAAACAATCCCTCAGAGCCTCATCACTCTCCTCGGACCATATCCTCACTGTGCTGGTGACAGCTGGTTCTCTACGTACAAGTGGCTTGTACACAGGTCGGAGATGTACTAGGTTGTGATCCGATCTCCCCAGGGGCGGTAGGGCTGATGAGTTATATGCCTCCCTCACGTTGGCAAAGAACAAGTCCAGTGTTTTGTTGTCTCTTGTGTGGCAGGTTACATACTGTGTGAGACTGGGCAGTGTGGATGATGGAGAGGCATGGTTGAAATCACCCGACAGAAGAAGGAGGGCCTGGGGATGTTTTAACTGTAACTGGCTCAGCGTGGCTTGTAGGACCTTGCAGGCAGCGTCAGCTTTCGCAGAGGGGGGGACATATGCAGCTATCACGATGACATGTGATAGTTCCCTTGGTAGGTAGAAAGGTCTCATGCTCACAGCTAATAGTTCAATGTCCTTACAGCAAGTTTGCTCCTTAATCACAATGTGCCTAGGATTACACCATCTATTATTATTCACAAACATTGCCAGCCCTCCTCCTTTCCTCTTACCGCTCTCCCTTGTCCTGTCTGCCCGAAGGAGTTTAAAACCATCCAAGGAGACCAGAGGGTCAGGAGTAACTTCAGTGAGCCAAGTCTCTGTAAGTCGCATCATGCTGCACGCCCGAAACTCCTGATGATGCCTGGTGAGCGCTGTTAGTTCATCCATCTTGTTTGCAAGAGATCTCACATTGCCCATGATGATGGAGGGAACAGCTGGTCGGTAACGCCTCTTTTTAATCCTCTGAAGAGTACCAGCTCTGCATCCCCTCACCCGCTTTTTCTTTCTCCAAAGCTCGCGGGGGGATGTGTGACCAGATGGTATGCCGCCCTGCTGTGCCTCTGAGCTGCAGAATTTCCTCTCTTGTATAGACAAAGGAATTGTCTGCATACACAAAAGATCCCATTTTCAAGCAGAACAAAAAGACAGATAAAAAACAAAAAAAAAGTATCACAAGGGTCCAAGTCTTTGTGTGTGTTTCTTCATAGTGCAAAGTCCTTAAGTAGAGAGGTACAAAACGAGACATAGAAAGAAAAATAAGATAGAGAGTCTCAGAGCTGCTGTAGATGGCAGCCACTCCAGCGGCGCCATCTTGGAAAAAAAAAATGTTCCTCTGCATGAATGCCTGAGTAGATTTAGAGCTGTGTTTTGGATCATTGTCTTGCTGAAATATCCATCCCCGGCGTAACTTCAAATTCGTCACTGATTCTTGTACATTATTCTCAAGAATCTGCTGATACTGAGTTGAATCCATGCGACCCTCAACTTTAACAAGATTCCCGGTGCCGGCATTGACCACACAGCCCCAAAGCATGATGGAACCTCCACCAAATTTTACAGTGGGTAGCAAGTGTTTTTCTTGGAATGCTGTGTTTTTTTGACACCATGCATAACGCCTTTTTGTATGACCAAACAACTCAATCTTTGTTTCATCAGTCCACAGGACCTTCTTCCAAAATGAAGCTGGCTTGTCCAAATGTGCTTTTGCATACCTCAGGTGACTCTGTTTGTGGCGTGCTTTCAGAAACGGCTTCTTTTGCATCACTCTCCCATACAGCTTCTCCTTGTGCAAAGTGTGCTGTATTGTTGACCTATGCACAGTGACACCATCTGCAGCAAGATGATGCTGCAGCTCTTTGTAGGTGGTCTGTGGATTGTCCTTGACTGTTCTCACCATTCTTCTTCTCTGCCTTTCTGATATTTTTCTTGGCCTGCCACTTCTGGGCTTAACAAGAACTGTCCCTGTGGTCTTCCATTTCCTTACTATGTTCCTCACAGTGGAAACTGACAGGTTAAATCTCTGAGACAACTTTTTGTATCCTTCCCCTGAACAACTATGTTGAACAATCTTTGTTTTCAGATCATTTGAGAGTTGTTTTGAGGAGCCCATGATGCCACTCTTCAGAGGAGATTCAAATAGGAGAACAACTTGCAATTGGCCACCTTAAATACCTTTTCTCATGATTGGATACACCTGGCTATGAAGTTCAAAGCTCAGTGAGGTTACAAAACCAATTTTGTGCTTCAGTAAGTCAGTAAAAAGTAGTTAGGAGTATTCAAATCAATAAAATGATAAGGGTACCCAAATTTTTGCACCAGTCAAATTTTGGTTTAATGCATATTGCACATTTTCTGTTAGTACAATAAACCTCATTTCAATCCTGAAATATTACTGTGTCCATCAGTTATTAGATATATCAAATTGAAATGGCTGTTGCAAACACCCAAATATTTAGAACTAAAAATGATTAAGATTAATAGGGGTGCCCAAACTTTTTCATATGACTGTAAATAAATAAATAAATAAATGAATAAATAATACCCCTTAAATACATGTTCACAACTATAATATGTATACTGGAATCCACTGCACCTGCACTAGGTTTCAAGCTTATATTATATCACATAATATTACATATATGTTTCTACTGCTGACCATACCATTTAAGGACAGTTAATTTGGTACTGATGGAATAGTTTTGTATTTTTGACGTAGCATGACAGTATAAAACTACATACTGAGGATGAAATAGCTATCATGTTCTTTGCATGCAACTATTGATTAGAATTGTCATCAGCTTACCTACATGTTTACGATTAGACATGTTCTTTTTCAGGTACTAACCTAATATCTTTAAGATGATATAACTCCATTCATATTGGCCAGCATTTTTCACTTTGCAGGTGTACAATCCAGCATCACTGGGCTCCAAAGCTCTGATAAATATGGCAGCATCTCCAGCTAAGAAGTCTGAAATAAAGCTGTAACGGCCTTTCAGTTCTTTATTTTCATAGACTTGACCTACACTGTAGCTGAGTATCTGGAAGTTCAAAGTAAAGTTAAAGGGACACTCTGGTGATTTTTTTCTCATTATATTGCTTGAAAGACTATCCTCTAAATATTAATATTTGTCTACTCACAGTTCATTTCCTTGTCCTGTTTTCACCTTCTTCAATAAGTCACATGATCACAGTGTGATCTCTTTTTTTGTGCATGGGTTATTGCGTAAATTTGCAGATTCTATTCAGATCTACCATATGACCTCAGGCTCATTACAGTCCCGCCCCCTGTTCATCTGTGATAATACAATACCTCCCTTCTCCTCCTCTACTTCTCACATAATCTGCTCCTCTTACAGTCAATACACCCTCTTAACCATCCCCATTAGCAGTTTGTGGTGCATGTAAGGTACAGAAGGTACACAGAATTAGATCTGCAGTGTTTTGCAGAAACAGAAAATAGACATGGGTGACAGCTGTTAGACTAGGGTACAGGGAAAAGACATGGGTGACAGCACCAGCAATAGCAAATTTTGAATGTACGTCAATGACTGTCACAGTGTTGCTTTGACATAAACCATTTATGAATAATATCATCTTCCCAGAGCTCCAGTAAATAGACTTTTCACTATCTGGACTGATCTGTTGTTGGGCATCAGACAGTATAATGCTACTATTTTCCTACAATTCTGCAACAAATAATATATATAATAAAACCTTACCGCTTTCTGCCTGTGATTTGAATCATTTGAAAGCCATTCAATGTCCAGATTGTTTCCCAACAGTCCCAGCCTGTGCTGGCAGGGCAGTGTCACATTCTCCTCTGATATGCTTTCGATCACTGTCTGTGCAAATGTTCCAAAAAGACAGCAAAGACCTGAGAAGAATGAAAAACAAAATGTAAAGTCAAATCTGAAAGCCACGCATAACCATGTTTATGTAACAATGGGCATTACATTTTAATTAAAGTGTAATTCCTGTTCTTTTCTTTTTTTTTTTTTTGTCTTTTTTGCTATTGTATTGTGTGGTATTTGGTCAACATTTTTGTAATATACACTACCGTTCAAAAGTTTGGGGTCACCCAGACAATTTTGTGTTTTCCATAAAAACTCACACTTTTATTTATCAAATGAGTTGCAAAATGAATAGAAAATATAGTCAAGACATTGACAAGGTTAGAAATAATGATTTTTATTTGAAATAATAATTTTCTCCTTCAAATTTTGCTTTCGTCAAAGAATTCTCCATTTGCAGCAATTACAGCATTGCAGACCTTTGGCATTCTAGCTGTTAATTTACTGAGCTAATCTGGAGAAATTTCACCCCATGCTTCCAGTTGGATTGGGTTGATGGGCACTTTTTGCGTACCATACGGTCAAGCTGCTCCCACAACAGCTCAATGGGATTGAGATCTGGTGACTGCGCTGGCCACTTCATTACAGATAGAATACCAGCTGCCTGCTTCTTCCCTAAATTGTTGATTATATTGTTAATCTGTTTTCCCTTAGTCCTAACAGCAGCACAATATGAGGGTATCTCTGCCCCTGTGTGTTGTCTAGGACAGATGGAACTTTTAATTAGCACAAAAACGTGCTTACTAACCTGCCCTATAAGAGGGGACGAGAGACCTCCCTCACCTGTGTAAAATATAAAGTAAAAGAAAACAAGATTTTAGGGAGGGAAGCCTTGTGCTGCTGTTAGGACTAAGGGAAAACAGATTAACAATATAATCAACGATTCCCTTACGTCCTACAGCAGCACAATATGGGGATATAGCAAGTAATTCGCCTAGGGAGGGTTTCCTCGCCTTACAACCTCAAGAACTGTCTGACCAAAGGCAGTTGCCTCGGAACTGCGGATATCCAAACGATAGTGTTTAATGAAAGTCAGCTGGGATGACCAAGAAGCAGCCGCACAAATTTGATCTAGTGGAAGCGAGCGATTCTCAGCCCAACAAGTCGACACAGCCCTGGTCCAATGGGCTGTACAAAAAAATGGAGAAAGCAACCCTTGAGCAAGGAAAGAAATTTTAATTGCCTCCTTAATCCACCTGGACAAGGAGGGTCTGGAAGCTTTAAGACCTCTGTCTTTACCATACATGTTGATTAGGAGATTTTCAGCTCTCCTGAAAGATTGTGTCCGCAATAAGTAAATTCGCAGACACCTTACCACATCCAAAGTATGAAGTTTTACCTCCTCTTCTGAAGATGGATCCGGAAGGAAAACAGGCAAAGAAATCAGTTGATTATAGTTATTACGTGAAGGAACCTTAGGAATAAAGTCAGGCAAAAACCTAAGGTGGACCCTATCTGAAAAAAATACAATATAAGGTTCTTTGGAGAAGTGCGCCTGAAGCTCTCCTACCCTTTTAGCAGATGTGATGGCTAACAAAAAAGTAGTTTTAAAGGCTAAAAATTTTAGCTCCGCAACTTCCAGAGGTTCAAAAGGAGGACCACAAAGGCTTGAAAGGACCGTCGCAAGGTCCCATTCGGGAATAGGAGAAGATACCGCAGGTTTCAGTCTCACTGCTCCTTTGAGGAATCTTGCAACCAGGGAATCCTGGGACAACCGTCTGTTTAAGTGGGCGGATAAAGCCGATACCTGTATCTTTAAAGTAGCAGGGGCAAGGCCCCTGTCCAAACCATCTTGAAGAAAATCCAAAACATCAGAAGTCAAAGGATTAGAAATATCAACGCCTCTTTTGGAGCACCACTCCAAAAAAATCTTAGCCGTCCTCTGGTAATTCCTTTTGGTGGATTCAGCTCTCGCACAGGAAAGCGTCTTCAGGACGGCTTCTGACAGTCCTCTATACATTTGTAGGGACTGGTCAACCTCCAGGCTGTCAGGTTGAATCTCCTCAGATCCTGGCACTTCAGTGATCCTTGGGAAACCAGGTTCTGGGTGGGGGGAAGCCTTCAATATATCCCTCGACTCATCACCATGAGCTGGTAAAACCAAGCTCTTTTCGGCCAGAATGGAATGATGGCTATTACAGAGGCTCAGCCCCATGGACCTGTGAGGCGTCGATTTCTCAAACTAGAGACTCTAATGTACTTGTCTTGTTGCTCAGTTGTGCAGCGGGGTCTCCCACTTCTCTTTCTACTCTGGTTAGAGCCTGTTTGTGCTGTCCTCTGAAGGGAGTAGTACACACCATTGTAGGAAATCTTCAGTTTCTTGGCAATTTCTTGCATGGAATAGCCTTCATTTCTAAGAATAAGAATAGACTGTCGAGTTTCACATGAAAATTCTCTTTTTCTGGCCATTTTGAGGGTTTAATCGAACCAACAAATGTAATGCTCCAGATTCTCAACTAGCTCAAAGGGAGGTCAGTTTTATAGCTTCTCTAACCAACAAAACTGTTTTCAGCTGTGCTAACATACTTGCACAAGGGTTTTCAAGGGTTTTCTAAACATCCATTAGCCTTCTTACACAGTTAGCAAACACAATGTACCATTAGAACAATGGAGTGATGTTTGCTGGAAATGGGCCTCTATACACCTATGTAGATATTGCATTAAAAACCAGATGTTTGCAGCTAGAATAGTCATTTACCACATTAACAATGTATAGAGTGTATTTCTGATTCATTTAATGTTATCTTCATTGAAAAAAACTGTGCTTTTCTTTCAATAATAAGGAAATTTCTAAGTGACCCTAAACTTTTGAACAGTAGTGTACTTAATTCTAACTTTCTTGTAATAGAAAACAGACTCTAAAATTCTCCCTAGCAACCCTCTAAACGAGCTGTAACATTTGCAAAACAGGGGATGGTCACACACTTCAATTGCTGTAACTCCAGTTTTATACTGCTATCACTAGCTATAAAACAACCAGAGATATGACTAGTTAAAACACAGGAGATAATTTGAGCTTTCTAAGCCTACTGCTTGATGCTACATATAAAAATCATTACCCTACATAATTCATTCAAACACACAGACCCTCTCTGGAACCCATGGCTAATGTGTACTATTATACACAGGGCTGAAAAAGAATCTTCATCATGATTTAATGCAACTTAATTGTCCTTATAAATATAGATGATAAAAGGGTTTGCATTTATGGTGCTTTCCATTGCAAAAATGTCTCACACAGGCGTAACTAAAGGCTTATGGGCTTTGGTACAAAAACTCATCTTGGGTCCCCTTGCACTCCTCACAACTTTCCCATCCGTACATTTTATCAGCATTTACATTTCCCTTTTTTCCTCTATTTTGGGCCAAATCATCATAAAGACTTGTTCACATTGTTCACAGCATGTCTGTGCACACAAGCTTCCTACTATTCCCATCCCCTATTGGTGCACCTCTACATAATAATTATGCCCGCTTTTGTGCTTGGCCCACAGAATCCTTCCTTGACTTGCTGCTGACCAACTGCCTGTTGGCGGCTGACAAACTGCTATTTTTTTTAACCAATAAAGGGTTAATTTTCTGCTTCTGACAATGGAAGGCTGTGTATCATAAATGTCACTCCAGCTTACCAAGGGCAGGGGTCATATTTTTATGAGCATAGACTGTCAGTCATCAAAGGAGATCAGAAAGAAGATCAAAGAAGTCTATCTAGCCCCAGTGTGTTGAGGGCGACCTGTGGTGACCCTGGCAGCTGCTACCACTCCAACCCCTAAAGTTATGCCATTGATGTCACATACCCTGATGAAACATCGTTTAAAACAACATTCAACAGTTTAAAATCTCCAGCAATGTGATGGGCACACAATGTCAGTGGCATGCAATACCTATCTGTTTCGAGCATATACAGCATCCTTAATCACGGTATATCAAACAATATAACATATTAATGTATATATACCCACTACAACCACTTAAATTCCAACACTGGCATCATGTGACAAGCTAAGCTGTCTCCAAAACAGCCCAAAACATTGCGCTATACTGATTATTGCTATACACACACCAACTTCTGAATTGGATGTTCTATATCTGAATCTATTACTGCATGTAACAAACTGGATGTATAATATCTTTTGGCTGATTATTTTACATTGGGGAAAAAAAGTATTTAGTCAGCCACCAATTGTGCAAGTTCTTCCACTTAAAAATATGAGCCTGGCCTGTAATTGACATCATAGGTAGACCTCAACTATGAGAGACAAAATGAGAAAACAAATCCAGAAAATCACATTGTCTGATTTTTTAAGAATTTATTTGCAAATTATGGTGGAAAATAAGTATTTGGTCAATAACAAAAGTTCATCTCAATCGTTTGTTATTTATCCTTTGTTGGCAATGACAGAGGTCAAATGTTTTCTTTAAGTCCTCACAAGGTTGGCACACACTGTTGCTGGTATGTTGGCCCATTCCTCCATGCAGATCTCCTCTAGAGCAGTGATGTTTTGGGGCTGTCGCTGGGCAACACGGACTTTCAACTCCCTCCAAAGGTTTTCTATGGGGTTGAGATCTGGAGACTGGCTAGGCCACTCCAGGACCTTGAAATGCTTCTTACGAAGCCACTCCCTCGTTGCCCTGGCGGTGTGCTTGGGATCATTGTCATGCTGAAAGACCCAGCCACGTTTCATCTTCAATGCCCTTGCTGATGGAAGGAGGTTTGCACTCAAAATCTCACGATACATGGCCCCATTCATTCTTTCATGTACACGGATCAGTTGTACTGGTCCCTTTGCAGAGAAACAGCCCCAAAGCATGATGTTGCCACCCCCATGCTTCACAGTAGGTATAGTGTTCTTTGGATGCAACTCAGCATTCACTCTCCTCCAAACACGACAAGTTGTGTTTCTACCAAACAGTTCTACTTTGGTTTCATCTGACCATATGACATTCTCCCAATACTCTTCTGGAACATCCAAATGCTCTCTAGCAAACTTCAGACAGGTCCGGATATGTACGGGCTTAAGCAGGGGGACACGTCTGGCACTGCAGGATCTGAGTCCCTGGCGGTGTAGTGTGTTACTGACGGCAGCCTTTGTTACGTTAGTCCCAGCTTTCTGCAGGTCATTTACTAGGTCCCCCCATGTGGTTCTGGGATTTTTGCTCACCGTTCTTGTGATCATTTTGACCACACGGGGTGAGATCATGTGTGGAGCCCCTGATGGAAGGAGATTATCAGTGGTCTTGTATGTCTTCCATTTTCTAATTATTGCTCCCACAGTTGATTTCTTCACACCAAGCTGCTTGCCTATTGCAGATTCAGTCTTCCCAGCCTGGTGCAGGTCTACAATTTTGTTTCTGGTGTCCTTCCACAGCTCTTTGGTCTTCACCATAGTGGAGTTTGGAGTGTGACTGTTTGAGGTTGTGGACAGGTGTCTTTTATACTGATAACAATGTCAATCAGGAGCCATTACTACAGGTAATGAGTGGAGGACAGAGGAGCCTCTTAAAGAAGAAGTTACAGGTCTGTGAGAGCCAAAAATCTTGCTTGTTTGTAGGTGACCAAATACTTATTTTCCACCATAATTTGCAAATAAATTCTGAAAAAATCAGACAATGTGATTTTCTGGATTTGTTTCCTCATTTTGTCTCTCATAGTTGAGGTCTACCTATGATGTCAATTACAGGCTGGCCTCATCTTTTTAAGTGGGAGAACTTGCACAATTGGTGGCTGACTAAATACTTTTTTTCCCCACTGTATATGGATCTCAGTATTATTTCACATACATATAATAATTAGCAAGATCATAAAATTATTTTTGGAGTGCTATTCCATTCCTTCCCATGTGATACCTCTATTTTAACAGTCCGCCGTTGTTCTGGTCAAGAGAGGCAAAGCTAGTGTAAACATAGCGTCAGGGCTACAGATTTTGTTAGAATGTATCAGTGTAGCTAAGAAATATTTGGTTTGTTACAATGTATCAGTGTAGACTAGAGCCAGCAGCTTGCAGTCCAGGAGGAATGTGCTGCAGAGATTATTACAGAAAAAAAACCGCCATGCAAAAATAATGTGTGAAATACTGTGCTTTACAGTACCAGCAAAGTGAATGAGATTTTATTAATCTCATCCACACTTTGCAGAAAAAAAGCTGCATGTTAATTGTAGCTGCAAAATCACAAGTGCTTTTTCTATATATTTTGTAGAAAAAAAAAAATGCTATGAAAAACAGCAAAAGCTCAATGAAAATTGTGGTGGAAAAAGATGCATCGTTTTTAGCTGTGCTTTGCTCCTCAGGCTAAGGCTCTACGTTGTGGAAAAGCTCCTTTTTTGTTGCAGATTTTGTTGTGTTTTTTTTTTTTTCTTTTGAGCCAAAGCCAGGTGGAGTATAAGAGCTTCCTTTATATTTCCCATTCCTTTTGTAGCCAATCCTGGGTTTGACTCAAGAAAATACACAGTAAAATCTGCAACAAAAAAGGAGCTTTTCCGCAATGTGGGGCCTTATCCTTTTGAAGCCAAAATTAGGTGTGAAGGACAGATGCTACTTTCCTTTTTTCAAATCAAAGCCTCACATTGTGGAAAAGCTGCTTTTTTATCGTTGCAGATTTTGCTGCATTTTTTTGAGCCAAAGCCTGGAGTGTATCTAGCAGAAGGGAGAAGTATAAGTACTTCCTATATATTTCCTATTTGGCTTTGGCTTAAAAAACCGCAGCAAAATCTGCAACAAAAATGCAGCTTTTCTGTAACATGGGGCCTCAGCCTTAAAGTAAAATCTTGATGATATCAGCTATATGTGTGATGTTTGCATGACTTTTTTTTTCAGTTTTCGTATTTTAATGGAGAATTGCAACAAAAAGAAAAGGTAAAAAATGCAGAGAGCTGCTTCATTTTGTTCAAACAAGATTTTTACAATATCCAAATCCACTTTATTACACTGTAATGTCTGAATAATGTGGACAAGTAAAGAATAAATAACCCACAAACTAAAAACTTGTGGATCTGTGCAAATTCACACTCTCTGGTAACATCAGTGTTCAACCACTAGAGAGTGCTACTGAGCTGCTCAGCCTTCCTAGCTGTCAGTATATCCGGCTGCATTCCTCAAAGGTTTTCTTTTATCCTTTGCCACTCATGACTAATGTTATAGAGTAACACATCATTTTTTATTGTACTTTTACACTCATTATTGGGATGTTAGTTATTAACATGAGAATATTCTACGAGATGAAACTATCTGCCAATATTCCTGGATACCCTTTATTTGGTATCATTATTATTATTAATATTATCAGCTATCACTACTCAGATCATACAAGATAAGTACACAAAAAGGGGGGGAAGTTATGAAGCCCAACTTTTTGGCATCAAGAAAACTGCAAAATTGGGTTTTGCACCTTTTTGGGATTGTTTGTGTATATCTTCACACAACTCAGGCCATGTTTATAAAAGTGGATGGGGAAGATTTAAAAAATAACTTTTTATTTTTTAAAATCTTTTTATTGTTTTTCCAAAATAGTATAACAATAACAAAATCCACAATAGAAAAATAGAAGTTTTAATCCCTTCATTTTCTGCACCATACTATTACATTGCGTTGAGCGTATATTTAGCAGTGCTTTCATGCTGCGGACATAGGGACTCATGGCTCCTATCTCTGGCTCCTAGCTGCCAGAGTCGGAAAATACTCTGACTCTGGTTGCTTAACACCTTAGATGCCATGATCAATAGCAATAACAGCATCTGGGTGATTAGGGGGCGAGATCGCCTCCCCTTTCAGCCCCTTGGATTCCTTGTGATGACATCATTCACCCCTGCACTAATACAGAACACCAGTGACTGCCTCTCTGCTGTCTCAAATATCATGTCTTCGCTCTATCTGAAACTGAATCTCAAAGACTGAACTACTGCTGTTTCCACCATCTAATAGATCGGTCCCTGATATCTCCATTGCAGTCTCTGGCCTTACCATAACTCCTAGGCAGTATGCCCACTGCCTCGGGGTTTTGTTTGACTCAGACCTTTCTTTCACACCCCCTATCCAATCACTCTCACGCTCTTGTCATCTCCACCTCAAAAACATCTCCAGAATCCGCCCTTTCCTTACCACAGATACACTAAAGACACTTATTGTTGCCCTGATTCACTCTCGCCTTGACTACTGTAACTCCTTACTAATCGGTCTTCCCCTTACTAAACTCTCCCCTCTACAATCTATTCTGAATGTGGTGGCCAGGCTCATCTATCAGTCTAGACTAGTGATGGCGAACCTTTTAGAGATGAAGTACCCAAACTGCAACCCAAAACCCACTAAATTATCGCAAAGTGCCAACACGGCAATTTAACCTTAAATTAACCAGGATCTGTTTTATATTGACCGTGCAATGTTATTACAGCCTGTAATAATATTACATGTCTGCTATAAAACAGATACTGTGAGATATAAATAGTGAAGGGCCCCCAGACAGTACAATGCGCTCCACAGTGGCCCCCAGACAGTACAATGCGCTCCACAGTGGCTCCCAGACAGTACAATGCGCTCCACAGTGGCCCCCAGACAGTACAATGCGCTCCACAGTGGCCCCCAGACAGTACAATGCGCTCCACAGTGGCCCCAGACAGTATTATATGCTCCAGAATTGCCCCCACACAGTATTATATGCTCCACAGTGGCCCCCGCACAGTATTATATGCTTCACAGAGGCCCTGCACAGTATTATATGCTCCACTTTGGGCCCCCCACATTACATTCTTCACAGTGGGCCCCCACACAGTAGTATTAGATGCTTCAGTGTCCCCCATACAGTATTAGATGCTTCAGTGTCCCCCACACAGTATTAGATGCTTCAGTGTCCCCCACACAGTATTAGATGCTTCACAGTGTCCCCATACAGTAGTAGATGCTTCAGTGTCCCCCCCATACAGTAGTATATGCTTCAGTGTCCCCCCCCATACAATAGTATATGCTTCACAGTAGGCCCCCACACAATAGTTTATGTACCCAGTCCCATGAAGAGCGTTCTCCTCCTCCTTCTTCTTCTTTTCACAGGCGCTGATGAATGACGTCATCGCGCCAGCATCGGGGGCAGAGGTCACACTCTGCAGTCAGTGTAAGCCGCGGACCGTGGCCTACAGTGACAGCTTTCATCTGTATGATCGCTCACTAACTGGGAAACCTGTACCGGATTCCCGGTTAGTGAGCGATCATGGCGACGGCGCACGTGCCAACTGAGAGGGCTCTGCGTGCCCTCTCTGGCACACGTGCCATAGGTTCGCCATCACAGGTCTAGACGCTACAGCGATGCCTCCAGTCTGTGCCGGTCACTACATTGGCTGCCTATTCAGTACAGAATACAATATAAACTTATCACCCTCATTCACAAGGTTCTCCATAATGCTGCACCTCCCTACATTTCCTCCCTCATCTCTGTCTATCGCCCAACCTGTACTCTCCGTTCACTCAATGACCTAAGACTAACATCCTCTATTATCAGAACCTCCCACGCTCGTATACAAGACTTCTCCTGAGTTCCACCACTTCTCTGGAATGCTCTATCCCAGACTATCAGATTAACCCCCAATTTCCACAGCTTCAAGCGTAAACTAAAGACATATCTTTTCAGACAGGCCTATCACAACTCCTAATGTAAACCCTTCCGTAGTTAGAATCCCTAAAATGTACCCTCCTCTGTTTATGCTTCAAAATTACCTCACAGGATATGATGCCGTATCAGACTAGCTTTATATGTCCACGCACCATCTGCATGTTAAAGGACACGACTGGTGACGGCTCATACAGCTTTATATATGTGTAATGACAGTAACCTCTATTACAGAATTGTCTGACCATTGAATAAGCAATGCTACCTCCGATGCCGCCCCTGCTACCTCTTGTGTCACCCCTTCTACCTCATAGATTGTAAGCTCTTAAGAGCAGAGCCCTCAGTCCCAGTGTGTGAATTGAATATTTCTTTGTAATGTATCTTTTTTGTCAGTACTTGAACCCTACAAGTTGTACAGTGCTGCGGAATATGTTGGCGCTATATAAATAAAATGTATTATTATTATCATTATCATGGGGTCCAAGGAGTTGTCTTTCTCTATTGCACATAGGAATTCCATGTGTGATGTACATTGTACTGGAAATCAGAAGATCCCAGGTTCAAGTCCCCTTGTGGAACAGTAAAAATATGAAAACATTTTTTATTTAAAAAAAAAAAGTGTAAAATAAAGTGTTAAAAATAAATAATAAAAAGTAAAAAAATGCCCTTTAGAAGTAAAAAAAAAATAACAACGTGAACAAATAAAGTAAATAAACATATTAGGTATTCCCATATGAGTACAAGTCTGCATTATCCAAAAATAGCGTTATTTATCTCGTATGGTGAACGCCATAAAAGAATATACTGCAATGCACAAAAGAATGTGTTTTGGTTACCTTGCATCCTGAAAAAATATACATATAAAGTGACCAAAAAATTATACATACCAAAACTTGGTACCAATAACCTACAACTTGCCCCGCTAAAAAAGAAATCAATAAAACGCTAAAAAATTATTACATCAAATAATTTTATCTCAAAGTATTATGTCAAAATATGGTGATCCCCGTCATTTTATTTAGTTAAAACAGTAAAAAATAAAAAAACAATAAAAATGTGGTATGACTGTAATTGTAATGACCTGCTGGACAAAGTTACCATGTCATTTTCAACGCAGCGTGATCTCCGTAAAATCAAAATTTACAAAAATAATGACTGTAGGTCTTTTCTCACAGTCCCCTTTAAAGCGTTAATAAAAGCTAATAAAAGTTCAACCTTGACGCAAAGAAAAACCCCTCACATAGCTATGTTGACAGAAAAATAAAAAAGTTATGAATTTTGGAATACAAAGATGGAAAATATGAAAAAAGTCACAGAGCATTAAAGCCCAAACTACCCTATATCCTTAAGAGGTTAAGCATTTCCAAAGGGGTACTTAGTTTCCTAGATGGCATGATGTTTAAGGTGAAACAAACTCACATAATAAATTCTCCCTCTCCATCCTTATCCCTTCATCCTTCCCACTTAAACCCCCCTCCTTCCCTCCCCTGGCCCTCTTGAGCTCCGTGGATATATTATCATTTAAAGTAAATTAGAAAAACTGAGTAAATTATAACTGAAATCTTAATTTCAGTTTTTTTTAATATGGCTCGATCAGAAATTTACCTAAGTTATGCCTCTTAATAAATCCCATCCACACTTTGTAGAAAAATATCCGCAGTGGACATGCTGCGATTTCAAAAACCATTGCATTTTTGTAAATCGCAGCATGTCAATTATACCTAAGGAAAAGCTGGTGTTTTTCGTATAGGTATAATTGAAGCAGAAAGTCCACAGAGGAAAACTCTGTGGACTTTCTGTGAAAAGTACTGCGGGAAAAATCGTGGCGGAAACGCATTTGGCTGTAGCCCACTACGTGTGGCCTTAGCCTTAAACAGTATCTGGAAAGTTTCTAAGTAAATTTTCTTTTTTTGTTCTTTTCTTATCAAACACTATACTGTAATGCAAATCTGATTCTGAGTTTTTTGCAGCTTTCAGTTTCTACATATGTCCAGAGATACATTAGTTACAATGTGGCCAGAAGCTTAGAGGGAACAGAGGTAGCAATTTTGGATTTTAGGATTTTGAGGGGCTCAAAGGCCTCTCTACAACATAAGAAGTCACCAGTATTATAGCTTGCCAATGGAAAATCAAGAACAAATTACAGATTTTGCACTGGATCTTCAAATTATGCAGCTATTTGTGACATAAGAAGTTTGTTAAATATAGAGATTCTTAGAGCTTAGAAAAACTTGTGCTGAATAATGGCTGTAATCTGTGTACATATAGCGCCCCACTGTGGAATGGATCTGTAACTGTAAACACTATTGTCTCTGAATTGAGCTCCTCACAATAAACCATGAAATATCCTTCTATGAAAATTTTCCTAGTGGAATTTTATTTTTGCAACTTGTTGTTGTTTCCTCATTGTAAAATATGATACGAAGTCTGTATCTAAGTATTTGGCTGGTGTTCCATTGGACAAAACCACTATCTTTATTAGGGTAAGTTCAAGCAATGTAAAGTGAAGATGAGTTTGGGACAGACTTACGCTTCAAATTGCTCTCTGTTTTTTGCCCCTGTTCTGGTCTCTGCTTTCCAGTGAATTCAATGAGGGGAAGATTCTGGAAGGAATTTGGAGCTGATTTTAAGAGAAAAGCCACCTCAAGATCAGCTCCAACTTCCTCAGTGTGAAGCCATCTTTATGTTCCTTCACTATGAGCTTCAAAATGACATTTATTATGTTATGATCCAGTAGTTAGTGACAAAAGATATTTGCGTGATAAGGAACACTGAATGTATACAGATTTCAAAGCAAAAAAAGTTAAAAAAAAAGCATCAAGGGCAAACACCATTGATGGGTTGCTTAGTTACTGAACCCTTGTGACATCACTGCTAATGACTGTTCCTTCGTTCAGTGATAATGGAAACATCAGAGGCTGTTACTGTATCTTTAAGACACAATGTGCAAATAAAGTGTGAATATAGTGTACGCAGCAGAAACCAAAACCAAAAACGGAATATGATAATATAAGTGTACACCATACATTTTATATTATTGATATTTATGAAGATATTTTTGGGGGCTGCATTATTCATTATCTTACAAGAAAATGTATCCAGGTGTGTACCTATTAGGCTGTGTTCACATCTGCATTGAAGTCTGTCAAAAATGAATGCCAGACAAAATAGCACAGCACGCTGTCCTATTTTGTTCAGTAAAATGACAGGCAATATACCTGAAACGCATTTTAGTATCCATCCTGTAACAGATCCTTTCCTGGTATGTTTTCCATTTTTCTGTTCTATGACGGAACAGAAAAAGAGACTCTGATGCAAATATGAGCCAAGCCTAAAAAAGACACAAGCAGGGTCTTCCACATGTACATATGAACATTAAAATATTATAGTACATTATATGTCTTGAAAATACTGTATAAACATGTAAGTCGGCTGTATTAGGCAAGTGAACAATCCCAAGGAGAGATTCACTAATTGCATATTTTACTGCTCAGGATTTGTCCACAGCAACCGTCCCCTGCGAAATTTCCATGTGCTAAATACAAATTCACCCTGGGGCGGTATCATCAATGCAAGCAGAGAGTAAAATCTAAACTCATTTAACACAAGCAAAGTTTAAGGTGCATTTGTTGCAGCAGAGACATATGGCATGTTTCAATCCCCTTCACGCAACAGCCCTAAAAAATATCTCACTTTAGTGACAGGGTCTGCCAATGTTGGCTAGTTAATATCGACAGTATTTAATATCGCTATTTCTATGCATTCTCTAATATCTAAACCCATGTTCTGCAAGACTTGCTGTGGTAAAGGAAGGTCAAGGGCTTACTTGATTGTAAAGGCATATATGATTTAGTTGGTTGATAGCCTCACTGGAAGAGCGCTCCGGAAATGATTTAATGGCAGACAAGCTGCGCTATGTTTATATATAGTGACATATGTGTGTGTTACAAGAAGAACCTGCTGCACCGATCAACATTCCAACACATGGAGCAAAAACTGCAGAAATTAATGTAGCAAAATACTGCATCTATTAAATAATATATCTAGCTAAAACAGCATTTTACAACCAGCATTATAGTCTAATAAATTTTAGATTAACAACTAGATTCCAGATCTTTTAACATCTTACAACTGGCAGACACCAATTACATTTTTCTTTAATTTAAATTTATTATAGTTGAGCTAATGAAGTTACCTATAAAATGATTACTATTGCAAGATAAATTACATAAAAAAATATATATATATTTATGATACATAAACTGGTGACCCCTAGATTTTTTATGGCCTCACCATATATAGATATTTATATCTCACCTGGGTGACTTCATACCCATCTAACTTAAAAAGAAGAACCAGTTTAAGTGATTTTCCAAGCTTTTCCTCAGGATAGGCCATCAACAAACCAATTACTATACAGTGTACAGAGCTGGAAACAGGGATCTGTTTACATTGTATAATGGCTATTCAACATTACTGCAGCTTAGCTCCATTCAAGAAGAGCAGATCTGCAGTAACATTGTTCCTCCACCAATAGAGATATTAAAGAGGACCTTTCATGTCCTCCTGCACATGTGGTTTTATATACCGCTAGAAAACCGACAGTGCACTGAATTCAGCACACTGTTGGCTTTCCCGGTATGTGCCCCAGGATTGGAGATATCGGTGCCGTTAGTTTCAGCATCAATCTCTGCCCCCTGCCAGAAGGGCGTTCTTGACAGTCTATCTGGACTGTGAGGAACGCCCCCTGACGGTACTCGTCCATAGACTTGTACTGGGGAGGGCATTCCTCACTGCTCAGTGTCATCACTGGGTGGAACAGAATGCCCCCTCTGACAGTACAGGGCTATGGACGAGTATAGTCAGGGAGGGCATTGCTCACAGCCCAGATAAACTGTCAGGAATGCCCTTCTGACAGTGGGCAGAGACCGGCACCGATATCTCCAGTCCCAGGGCACATACCGGCAAAGCCGACAGTACACTGAATTCAACCTACTGTCGGCTTTCTAGCGGTATATAAAACAGCATGTGCAGGAGGACATGAAAGGTCCTCTCTAATAGCCTGCCTTGATGATCGAGCATTAAAAAAAAAAGCCAGGAAATCCCCTTTAGGGTGTGTTCACACGGCAGAAAATTTTCCGCCCCCGGAGTTTTCGCTGCGGTCTGCCGCGACGGGATTCCGATGCAGTATATCAGCATTCCATTGCGGCTAACTGCTCCTGATTAAGCCCATATAAATGGGCCTAATCAGGAGCGCATCTCGAGCCGCGGACACCGCCGGTGGAATCCGAGGCAAGATAGGTCTTGTTGCTTTTTTTTTTCCACTAGCGGAAAAAAGCCGCTAGAGGAAAAAAAATGCTACTGACTCCCATTGAAATGAATGGGAGGAGTTTTTTCAGGCGGATTTTGAGGCGGATTCCGCGTCAAAATCCGCTGCCAAAAAAAAATTCCATGTGAACACAGCCTTAGGCTAAGACCCCACATAGCAAACCGCAGCTAAAAAATGCAGCGAAAACACATTGCCTGGAGTTGCCCTTTTATTTCTCACAAAATTTCTTCCAAGACATTAACCTAGTATTAATATACATTTAGAGAAATATTACTATTGCCCATGATTCTTGTGCATTGATCTGGCAAATCTTAATTTGCCTTTAGTAGTTGCTGTTGCTTTTCAAAAGGAAAAATAATGATCACAAACTATAAATGTCATTTCACACACTAAATATGGAAAGAAAGGGGGTGACTGTGACAGAATCATGAAAGGTGAAATATAAGGTTATGTATATCTCAGAAGCTGTATAGCAGGAGGGTGATAGCTTCAGGCTGGGCTATTGATAGCAGTAAGCAAAATATACACATAATTGGAGTAACTTTGTAAGACTACATTGACAGTATGCTTTTTTTTTGTTTTGTTAGTTAAGAAGTGCATACTTTTTTTAAAGTATTGGTCATTTAAATAAAATAAATTTAAATAATTGTGTAAGGGAAATGTCAATAAAGATTTTTCGAATAAAATGTATTAATGGGGGTGAGCTATTTGTTTGAAAAAAATGCCTATAAAATTTTTCCTTACGCTAGGTTCACACCTGCGCCTGGATTTCTGTTCTTCGGGTCCGCTTGGGGACCTGAAGAACGGAAATCTAATCCACTTAAAAAGTGGTTAGCCGTGGAAACCTGCGAACCCCATAGACTATAAAGGGGTGCGCCGGGTTTCCACCCGAAAAATGCAGAAATTCTCTCCGCATTTTTTAAGCGGGTTCGGGGACAGAAACCCCAAACAGAATTCAGGCACAGGTGTGAACCTATCCTTAGCAGTTAGCAGACGTTGTTTCCTGCCTCTGCTATCTCCAGTATGCAGTTTATTAAATATTTTTTTACAATTAATCTAAACTTTTTTTTACTGTCCCTCCATGTCCCTGTAAGCTGATAAGTTGCACTTCTATTCTGGGGTCATTTAGGGACAATGAATAATTATTTCATAAACTACATAGCAGGGTTAGCAGAAGCAGGAGAGAGCATCTGCATTTACCCTAACTGCAGCCGTACTCAATTGGGAAAATTTTCCTTCGCCAGTCTTAATCAATCCTCTACTGGCGTGAAATGTACTAGAATTATTAAGAGGCTCTCATATAATACCGATGTATCTCAAGAGGCCATGGGCATCAGAATTCAATTCTATGTCAGTCAGGGAATGGAATAGATTGAGGATAACTTGCAGCATTTTTCTGCCATGTGCAGTATGGAAGTGACAAAGTGGCACATTTTTTGTCAAAAAGTGACTGTGTGCCAAAATATGTGATTTTTTTTTTTTTTTATACCTGAAACGGTCATGCTCATTTGAATAAATTCCACTCTAATGTGTGTACAAGCTGTCTTTAGTAATTCTCACTTTAGTGTTGCTAAGGAGGAACTTCACAGGCAGTTTCTGATAATATAGCCCTCTCTTAATAAAGTATATTATAAAAATATCTCTTTTCCCATTAATATAATTATGTATCAATTTGTAGACTATTAAAAGTTAATCATTTTACAAATATAAATAGTTACAAATTTTGCAGAGTTTTAAAGTTTCTCTAACGTGTTAATGGTAACAGTTATAATATCACAGTGGAGACTTTTAATTCTCCACTCAAATTGTTGTATATACCAAGTATATATCAAGTTGTATATACAGTATTTTGTGGCTTAGTTTTACATAAGATGAAGGTCAGTTAGAATTGTCCAACCAGCTTGGTTTACTGTAAATGTTTCCAGAGTTTGATCACATTGCTTATAGTTCCTGGTATGTGCAATAGTAAAAATTCAAGTACATGATACCAAAGTTGTAACTTGCAGCAAGCACATACTGCCTTTGTTCAGGGCTGTATATACTCCAGAAGCTAGGCAGATAATGTGCCTACAATGTTATTACCAGCTTGTAGATGTTCCACAGTGAATATAAATCCACACAGTGCAGGCAGTTACATAACTTAGATGTAGAGCTTGTCAGTGAATACAGCAGCTGAATATAATGGTTTATGAGTACAGATGGAGGGCTAGAATATAAAAAAGAAGACTAGCCCTTGTGGTGATCCCAATATAATTTACAGTATTCATTGGGGCAATAACATGCTCTAATGCTCTAGGTCAGAAAGACAAATCTTCCTCATATTGCATTGCATGCCCTGTGACTGGAGGAAAGCTTAAGAAAAAGTTTTTTTCTTTGGCAGGTGTGATTCCAATAGGTTACCCTCATAGTGAAAATTATTTAAGTAGCTTCATTATAATTATTATACACATATAGCTATATATATATATATATATATATATATATATATATAGCTTGGCCAATATAAAACCATCCCTTTTGATTTTAGTGGCTGGTTCCCTACATATTTTCTAAATGTAACAATTGAAAGCCATGATGTAGGGATCAGTGTCCACAGCAGCAGAGTTATGTACAAGGCGAATATGGTTCTGAGCACTACATAATTTGATACTCTTTGAGACTAAAGCCCCACTTTGCAGAAATGCAGCTTTTTTTGTTGCAGATTTTGATGCGTTTTTTTTTTTTATTGAGCCAAAGCTAGGTGTGGATTGAGCAAAAGGGAGAGTTATAAGTACTTCCTATACATTTCCCATTCCTTTTGTAGCCATTCTTGGCTTTGGCTCTAAAAAAAAAAAAAAAAAAAAAAAAAAAACGCAGTAAAATCTGCAACAAAAAAAATCTGCATTTCCGCAAATTTTTTCTGCAAATTTTGCTAATTTGATTTATTGGGTCTAACATTGGCCATACACATAAGATAGCTGTTTGCCAAGCGATCTTTCTCTATACAGATTTATCATCTGATTATCCATAGATGGTTGGCCAGTTCTATCGACATCAGTATGTTCAGCCTACAATCATCTAATGTGTATGGCCCACTTAAAGGGGTTTTCCCACCAAAGACATATAGCATATCCACAGAAATATGTATACTTTATACAATTTTGTTATTGCATTTTTCCACTGTAACTGGGGCATAGGAGCCCCAGTTACAGGGGAAAACAGCCTTCATTAGTGGCAATAGCTACTGGAAGAGTTGATGTGAGTCTGCTACAATGCAGCAACTCTGCTACTCCCAGAGGCACCTGGCGATCACGTGACCGTTGGGCCCAATAGAAGCAGGTGCTCTGCCGCTTCCTCTATTCAGCTCACTAAGTTACAGTGTGTAAAGGAGAAGACAGAAGTGGCAATAAACCACTTCTATCTTCTCCTAAGAACTTCAAGCTGTCTCTGACAGTTGGAGACCTGACCTGCTCCTGCTGGATTGCAGGAGAGTAAAGTGCAACAACACCAAAAGACAGCAGTGAACGCTGCACTCCCAGATCACAGGGCCAGTGTAGATGCTGTGTAGAATCAGAGATTCAGAGTTATGGTAGTTATCATGCCTATTCCTCCTTTATTGACAATCCCCAGGTGTGATTCCAGCAGTAGCCGCGTCAAGGAGAAACCAAGGGGAAATAGGCATGATAACAGCCACGACTCTGATTCTGCACAGCACCGCATGGCCTCATAACTCCACTATGCTCTGCTATTAAACTCTATTTCCTTTTTGGTTTTTTTGTGCAACTGTGTAACTGAAGATTTTAAAGGGGTTATATCATGAAAATTATTTAATCGATAGTAGATAAATATTTTTTTTGGTGTAACCAACCCCCTTTAACATCGGAAGGCACAAATACTCTTTTTAGGCTGGGGCCCCACGTTGCGAAAACACAGCAATCTGGCCGAACTGCAGCAGTTTACAGTTTACATTTTGGCTAATCCCATCCGCACATTGCAGAAAAAAATCTGCAGCAGCAATGCTGCGATTTCAAAAACACTTGCGTTTTTGTAAATCGCAACATGTCAATTATACGTATGGAAATTCTGCCGTTTTCCATATAGGTATAATAAAAGCAGAAGTCCGCGGACTTTCTGTGAAAAGCAATGCGAGAAAAACCACGATGTATTTCCACCACGGTTTTTACGGTAGTGCTTTTTGGCTGCGACTCACTACGCGGTGCCTTAGCCTCAAGGTGTATATGTCCAAGCCTTTAGTTAAGACACAAAAATCTAATGACAGGTTCCATTTAAGATAATAACTATTCCTGCTATATGCCAGCATTGTTTTTGCCATTCCTTCACCAGCTCAATCGCTTGTGTAAAATCTTGCTGCCAAGTTTATTAATGGAAACCCACATCCTTCTAGGCGGGTAGCAGTGAGCTGTTTTTTTGTTTACCTATGTGAGCTAATAAGTAAGCTGTAAGCTCTCCCAGCTGTAAAATAACATAGGATTAGATATAAACCATCTACTTGTTTGGATCCATACATTTTCTACAGATGATTTTTAATTCAATTCACTAGTATAGAGAAGAATGGTGTGATACAGTGCTGGCCAGAGGAAAAAATCATGCGACAAAACAAAAACTGCAGACCAGGATGAATTCAGTTCTCTGAAATGTATTATTATTCAGCCTATCTGAGTGTATTCTCTGGAATTGTAGAAGGTCATCTTGTTTGATCATACATATTTGTAGCGCATTTATACAACTATATTTTTGTCCAACGTAACATCCAAGGCTGTGGAGTCTGAGTCATGGAGTTGGAGTCAGGGTAAAAAAAAAAAAAAAAAAGTCAATTCAGGCTTCAAAATAAAATATCTAATTATTAAAATAATAGATTAATAATATTGTATAATACATTTGATGCCTATCTTGTTGAATATTTACTTTAATAAGAATTCAGAAAAGTTTAGAAAAGATACCATATAAATATCTGTTATGTTTTATCAATCTAAGACGTCTGTATAAAACTAGGGAACATTTCTTCCAGAGCTTTGTTCCTTTTCTGGGCCAGATGTTGAAGGTTCTTCAAAGAACCTTCAAACCTTTCCTGCTCTGATTTTGTGTGATGACATCTGAGGGTCATGACTCTTCTGTCTCAATGGGCATTGAAGTATCTTTTTTGTGGTCTGTTACTCTCTCTTAAGCCCCTTGCAGATGACCGTATGTCCGGTCAGTGTCCTATCTGGGTTTTTTTTTGATAGCACTCTGACCCATTCATTTCTATGGGCCCGTACACAAGACCGTGAATTACACGGTCCATGTGTGAGTTGACAGTCCGGGCCGCAAAATATGGAACAGGTCCGATTCCTGGCCTATTTTGTGGCCATGCTTCCGTGGCTTGAATGAATGGGGCCGTGGAAGCACGGCCGGCTTATTGTCATCTCAATGACTGGCTTTTTTCCTTTGCATGCTTCTGTCTGACAATGGCTGTAGCCATTTATTTAGATGCCAGAGCCAGAGTTGGAGTTGTGCTGTAGAAGAATAGAGAAGTCAGAGTTGTGGTTTGGTCTACTGACTCTACAGCCCTGGTAACATCAACACGTATGTAGCTGAGAAGGGAAGAAGATTCCATCAGAAGTATGTGGAGGAGAAAGTGGTATGTTATGTACAGTATATGTATACACTGGTATGTGAACTGTCCATTGCCTCATGTTGCCTTGTAGTAGAAGAGCAGTACTATATTTTCATACTGTGCTCAAAGCACTTTTAACCTGCTCAACCTATAATATAATCTGAGGCAGCGGTCCATAAACAGATAATTTGCTAAACGAAGATAACATTTCAGAAACACAGGCGTTGACAAGTACAGTACTTTAATATTACGCCTAAAAATGTGACACATCCCTTTATATCCAGCTAAGACTATCTCAATGCTAAGTCTGACGTTAGTAGTATAATGTTGTACCGTGTTAGCCATTGAGAGTAGTGGAAGAGTGAAGAAATCAGGCGATACCTTTTAGAGGCTAACTGAGTATATTTATAAGTAAGCTTTCAGGAGTACTAGCTCCCTTCATCAGACATGGTGTGATACAATAACTGAAAATTCACAGATTTTTTACTTACTGATAAGGAGCTCTCTTTAGTACATGAATAATTCTCCCCTGTTTTCCTAACATCACATCAGTAAATTCCTCATGTAGCTTCCACCAGATATGAATGAAAGAAATAATATGAATAAATAACAGGAACGAGACATATTGGGTTCATGGCCACTGAACTCTATAAATCTCTGCTCAGCTCTTCACATCCCACTGTCTTAAAGCCTGTACTCCCAGGTGGCATTCAGCCTTTATTGCACCTCTATAAATTGCAGGTTACTGTAATGCTCTATTTCCAGCCTGTACAAATGGAAGGTTTGTGAGCAACCACCGCCAGTGACTGGCAGAGCTCCAGCTCAGCACATTGTGAGGCGAATCCTTTCTTATCTATGTCTTGTGAAAATAGGAAATTATTTTTTCTTAATATAACTGTGCACAGTAGGTGTCCATATAATATATTGCTGAACTGTAGCCCAGCTAGGTTATTCTGTATTATGTGAAGCTTTAAAGTAATTGATAGTCACATATTTCTACTTTTTGCCAGATTTTTCCATAATCTGTATAAACATATGGAATAGAAGTAAGTATCCAGTTTGCATTTTCAACGTGAAAGTTCAATCTTATTTTTTTATTTTATTTTTCTTTACGCTAGGTTCACACTAATGTTGTGGTTTCCGTTGTTCAGGTCTCCAATGGAGACTCCGGCGCACATGTGAACCTAGCCTTAGTGATATATTTTTTCCACTGGACCTACATGGTCACGCATCATTCCTTGCCCCCCTGATTGCCACATATATGCCCATAAATGATAGTTTCATAAGGGTTGTTGTGGTGTTTAGCAATGGATGTTTCCCCTGGAAAAAAAAACCTGAGGATGCATTTAACCCCTTCCTGCTCTGGACCATGCTGTTCCAACACGCTGAGTGTATAGTTAAATCTCAGTACCGTAACAGTAAGGTGCATTGACATAGCAGATACAAGAGACAGAAAATATTCTGGCAGATTAACTCCTCAGATTCCGAGAGCAATAACAATTACAGTTTATGGGTAGTTAGAGGGGGAAGCCTCCCATGCAGTGAGATTCCGGGTACCAAGGGGTTTCCATGGCAGCCAGGAGGCCAATCAATTACTTCCTAGCTGCCATGTACAGATGTGAAATAGGCCTTGACCTAATACACATAGGCACTAATGTACCATATATTGCTATACAGAAGTATCAACCGTATAAAAATTTTAAAAAAATAAATACAGTTCAAGACCCCCGTTCCCATTTCAAAAATAAATAAATAAACATATTAAAAAATGCCTGGACAACCGGGGGAGGTGAAAAAAAAAAAGTGACCTCAACAGGTCTCAGGAAGAGACCGGTGATGTCACAGGTAGTGACATCGCAGACCCTTCACTGAGGCCGCTGATTGGCCTCAGTGGTCACATGTGACTGGGACTTCCACCACACGTCATCATGGAACCAAGAAGACCGGACCATGCAGGGAGGCAGCGGAGCACAGTGGAAAGGTGAGTATGATTTTTTTTTTTTTTTTTTCACTTCCCCCATTCGATATGAAACTTAAACGGGTTGTCCATTTTTTGCCTGGACAACCCATTTAAGTATTGCCATGTGCATACCAGTCTGAACTATCCAAACATAATGTTATTTTTCCTGTATGATGAATGCCATGTAAATAAATACTGCAATGGGAAAATGAATGTGTTTTGGTCATCTCGCCTCCCACAAAAAGTTGCACAGGCTAGAAAGTGGTACCAATAAAAAATACAAATTGCCCCACCAAATAGAGTCCGATGATAAAATCACATGAGAATACAATGTCCCCAGGCAAACAAGCTTTTTTCATAAAATGGCATTTTACTTAGGAAAAGTGATAAAACCTAAATATATCTCCCTAATCGTAATGACTCTCTGGAAAAAGTTGTCATATAATTTTTAAAGTCATAAAGAAACAGCACAAAAAAATGACGAAATTGTAGGTCTGTTTCAGATGGACTCCCCTTAAACGTTATGAAAGCTAATCAAAACAAATGTACCCCAAAATTATGCCTACTAAAAATACAACTTATCGACAGAAAAATAAAAAAGTTATGGAAGGGGGAGATGGAAAATATTTAAATAAAGTCACTGAGCCTTAATACCCAAACTATGTTGTATTCTTAAAGCGTAGAAAAAAAAAAATTAAAACAAAAATTTGGCCAAACTCTCCTCCCCTCCCCCTTTTTGAATAGTTATTGAGTTAATCTTCTTTATCTTAATTTACAAAATCACATTCCTATATTTTGACTTAATATTATTTAGCCAAAACGAAAACGTTCATATTAGATGTTCATTCACATCAAAACCGGTCTTGTAATCTATTATGTAAATGTAGGCGCACGCTCTATAGGGGCAGTTTAATGATGCGTGGAAAGAAACTCCATGTAAGTTTAGTGAAGACCTACAAACAGATGGTGGAATAATTGAAATTGAAACTATTGGTCTGGCACTGGAAGACATCATGCCTTCATGTGCTTCAATGTCTACTTAGGCAGTTTTGAGAATGTGTTTGAGTATTACCAGGAGCATAACTTGAGGGAGTGCAGAGGGTACAGTCGTACCCGGGCCCAGGAGTCTTAGGGGACCAAAAAGTATCTATTTCCAAAATGAGTAGACCAGTACTATAACCGATACAGTATAGCTGGGGGGCCTGACAGATGTTGCAGATGTTACATCTCTGAGTGTTACCTTAATTTAGAGACAGGAGGAAAGACGTTTGTATTATGTGGTATTAAAAAGCATCACTAGTGAATTTAGACTAGTGAGTTATCGAAATTCTAACATTTTTATTTTGTGAATCTGTCTTTTCAAAAGTAAGTATATTGCAGTAAAGTAGCTCCTACTTGCAACAGCCTGTATTCTGCCTGCAGAGAATCAGTAATGTGGATGTTGCTAGCTCAACAAAAAGCTAGAGGGAATTTCAATGTATAATGGCGATCCAGCTATATCACGTTTTGGCTATACATCGTTACTATACCTTAGACATATGCCATTGCAACTGCATACAGAGGCCTATGTCAGTCTTAAAAAAAAAGTATACTGTGTAGTTTATGTTTTTTGCAGTGGCCCACTGTATAGGAAAGGGCAATCTGTTGAAGGCCCTATAGCTATGTTCAATATGTGCTGCAGGTTTTCTGGGTGTATATCCCACATGTGTTCATGAAACACAATAGCCTTGAATGTAAGTTTTTACATGATAAAGCTAAGGGCCCACATAGTGAACCAAATGCTATCCATTCTTTCCTGCAGAGGTTTTGCTGGCTTTTCCTCTGTATCAAACTCATGACAGCCCCTATAGCCCTGTCCAGCTAATTTTCATGAGAATAAAATGATGATTTTCATGAAAATGGAGCTGCACTGCAGAATAAATACATTTTTGGAAAGTGTAGAAGCCTGCCCTACAGGGTTCGGACATTAGTTTGATATGGATTTTCCTGCTGACAGACTCCCTTTAGCATGCTGTGATTTTAAACGCACATATTTTGAAAACAACGCTTTTCCGTTTTTTTCCATAATGTATCAGCAAGATTAAATTAATTAATTATCATTCACTATGCTGGCACTATAAAATGCAGCATTTTTTCCCACTGCTTTTTCACAGATGCCAAAAACAATGCATTTCTGCTATATGGAGCCTAAGGATAAGGCCCCACATTGCGAAATCGCTTTTTTATCTGTAGATTTTGCTGTGTTTTTTTGAGCCAAACCTAGTAGCGGCTACAGAAGGAAATGGGAAATATATAGGAAGCACTTACACTTCTTCCTTTTGCTTAATCCACTCCTGACTTTGGCTCAAAATCTTCAACAACGTGGGGCCTTATATTCACACAACAGTAAATAACGGATGTCACATGGCAGCATTAAATGTAGTGTCTGTGAATGGGGGCTATTCACATGACTGTTATTATAATGACAAGGTCATGTCCTATTTTTGTCCCCTCTGTACACTCAAATATATAGAAGATCCATGAAAATATCTGTCCCTCGGGTGGAAGACAACCGTGGAAAAGGAACGTTTCATACGAAAATAGTAAAAGGGATGTAGTGCTAAACTAGCACTGCAGTCCCTTCATTCTCAGAATCGTTGATGGTTTCGACAATCAGATCCTCACAATCCTGAAGTGATGACATAGTGATATGCTATAACTTTGTGACACGGAAATAACACTTTGCATTAGTAAACTTCTGTTCTTGCAGTTGTCTAGTCTATTAAAAATAGTCTCATCAAAGGTGACATAACAATTGCTATCTAGGTCCTTGGTTGTAAATGACCGCTTCCATAATGTATTTAGATTTAACAAATGAATATTAATTAGAATATTTGTTAAACGGAGCCGACAGCGCGGTTTCTGTGGATAATTATTTTGTCTCCCTGAGGAATGTTAGCTTGCTGCAATTTAAACAAAGCTACATTTCTAGGACGGCTGCTTCTCATCAGTCTTCTATGCAATTCAGGGTCAAAAGATGAAAGGTCACCTGCTCCCATGAGCCACTCCAGTCCCCAATGCGTGCAGCCTGGCTCGTGAGTTGGCCTCTCAAGAGATTACTATCTTTATATTAAAAACAATAATCTCTCCAATGAAACGGTCCTCTGCACACAGCCAAAGAGCTGCAGAGTTTCCTCATATGTGCCTCTCCGGAAGAAATGTGTAAACAAGCATGGTTCATCCCAAGCACCACTAGACAGGAATTTTTATCTCCCCCCAGTAGCCCCTACACCTCCTTAGAGGATCAGCTCATACCAAAGGACAGATTTGTAATTGCTGCCAAATGTAAGAATTTTTCTTAGACCTTCAGGGATTCAGATTGCAACACAGACAGTTTAAGCTCCAGGGAGGTTATTATTATTTTAGGAAGAGTCTGTAATTTTTTTTTTGGCATAATATTGAGATGCAAACTATATATTACACATATATAGTCAAGGGTGTAAAACAGCCCAGACCCAGCAGAGCATTTTCTTAGTATTGTAAAGCATCATTGAGTTTGTTTACATGCTATACACGTACAGTTCACGAGAAGGAGCTGGACTCATTAAAGGAGTTTTCTATTTTTTACTTAATGATGTTTAATAGTCAGCAATCATAAAGATTAAAGCTTACTAATGTGCATTTTGTTCCAGATCTGCAGTGTTAACTCACTCTAGTGGCTTCAGGAAATGAAAATCATATCCTCAAGTGAAAAAAACTGCTCCTGTCCCCACCTATGTGTCTCCATGGCTACAGACAACATCAGATTCTTACACAGGCAGCTAAAGGGGGCGTTCAGCCCCAAATCGAATTTTCATACACACCCGAACACTGCACAGATCATGTTTCCTAGCAGCCTCTGGATGCCAGAAACTGCTAGTGGACAAGTGGTATGTGTAGCGCCTCTCCTATACAAGTAATAGGAGCAGTGCTGCAATTCACTGGAAGCAACACACTGCAGTGGAAGGGGCTGCTGCGTCGCTCCTATTACTTGAATAGGAACAGTGCAGAACGCGCTGCCTATTCACTAGCAGTTTCCAGCACCCAGAGGCTGCTAGAACAGATGATCTGTGCGTGGTTGTGGTGTCACTTTGGTATGAAAATTAGATTTCCAGTCAGACAACCCCTTTAAAGCAACCACCCATAACTTGCATTCACACTGCTAGATGATTTCAGCCTTGACCTGCAGCAGTGCTGAACCATTAAGGTTTCCCTTCAATGGAACTAAGGGTTCTAGGCCATCCTGTGAAACACATCCTGATAGCGTTGTCCCACCTCCGCCAAACTACAATTGGCACAATGAAGTCAGACAGGAAATGTTTTCCTGGTATTTGCCAAAAACAGACGCATCTGTTTGACTGCCAGATAGAAAACCATGATGTGTCACCGTCACGACACGTTTCCAAATCTCCAGAATTTATAACTTTTGGGTCTGTTCAAACAGTTTGGTCAAATAGTGGTTTATTGCCATGATTACTTTGAAATTTGAAATTTTGACAAAATTTCTCCAAACCTCTGCATTTGGTAAATATTATGCATTAATCACAGCAAAAAAACATAATTTCACTGCACTGGGTGAATAAACCATTTGAGGGTGTCCTAAAACCAAAAAAGTGGTGCTGCTAACTATAGATACAACAGAGGAATGGGTAGGCCATACATTTAATCTATGACTGGTTACAGACTACAAACAAACCCTTTGTGTAGCCTTATTCCAGTTGTGTTACTCCACTTCTTCTGCCTTCTCTTCTGCTGTCATTTTGGGGTCATAGAGGGGCAACCAAACTTGGAAGCCTCCTGTGTTAGCCACAACTAGTACACAGTTGCACCATTTAATACTTTTGCCCTGAAGATTTTAATGCTGGCAGCTGTATACCAATAATCCTCTCATTAGCAGGGAAACCACTTTAGTAAAGTGGCTTGTCCTGTCTTAGTAAGGGTGGTGCCACATGGGGTGCCAACCACAGCGCAGATACAATCCATACTGCAGCAACTGTGATTCCATAATTCCCAATACAGTAAGGCCGGTCCCGGGCAAAGCATGGGGGGAGGCCGCCATGACAGGGCCTGAAGGGGTTGGCGTAGGGTTACTAGGGGAGGGGTCAGAGTGCAGTGGCGGGAGTAGTTAGGGAGAGGGGTTATAGGGGACAAGCGAGGGCTTCCCGCGGTCAGTTACGTGGTGAAGAGGGATCAGAGCAGGTCGGGTCGCGCGACTTAACTGTGAGATGTCTGAGCTTGAAGTCCTCCTGGGGCAGCTCCGCGCTGCTGCCGGCTCCGTGGACGCAGAATGGCTGTGTCAGCAGGTGCAGGGGATCGTCGACGCGGTCCCATCGATCCGGCGCTGTCTTCTCCAGGTCAGCACATGGCGCGGGCGGCCTCCTCTTCACCCTCTCCTTCCAGGGCTCCAGTGGGCGTGGCCTCGGCCCGGCGGCAGCGTCGGGCTCGGCCGCCGGAGCGTTTAAGCCCTGACAATGCACCCAGGTCCCGGCGCCGGCTGCGGAGCCCTTCCAGGGACCCTCCAGGCCGGCGGGCGCGCCCTGCAGCTTCGGGCAGCGGCTCCCGGCCTGGGAGGCATCCAGCTCAGCGGCTGGGACCAGCGGTGGGGAGGGGGCGGGGCTTGCGGTCCGAGTGGCCACACCCCCTTATCACCTTGACTCCGCCCCCAGCTCAACCACGGCAACGGCGGCCCCTACTGGCGATGCTCTGGTCGGGGGGGCTGCTAGGCGAGTGAGCAGACGGCTGATGTCTCCCGAAGCTTCACGCCGGTCCGCTGGAGCGGCCGGGCGTACCTCGGTGTCGATGGAGCGGCGGGCGGCTTCCGGCGGACGGTCTCCCGACCGTTCCTCTTCTGGGCTTGTGGCGGCCTCCAGGCGGGGGTGCTCTTCGTGTGCTGGCGGTTCCAGGGCCGCGGTGGCCGGTGACGACGACCAAGACTCCGATGTTGATGACTTCCTGGATACGTCTCGTCGGGTGGATTCTGGACAAGCGGCTGGTGGGATCACAGCTTCTGCGCAGCCGGGTGAGTGTTTGTCTTTGTCTGGTTCTGTGCCGGCGTTGTTTAGATCACAGGCGTGCGGGGAGGGACCCGACGTGGGGGTTGGGGATAGCCAGGCGGCGACAGGGACGGCGACGGGTTTAGGTGAGGAGCTGCGGTCGCTGTTAGGCGGGCTGCGTGATGTATTGTCGCGGTCAGGAGGGGAAAGGGGGGCAGCGGGTTCCCCTGTGGCAGCGTGGGTCGGGGGGATCCGCACCCCCTCCAGTAATAGTTTTGCCGTCGGATAGTTTGGTTCGTAGAGAGGCGGGGGTAGAAGTGTCGGTCCAGACGGAAAAAGAGGGAGACGGTATTCGTTTAGATGACAGAGCCAGGGGGGAGGTATACTTGTGTTATGAGGGCCCCCTGGGAGCGCATTTAAAGAAGGAGGTGAAGGATAAGATTTGGCGTGATGAATACGTCGAAATCTTTTCCTTGCTGCCATTAGCTAAATTCAACCTGGACAAGGGGAAGCGGGATGAGAGCAAGAAGGAGGAGGAGGAAAAGAGGCGTTGGCGTTTAATCCCGCAGACGTTTACTAACTGGATGCAGGCGTTCGCTATTCTGGCCAGCGTTATTGGGGAGAAGACTCCTGAACACTGTTCGGGGCTCTTCTGTTATTTGGATGCTATCGGGGAGGCTTACCGGGTTTACGGGGGTTTGACGTGGCTGCGCTACGATGAGCAGTTCCGTCAGCGCAGGGCGATCCGACCGTCTATTCGGTAGGATCAAAAAGATATAGGATTGTGGCTGAGAGTTATGGCCCCTTCCCGATTTGGGCAGCCCTTTCAGGGAGTGGCCGGTTCATCCGGCCCTGCTAGTCAGTCCCCAACTGGGCAGGGGGCTGGGGGTAAGACAGGATTTTGCTGGCAATTTAACCAAGGCCAGTGCAAGTTCGGGACGACCTGTAAGTTTAAGCACTCATGTTCCGCTTGCGGGGGATCTTCCCACGGTTCCGTCAAATGTTTTAAAAGAGGGAAGGGACGGCAGCCGGGAGGGGCACCTGGCCATGGGGTTGACACCGGTGAAGCTGCTAGAGATGGAGCCTTATCTTAATCGCTATCAGGACCGTCTTAGGGCCCAGTTGTTGCGGGACGGTTTTGGGCAGGGTTTTCGGATCCCGTCAGCGCTTCAGGGGGCCTCCTTGTCCACGAGGAATTTGGTATCGGCTTACCGCCATCCGGGGGTGGTGATGGAAAAGTTGGCCAAGGAGGTTGCCTTGGGACGCATGGCGGGTCCTTTTAGTTCACCGCTGTTTGCGGATTTTGTAGTTTCTCCGTTAGGTGTAGTGCCCAAAAAAGAACCCGACAAGTTCAGGCTCATCCATCATTTGTCGTACCCAAAAGGGGGGTCGGTTAATGATGGGATTGATCCTGAGCTGAGCTGAACTCCGTCGTATATACCTCATTTGATGCGGCCGTTAATTGGGTGCAGAAATATGGGACAGGGGCGTTGATGGCAAAGACGGACATTGAGTCGGCTTTTCGCCTCCTCCCGGTTCACCCTGAGAGCCTTAGGCTCTTAGGGTGTTTCTGGAACGGGGCGTATTTCGTAGATCGTTGTCTCCCTATGGGTTGCGCGATTTCTTGTGCCTACTTTGAGGCTTTTAGTTCATTCCTGGAGTGGGTAGTGAAGGACCTGGCGGGTGTCGGGTCTGTTATCCACTACTTGGATGATTTTTTGTGCCTCGGTCCTGCCGACTCCCCCGTTTGCCATTCGCTGCTTCGGTCTCTTGAGTGGGTGGCGGCGTGTTTTGGGGTCCCCCTAGCGCCAGGTAAGACTGAAGGCCCATGTACGTGCTTGAGCTTTCTAGGTATCACTATTGATGCCGAGCGGATGGAGTGCCGTTTACCAGAAGACAAGCTGGTCGCGCTGCGGCAGGAGGTAGACCGGGCTGCAAGATTACGTAAGATCACGCTTAGGGACTTGCAGTCGCTCTTGGGAAAGCTCAATTTCGCGTGCAGGATCATGCCAATGGGGCGTGTTTTTTGCAGGCGCTTGGCGGGGGCTACGGCGGGGGTGTCGTCGCCCAGGCACTTTATACGGTTGACGAGGGATCACAGGGATGACTTAGAGGTGTGGGCCAATTTTTTGTGTAAGTACAACGGCCGCTCCTTGGTTATGTCGCCTGTGGCTGACGTTTATGATTGGGACTTATACACGGATGCGTCCGGGTCGGTTGGTTTTGGGGCTTTTTGTAGGGGACAATGGTGTGCGGACGGGTGGCCAGCGGGTTGGATAGAGCAGGGGTTGGTTCGGAACCTGTGTTTGTTGGAGTTATTCCCTATTGTGGTGGCGTTGGAGATTTGGGGGGATCGTTTCAGAAACAGGAAGGTACGTTTCCACTGTGACAACCAGTCCGTAGTTGGTGCCATTAATTCATTAACGGCCTCGTCCCCTCTGGTGGTTCGCTTGTTGCGGCACTTGGTGCTGCGTTGTTTATCTCTGAACGCTTGGGTGGTGGCTGTTCATGTCCCTGGTGTCACCAATGTAATTGCCGATTCTCTTTCTCGGTTTCAGTGGGAGCGGTTTCGGCAGGTGGCCCCCGAGGCGGACGTCACTGGAATCCCATGTCCAGATCACCTGTGGGGCGTGGTCTTGCTGCGGCGGGTGAGCTGATTCGGTCTTCGTTAGCAGATAGTACCAGGACAGCATACGAGGTAGCATGGAGGGAGTTTGAGGCTGTGGCAGGCGAGTTGGGGGGTGTTTCTTCGGATGGGGACAGACGTACGGCGGTGCTGGTGTTGATTGGTCGGGGGTCGCTGGCGGGTTGGTCTGTGTCTAGGATGAATCGCCTGGTGGCGGGTTTGGCCTTTGGTTTTCGTTTTAGGGGATGGGGGGATGTCACTAAGGAGTTTTTGGTGTTGCAGGCGCTACGGGGGTTCCGGAAGGGACGGTCCCGCCCGGATGGGCGCAGGCCGGTTTCTTTTCAGTTGCTTGAACGTCTGGGGGAGGCGTTACGAGGGGCATGTTCTTCACCGTTCGAGGTTGCTTTGTTTCAGTTAGCTTTTTCGTGGGCATTTTTTGGGGCCTTGAGAGTGGGGGAATTGGTGTCCCCGTGTAAGAGGAAGGCAGGAGGGGTCTTTTTTCAGGACGTGTCAGTGGAGGGGCCGGGGGTTGAGTTTGTCATACGGAGATCTAAGACAGACCAGTCAGGCAGGGGTCGTAGAGTCCGTCTGTTCCCGGTGACGACGTCCGAGATGTGTCCGGTGAGGTGTTTTGAGAATTTTAGCGGCCTTCGACAGGGACATTTTGGCCCCCTGTTGTGCCATATGGATGGGTCATTTTTATCACGTTATCAGTTTACGTGGATGTTTAGAAAATGTTTGGTGGCTGTGGGCCATGATCCGTCGGTGTTTGCGCCACATTCATTTAGAATTGGTGCTGCTACCGAGGCCTCGGTGTGGGGATTGGGCCCTGAGGTGGTTCGTCGGATCGGCAGATGGGAATCGCGTCGCTTTGTCTCATATGTGCGCCCCCATTTGTTGTAGTTTGGATGTATCTACGCTGAGACAAGGGGGGGGGGTGGATCAATTTAGGGGGCTTGGAAGTCTGTAAAGGTTGTTAATTTTTCTTCTTGGCTGATGTGCGGATTCGGTTGTTTTTTGTTTTCTTGTAGGTCCTCCAGCCCGTCTGGTATGGATTATGGGGCATTCTTATGTTCACTGGGGGGCGGAAAGAGCAAAAATGCGCCCCCACGGTCGGCAACTAGGATTCCCCAGGTCGGTGGCGGTGGTCCGGTGGCTAGGATTCTGGGGTATGTTGTGGGGTCGTATGTTGCGGGAGTTTTTCCGGTACGTCCGCCTAGATCACCCTCCAGATGTCCTAGTGTTGCATCTGGGTGGGAATGATTTGGGTGCCCGCCCCTTTCGGGAACTGGTGAGGGACGTCAAACATGATTTGTTGCGTTTATGGGTGGAGTGTCCGACAGTGGTGGTGGTGTGGTCGGATATTGTCCCTCGGCATTCGTGGAGGGGGGCCAGGTCGGTGACTAGCATTAATAGGGCAAGGGCCAAGGTTAATAGGACCATTGGAGCATTCGTGGTCAGGCATGGTGGCATTGTGGTTCGGCACCATTAATTGGAGGATTTGCAGGGTGGTTTTTGGTTAGCTGATGGGGTTCACCTTAATGCAGTGGGAATTGATCTGTGGGCCTTGGGCCTGCAAGGCGGGGTTGAACGTGCTCTCGCATTGGTGGGGGGCGTGCATCCTTGAGGGGGTCAAGGCGTGCGCGCTGTGGCGGGGTGGGGGGTCCTTGGAGTTGGTTGAAATTCGGTGGTGGGGGAAACATGGAGGGTAGTTTCCCCAATAATTAACTACAATTCTGGTTGGTCTGGCTGCTTTTGGGCTCCTGCTGGGTGGTGTCCCGGGGAGTGGTTTTGGTATATATGTGGTGATACTGCCATCTGTGTTTTATGGTGCCTCCGAGCCTGTGGTTTTTGCGGCTGGGGGTAACTTGGTGTGATGGACAGTTTGGCGGCCAGATCTAGGTAGCTCCAAGGACCTCCCCCTCAAGAAGGTTGTTTATCAGGAAAACGTGGGGTTAATTGTTATTTATTTTGTTAGTTATTGGTTATTTAAATTGGTTTATAATTTGATAAAATACGGTTTATATATTTATATTTGTATTGTTATTGTAATAAAATGGCTGCTGTGGCCAATTAATCCAAAATAACTTGTGTTGTCTTCATTCTTAGGTAAGATAAGAATGGGGGAGGGGGGGTGAAAAGGAGGCCGCAGCAATGGTAAGTGATATGTTGGTTGAGACAACATCCTCAGTGCCGATGTCATGTACTGTTTGCTTTGTGATTTGATATGACAATTTGGCATGGATATATCCATCAGGTTTTACATCTAGACTACATCTTGCCAGATGAGTATTCCTTGTCGTTATAATATAATATGGTATGCTGAAATTCTTCCTGGAGTTAAACACCCAGAATCTCCTTTTGCCTCCACTATGAATTTGCATTTTTTCTTCAATATATAGTTACAGGGTCAGATCAGGACAGAACACCAATGTTCTTCAACTTCTCCTTGTTGCAGATTTTATGTTCAACTGCAATTACTTCCCAGCGGACTGAAGTGTTCACAAAATATGAATCGGCTTCATTCGCCATCTCAATGATCGACAGTCTGTTGCTTGGCAACTTTGAAACTCAATATAGTGACTAAATTCCTAGCTCTGCCAAAGTTGAAGAACAAGTAAATCTAAAAAGCACAATTTTTATTTACAAAGGAGTTTAACTCTCTTAAAGAGTAACTCAGCTTGTCATGGTAAACATTTCTTGAATTTTCTGCTACAAAATATAATTGGCAATGGCTGCTGAACAAGAACGCACTGAAATTAGCTTAAGGTCAGTCTTTTAGGAAAAGGTCAACCCATGATAGCCATGAAGCCAAGTTAAAAGAACCCAGCTTCACTAAGACTTGAAGCCATAGACTGATAAATATAATAGAGGTAATGGGGAAGATTTATTAAGACTAGCACCATACGCCAGTCTTAATAAAGGTCCTGACTGGCACAGGGAACAAGAGATTTATGAAGAGGCTATGGACGTCCCTGTGCCAGAATGAAAATCTAAGCCAACTAGGAACTGGTGTAGACTTCCATTATAACTCACGCTAGAAAACTGGCATGAGTTATAATAAATCTATCGGCCAAGGTGTCCTCACCCCACCCCAGCGTGTTCTCTAAAGCACAGATTGGGACTTGCGCAAATTTGCGCTACAATATCATCCGTATACACTAAAAGACTGGCATAGAGAGATTGATCAATTTCCCCTAATGTGTATAAAATATGTAATATTTTGATGTAATATAGATAGAATAATATTTTACAGTTAGGTTTCCACCATTTCTGGATATGGCACAGACATATAGAATCTAGTGTTAGCTTTAACTGCTTTTTAACCCTTATAGCTGGAGCCTAGAAGAAGCCATCCATGAATATTCCAGTCCTTCATATTAGTATGATATTTGCTTTGCACAAACACTCAGATCTGGTGCTGGCACTCATGGTCTGTGTCTTGAATATATTCTAATGCTTCTGCAAGGTAAAACTGTAGCGTTCCTTTAATATTTGCCAGTTTTTCTATGACTGTAAGGGTAAGTTACCTAGCTTTGTAATTACTTATTTTAATTGTTACTTATTTTGTATAGAGACTGAGTGTGGCCAGATTAGATAAAAAGTCGTGGTCTACTGGGATATTTTTAAAGCCAACAAGTTGGTCAACAAACACGTCCCTATTGGCATATCTGTGCGCCTACTGGAGACAGTTTGTTTTGTCTACATTAGCTTACTATACAACTACACAATGCCTAATGTTACAGAATGCAAGTAATCAAAGCAAAGCTCTTTATGGGCACTAAGTAAGCAGAAAATGCTGGGAGATTTCAGCTCCACAGCCTATGAAATCGTGAATGCAGCTGTGGGCTATCACAAAGGATATACTTTAGAATCAATTTAAGATATAATTTATACATTTTCTTCTTGGTTTAGGTTTTTTTTTAGTTTTTTTAAATAATTCTAGATGCCTGTAACAAACTTTTAAACAGGTTGTCCAGTTCTTTGTTATTGTTGATCTATCCCCAGATTACAAAAAAGCAGTGGGGGTACAACACCTGGGACCCTGGCTGATCAACTATTTGAAGTGGCTGCGGGGCTTGTGTGAGCGTCACAACGCCTTCACTGTTTACATCACATGCTGTCTGATTTATAGAGGCTGTGCGATAGAATGGGTCAAGGCTGCAGTTACATTGCATGACTGCTATGAAATAAATGGCATGTGTTATAAACAGTGAAGGGGTCACAGCTCTTGGATAAGCACCGCAGCTCCTGCAGACAACTGATCAGCTGGGGTCCCGGGTGTCAGACCCCCACTGTTCTTTTATTGATGATCGATCCTGTCATCAATATAAAAGAACTTTACAATCCCTTTAAACTAAATCTTGCCGAGGAAGATATTTTTATTTGAGGATTTTGCATCGTTACATGACATTTACACATAAGAATGAACATGCTACTTATGTGAACCTCCTTAGTATGCTCTGATTTTTCCACTACATGTGGATGGGGTTTTGAAAACATGTACTGTACTGTTAACTGCAGTGGATTTGCGGTAAACTGTAACAGAATCTGTGACAATTCTGCAATGTATAAACAGGGTCTTGCTTGCCATTTCTTCTTTCCCACTCATTGCCTCACTTAAGGGTGTATGACAATGCACCACAATGTATAAAAAAGGCTTGCTTCCAACTAAACTGACGCTTCATCCACTCCCTGTACCACATAAATCCAGAAAAACAGCTGCTTTCCATAAAAATGAGTTTTAATTGGCAAATTCCCAATTGGAGTGAAACTTACTGCAACAAACAAATAAATATGGACAGCCCTTGCATAATTCAATGATTCCAGGCTGAAAACAGCATTTATGCATTTAATAGGTAAAAAAATAATGCCAGGGAATGTACAGCAGAAATTAATGGTCTAGAGAACAGTGATTTGTCAAAGTGAACGTGCATTGCAGCCGTGAGTAACCCTTTCCGAGTTGGATTGGAACAGAAAATAATATAAAGTACATGTATTTGATGCCCCAGTTTTTACTGCTCAAAATAATCTTTCTCCAACAGACGGAGATTAAGTTAGTTAAATTAGCATGGGCCTAAAAATAGCATCTGTGGTGACATGATTAGATATTTTACTGGATGACAAAATAGCATTCTGCCCTGTTTGTGAATAGCGAAGTAATGAGATTTTAGGGAAAATCCAAATGAAGATTGGAATTTGTGTAAGATTCCTTCTTCTAGTGATTGATGTAAGGATGACATTGGAACTGGATATCTCCAGGATGAAATGTCAATGTAAAAATAAGAAAAGCAGTTAGACCAAGATATGTACATCTATACATTGAGTTTGAACCGCCACTCTTGATAAATTCCCACCATTGTCTATTGGTTTCTGAGATAGCTTGCAATTCACCTTTGATCTTATTAGCGCCTCTGGTTGTTGCTCAGTGTTTCTCCCTGGCTTTAAAGAAATTAGATATTGTTGACCTATCCTTTCCAATCAGCAGATAGCAGGAACACAGTATACGGAGCAGAAGTGCACGGCTCCATTCACTGTGTAGTGGTCGTGCAGCTCAGCTCCTATTGATTTATCTGGTACATTACATTACATTACACTATAACTACATAAACTTGTCAACAAGCTTGAACTTAGTGACTGGAATGGCGGGGTATACAGGAAGAGAATTCCAAGTATGCCACAATTACTGAAGCGCCATCTATTGAAAGATGCAAAGAGTTTGAGTTTGTGGATGAAGTAAAAGGTCCACTTTAGGCTAAAGCCCCACGTGGCGTAAATGCCGTGATTCGCTCGCAGCGGCAGCGCGGAAAAAATCGCAGCATTTTACAGTCAGAGCAAAGTGGATGGGATTCTAGGGAATCCCATGCCCACTTTGCATAAAAAAATGCACTACGGACATGCGGCGATTTCCAAAACCGGCACGGTTTTGGAATTCGCAGCATGTCAATTATACCTACGGAAACGCCGGCGGTTTCCCCATGGGAATAATTGAAACAGAAAGTCCACAGAGGACAACTTTCTGTCTAAAGCGCTACGGGAAGAACCATGATGCGATCCTGCCGCGGTTTCTCCTGCAGCGCATTTTTTGCTGTGGGACGACACGTGGGGCCTTAGCCTTAGACTTTTTTCTTTCAAATTTCATTATATATGTAACTGTTAGATACTCATAGATTCTAAGCTCTTGTGGGCAGGGACCACACTCCTGCTGAATTAATGATTAAATCTACTTTCTAATGTATAATTTTTTTCCTTACATATACCCTCTGATTTGTTATATGCTCTGGAATATGTTGGCGCTACATAAATAAAAAAAATATTATTACTAAAGATACAATATCATTTACATACTAAACCTCATGGTTACTACTTGTAGGGGCATTTTTATTATGCCATGAATAACCCCTTTGGTGCTAAAGCATAGTTTGCTCTCCAGGTCTGACATTCATACTGCAGCTCTTAGTCCATGTTTGTTCCATAGTAAGCAGACATTTCTTAAACTTTATGCCTCAAATAATTAAGGCATGCAAACAATCGGCAACCATGTATAAGCCTGATGGTAGGACGTCAGGGTTATGATTCATCCAGTGTAACTGTGTATTGTTGTTTTTTGCTTAATGGTTATGGTTGGAGAGTAACTATACATACAAGCTGACATAAGTCATCATAACCAGGTTCATATTTAGGTATTTTACCAGACCAAATGCCAAATATAAAATGGTTAAAGACATTAGACTCCTTACAGATTATACTGGTTTCAAAGAGAGTTGCAAGATCTTATGTTTAAAGGTCTGTTTACATCTGCGTTGGAGGTTCTGTCTGGAGTCACTCACAAATTCTGTTATTTTTACATGAAAAATAGTGCTGTATGCAAAGCTATTTCTCAACAGAGTGGTGGACACCTTGATGGCGCCTGACAGACCCTATTATTAATGGGGTCACTCTAGTGCCACTGGTGCATGTTGTTTTATTGATCTGGCAAGCATTGTAGTTTTCACCATAAATGGAAGCCGCATTGCTGATGTGAGCAAAGCCTATAATAATGTTATCACTAGGGCATTGAATGCCATTTTCAGGACTATGATTCCTTAGATTATTCTATACATTCTGTATGTGGCATGGCGGTTAGCTAGTGCCTTTGTGTGCTATGTTTTTGCTCCTAGACTTTGGTTCGAGATTACACATACAAACAAGTTGACAGTATTCACCAGAGCTAGATTTATCATTTGGTTATTACACCAGTTTGACTTTGGTTTAGCAGTAAAAGAGTATAATGATTACTAAAGTTGACCATGGATACTAAAATTGTTGGTACTTTCTTCTCCCTAGAGACTAATGATGCTATAAGTGCTGCTTGTTAGTCAACAGCCATCCAAGATCTGTGATCAGCCTCAGAATGTATTGAAAGAGTTTCCCATCATTAGAAGTGATGGCGTATTGCTAGAATATGTGATCACTGATTGTTGGGAGCTACCTATTTTGGTAGCTCTCCTATCTGTGCTTTTGAGAGTCAGATGTAACTATTAAAAGTGTTATCCGGTTCTTTTTTTTTATTGATGACCTATCTCCAGGATCTGATATATGGGATCCCCACTGATCAGCTGCTTAAAGAGGCTATGGAAATCCTGAGAGCACTGTGACCCCTTCACTATTTACACTGCACAACATTTTTTTTCATGGTAGCTGTGTGATGTAACTACAGAATCATCCTATAGAAAATAATGAGACACAGCCACTATGAAACAAACAACATGCAATATAAAAAGCTAAGGAGCTTGCACAAGTGCCACAGCCCCTTCAAACAGATGATAATCAGGGGTTTGGGTGTTGGAACCCACTAATCTTTTATTGATGGCTTATCTTAAGGACAGGTTGCCAATAACTAAGAAATGGACAACCCATTTAAAGGGGTTGTTCAGTTTCAGCACAAAATGTTATTGCTTGTATAATGAAGTTAAACAATTTTCCAATATACTTTCTGTATCAATTCCTCATGATTCTATCATGATTCTAGATCTGTTTGCTGTCCTTCATATAGCTTACTTCTAGTGTATAAAAATCAGTCCATGATCATGTGATATACAGTCCATGGTCATGTGATTGACACACAGGTGCACAGCTTGTTACAGTCACAGCACAGTAATTAGACATCTGCCTGGTAACAAGCTGTGCACCTGTGTGTCCATCACATGGCCATGATCTGTTTTTAATCCACTGAAAGTAAGCAGAGATCTAGAAAACTGTGAGGAATTGATACAGAAAGTATATTGGAAAATAGTAGAACTTTTCATTATACAAGCAATAACATTTTGTGCTGAAACTGGACAACCCAGCCATAGGCTATGTTCACATTTGCGTTGGAGTTTCCATTTGGATACTCAGTTGTACTGTTCGCCTAAAGTTGCCAGATGAAAAAGTCCTGCCCGCACAACTTTTTTGTCTAGCACTTTTAATTAAAAAATACAGAAATCCAGTGGACCCTGTTATAGTCAGTGGGGTCTGTCAGTTTTCATATGGGTCCGCTATTTTATCAGTCTGTTTATCCATTGCCCTGGTCTTCCGACGGACAAGAACAACGGACACCACAATGCAGGTGTGAACCTAGCATTAGTGGTGATAGTCTTTTGTCGCAATCGATTACCAATGGATAAGATGATGAATGCAGGAACTTCCTATGGTCTGGGACATGTCAGAAACTAACCTAGCCATGATTTCCTTTATTGTGGCCAGGTCAGGGTGGGTTCACACTTGCGCTTGAGTCCATCCGCTGCCAATCCAACTGAAAATCTCGGGAAACTGGATAGGCACCGGATAGCGACAGGTTAGCGACACATTGCTTAAAAATCCATTCATGCGCCGCGAATACAGTTTTTTTTTTGCTGGAAACGGAGTCCTGCATGTCCGACTTTGTTTCCCACGAAGGCGCAGAAGGTGTAAGCGCACACCCGCGCATTGCTTTAAAAACCCATTCAAAATGAATGAGTTTTTAAGCAATGTGTTGCTAACCTGTCGCTATCCGGTGCCTATCCAGTTTTCCGAGATTTTCAGTTGGATTGGCAGCGGATGGACTCAAGCGCAAGTGTGAACCCACCCTTAGCAGGCAGGTGCACAGCATGCATGACAAGAGAACCCAGCCATAATAGGGAAATCATGGCTGGGTGTCTGACAAGTCCCGGACCATAGAAAGTTCATGCATTCATGGTTGTATCTATTGGCAACTTATAAAGACAAAAGAGTAACACCACTAAGATGGTTAAAGAAAATCTTTAATACTCTACAGTATTTTTAATTGTTTATACTTGCAAAAAATGCCTTTAGTGAAAAGCCTATTCACTGAAACAGAAACAGCTGTATAAGAGACCTAAAAGTGGGTGAGGAACAGTCAAACTCTGCTCCAAAGATGAAGTTGTAGAATAATGTTTCATCTCACAGGTTAAACAATATGGCAAGATGGAGCACACATGGGTATACTGTATCATCAAGTTCTCTCCCAGGCAAAGATTTTAAAGCAGACTGGGACCTCAAGATGTGCTGTTCAAGCTCTTTTGAAGAAGCACCAAGAAATGGGCAACATTGAGGACCGTAGACAAAAGGATACTTAGTGCAGCAGATGAAAGACACATCATGCTTACTTCCCTTTGGAAAATGTCCAGCAGTGCCATAAGTTTACAACTGTCTGAAACCAGTGGGACCCAGGTACACCCCTCTACTATTCGGAGATGTTTGGCCAGAAGTGCTCTAACCTAAGCCATACCTGCGATATGCAAACAAGTCACAACTCACCTATGCATGAAAACATAGGAACTGGGGTGCAGCAACAGATGCTCTGGACTGATGAGTCTAAATGAGAAATATTTGGCTGTAACAGAAGACAGTTTGTCTGCCAAAGGACCGAAGAACGGTACAACAATGAGTGTCTGAAGGCGACAGTGATGCATGGTGGAGGTTCCTTCCAAGTTTGGGGCTGCATTTCAGCAAATAAAACTAGGGATTTGGTCAGAATGGTGTTCTTAATACTGAGAAATACAGGCAGATTCATATCCATCATGTAATACCATCAGGGAGGCGTCTGATTGACTCCAGATTTATTCTGCAGCAGGACAACAACCCCAAACATAGAGCCAATGTCATTTCAAACTATCTTCAGCATAAAGAGAATTGAGTCCCTGAAGTGATGATATGGCCCCGGCCCCACAGATCCCCGATCTCAACATCATCAAGTCTGTCTGGGATTATATGAACAGACTGGAGGATATTTGTTAGACGATCTAACAATGAAGATCTGTTAGAAGATCTGTGGTTAGTTTTCCAAGATATTTGAATAGCAAGGGGTGGTCACTCCAAATATTTATGTGATTTCTAAAACTTCTTTTTTCTATACTTTGTGGATGCCCCTTGTTATTGTAATAGTTCTGGATATAAACAGACCATGGGAGAGATATCTGTATTGACCATTGATGTATTTATATATTGTTATTTGGTCACTCCTCACACTAGTCCACCTATTCAATTTATGTCTTAGGTTGTCCACCTCTGAATCCACTCAAACTCTGCTTTGTTTTTTTTTTTGTGCACTGGTGCCCCAAACTAGTAATTTGTAAAGTGGTAGAAATAAGCTCACGTTATGTTCATGCATACCCCTTTTAATGCACCCCATTATGTTATTAGCCTTGCCAGCAGATGCATGACACTGGTTGCTACATTTAAAGGTGTTTTCTCACTTATCCCTTATCAATAGTATAGGGGAAAATGTCCAATCTTTGGGGATCCGGACTCCCAGCGATTAAAATGGTGTTCTGTAAGTGCAAGTCTCATATCAATAGAGTGGTGGTTTACATGCCTGGCTATCACTACATTTATTTCTTTCATACTTCCACAACAGCTATTGCCAGCAGACCCAGCAGATAGACCATCACTCTGTGCACATGGGGTACTCAGTGACACTTGTGAAACCTTGTTCTCCTGATTGCTGAGAATTTCAACAGTCAGATCCATAACAATTGGATATTTATCCCCTCTCCTTCAGACATGCACAGTATTTTGCCTCCAGCGTGAATAACTTAAAGGGAATCTGTCAGGGCAATTTGGGACCCTAAACCACCCACGTCCATATGGACCTGGGGTTTAGTGTCCCGAATCTCCGTGTTATAACACAATACATGGCTGCATTAAAAATAAAGCTTTATACTCACCCTGCCGCTGTACTCCCCGTGCCTGCGCAGTTCTTCAATGAAGCCAGAGGAGTACACCTCGGCTTCAGTACGCATGCCACATACCTCTGCCAATTGCGCAGTGAAGCCGCAGTGTCCATCTTCGACTTCACTGAAGAACAGTGCAGGCACCAGGAGCATGGGGGAGGCGTGCCATTAAAGAAGATCATGAATAAGCCGGACTTTTCTTGGCCGAACAGCATTCATCGGACCCTTCTCTAGGTAAGTATAAAGGTTTTTTATTTTTAATGTGCCTGCGGATTGTATTACAACAGGGGACCTGGGCACGAAACCCCAGGTCTATAAGGACCTGTGGATGGTTTAGTGTCCCAGATTGACCTGACAGATTCCCTTTAAATGCAGCAGCTGTGGACTCACTGTATCAATGAACGGATTTGACTTGGGGCTACTTCTGAGGGCATTATCTAAGTGGTTCCCTAATATTCACACATTAACCGTCATCGGGGGATCTGGACTTCAATGCAGGGGAACCACCAGGTTCTTACATTGGAGTATTCTCTGTTCAGTGACAGCTGATCCAAATGGTTTGAGAGACCCTGGTGCGCAGCACCAAAGGAAAAGGCAAAGACATGATCATGTAACAGGCCAAAATCTTGAGTCTCTGAACAGCCAGAGTCAAAAACTGTAAACATAAACATAGGTCAGGTGAGGTAGAACAGTTTTGGAGTCAGGTAATACAAGCAGAGGTCAAACATGGGTAATACGAACAAACGCCTTTTTAGGACATTGGGTACCTTAGTGCTCAGGCACTTTATCATGGGGAAGGGTGCCTTATATTATCTGGGGTGTGTGATGATGGTCCATGCAATGTCCAGGGCATGTAGTGGCCCTTTAAGCCAGAAAGATCTACTGCTAGGACCAGTTGGCCATTACAATTACCTTACATTGTATTAAACCTTATTTGTGCCTCCACTTATCTGGACGCATTTGTAGCAGTTTACTTTCCTCAGTTGTGTTAAACACTTTACACAGTTTAGCAACTTCTGCTTAAAATGTATATTTAACTGTGCAATGTCTCTACAATGTCATTCATCGCATTATAGTAAAGAGAATAAGGCACAGTACAGTCCCTGTGGTATCCCGCGGTTAATGGTGACGCAATCTTAGAGTGTGCTGTTAAAAACTAATTGATGATAGTTAGCAATCACATTATCATATAGTTGGCAATAGTTGGAAATCCTTTTGATGTAGTAGGAGATATAAATTATGTAATATCACATCTCCAGACATCGCTCATAAAAATGGCCAGTCCATGCAGAAATGACAGGAGATGAAATATGAATTCTTGTTTTATCATCACAGAACCCTGTATTGTTTCCTGTGCCTTTTATGTTTTCAGTATGCATCTTCAACTTGTGTCAAGGCCCTGACCTCATAGTCAGGCATAGTGCACAGGATACGTTTTATGTGTGTGATAACATATTTCCTTCTGAGAATTATAAAGGTAATTGAAACTGAATTTTGTAGGGACCACTAATGATATCATTTGGTGTTCACAATTATGTAGAAACATATAATATACAGCCAATGGTAGTTAAACTGAAGGAGAGCAAAAGACATTCTAAGTAAAGGTTAGAGATGGAACTACAGCTACTGTAAATGGAAAAACAGCAACAAAACTATACACCAAAGGATTCAACAGTGAAGAAATCACTCAATGTAGCAAGGATGAAAGACCTGGAAAAGAGCTTTAGAAGTAATGCTGTGCCTAGGAAATCAAAGGTCAGCCTACCATGATGCAATTATTTCTGTGATTCTCTATGGTAGTAATAGCTGGGAAACAAAAAGACTGGACAGGTCATAGCATGGATGTGTTTTAAGAGGGTTTTCCTACAAACAGACATATTTCAATTTGTAGACAATTACATGTTGAACATTTTTGCAAATATAAGTAATTAAAAATTTTGCAAGTTTAAGATGATTTTTGTGGCCATCTGATGACAGTCCATTGTCTTTATAGGATGCCAATGGATACGATCATGAATAGGAACTTTCTATGGTCTGGCACTTGTCATGATTTCCTTATTGTAGCCGGGGTTTCTTTTCATGCATATAGTACCCGTTCTGTTAATTTGTCCACACTAAGGAAATCATGACTGGCTTTGTGACAAGTCCCAGAAAGTTCCTGCATTCATGGTTGTATCCATGGGTAGCCAATCAAGACAAAAGGATCGTCACTACTAAGATGGTTAGAAAAAAATCATTAAAACTCTGCAAAATATTTAATTATTTTTATTTGCAAAAATGTTTGAACTTCTGTCTACAAATTGAAATATGTTTGTGATCGTGGGAAAATCCCTTTGACTGTAAAATTAGAAAAGAATCTTTGGCTACTGTATAGTAGAATTCTGGTTTACAGTCATGTGGCATATGATGAAACATCCTATGGGACCTTTGTTATAATACACTCTACACTGACTGTATTTTCCATATATAAATGTAAACCCTAAAATAACAGAGATGTTTTTTATTAATGTACTGCAGCCTCCTGTAAATAATAAGTAAAAAATATTTGGTTGATACAATATACTATATATCAATACTATCACATTATATTCCCATCGCCGCATTGTAAAATATTGCATTGAAACGGAAATCTTCTCCCTGATTTGATCAGCTATTATGCCAACTGTTTTCTGACCCAGGTCATTCCCATCCGATAAAACATAATTGTCACTATTTGGTCATTCTTTTCCATCACTGTAGCATGGCTGCAAATTGCTTTTGCTGAAAGGCTTGAATGGTTTTTTTTAAGTGCTTTCCTCAAAGGATATGAGATGAAACCAGTTTCTCTAAAGTGTAGTTGTGTCATTACACACAGAACTGTTACACACAAACACACACAACTACCTGCTTGGCCTTTGACTCACTTTAGGGCAATTGAGGTTGACATTGTTGCAGCTGAGACCAGTAAAAGTCTTTTATATCAGAAGGAAATGTCGAGTTTGAAAAAGGGAGACAATAATAGTAATGACAGCACAACCTATCATTTCTTGTTATCAATCTTTTATTATTTTATTTCTGTGCTGTGTTTATCTGTCACCTGCCTTAGGAACCATTCTGCTGTATTATTTCCTTGCTCCATTCTTCATATGCAGCTGGATTTCTATAACAAACAGAACAGAATGGCCATGATATTATTGACTGTATTTCAATGTTGGTATTTATTGCAGACGGAGAAAACATTTAGGCTATGGCCCCACGTTGCGGAAATGCAGCTTTTTTTGTTGCAGATTTTTCTGCAATGTATGGATGGGATTAGCTAAAAGCAACATGGGGCCCTGGCCTCAAGGGGTTTTCTGGGGAGTCTTTGCTACATACTTACTGCCAAGGTTGAACCTAAGGCTTCTCCAGGATGGTTTTGAGACCAGGTCATGTGATCGGAAAACCCAGATCGCTCCTCCTCCTCTCCGTGTTCAGTGGTATTACATGTAGATGGGAACTGTCCTTCATGCCGGCCCTTATACATGTAATACCACTGAACATGGATAGGAAGGAGGAGGATGCTGGTTCTGATCAGGTGACCTGGTGTCGGAACCAGCCTGTAAGCCTAAGGTTCAACATATAAGAACCCAGGCAGTAAGTATGTAATAAAGACTCCTCAGAAAATACCTTGAGGCTAAAGTGAGCATTGTTGAAATTGCAGCATTTCCGCTGCAAATATTTTTCTGTAATCTGTGGATGGGATTAGCCAGAATCCCATCTACTTTGTAGCTATTATAAAACGTTGCGGCCAAATCGCGGAGTCTACGCTATGTGGGGCCCCATGTAGTGAAATGCAGCAAAAAAATCGCTGTGGAAAAAAACAGAAATAAATCACGTTTTTTTCCACAGCATTTTTCATTGCATTTTCTCAGAGTTTTCCTCTGCGGACTTTCTGCCCCTATTATACCTATATGGAAGACGCCAGCCTCAGCTTTAGCCTGAGGCACCATGTTATGGAAGTTGCAGATTTTGCTGCGGTTTTTTGAGCCACAGCCAGGAGTGAATTAAGCAGAAGGTAGAAGTATAAATACTTACTAAATATTTCCAATTCATTTTGTAGCCATTCTTGGCTTTGGCTCAAAAAATTGCAGTTTTTTGAGGCAAACCCAGGAGTGACTACTAAAAGAAACCGGTATGGGGACGTGAAAATCAGCTGTGTGATGGTCATTTTTTTAATGACCATCACACTAGTGTATTACATTCACTGTATGTGAATGGGGACTATTCACATGAGTGATTTTTTGATGGTCTGTTTTCACGTACCATCAAAAATAGAACATGTCCTATTTTTATCCGTTTACACCGATCCCTCAATACACTCTCAAATGTATGAGAGATCTGTGAAAACGGATGCTCCACAGGTGCAAATCGGCCATGAAAAAACAATATTTTACAAAATTACTATAATATGCATATTCAGTTTGCTTATTACAATTTTGATTAAAAGCACAACCCTTTTAAGCATCATGGTGTCTCGTCATTCAGGGATAAGCTTCATGTAGGAGATGTGCGAATCTATACAGGTATAATCAGAGATTGGGCTCTGCAGCAATATTAGTGGCAGACATTCATCTGAATGCAGAAATCACTGCACATACGACCATAACAACCCCATTTAGATATAGAAGACAATCTTTCAGCTGCACAAATTTTTGGAACAAATTTGCAGTGTGATACATCTTTACTGTGGGATTTTTTTTTGTTAAAGTGATAAGGCTGCCAATATCTGACAACTTTGTTGTGACTTGCCTGCAAACCAATGTCGCATCAGCCCAGATAGGATCTCCACAGTTTGGTTACATATAAGTAGATCAACATTTGTAATGCATAGAGCATTTCCTAGACTGAATCTGGTTCTGAACTCCCTGCATCGTAGTTATGTATGATGGTAGGAGTCCCTTCCTCCCCCCCGGCTTTACTGTCCAATAGTGTGGTATAGTAGAACCACAGAGAGTCAGGGACTACAAGCATCATAGATCATTAAGATTTACAGTCTGTGGATCAGATTAAGTGCAGAAAATGTGGGCAATATAGGGCTGGATTTTTCGGACTGTATACGCCTCTGTGCAAGCAACCTATGGCTATTGCACACACAGCAAAATTATTCTGTGCATAAGAACTAAACATCCACAACAAAATTTATCTGTAAAATATCCACGTGTTACATGAATGCAGATTCTTTGTTTTGACGTGAAACTGAGTTGTGGATTTCACTTAATGCTTTGCTATGAACAAAATCCATGGTGAACATGTACTGAGTTTATGCAGATCCTGTATATTCTTTAATGCCAATAAAATACATATTACTGTATTCCAGTCAATTACACAGTTGTGAGGTTTACATGAGCACTTTATCCAATGATCACATACTGTAAATCTCCTTCCTTCCCATAATGCTTCAGTTCAAGCCTTCAGTTAAAATCATATCTGTTTATTTTTTCTGATCCTCATCCCATTGATATTCCTCCACCTTGTTAAATTTCCAGAGCCTTGGAATAAAGCAGCAGTCCCTGGTGGCCCTTAACAAGGCCACCTGTCATGTGAAGAAATCTATAAGACCTGCATTCCTAGAGCTCCTGGAAGAACAATGGACAACTACCCCAGTGCCTCATTCTCCCTTGATTTTTCATTGCTTGTCTTGTTTATCCATATGTTTCACCTCCTTATACTCTTTTGTCTCCTTTCCCCCCCCTTGCAAAATGAAATGTTATATAAGAATGAAAACTAGCAGAAATAAATGTCGAGGATGGCTGAGATTTGCAGCCTGGAGTCGGCCTTCTGGTTCCTAACTGCATAATCCATCACATACAAAGTCATTTTAATGTCACAACATTTTAATGTCACTGCTTTGCTAATGTCAGTGCCTCTGATTCACTTTTTAGTGCACGGATTCTCAGCGTTCATCTCCCAAAGGACATTTTAGGGACTTTAAAAAGATATTTGATGCAAAAAGTATGAGATTTCTCTCTAGAATATCAAAAATTCCTTGGGGATAGAAGACTGTTTCCGAGCGTTCTACTGAACAAACATTTTATAATTTATCAAAGTTTCTGTCCTTTGGAGCCCAAAAATACATGTAGGCCCCATTGTATACAATGTGTGTTCGGCAAGATTTTTAATGGTGTTTGTTTTTGTAATGCACCACAAGGTGGATGTCTTTTTCTAGTACGTTCTATGCTTGTCCTATCCCTGGTAGTTATTAGTTTTTTTCTCCTGACTTCAGTGAGCAAAAGCATGGTTGGGCAAATTTATTAAGACTGGCGTATCATATGCTAGTCTTAATAAACGGCCTAAATGGTGCAGAGACTGAGAGATTTATAAGGATGCTGTGGCCACTGTATAAATCTGTTGGAGGCCCCAGAACAAGAATGGAAATCTATGCCAGTTTCTACCTGGTGTAGATTTCCATTCTAACTCACACCAGGAAACTAGATAGCCAGGCTGAAGCGTCGACGTCCTGCAACAACCAAATTTTCAGAGGTGCAGAGCTGGGCTTGAGGCACACGTTTGGCGCAAGAAAGCTCATTGTGCCAAGCGTGCACCTCAATAACATCTCTCTATGCCAGTTTTTTGGTGTAGAGTGATTGAGGAATTTACTCCACTAACGCCTCATGTAGCGTTCTGCAGCAAAAAAAGCACTGCGGTAAAAACTGCGGCGGCAAGATATTGGGGTTTTTCCTGCAGTGCTTTTCAAATTATACTTATAGGGAAACTGCTGCCGTTTTCGTAGGTATAATTGACATGTTGTGATTTCCAAAACCGTGACGGTTTTGGAAATCGCAGTGTGTCCGCTGTGTGTATTTTTCTGCAAAGTGGGGATGGGATTTGCTAGAATCCCATATCCACTTTGCTGTGACTGTAAAACACCAGGTTTTTTTTTTTCACAGCGTTTACGCCGCGGGCAAACCGCGTAGTTTACACCAGGTGGGGCCCCGGCTTTACAGTACCAGCAAAGTGAATGATATTTTGTTTTATTTGTTGTGTAATGTCATCCAAAAAAAATCCAGCAGAAAGCTGTGTTTTCTAAAACTAGCATGTAACACAACATGTTAATTTTACCTCCTGAAAGGCAGCTTTTTACCATAGGCTTATACAGGGTAGGGAAGGTAAAAGTGAAAAGGCAGCGGAAAACAAAGAGTATCTGTTACGTGTGACCTTAGTCTAAGGCTGGTTTCATAAAGCATTTACCCATGTTATCACAGGTGTTTTATGCTGCATTTTGCTTTTCAACTTTAATTAAAACCATTCGGTTAGATATTTGTCATCTCTGCTTGACTTATTCTTGGATCACTTCTCTGCGGCAATCCTTTGAATATTCATTTATTATCTTCCTCTCCTCCATCTTTTGCAGTCGTCCAAGACAAGCAGGCCTAATGCAACTACACAATATAGCCACATTATTTATTTATTTCTCTCTCTTATATAGCGCCAACATATTCCTCAGTTGCGGTGACCAGATGGAAGGTAACGCTGCAGTTGGGATTGCGGGGTGCAAACAGTGCAGACTTGTCACGGTCTCTGGGCACGAGGGCGCAGCGCTGGTGCTGTCCCACGTTACCACCACTGGTACCGGTGATGAGGGGGCTGCACAAATGTTGGTGGTGATTGTTCCCCCGGGGCGCTTCCCCTATACTGTGCCGACTGGTGGTGTTTGGGGCGCCCTGATGTTGCCGGTGCAGAGTCAGACACAGAAACGGTTGTAAAGTTGAACTTTTACTTCCATGGGTGTGGAGGCACAAATGCTTAAACAGTTTCTTCAATACAAAACAACGGGGTACGCCTGGTGACACAGCAAAGTCCTGGGGTGCAGGGTAGACTTGATGAAAGGTGTTCCTAGCCCCTTATACTTCAGTGTTACAGCCCTAAGGTGCGTCTGGGCTCCTATTTGGCTCATAGGAGGATGCCCACCATGATACTAGTACATAATATTCCCCACTCACGTTATGTGGTCCTGATAGCTCAGAGTTTCGGGGTGCAATAGTCAGGATGGCAGGATATTCCACAGGTCTGGCCTTGGCCCCTGGATCCTGTGATACTTGCTATGGAGCACGTGTTCCAGAATGTTCTCTCCACAGTCTCATGCTGACAAGATAATGATGCCTGACTTCCTTCAGGGCGATGGCTAGGCAGACAGGGGACAGGATCTTCTGAATAGCTGGAGTATGTCAGCTCTCCAACCTTCCTGGGCCTGTCTAGGACTTGAGATTCCTGCACTAAACTCACTGCTCTCACAGGACATCACACTTATCTCCTCACCTCCTCCTCCTAACACTCCACACTTCTAACTCCTCACACGCAGGACCTTCTTGCAGGGGTGTTACCATGGGGACCCAGTGATCAGCTGACTCCTCCCCTTTTCCCAGGCGATGTCCTCCCATTGGACATTTGGTTACTATTCAATCCTATGGGAGGTGTAATGCATGTGTGAGGCTCACTAGGTGGCGCTGTGTTGTGTGAGACTCAGGACCCCCTGCTATGTCACACAGGCTATGAAGCAACAGGAAATAATACAATGCACAGAGATCACCCTCAGCCCAGCCATAGCCAGCTCTGGGATGCCACACAGTGCTTTACAGATATTGTCATCACTCACTGTCCGCAGTAAGCCTCAAAATCTAACTTCCCTATCAGTATGTATTCAGAGTGTGGGAGGAAACCCAGGCAAAACTACAAACTCCATGCAAATGTCATCCTTAGGCAGGGTTCACACTACCGTTGGATTCCGTTATGAAGGTGTCCGTTAACAAAAAAAAACGGACACCTATCATAAGAGACATTAACTGACACTAACTGATGTTAATGTGTCCGTTTTTTTTAACTGATCCAATTAATGGATTAGTTAAAAAAATGGACATATTAGTATCAGTTAGTGTCCGTTTTTTAACACTTTCCGTTTTTTTTTTGTTTGTTTGTTTCTCCTTTCTGAGCATGCACAGAAAAAAAACGGACACAAAATAACGGACAGTAACTGATGGCTATCAGTTACTGTCCATTATAAGTCCGTTACCCATAGACTTCAATGTTAAAAAAATAACGGACACTTGCTGTCCGTCAAGAATCCGTTTTTCCAAACGGACAAAAAAGTCCTGCATGTAGGATTTTTTTTCCACGGAAAAAAATGGACTTCTGACGGATTGGGTGTAAACGAACACAAACGGACACAATATAAAAAGCCATTGAAATGAATGGAAATTTTAACGGATTTCTGACGGTTCAGCTAGTGTCTGATGCTAAAATCTTATAAAGGACAATAGCAACGGACACTACTGACGGTCACCAACGGTAGAGTGAACGCCCCCTAAGTTGGATTTAAACCCAGGATCCCAGTGCTGCAACAGCACTAACCCCTGAGCCACTGTGCTGCCGATGCTTCCATAAATTTAAAGGGGTTATCAAATACCCCATATGTTTTGAATACTCTGGATGGGTTATCAGTATTTGATTGGTGGACCCCGCATTGATCAGTTGATATGGCATCCGGAAGCTATATACAGTGTATATGCCCGGAAGCAGCTCTGCTCCTATTCAAGCTGCAGTTACCCAATGCCAGTGTATGCTCTGTAGCCTCATCAGGAAACTGCAGGTCCGCTACCATTCACTTGAATAAGAGAAGATCTACTTTCAGCCAAATGCACAGTATATAACTATCAGTAGCCGGAATAGAAATTGATGTCCTATCCTGTGAATCAGTATGCAAAACACATGGACAGCCTTGGACAACCCCTTTAATAACTCTTAAGAAAAGAGTTTAGCTCTAAAGATTACTATTGGATATTGTAAGTAAATTACAAATTGAATAAAATATATCTACCAGATGAGAGGGATTGTGTACCAAAACATAAGGCAATGCTGAGTTGTATTAAATTAGATATAGTAATAATATTGTACTCTGCCTGGGGCCTTTTAACTCTTTTGGATTACATGTTACCAATTTAGCCCTTTTTCTTCTTTTAATGTAGAACTAGTGTACAAACTGTAGACGGTTTGTGTGGTGCAGAGAAAGCGCCACTGTTACGTCCTGAATTTTAGGTCAGCATATGAACAGTGTAATAATAGCTGGGTGTAAAACAAAACTTAAACTGGACATTTTTGCATTAAATTGGGAACTCATTTAGGTCAGTAATTCACATAAAACACAATTCTAACCAAAATGAACTGCCGCACTGTTATATGGGTTGTATGTGGTAGAAATCAAGGGTTCTCTGTTTGCATAAATTCCCATTGGATCCTGAATACAAAGCTACCTCTTTCGATTCTGCACCTACATTGACTTGTGGAGCTGAGTGTTTATGGTTCACAAAGTATAATGAGACATCACAGGCCTCTAGTCATGTGAGATATTGTTTTTCCATCATTGCGCTGTTTACATGTGTGATGTTAATGAAGCACTATTTCTTGATGTCCTTCATTTTGTGAAAATACACAGACCTCTGTCATTTTCTAAATTAATATCTACTATTACAGAGTCTTGCTAAATGGAGCAGATTGTTTTCTTCTACCGGAGTGGAGCTGGGGCTGCCTCGATATGTTTTTACCTGTGGAAGTGGTTAAGTGTGTTTTTCATTAGTTAAAGGGGTTTAAATATTTATCTAAATAAAGTGGTGGAATGAAAAGATAAGAAAAAGAGCATTGTAAGTGTAGGGAACTGCCATTTCTACTAGTATATAATGTATCTGGCTTCTTTGCCCCTGCAGTTTGGCTTCAGAGACCCCAGGCATTCAGTGCAAGTTTTGTTTTGTAAATACAGTGAGTCAGACACATGTGAGGCAGAGCTGCTGGGGGGAGAGATGTGAGCAGAGCTGCTGAGACAGACATGTTATGTCTGGGGGAGTCTAAGAGCCACTTGTTCCTCTTTACTTCACAGTATATAGTTAGGTATGTGTTACCCCCTATATACTCACAGGACCTAGCTAGTAACCGTAGTTAGGGATCAATATATATATAGTTCAGGGCAGTGATAGGTTAGGCTTCCGAAGGCCAACTAGCTAGTTAGAGGCCCGGTGGCACTAGTAGTTTAGCTGGCAGGTTAAGGACTCAGTGTTAGGGTAGTCAGGCCTGCATCTACTGCCGTCACCGTCGCCCTGTTTGCTGCCTGTGAAGAATCTCACCATCATCATCATCTCCTGATCGGCTGTCTGTCATCTCCTGGAAGAATCCGAGGATCCACAGTCATCCACAGGGGCCCCTGCATCTCTTCTGTTGCCTGGAGGTATTGTGCACTGGACTCTTGCTATATATCTATATATATACCCGGGTATATAACCTAAGACGGTTGAGGACTTGCTGGTTGTTGCAGTATTGCTGTGTTCTGAGTATATTTTATGTATGTATTATTACCCTGTTGATTCTTATAAAGCTACTGTTATAACCTTATGTGGTATCTGTATGTATTCTTCAGACTGTGAGATTAGTACAGTGATCCTTGTTAAGGCTACTAACTGTACTTCATGGGTAAGTCCCAGGAAGAGATCCTCCCTGTAATACAGAGGCTCTATCCTGGGTGGAGGCACTGATATATTTCATATATGTTCCCACTCTTCCCTTCAGCGAAGGCTTCAGGTCCCATTATACACACAGGTCAGCGCCAGAGTCTGTTGCGGGAGGGATAATACTTATACCCCCCCCCAAATAGGGCTACATAAGCAACAGCATTGTGAATGATTTCACTCGGGTTGGCATCACTATATCGAGTGTCATATATATGTTCATAGACATACTATCACAAATACCCTTTCTTCTCTGTACTGTATACACAGTATACAAAAGACGACTTGTGTAAGAAGAAATCCTCTTTATTAGACCCAGTTTCGTGTGACAAATTTTCAGCTTACCCATACTATACATTTTGCTTATTGGCAATTAGCTTTGAGCAGACCAATCTTCAACAAGACCACTTTTCAATGCAGTGGTTGTCTCAAAGAACTTTCACTGTACTAATGTTCAAGTTCAGATTTACTAATACTGTCTAAGGCTAAGGCCCCACATTGGGAAAACGAAGTGTTTTTTGTTGTAAATTTTTCTGCGCTTTTTTGAGCCAAAGTCAGGAGTGGCTTGAAAAGGAATGGAAAATATATAGAAAGCTATTAGATGTTTCCCATTTGTTTAATCCACTCCTGGCTTTGGCTCAAAAAATCTATGGAAAAATGGATGGTAAGCAATGGATACAAACTTCGAGTTTAACCATATACTGCGCTGACACCCTTTTTTTGGGGGGAAAAGGTCCATGACTGTTTCTTATAACCACACATGGTAGTTATGTTGTAAAAAGGAATAGCTTTATATAAAAATTATACCATTTTGATGTGCTACAGGCTTGTTGTTATTTGAGAGGTATATTTTTGGCTGTGTGCCTAGTTGAAAAGTGATGAAGAAGAGATGGATTTCCAAACAAAAATCCATCAAAAATGATGCCTTCAAGGGCATGTGAAATCAAAATGGCATTGGCATTGAAAGATGCAATGGCATGGGGGTTTTTTGATGTGGGGACCTTTTTCAATATAACTTTGTTTTTTTTTATGTTAACATGTCTGGCTGAGTGGTGGCAATGATGGTAGTTGTGACAACAAGAGTGGCAGCATGGCATGGAATAATAAGATGCTGGACCAGGCCGCCGAACTCCACTCCAATAATTTATCTATCTGCCTGTAAATGATTAAATCTAACTAAACTTCGTTCTACTTCTCCTCCTCCTATTGTTCTGTAGTTTTATTGAAACTGTTGGTCCTGTTTTTCAGTAAAAAAAAGAGCATTTGCTTTGGATCATGCAGTGATGATAATAACACGTCTGTTCTCTAGCTTGAGTATCACTAAAATGGTTCTTCTCCTACTGCAGAGAGAATTATATTCTGTATGTGACATTGGCACTGTAAGATCTCCACCTACCACTCATTATTGGCTGAGAGGCCATCAGGTGATGTCAGGACATCACACTCATATCTCCTCTTTATTTTTACTGTGCAATTCATGTCACATGGTAGCCATTTTAGTTCGCCTGAGATGAATGACGAACAATTAAAAACTGTACAATTTGGAATATTCAGGTTGAATCTGCCTTGGAACAAATCGATTCGCCCATTTATAGCTGCCATCTACAGTAGCGCCAATGTGGTTGTGGTGTCTACAAATCTCTTCTGCATGCTACAACTATAAGCACAGTGATTTTAAACCCACAACATGTCAATTATAGCTGCAGGTCCCACGGAGACCTCCAGCAACTCCAGCAGAGGTTGCTGCAGCAAAACCACCCAATTTCAGGTGTTTTATTTACTGGCGCAGCTTTTACAGGAACACACTGTCGCTACATGAGTCGAAACGGGGCCCACTACAGAACTAAGGCATACTAAATTTTGCTAGTTTCTAGTTTTCTACAGAGTAATGGCCGGAAGTTTCAATAATTACAGTGGCCGTCTGAAACCAATTCATGCTAAAACTTGAGTGCCTAAAAGTTTTCTCTTGTATAGTAGATGCTTAAAAATTCCTTATTGAGGACACACTTGACTTTCTGTTTCTCCCTCCCTAAACCAAAACCTATAACATAGTTACCAATTTTACCTTTCACAATGTACACAGTATCTCAAGAGTAAATGTCTTTAGTTGCTGCTTAATGGCCCGCAGTGGCTGCCAGTATTAAACTTGGCCAAACTCTGATATCAGGATGTGGAATACTGCTGAAATATATGTGGCGTCTCCTGCATGTCTACATTGTGCAATTGTAATACACAATTATGCAGTTTTGAAGGTTTTGTCATAATTTTTACTATATTTCAATGCATGATCTAGAATAGCTATGTGTTAAATCATTATCATTTTATCATCTATTTATTTTGCATGTGGCTTCCTAGCGGTGATGCCATGAATACCACCAAATCTAAAGAGTATCTCATCACTCCATTGTGTGCAATTTTTTTGATGGCATATCTGTATGTGGCATTTGAGTTACGGCGCTTGAGTTGTTCTAACTATTGCTCTTAGATTATGTTGACATTTTTAGGTAGTGTGTAGCACAGTATTACATAGTGTGTATATAGCACAGTTAGGCATTGTAAAGAACAGAGCAAATCCACCATAACCTCACGTGTATTATATTAACATGCTATATTACAGTGATGAAATATACAGTATTTAAAAGGGTGCTCCAGGAGTTTTAGATTCATGACTCATCCTTAGGATAGGTCATACATATCATACCAGTACCGGTTCAGCTCCACTGATAAGCTAATTGAACGGGCCAAGGCAGTGTTGAAAATAACATAGCTCCACTTGCTGTGCAGTGGTCTGGAATAGTAATGCAGCTCTCACCTATTCACTTTAATGAGAGTGAACTGGAGTACCATTCTGGGAACTATGCAGTGGACAGCACTGTGCTATATCTGGGGCTGCTGTGATCTGATGATGATTGAGGGTGCTGGGTTCTAGACCCCCACTGATCTAATATTGATGATTTATCCTGGAAAATCACACTTAAAGAAACAGAGGAAGTGTTTCTAGAACATCTGGTGTTTGAACTCCATTCTACTTTAAAGGGTGTCTGTTACAGAGCCCAGCATATTAACCCTGCAGATAGATAGATTGGGGCACCTGAATGAAACACCATTTTTCTCTTATGAATTGGTGTCTCTGTTGTTGAGATATCACCATTTTTGTCACTAAATGAGCTATTTGGAGCAACAAGGGCACTGCCATTGCTCCATAAGGGTAAGCTGCAATGTTCTCGTTGCTCCAAATAGTTAATTTGTATATTGACATAAACAGCGATATTTCAACAATGGAGGCACCGATTCACAAGGGCAAAACACTGTTTGATTTAGGTGACCCTAACCTATCAATCTACGGGGCTGAGTTCTTGTGACAGACTCCCTTGAAGATTTTTTGGCTAGGACTCTACAACAACTTTTGGTAGTCATGGCCACAGTGAAGTCATTGGTGACCACAATTATCACATAACATCAGTGTTTCCCACTGGGGAAAAAAAGTTGCAGGCAATATACTGTGATATCCACAGTTAACCTGCAATATTGCTTTGACCAGGAGGTGCTATGGAGCAAATAAAAAGTTGCAATTGTTGGTAAATATTGTATGAATTAGTAAAATAGTTACATGTACAGAAAATAATTTACTCACATTAAAATCTGTTCTAAGGGGAAACAAGGTCTTAGCTATTCAAGTATCAAGAATTCATAGTAAGTCACATTTAGAATCTGCATGAGTGTGTGATGTAGATATCAGGATAGAGGGAGATTTTTGAAGAGTAGACACTTTTATGATTTTTACAGTCTAGTTCTCTGATAATGTGAAATGCGTGACTTGCAGAATTCTTTTTGTCGAACATGCAGAGCAAACAGTTTAGATTTTGTAGGCAGTGCTAAAGAGGACAGCGCCGAGAACCGTTCCTATAAATGGTAATTAAGAAAGCTATAAACAAGAGGAGAGTGAGACACCATCCAGCTTATTCTGTAAATAATGATGTGGACTGTCAAGCACATTCCTACTTGTGCAGCCTTCTGTGTATACACAAGTTTAACATGAATTCATCTTTAAAGTCCAATTCAGAGAACAGTAAACTCCAGAGAGATGATGCACATTCTGCATTAAATAATGGAAAATCACCATGTACGGCTAAGGAGGTAGTTACCATCATATATGCAATGGATACTCTGACGAAGTACAGCACGACCTATGCTCTTTAGTGCCGGAATTAGTCTATACCAAGAATAAATGCTTTGGAACACATATGGTTCCCAAAGAAGAAGTAATAGAGCAGAGGATTACATGGTAGACTCCAAAGTCACTTGTCAAATAACCCCAGCAGGCTGGCTTTAATGTATATCTATCACCTGAACATAAAGCTACATTTAGTGTCTGTACAGATGTGCTCAAGTAGCGACAATAACTAAATTTAGCAGATCTAATTAATGTTCTTAAACTTCTTCTGCACCTTATCATTTGCAAAAATCTCAATTTGTCAAAACCTTAGACCTGTCTAAAGTAGAAAATAGAATGGTAAAACATCCTTTTTTTAAGACTAGGTTCTCATCACGGCTCTCCGCGGGAAAGCACTGTTTTAACGGTCCGGTTCTCCGTCATTCGGGTCCCTCGGCAGACGCAAATGACGGACAGCTGGACCGCTAAAACAGAAGTTACCTGCAGACACTGGCGATCTCATAGATTATAACACGGTCCTTTGAGTGTCCGCCATTTTTATACTGAAACCGGTGGAGAGAAAAGACCTTCGTGTGGGACATTTCTCTCCCGCGATTTCTGCCAGTTTCTGCAGTGGAGGCTTCAACAGAGACTTCGGCCTGAGATACAGATTTACATTTCATTTGAAAATATATGTTCATTTTTTTTTTTTGCTTAATAGTTCATCTTCATAAAATAGTAAACAGTTTTGAAGCCATCTGACTAAGGTTATGTTCACACTACTGTTATTAGAGTCAGTTGCTCATCCTATAATGGACAGTAACGGTAGTAGACTGATGGATGCAGACGGAGCCCTTTCCGTCTGTGTCTGTTCCCATTGAGTATAATGTAAAAAACATGACGGACACTTTCTTTTGTCATGTTTGTTTTCTTTTGTAACAGAAGAAACAGTCCTGCATGCATGACTTTTTTTCCATCAGAAAAGTAGTAAACATGACGAAAGAAAGCTTCTGACATGTGTTTTTACAGACATTTTAGTCTGCATCTGTGGTTTAATGTCCGTTGCTCTCATTCTGTGATGGAAGAGAGTGACGGATATTAAATAACGGTAGTGTGAACCTACCCCTAAAATCAAAGATCTCACTCCTTATCCCTTTGTTAGCTTTCAACTACTATTGCACAGTTTGAGAGTTCCTCAAAATGTCCAGGCACTTTTAATGCACACATATGTAAGTACTCAGTGACATTGTGTTGAATTTTGAGCTTGAATTGTAAGATTGCAATACCAAAATGATACATTTGTATGGAGTCAGGCCTGAAATTCAAATAGCAACTTGGCAATTTCTATAATTATTGTGTTCATTGCAATATATTGGTTGTTATAGCAATACTATATATGTTTTGTGACATTTTGTGACAAAAAATGTCTTTATTGTAATTTACAATGTTAAAGCTTTATATATATATATATATATATATATATATATATATATCACACACACACACACACACACACAAACACACACAGTGTTAATTATATATATATATATATATATATATATATATATATATACACATATATATACACACACACTATTTTTTTTATTTAATAACCTACAATGTACTGGTATATAGAGAGAGATCTTTTTATACCAGTACATTTTGCTAAATCCTGTTAAGGGATTTAGTCAGGTATTTAGAAAAATCCTCCCGTTTACAATTGCTGAGTTATAGCTCAGATAGTAGAGTTTCTGCCTGCCATACAGAGGGTTGTACACGAGAATAACAGTTAAAACAGATGAGGAATGAGATATCTGCTATGTAGGAGCAGGTAAGGGGCTTGGCAGCCCTCTTGAATGGCAGTCAAGCAAAGGGGTGAGAGAACAGGGCTGTTCTTCTATGCAGGAGTCCCTGCTATGATGTAAGGAGTCCCTGCATCCGGATGGGGCCTGCAGTATAAATCATGATATCAACCCATTTACTCCACAAAAGAATGGAAAGAGAATTGAAAGTTCTTATATATAGAAAGAACATGTTTTTTGTTTTTTTTTACATTTTATCACTGGACTTCATAATGCCCATCATGACAAACCAATATGTTTCAAACTTGAACACTGTTCTTAGGCAATAAAAGGTAGAGTGACCATCAATCAGCAGGCTCATGTATTGTTCATTGGGATTTTGTAACTGCCAACTTTAAAGGGGTGATTATTAGTGCTCCTGAGGGGGGACATAAAAAAAAACTTTACTTATCTGTCCCAGTGTTCAGTTTACGGTTCCCCACTGTTTGTGCCAGGTGACTACTGCAGCCAATCACAGTCCTCAGTGGTTCCACTTCACAAATGGCACATTACAGCAGTCACATGTGGTTTGTGAAGAGGTCACAGGACAATAAATGGTGGCAGTTCTTTATTGGTGTCTGTGTGTTTTGTAAACTGCACACACATTGACTAACCTTTCTGCAGAAAATCTCTATTTCAAGTTTAGCATTACATATACGGTTAATACCACAGTGCATGTTTTTATATAAATGTATATTGTAATTTTGCCATCCATATTATAAAGCTATAATAACTATAATATTCCACACATCACATCTTAATGATAGTTATCTACAGGATCGGTAAACACAATTCTTGGCACTAATTTGAGCGCTCTTATTATTAATAGAACAGCAAAGATGCTTAAAACGTCTTGTATCGTTTATATGTTAAGTCCTGTCTTTTTGTTAATGGTTTTCAGTTTTATTGGAATTTTAATATCGATGGCCAATCCCAAGGACGTTTGGCACCCCACTGTGCGGCTGTTTGAAGAAGCAGCAATGTTTCCTCTTTACTCACATTCATGAGTCACTTGGCCTGTTTGCAGCTCTGTCCCATTCAAGTGAATGGGGCTAAAGTGCCATACCAGGCACGGTTGCTAGACAATGCATACTGCTGTTCCTAAGCCTAAACTGTGCCTGTTATTAATGACATATCATAATGCTGGATGTTCAATCTGGTCTGTCTTTACACTACCTAGTCTACATTTATACCACCTTTTAGTTGGCTTACTTTGAGCCAGAATGTTATGACACACTTTGGCACATTGTGCAGCACACTCGCATGTCTAACAAGTTGAAAAATTTTGCGCCAAAGAAGCGCCAAAGATACTCCATGTTTATGCCATTGTCTAGTCAGAACCACAATAGTAAATCTGGACCTTTGTGAGCATTTGTTGGGTAATATGCTAACAGCAGCTTACGACCAAGGCTGTTTTCATGATCTTCCTACCGAAGGCTTTTTTCAGCTTGATGCCAAACATGCTATTGGCATGCAACCCATCAAACTGATATACTGTAGTGAGAGCCCTTATCAAACAGTTGGAAGCACAAACAACTTTGCAGAGGATGCTTGTAGAGAAGGGCTGGGGTTGATATTGTGCATCGTGGTCTCCAAAGAGTTTTCCAGTTTCTTAGGACCATGAGGCTCACTGCATGACAAGATATAACTAAGTTTATATGGAAGCAAAACTGAATCAAAACTTCGCTCTTCTAAAACTGTTAGAATAAGTGCAGAAATACTAGGTTTCAGCAAGTAGAGAAGTTGAGTCATCTGCTGGGCATTTTTACTGCATTTAATCCATGGTCAAACCCATTATATTAACCCTAAATTTACATAGCATTAAAAGGATGTTCCATAACTAGACCGAAGAAGGGCTACTGAGAAGCCTGTTTTCTACAAGGGCCCAATGCTTCCATATCCCCATAATCCACAGGGCACATCATTAGGCTCCTCTCCATACTGTCACTTTCTTTTGCATCTAACCACATCACATTTTATCTATAGTTTTTTGTTTAGCATACTGTACATAGAACATCTTCCTATGACGCATGTCTAAAAGGCCATAACAATTCAGTGTAGAAAAGGAAGGCAGTATTGATTTGCCTCTGAGATTTCCGTTATTTCTAGATTGGTTTATTCTTGTCACATTATATAAAGCCTTTCAGTTTGTTCAACCTGGGAAACTGACAATGGAGGAAATCTTTTGTCAACACAATATATGTCGCTATTGTTTTGTATATTTATTCAAAGCAGTTTCAGCTGAAAATTTGTTTTGTTACTTTATAACAAGCAAAAAAAAGTGCCATGTTTTTCCCCACTATAAAATAAAAAGCAGTTATTCATCTTTTTACAAAATGTAAAATCAGTTGCATTTTCATTAAAGGGGTGAGATGGGAAAATACCGTCCGGCTCCTTCATTAGAGAAAACTGTTTATGTCTAAGACGCCACTTAGCAAATTACAGCAACAACGCTGCGTAAAAGACAGTGGTGGAAAGGCATCTTGTTTTTTTCTGCAGAGTTTTTCACAGAAAGTCCACAGAGTTTTCCTCTGCGGACTTTCTACTTCTATTATACCTACAGTCATATGAAAAAGTTTGGGCACCCCTATTAATCTTAATCGTTTTTAGTTCTAAATATTTGGGTGTTTGCAACAGCCATTTCAATTTGATATATCTAATAACTGATGGACACAGTAATATTTCAGGATTGAAATGAGGTTTATTGTACTAACAGAAAATGTGCAATATGCATTAAACCAAAATTTGACCGGTGCAAAAATTTGGGTACCCTTATCATTTTATTGATTTGAATACTCCTAACTACTTTTTACTGACTTACTGAAGCACAAAATTGGTTTTGTAACCTCACTGAGCTTTGAACTTCATAGCCAGGTGTATCCAATCATGAGAAAAGGTATTTAAGGTGGCCAATTGCAAGTTGTTCTCCTATTTGAATCTCCTCTGAAGAGTGGCATCATGGGCTCCTCAAAACAACTCTCAAATGATCTGAAAACAAAGATTGTTCAACATAGTTGTTCAGGGGAAGGATACATAAAGTTGTCTCAGAGATTTAACCTGTCAGTTTCCACTGTGAGGAACATAGTAAGGAAATGGAAGACCACAGGGACAGTTCTTGTTAAGCCCAGAAGTGGCAGGCCAAGAAAAATATCAGAAAGGCAGAGAAGAAGAATGGTGAGAACAGTCAAAGACAATCCACAGACCATCTCCAAAGAGCTGCAGCATCATCTTGCTGCAGATGGTGTCACTGTGCATTGATCAACAATACAGCACACTTTGCACAAGGAGAAGCTGTATGGGAGAGTGATGCGAAAGAAGCCGTTTCTGAAAGCACGCCACAAACAGAGTCGCTTGAGATATGCAAAAGCACATTTGGACAAGCCAGCTTCATTTTGGAAGAAGGTCCTGTGGACTGATGAAACAAAGATTGAGTTGTTTGGTCATACAAAAAGGCGTTATATGCATGACGTCGAAAAAACACAGCATTCCAAGAAAAACACTTGCTACCCACTGTAAAATTTGGTGGAGGTTCCATCATGCTTTGGGGCTGTGTGGCCAATGCCGGCACCGGGAATCTTGTTAAAGTTGAGGGTCGCATGGATTCAACTCAGTATCAGCAGATTCTTGAGAATAATGTACAAGAATCAGTGACAAATTTGAAGTTACGCCGGGGATGGATATTTCAGCAAGACAATGATCCAAAACACAGCTCCAAATCTACTCAGGCATTCATGCAGAGGAACAATTACAATGTTCTGGAATGGCCATCCCAGTCCCCAGACCTGAATATCATTGAACATCTGTGGGATAATTTGAAGCGGGCTGTCCATGCTCGGCGACCATCAAACTTAACTGAACTGGAATTGATTTGTAAAGAGGAATGGTCAAAAATACCTTCATCCAGGATCCAGGAACTGATTAAAAGCTACAGGAAGCGACTAGAGGCTGTTATTTTTGCAAAAGGAGGATCTACTAAATATTAATGTTACTTTTCTGGTGAGGTGCCCATACTTTTGCACCGGTCAAATTTTGGTTTAATGCATATTGCACATTTTCTGTTAGTACAATAAACCTCATTTCAATCCTGAAATATTACTGTGTCCATCAGTTATTAGATATATCAAATTGAAATGGCTGTTGCAAACACCCAAATATTTAGAACTAAAAATGATTAAGATCAATAGGGGTGCCCAAACTTTTTCATATGACTGTATATGGAAAACACCATTTCCGTAAGTACAATTGACATGATGCGAGTTACAAAAACATGAGCATTTTTGAAATCGCAGCGTTTCTGCTGTGGATTTTTTCCTGCAATGTGTGGATGGGATTAGCCAGAATCCCATCCACTTTGCAGTTAATGTAAAACGCAACGTATTTTGCTTCGACGTTTTCACTGTGGTGAAAATGTTGTGTATTTGCAACGTGGGGCCCCGGCCTTACTCTAGAAAGCTGTAGCATTATACATAAGATCTCTTTTTTAAAAAGAACAAGTCACTGGAAGAAGTGTCTGTTGGAGGGGACCACACAGGGGACACTTCTTCCTATGACTGCCTCATTTTAAAGTTATGTTTGCGCATGAGACATTTTCTAAGCCAGAAAACGGTTGTATATTTTTTGAAGAGTTTTGCAGCATGCAGTATATGTCACATACAGTCATGGCCAAAAGTTTTGAGAATGACACAAATATTATATTTTCACATGATCTGCTGCCCTCTGGTTTTTATGTGTGTTTGTCAGATGTTTTTATCACATACAGAAATATAATTGCATTCATATTATGAGTAACAGAAGCTTATATTGACAGAATGAGTTAATGCAGCAAGTCAATATTTGCAGTGTTGACCCTTCTTCTTCAGGACCTCTGCAATTCTCCCTGGCATGCTCTCAATCAACTTCTGGACCAAATCCTGACTGATAGCAGTCCATTCTTGCAGAATCAATGCTTTAATTTTGTCTGAATTTGTTGGTTTTTGTTTGTCCACCCGTCTCTTGATGATTGACCACAAGTTCTCAATGGGATTAAGATCTGGGGAGTTTCCAGGCCATGGACCCAAAATCTCTATGTTTTGTTCCCTGAGCCATTTAGTTATCACCTTTGCTTTATGGCAAGGTGCTCCATCATGCTGGAAAAGGCATTGTTGAGCGCCAAACTGCTCTTGGACGGTTGGGAGAAGTTGCTCTTGGAGGACATTCTGGTACCATTCTTTATTCATGGCTGTGTTTTTAGGCAAGACTGTGAGAGAGCCGATTCCCTTGGCTGAGACGCAACCCCACACATGAATGGTTTCAGGATGCTTTACAGTTGGCATGAGACAAGACTGGTGGTAGCGCTCACCTCTTCTTCTCCGAATAAGCTGTTTTCCAGATGTTCCAAACAATCGAAAAGGGGATTCATCAGAGAAAATGACTTTACCCCAGTCCTCAGCAGTCCACTCCCTGTACCTTTTGCAGAATATCAGTCTGTCCCTGATGTTTTTTCTGGAGAGAAGTGGCTTCTTTGCTGCCCTCCTTGAGACCAGGCCTTGCTCCAAGAGTCTCCGCCTCACAGTGCGTGCAGATGCACTCACACCTGCCTGCTGCCATTCCTCAGCAAGCTCTGCACTGCTGGTAGCCCGATCCCGCAGCTGAAACACTTTTAAGAGACGGTCCTGCCGCTTGCTGGTCTTTCTTGGGCGCCCTGGAGCCTTTTTGGCACCAATGGAACCTCTCTCCTTGAAGTTCTTGATGATGCGATAGATTGTTGACTGAGGTGCAATCTTTCTAGCTGCAATACTCTTCCCAGTTAGGCCATTTTTGTGCAGTGCAATGATGACTGCACGTGTTTCTTTAGAGATAACCATGGTTAACAGAAGAGAAACAATGATGGCAAGCACCAGCCTCCTTTTAAAGTGTCCAGTGGTGTCATTCTTACTTAATCATGACAGATTGATCTCCAGCCCTGTCCTCATCAACACCCACACCTGTGTTAATGGAGCAATCACTGAAACGATGTTAGGTGGTCCTTTTAAGGCAGGGCTGCAATGATGTTGAAATGTGTTTTGGGAGATAAAGTTCATTTTCTAGGCAAATATTGACTTTGCAAGTAATTGCTGTTAAGCTGATCACTCTTTATAACATTCTGGAGTATATGCAAATTGCCATTAGAAAAACTGAAGCAGTAGACTTTGTAAAAATTAATATTTGTATCATTCTCAAAACTTTTGGCCATGACTGTACATCTGTGAAACACTGCTAATAGAAGCTCTGTTTGGAGCCTTTTTTTTTTTTTGGTATTTCCATATTTGACAGGAAAAATAGTGCGCATGCACACATGGGAACCCAAATGGACCCCATTACAAGGTGAGAGAGCCACTAAGGGTTTCATAGATGCCTGTTGTGTGATGGATACTACACTACTTAGAAATTCTACAAAGAAAAGGGTAAAAAGATACAGTGCACAAATCTATTTACTTATGGTTTAGCGATAAAGGACCCAACCCAACCACTAGTATTAAAATCATAAATAGTGCATATTACCCTTTTTGCAGATCCCCCAAACAGATTCCCACAACACCTTAAAAATCCTAAATATACAGACCACAAGCCAGAACCCTTGTTTAGAGACACCATACTAGTCCCCCTGTATACAGATCCCTGACCTGTTACTCTTGTATATAAAAATCCCCATATATTATATATATACACAGACCCCTTAAATGCTGTCCGTGATCTGTGAAAAAGTAGAGCATGATTTCTTTTTGATGGATTAGAAACACAGCTCAATTTTCACGGACCGGACCTTCCCATTGACCTTATTTAACCTTATTTGAGTGCATTAGGAAATGTCACATTTATGTGAACACTCTACATCTCTTAACTAGTATCACAAATCCCCCGAGTTTGTTATTATAAAGCTATGCCCCTTTTTTTTCTCTGCTGTGCAAAAAATACCATATCTACATTATTTCCCTACATCTAACACCAACTCCCCATCCTTGCTAACGTCTTTACAATTACCAGTCACCTTGCTCTCTGGTCCCCAGAGGCAAACTAGACTCTGACTGTGATCACAACATTTTAACATGTGCTTTGGTTGTTTTAATCCCTTTATGAGTGCTATTAACCCTTGACCTTTCTTCTCTCAACTGTTATCTGCATATGTGTTAAAGGCCCTATTAGATGGGCTGAAATTCAGGGCAATTATCATCAGGGAGAGCTCCTACCAATGCTCCTTGCTGAATACAGCTGTGTCTAATAGAGCTGCCAATTAGCTGACCAATGGCTGAATGCTCTTTGGTCGGCTGATCATATCTTTTAAGCAGGTTACAATGTGCCGATTGTCAGTAGCACATCACTCTGTGTCAGCAGTGCTGCCCATAATCCATACATCTGAATGGTGGAGGGAAGATGGCAGTATAGATCATTCCTCCCCCTCTCAGTCTACATTGTGTAATAAGGCCGATGAGGACAAATGAGTGCTGATCAGCGGATTACTCGTTGATCGGCACTCAGTCGCGGTTGATCTGTCTGTCTAATAAAGCCATAAATTTTGGTGGGATCAATTGACCCTTTAATTTGTGTGGGGTCCTCCTGACACACCCCAGATGGAAGATGGCAGAAATCTTACTGCTTGATCCTTTTGTTCTGAGGAGACATACTGCCACCACAGAAAGGAGTCTGGCAGCAGCTTCTTCCATTCTCCTATGTACATACACTGCACAGCTGAAACCAAGTATGCATGTTTATAGAGGGATCAGGTGACAGAAAGGTTGAGCAGAGAGCCGTCTTATTTGTGTCATGTTTGAACATTTCCTTTTAATAAATTTTCAGATTTTACCACTTCTGTGAGCTATAAAACTACAAGGTATTCTCATCAGAGAAATTTACGGAATATCAACAATAAGCAAGAAAGTGGCCCCCTAACGCGGGGGCAACAGCCCATGCAAAATGTCTGATAGGTAGGGATCAAATTTCTGTGGCCCACTTACGATAAAATTAGAGCCCCTGGCTCCCGTTTGGAACTCCAGGGAAGAGGAGGTGACTCAAGGGGTCCCAGATGTAATAGGTGTGCAGAACAGCTTTGGCTGTAAGTTTTGCACCCCTCTTTTAGGGAAATGCAAATTTTTTTAGGGATTCCGTCAACTTCTTTATGGCTACTAAGCTAATAACAGTGTGTAGGGGACTTAAAGTAGTATAATGTTGTACCGTGTTAGCCATTGAAAGTAGTGGAAGAGTGAAGAAATCAGGCGATACCTTTTAGAGGCTAACTGAGTATATTTATAAGTAAGCTTTCAGGAGGGGACTTAAAGACATACAAACATACTTTTATGGTTGCTGATAGACTTAGTAATACTTATCTGGCATGCAAATGAGGTTGCAAGTGACTCAAGGTCAGTCCCAAGTCTGGCAAATGCTCCCAAATGGTGAAACTGTCATTGAAGGCCAAGGGGAAGTCATTATGCAAGGTATAAACTTACAAAATCCAATGCGTTTGCCGGTCTTGGGACACTTACCTCATTTGCATATGAGATAAAAGTTCTTTTTCTTTACACTGCTGTAGTCTGTCTGTATCCAGAGTAGCAGGAGGAGCAAAGCAGATTTCTATATAGTTTTGTGTAAAAGATTTAGTTTAACCTCACACATAGGCCACCAACATGGTGTCATACTGTGCTCTTAGAAGTAATGTCGTATGATGCTCAGACACAGAGCTGTACGTTATTCCCAGAAATATTGCCATATATTGTGCCAATATATAATGCCATTTAGTCCCATAAAAATCTTTTCATACATGTTAACCTCTAGAAACAGTGCCCCAAAAGTTATGTTATACTGTGCTCTTAGAATTACGCAATACCATCACAAATAATTCCCTCATAAATAGTGTTATACATTGCTCCCAGAAAGAGTGCCATGTAATGTCTCCAAAATAATGCCATAGAGGTCCCTAAATTTATTGGTATACATGATCACTCCCAGAAATAGTGCCATACATTCATACTCCAAATAGCTTACATTGTCTCCATCATGAGCACTAAACTGCCTCCAAAATAGTGGTCATTTACCTGAGTAAATCCTGATAAATTACAGGGCACCTGCGTTTCTTCCCAGAAGTCTGGACTGCTGCTTCCCTCAGTGCAAGATACTGCATAAATGATGAGACCAACATCTGGTCTGTCCACTAGACCTGATAACTGATGTAATACACATAGAACACCAGGTTATCTTCCCACTGAGTGGAGTAGTAGTCTAAGGAGCAAGGCACATCTTCTGTTCTCTGGAAACACAATCTTTATTGCAGCATGTCAATTATACCTGCGGAAACACTGGCATTCTCTGTATAGGTATAATAAAGGCAGAAAGTCCGCAGAGCAAAATTCTGTGAAAACACAATGAAAAATGCTGCGAAAAAAAAAAGTGTTTCCACAATGTATTTTTTCCGAAGCGTTTTGCTACGTGGGGCCTTAAAGTGTTTTTTCCCCAGGGATACCATTTCATTATTAGAGACCATCAATGGATATTCCTAGAAAATCTCAATGCTAAGGCCCCACATTGCGGAATGCACTTAAAAAATGCTGCGGAACACATCATGTTTTTTCCTGCAGCATTTTTCACAATTTTTCTGCAATGTGTAGCCAGAATCTCATTCTCTTTGTTGGTACTGTAAAATGCAGCATTTTTTTCTGCTGCATTTCTGCAATGTGGGGTCTTAACAGTAAAGCTGGCCATACACATAAGATTTATATTGGCCAGCTTGTGGCTGATCTATTGTACATCCAATAGTTCAGTTAGAATTTTCAGATCAGTGACAAATTCTAAAACAAAATATTGGAAAACAAAATGCATTTATGCAAAGTGGTAAACATTTAGCTGGAATTTGGCAATCATGCAGCGCACACATACAGATGTAGCAAAGTTAACCCGGACTTCTGCAATTGGTTAAACTGCTGCAGCATGATATCCTATCACAGATGACAACAAAAAACAATGAAAAGTCATTGAGAAATATTTTTCCAATGAAATTTCATTGGGATTTGTTGTTTTCTGAGATAAGATATCACATTGCAGCAGTTTAACCAGTTGCAGAAGTTCAAGTTAACTCTGCTACATCCGTAGTTTAACTAAATACTAACTGAAAATATCCATTGTCTATTTGAAAATATCACATAGAATTTTCAAATAGACAGTTTCACTGTAATGTGTATAAAACCTTAAAATATATCTCAGCCTTATCTACTATAGGAGGACTAGGTACTGAAAGCACTGACTTGTTTTCCCCAGGCTTGGCCATGCTACAGGTATGCTGAGAAGGTTCGGGGAAATTTCGGGGGTTTTTTTTTTTTTTTTTTTCAATATTCTATCTGAATACATTTTATTGCCTGGCTTTCTTTGATGTCATAACAATAAAGTTGTAATAATTTGCAGAGGAGAGTGTTTGACTTAGTTACACATATCTGTAACTTGGTTTAACACCTATGGCCTCACTTGGGAAGTAGAAGAAAAGTGGTACTATGTAAAAACTTATCAGTTATATCCATTACAGAACAGCCACAAGGTAAGCTTCAGCATACCATTTCTAAAATGAAAGACAGGAGAAAAAAAAAAGTAGCAGATTTGGTATCCAGACAGCATAAAATGTTGCAATACTTTAGAATGTCTTCAATAAGATGTTGCAACAGTGAAAGAATAAGAGTGAAACTGCTTGAATACTTCTGGATTGCTGCTAATCATCCTTTACCTTTGAGACTTGGAGTCTAAGGATATGTTCACACAGCAGAATTTGGCGCTGATTTTGAGGTGGATTCCATTGTTTTCAATAGGTGGAAGAGGTTGAGGCAGGATGCTGAAAAAATAAGCGTCCTTCTTGATCTTGGTGCAGATTCCACAGCTGATTCAGACGTGGACTCTGCGACGTGAGACACCTCACTGCTTAGGCCCATTCATCTGATTCAGCCATGGACCCTAGGGCTTGAGACACCTCACTGCTTAGGCCTTTTCGTCTGATTCATCCGTGGACCCTGCAATGTGAGACACCTCACTGCTTAGACCCTTTCGTCTGATTCTGCCATGGACCCTGCGGTATGAGACTCCTCACTGCTTAGGGCCATTCATCTGATTCAGCCGTTTACCCTGCGGTGTTAGACAACTCACTGCTTGGACCCATTCATCTGAGTATAATCAGCAAGTGAAAGCTGCAGCAGAAAGCTGGAGGGGTGGCAAATAGAGAAGATTTTGAGGTGGAAGTTTGCCCCAAATTCCTCTTCTTTTCCACTGTATGAAAAGACCCTTGGACATGGTGTGAAATCACCATAGAATAAAGCTTTCACCACTTACTTCATGGTGACACTAAAAAGAACGCGTCAGTGATGTTTGAGAAATAAATTGGTTACTCACAAAAGATATTTAACCCATATCCACAGGATAACCCATAAATGTCTGATAGATGTGGATCCCACCTCTGGAGCCCACGACTGTCTCTAAAGTGAAACCCCTGAGACCTCGTCCTGTGGCTCACCCTTATTCTGGTCCCTGCTGACATTTAATCTACACCTGAACACTCAGCTGCATTGTTTCCCTAACTTATGAGATGCCGAAACAGTGTAGCTCAGAGAGCTTGACAGTTTCTGTAAAACTTGACCACAGCTGACAATGTGGATGGGGGTGAGCCATTGGACAGAGTCTGAGGAGAGCTATTTTATAGAAAGGTGCAGGTCCCAGAGGTGGGCCCACACTTAAAAGACATTTATGGCATATCCTGTGGATATGCCATACCACGTGCAATATTACCTACAGGGGCCCAGCAGGTATGGGGCCCTATCATTTTAACAGTAGCTTTCTACGGTCTATTAGATTGTAAATGCATCTAGGTAAATGCCTAAGCTAATGAACTTCATGGCTAATTATTACTGGTGGATTGTTAGAGAAGCGTAAAGGGGGCGCTCTATGCTGAGATAACAAGGGCCCCCTAACTGTTCTTGCACAGGGGCTCTCAGTGCTCTGTGTCTGACCCTGTGTCATAAATGTCTTTAGCGGGTAAACCCTGTAGGCTGGTCATACACATTACATATTCATTGAGGATGCTGGCAATCTGCTAAACTGCCAGCATCCTCAATGCTGGCAGTTTTTATATGTATGTTGCTAGCCCATCTATACCACCATGTCGGGGAAACAAGCTCTGGACAATTTTACTTTCTTTTTTTCCCTCAAGCGATAAACAGCATCAGATTGAAGCAAGAGAAAATAATGTAAATGGGCAGGTATATATAGGGATGTGCTGGATGATAGCTATCTGCTAAACAATCATTCCTTATGTAGAAAAATAGGAGATACATTTGCTGAACTTTTCAACCTCTCATAAAGATTAAACCCAATGAATCTGTAGGGAAGCCTAATTTCCAGCTCTGGTTACCATGACATTCTTCATTCAGTCATTACCAGTAGCTCAAGACCTTAGGTGAGGAAAGGAGTATATCGCGCCTGGTAAAACAATTGCTACACATAAATCCCTTGCTTTGTCTACAGGGATTTTCCAAGACTTAGGATAGCTCATCAATAGCAGATCGACAGAGCGCCAACTCCCTTTAACCTGGCCATACAGATTTAGTAGAAGTGGTTAAAAGGATTGCCCAGTCACAGCAAATTATCCATATTCACAGGATGGGAGTGATTTACTGATCAGTAGGAACACCGATCCCACCGATCATGGGAACTGGGGTATTTTTCCGATTAGACAGTATGCACTGCTCTATTCATTTCAGTGGGGATTGTGCATACTGTGCTATCTGTGGCGATCTTTATTGAGATGAATATAGTGGCCACCTTCTGTTTAGTTCCAAAAAGGCCAGATAACACCTCAGTTCTTATGATCGACAAGGGTTCCCAGTGGTGGATCCAATAACGAACAGCAAGTTATCCCCTATCATGTCATAGGAGGTAGCTTGCTGTTACTGGACAACCCCAGCAAATTGATGTTATTTTTTGTATAGTGGAAAGTTAAACAGTTTTACCAAAATAATTTCTGTATCAATTCTTTATTGTTTTCTAGGTCTCTGCTTGCTGTCATCCATAGTTTATTTCCAATTAGTACAAATCAGTCCATGGTCATGTGATAGACACACAGGTGCATGACTTGTTACAGTCAAAGCTCAGTACCAGACATCTCTCCTGTAACAAGCTGTGCACCTGTGTGTCACATGCCCATGGACTGATTTTTATCCACTGGAAGTAACCAATGATTCACAGCACGCAGAGATCAAAAACCAAAAGGAGTTGAATCAGGAAGTACATAGGAGAATTATATGGATTTTCAGAATACCAACAGTACGTTTATTTGCCAAAACAGGACAAACCCTTTAATGACTCAACTGTTGATGGATGATTGGTGAAGGATGGTTTTGGAGATACAGCCTTACATAGTTTAGTACATTAGGCCATTGCCATTGTTCAGACTGGCCAAACATTTTCAATGACACCAGGTCAAGGGCAAACAATCTTTCAGGGAATGTTCTTTTAAGAATAATCATTCATAGACAAAAGATCCTTTTTAAAAACAAAAGATGTTTCATCTAACTATTGTACAAAAAAATTCAAATATAATTCGCTTCTTTCCAGGCAATAACCATGCAAAATCGGTTGGCTAAAATTATAATTTCTTTACTGGTAAATTTCATCTGTCAAACATTGCGGCTGAAATGATCTTTTTTCATTACCTTTATTCTAATTTGCATGAACATCTATAAATGAGAAAGCAGCAAATCGACATGTCTAGGGATCTCTTGAAATATACTGCATATACAGTGTGTAGGTCTCAATTTTCTTTATATTGATATCAAGTGTGGCACAAGGTCTGTATTTCCTAATGTATTCTTTTGGTTCATCTAGTGATTGATGGTACCATTTGACATACTAATGGGGTCCTCATTATGATCTATTGATTACAATCTTGAGGTCAATATGTCTATGAGAACCATGAATATGCTCCTAGTATACATTCATTCTAATGCCATCTAGTTCTGTACCTCACAGAAATCATCTTTGGTGACCTTCCTTGGAAAGCAGGTCATATAAAGACAAAACTATAAAGCTAGGTTCACATGCAGAAAAAATGAAGCGAAATTACAATTCATTTTCCGCTGCCGTATTCGGCTGCGTGATTGTCCAAAACCATGGCAGATTCCGTTCCCTCTCATTGTTTTCAATGGGAAGCAAAGATAACAGTAGGACGCAGAAAAAATAGTTGCGGTTTTGGTAATCGCAGTATGTCAATTATACCTACTGAAACACTGGCGGTTTCCCTATAGGTATAATGGAAGCAGAAAGTCCGCAGAGGAAAACTCTCTGTGGACTTTCTGTGAAAAGCGCTGCGGGAAAAACCACAATGCGATGTTTTGCCGCCGCTGTTTTTCCCACGGCGCTTTTTTGCAGCGTCCCGCTACGTGGGGCCTTAGCCTGAAGAACGAGCAGGATGCTTATTTTTTCCTGTAGCTGAAAAAAATCAGCTACTGCCTCAATTTAAAATAAAGGAGAGGCAGATTTCAGGCATTTTTTGAGGCAGATTCCACCTCAAATTCTGCGTCAAATTCCTACATGTCAACACCCCTTTACGCAAAGAACTAAAGTAGACACATGATGTGCATCTACAAAATTGTGAAGCTAAAAATGTGGCTGTGGATGGAAAGTCCTATGAATTAATGTCACTTGAGTCCCAAATATCATCTATATAAAAATGGTGAACTAATAAGTGACAACTGTTATTGTTAAAATAGAACATAAGGTGGAGTTTGAGGAAGTCATTTGCAAACAAAATGAAGACAAGGTGGAGTCCATTTTTCATATGTATGTTGCCTCTTCTTGAATGATCTGAAGACAAGGCTGTATATAGAGTATTTTTATAATGTGCAGTGTTGCTTTTTACATCTATAGAATCTCAGAGTATCAGATTTTGTTACTTTAGGGTCAAAGCTGTATAAAGTTGCTTCCACAAATGCTGACATATTCCCTGAGTTTCCATCCATAGAACCAAAGTCTGCAGTTTTTTTGGCTGCATAAAGAAACGTTAGGAACAAAAGTACGTGGGCCAAAACCACAGCCCAAAAAGAACACAGACTTCACAGCTGAAAATAACATCTGAGCCTTTCAATGAGGTCAAAAGGAAAAACGTAACTTTCTGCAAACTATAACAAGGCATACCTTTCTCTTGAATCAAGCCAGAACAAACTAAAAGCATCTTGAGGATTTACTGTGTTTCCAGAATGAAAAGGCAAAATCCTCTATTAACCCTTGCTCTTCAACAGACCTACAGAAGATTGTGAATCCTTCAATACAGGCCCAAGAAAAAATGAGCAGGAGAAACTAAACTGATTTAAGATGGTTATCTGCAAGCTCAAGATTGCAATTCTTAGTGTGATCTTTTTTCTGGTTTTGCAAAGGATCTTAAATACAGGTTTTAGACTCTTATGAAATACATTTATTATTGTATCTTAAGGATCTGGGAAAATAAGAATTCACTACCCCCTATTTTCTTCTTTAAAGCTGGTTTAATGTTAAAATATCACATCCAATACCTCATAAAATAATTAAAACTTTGTAAGGAAAAGCGACGTCACTTCTCCACTTGTGCTTATGATATCCGCCATTCTTTGTTTTCAAGGTGCAACAAAACTGGTGGATAGTTCACACCTGCTGCTATTGTTCTGTGTCCATTCAGCCCTGTATGGGTTTTGATGGTGATCATTCAGAAAAGAACTGCTAACCATAAAGTCCAAGACTATAATAAAATGCTTTAGTAGGTTCTTTGGAGGTCAACATTATCATACCAATATGAGCTTGACAGATTAATGCTCCATATACAGTATATAGGTAACTAATGATAGTGATTTTACCTAGACTCATTGGGGGAGAACCATTTTGGAAAACTGTAACATTGAGTGTAATATTCTTGTTACCAGACCAGCCTTTATACAAAGCTATCATTAAGTAGTTATACAGTCTGCATAAGGCAAGAAGCATCTTTGGCGCTGTTTAATAAATGTAAGCTGTGTTTATCACAGGGGGCGTTGTAGGCAGTAAATAAGCTGATCCTTCTAACATATCAATGTGTATAGTTACATTGTAAAATCAGGCATTTCTTATGGCCAACACTAGTGCACATGGGGAGCGCACACCCTGCTATAGCTGCATAGAAATGAGTGTAAAATGATAAAAGAAAGCATTATGAGAAGCCCTAAGGGTTACAGCTGAACAGCCCTGAGATGCATCCACCCCTATAACAGTGATTACAAGTAATTGGCACTGTTATTACAAGTAGCGTAGACTGACAGCCACACTAAGCTATTGCTTTGACATCTTGTTTGATAGGCAATGAAAAGAAAGTTTCACTGAACACCCAGGATTAATTTTTCTGCCCAAAAATGCTCGTTCTTGGATTTCTGGGAACCGCAAGACTTTCTGCTGTTTCATCCCTTTCTGACCTCAAACTTCATTACCGTTCTAAAAACACACAGTAGACTTTAAATTTTTATTAGAACCTCGTCCATTAAACTGAGCTTAGATTTTTCTCGAGCCCATCTCATAAATATTGTGAATGATGTCTGAACCATCCCCCTCCACACCACTGACTGGCACATGCATAGAGATGTGGGTACACAAAGAATTCCTTCAAGACATATAAACGGACTCCACGGTGACAAGAGACAATGTGACATGTGCATCTCCATTCATCTTATATGGAAAAGCTACTATGGTAAAGCAAAGATATACAGATTTATTCAATAAAATGCTATGCACGGCAGGACTGACATCATTTGTGACAAACTTATTTGTGAATGAGAGCGACAACCCCATACGCCCTGTGTGACACATCCTGAATTAAGAGGCTTTGTTCCAGTAAAGGTCTGAAACACTGAAACCCCACAGTGACTCTATCCTGGGGCTCCTGTCTGATCGTATAGTGTAAGCCATGTCTTGTTCTGGAGAATGCCATATATGGGGGGGAGTAAAAGCCAACCAGGGACCACAAGGCTACAATGAAATTAAAATCCTTTAATTCTTATGTTGCAATATAAGAAGCCATACACTGACCCCCCAAAAAATATATTTAACATGTGGATATCAATGAGCAAGCGATCCCTGTCTTCTGTGTCCATTGTGCTTGCTGATTCCTTGGTTAGCTCACTTTCATTGTCCTTCCTTGTGTACACTTTTATTCTCTCCATCTCTCCCTCCTTCCTTCTGCAGCCTCCCCTCCAGCACATCTGTTTCCAATATGTGCTGTTGCAGGCGCCTGTTCCAGGCAAACAATAGCCTTTTCTATTAACCTGAAGAATACTTATACTGAGACACCTTCCTGCAGAACCGCTGCAACCTCAATCTTTTCTTGGAAACCCTCGCACACAAATAGCATTTCTCTCAAATTCTATTCAATGCTCCATTTTTTTCATTGTATTGTTCCTTTCACAATCAGTGACCTTTCCAAAACAGGCATTTAGATTCTGCATAGAAATATCTAAAGTAACAAAGGCAGCGTTGAATACCAGCACTTGTTACAGTAGACCTGGTTAGGTGTTCCATTAAAATTCCAACAGGTAATTTGCCCCCCCCCCCACTCCCATCCCTGCTTTGGAGAATAAGGTTATTTACTGTCAGTCACACCTTTAATGCAATATTGATAGTCAGGAAAAATGAAGAAAAGTAACTCACCTAGGAAGGAGCAAAACAGTGTTTGCATCTTTGTTCATAAGTCCAAAGGAATTTGTGGGCTGCTGAGTTGGGGCAGAGTTGGAGGCACAGTGCAGTGCATTGGCTCTTTACAGGAATGGCAGACAGCCCTGCATGGGGGAAGCATCACAGCGAGTGGAATGCAAGCAACATAATTACCTCCATGTGTCAGCTCAAGAACCAAGTTTTCTCTGCCCTTTGTGTCGGTACTTGTCACTTTACTAGTCCTTCTCCACAGACAATAGCAGAACAGGGGTCTTGCTATAGTGCTTTCTAAAAGGAAAGAAAGTCCTGAATTGAAAAATGAGTATGAATGTAATAGCAGCCACTTATCCGTGAGCAGAAAGAAAGGAGTGCAAGAAAATATACTGTGCAGAACATTCACCACATGGCAGCATCCCAGACCTGCTCCTCCCAGCTATCTGCTGGGATTAGCCTAGGAGAGCAATTACTGGCTAGTCTGAACTCCTGCAGAGTAGGAGGGATGGAGGTGCACAGTGTGTCCAAACCTCATACACTGGCTCCGTCAACCCCCTTTTTAAATGAAAATGTTAGCTGAGAATATATTTTACATGATAACCCTGTCCTATTGGAAGGTTAATGCCCCCTGTACGTGTACCCTAGTCACCTTTATGAATTCAGTGTAAAGCAATATGTTGATGGCATATAAATATAGATTCATATTCCAACCATAGTAACACACTGTAACATTCAATATTCTATATCAGTGGGCGTTACTCATTCTTGATGCTTCCCTATTGTTAGTATTGTCAACACTTGTAAAGGTTGCCATAGACACAAATATATATTTTTCCTCAATCAGAGGAGTTTTACAATATTTTTGCAATAGTCAGATGTACTTCTATAATGAGAAAATCCTTTTATATGTAGGTCATTATGAATAAATATTGAATTTCCAAACATGTAAAATTCAAGGTTGATCTGATGGGATGATTATGATAATAGCAAGTAGCATTCAGGGAACACTTAGCTCGCCTTCTAATGGCCATCTCCTCTGATGTCTCTGGGAACCACAAAGAATAAAAGAAAAATGGATGCAGGTGTGAGAATACTCAGTAGGCATTCCAAGAAAATCTTGGACTGAGCATTGAAATTTCCTAGTCCAGGAAAATGGACTAGAATTAGACTTGCTCTCAGTATTTTTTTTTTTTTTTTTTTTCACAAGGAAGAAATATGTATGGCCCCATTCACTATAGTGAGTCCATGTCATTCCTTGAGATTCGGATTGCATTACAGACATCAAACTCGGATGACACTCCCCATATATTTAATTGGATAACAAAAAACGATGAGAAAAAAACAGCAAAAACGCTGCAGAAAAAAACACGTTTTTGCTGCATTTTTTTCCGCAGCATTTTATAGCTACATACTCCGTGCGAGGGTAGCCCTTTTGTCACCATAGATGCATTTATTATTCACTGAACCATGGTGGCTCAGTGGTTAGCACTGAAGTCCTAGGTTTGAATTCGACCAATGGCAACATCTGTAAGAAGTTTGTATGTTCTTCCCGTCTTTGCGTAGGAAATATAGGTTGTGAGCCCTATATGGGGCAGCGATTGACAATATCTGTAAAGTGCTGTGGAATATGATGGCAATAAATAAAAAATAACCAATGAAATGGAATTATTAGTTTGTGTATAGCCACCTTACACATAGCCCTTACAGTGAGTGACAGCACATTTGTTGCCAGCACTTTAATAAGAACACAGATAGGGAAAACCATTTTGTTGTAGAATAAATTGTAGAATCATTGGTTCTACCAACTAGACTTTTGTAGCATACACATTTGTGTCACGAACATAACTAATTATACAACTCTTTTAAAGGGAATGTGACACATTGTACATGATGCCCTATACGTGGGCATAGCATAGCATAGAGCAAGAGGAGCTGGGCAGATTTATATATACAGTACTGTGGAAAAGTTTTAGATAGGTGTGGAAAAATGCCACATAGTAAGAATGCTTTCAAAAATAGAAGTGTTTATGGTTTATTTTTGCCAATTAACAAAATGAAGGGAATGAAGAAAAAAAAAAAAACTCAGCAGGGGAGATTGTTCCAAACATCTTGGAGTACTAACCACAGATCTTCTATGGATGCAGGCTTGTTCAAATTATCTCTCTTTTTGTAATCCCAGATAAACTTGAGGAAATTGAGATCAGGGCTCTGTGTGGGCCATACCATCACTTCCAGTACTCCTCCTCCAAAGGGTGGTCACAGAAAATGTAGATTTCATTTAGATTTCTCTGTTCACTTAATACACTTATTCACTTAATAGTTTATTTTAATTAACAATATTAACACTTCTATTACTTCTATTATTTTACTTTGCGGTATTTTTCCATGTCTGCCTAAAACTTTTGCACAACACTGTATTTTTATAGGAAAATATTCAGTCAGTAAAACTTGTATTTTGTTGATTTAATTCCCTGTTCGTTCTATGTCTAGCATTCCAGTGGGGAGTCCTACTCAGTGATTGACAGGCATACAAGTACGGCTATGAGTCATTGAATACAACTGTCCACTGGACTCCTAAACATGGGAAGAAATTAAATATAACTGTCCACTGGACTCCTAACCATAGAAAGAAATTGAATATAACTGTCCACTGGACTCCTAACCATACAAAGAGTAGAGATTTAAATGAATAACCAATAACTTAGACTAAATCTTTTCCCACAAACCTATATATCAATCAGCTTAAATGCTCACTAACTTTTCACACAACTTAGTCTCATTTCATAGAGCATGTGATTCTGGCCCAAAATGTAATGCACTTTAATTAAAAATGTGGCTTCTTTCTGCTTGAAAAACCTCTCTAAATTTTCTGCCACTAGGTGTCTTCCGTCTAGCTAATTTTCTGTTCACTCTTTTGATTCCAAGGAAGTCCGTCCATAGATACATTCCATTCTGTTTATCTTATTGAGTGTAGGGAGGTATCCTTTTCTCTCTTCAGACAGTGAATGGAGAGGGGAAGGGTTGATTCTCCTAAAAGCCTGCAGAGACATGTCTGAAAACTGGTGATCAGCTGGAGTGGTGGGTGTTGGACCCACACCAGTCTGATATTGATGACCCACCTTAGGACAGGTTAACAATATTTTACTTTCAGAAATTCCCTTTAGTAAAAATGGATTATTCCTAAAATGTACCTTAAAGGGATTCTCCTGCCGATTAAGAGTTTTAGGTGGAGAATGGTGAGTCACTATTTTATTTACTTATATAGTGCCATCATATTCCACAGCACTTTTTTGACTTCCTGCTTTCTCTCATTACACAGTCTGTACAACTTGAAAGTATGACTTGTTTTAACCCCTTTAATGCTAAGGCTCAGAAATAAAAAGGTAAATTTCTGAATTGTGGCGAGTCTGTATTTAGCAATCTATTTATTTACTTATCTATGGATGTGATTGAATTTTTGTCATCTGTAGCTGTAGCTAAATGATATATTGGTGATTGAAAGGATCTTAAATTCCTTCTTGGAATGATTAGAAGCATTAGCTGATGCATCTAAAAGCTCAGATAATTGGGTTACATGTTAAGTGTGGAAATGTTTTCTTAACAAGAAACTCTAAGGTTTAACTGAGCAGTGCTAATTGCTTGAAAGCAAATGTCGGCAGAAGCTTGGAAAAAAAAAATCTAGGTTGTAGAATCCATGGAAAAAATACTGAAAACAAAATAGAACTTATAACAATCACCAAACTCAATGTACATACAGGAACATACTAGAAGGGTGCGTTCACATACTGTAAGGGTGCACAAATGCCAGAGGGAAACTGATGCCAGAACTGATCCCATATCCCATAGTTTCCTATAGGATTGGTTCTGGCACAAGAAGCATCAGTTCTACCTCCGTATGGCACCGGATATGTACCTTAGTGGGATGGAAAAACACTGCCAGCTCCCTTAAAATTTCTGCAGTGCTGGATACATGCTGGGTGCTGCCTGAATATGGATGCGGCAGCACCCAGTGTTCTGCACAGTCCAACTATGTACAGTAGTGAAGTCGGCAATTGCCGCCTTCACTACTGTATTCGAGCAGGGGGCCGCTTCCTCTCCTACCCACTTTCCCTGCCCAAGCCCTGATCCCTTGCACTAGTGGCAGCAGGGATCACTGATCATCCCTGCTTCCTTCACACGTGTGGGAACTTGTGTAGGCAGCAGGTACGATTGGCGATCATGATGAATTGAAGCCGGGACATACCTTCCACTGACCGGGACAGCGGGACTGGACCTGGTATCCGGGACTGTCCCACTGAATCCGGGACGGTTGAGAGGTATGTATTATATACCCCTAGAAAGGAAGTAGTGTGCATTAATTTCGGCACCAATATCTCCCCATTGTCAGAAGGACGGGCATTACAGTCTAGTGTCATTGCTTAGATGTGAGGAACGTCCCCCCCCCCTCCCGACAGTACACTTCCATAGTCTTGTACTGTCGGGGGGGGGGGGGGGGCAGGGGCGCACCGCTAATGAGGCGAGGTGAGGCGGCCGCCTCGGGCGGCACTGTCCGGGGGGCGGCATTTTACTATTTAATGTAAACCAGCCCAGGACAGGCCGCTTTAAAAAAAAAAAAAAAAAAAAAAACAGAGCTGAGCGCGGCCTGTCCTGGGCTGGTTTACAAGACGTTGCATCTCAGCGCAGGCGGCGATACAATGACGTCATCACGCCGCCTACGCTGAGACACAGACGTCGCGGACAAGAGGAGGCGGCGGCGGCTGCATCAAGGCATCGCAGGTGAGGAGAACTTTTTTTTTTTATATATATATATATAAATAGGCCGTAACCTGTTGGAGCATCCCCGGCAGGTCAGGGCCTATTTATTTACCTACCCCGCGTCTGCTCGTGGCCGCCCCCGCTTCCCCTTCTGCTATGGGCCGCAGAAAGGGAAGTGGATGCCGCTGTGAGCAGCCGCGGGCATCGGTAAGTTAGGCCGCGGGCCGCAAATACTACTATTATTATACTCCGGGGTCTATTCAGACCCCGGAGTATAATAATCGGAGGCAGGGCCGGCGTTAGGGGGGGACAAACTGGGCAAAGGGACCCCCGGGATCCGGAACCTGATGACTCTGGATCCCGGAGTCAGGCCCGGCCAAAGCACTAACGGAAAGTGAGTAAAAATAACAAACATTTTTACTCACCTGTCCTTGGCGTCCGACGTCATCTTCTGGCGTTCCGGACATCACTGCTGAGGCGCAGAGGCCTGGCCTCAGCGGTCACGTGGGGCGTGTCTCACGTAATCGCTGAGGCCCAATCACAGGCCTCAGAGGTGACGTCCACAACGCGTGACGTCAGCCGCAGAGAAGAAGAAGCGGTCGCCGCCGGGGATAGCGGAGCAGCGCGAGGAAGCCCAGGAGAGGTAAGACAAGGTGAGTATAACTGTTTGTTATTTTACCTTACTTACCCCGGGCCTTCAATTATTATACTCTGGGGTCTGAAGAGACCCCAATGTATAATATAATAATAGCACTGTAGGGCCCATGTGGAGCATTATACTGGGGGCCCCCTCTGGATAGCATATTATACTGGGGGGCCCCCTCTGGATAGCATATTATACTGGGAGGCCCCCTCTGGATAGCATATTATACTGTGTGGGACCGATGTGGAGCATTATACTGGGGAAGGGGCCCCTCTGGATAACATGTTATATTCTGTGGGGTCTCTGTGGAAAATTATAATGTGTGGGGGGGGGGGGCCTCTGGAGATAATGTTATATTCTGTGGGGCCACTTTGGAGCATTATGCTCTCCAGAGGGGCCCCCAGTATAATGCTCCAAAGTGGCCCCACAGAATATAACATGCTCTCCAGAGCCCCCCCCACTTTATAATACTCCATAGAGGCCCCGCAGAATATAACATGTTCTCCAGAGGGCCACCTCCCCAATATAATGCTCCACAGTGGCCCCACACAGTATAATATGCTCTCCAGAGCCCCCCCCAGTATAATGCTCCACTGTGGACCCACACAGTATAATATGCTCTCCAGAGGTGCCCCCCAGTATATTATACTGTGCGGGGCCACCGTGGAGCATTATACTGGGGGGGGGGGGGCTCTGGAGAGAATGTTATACTGTTTTGGGCCACTGTGGAGCATTATACTGGGGGGGCTCTGGAGAGTATATTATACTGTTTTGGGCCACTGTGAGTATTATACTGGGGAAACCTCTCTGGGCAGTATATTATACTGTGTGGAGGCCATTCTGGAGCATATTATACTGTGTGGAGGCCATTCTGGAGCATGTTATACTGAGTGGGGTCACTGTGGCGCATTATTCTGGGGGGGGCATCAGCAGAGCATATTATATTGCGTGGCGCCACTGTGGGGCATTATTTGGGGGGGACTAATGAGCATTATACCAGGGGGCCCTCTGGGGAGTATATTATACTGTGTGGGGCCTACTGTGGAACATTATACTGGGGGGACGCTCTGGGGAGCATAATATATTGTGTGGGGCCACTGTGGAGCAAAATACTGGAGGGGGCACTGTGGAGCATTATACTAGCGGGGGCCCTCTGGGGAGCATATTATACTATGGGCCACTGTGGAGCTTTATACTGGGGGAATGGACAGTGTGGGGAGCCTGTTATACTGTGTGGGGCCACTGTGGAGTGTATTATATTGTATGGGGCTTTTCGGGAGCATATTATACTCTGTGGGGCCATTGTAGAGCATTATACTGGGGGGGACTGTGGGGAACATATTATACTGTGGGGGACCACTGTGGAGCATTATACTGGGGAAACCCCGCTGGGGAGTATATTATACTGTGTGGAGGTCATTATGGAGCATGTTATACTGTGTTACGCCACTGTGGAGCATTATACTGGAGGGGCATAGTGGGGTGCATATTATACTGTATGGAGCATATTATATTGTGTGGGGCTGCTGGGGAGCATATTGTACTGTCTGGGGCCACTAAGGGGTAGTATACTGTGTGGGCCACTGTGGAGTATTATACTGTGTGGAGCCTTACAAACCATGTGGGACCACAATGGGGGGCTCAGGGGAGCATTTTATACTGTGTGGGGTCACTGTGGAGCATTATATACCATGTGGGGAAACTGGAGGGCTCAGGAGAGCATTTTATACTGTGGAGCATTATATACCATGTAGAGCATTATACTGTGGGGGGGGGGGGGGCTCACAATTCCTGCTGGCAGCCCTGTGTGCTATGTCTGCATCACAGCTCCCTCACTATAATCTTGCACATATGTGTAGTGCTCCATGGCCATGTCATTCCCCATACAGTACTGTGCATGAACTGGCCATGGAGTTATTGGGGCCTGCACAGTACTATAGGGGCTAACCATACTGGTAACATACTCAGTAACACCAGATAGTCAGCACATATGTAAGACTTCAGTGAAGGAGCCGTGGTGTAGGCTATTAGCAGGAAGCTGTTGGGTGGGGCCCCAGAACAAGTTCCTTTGGTGGGCCTAAGGCCCTTCAGTCCGACACTGTATAACGGAGAACTATTATATATAAGGGTGGGTTACTATATATAATTGGGAAACTTAAGTATGAGGGGGCTATTATTTATAAGAGGGGAACTATTTATAAGGGGGGTATAATTGTTAAGTGGGCTTATTTATAAAGAGGGCTATTAGTGATAATGGGGACTATTATTTATAAGGGTAACTATTATTTATGAGGGGGCTATTATTTTTAAGGGAGCAGTATTATTTTTACGGGGTGACTGTTACTGATAAGGGGGATATTACTGATACAGGGCACTATTTATCATTTATAAGGGAGCTATTAATAAAGGTGTAATATTATTTATAAGCAGGGACTATTATTTATAAGGAGGCGCTATAATAACTGATGACTGGGTGCAAAAATCTAATAGGTGGTACAAAGGTGCTCATTTGAATTGTGTGTGGTAAAATAGGGTTTGTTATTACTTTTTTGTTGGCAGAAAGGAGGTGTTATTATAGGGGTTGTCACTGGAAGACGATGGTGTTGTTTGCATATCAGCATTTGGGGCCCCGCTTTTAATTTTTGCCCAGGGCCCCACTTTGTCTAAAACCGGCCCTGATCAGAGGCCTAGGGTTGGTGAGGGAACATAAAAACCAGTGTTACTCACCTCCTGCGATCCGATGTAACTCCGAGCAGGCTTGAGGCCTCTGGTGACGTCATTAGGTCGCGTCGCCGGCCTGATCACGTGACGTGTGTGCGCAATTAAACAGGGCTGAAAGCTGCAAGGAGTGCACCGGTGGCCAGGATAGGTAAGTAACTCTGGTTTTTATGTTTGTATTCTCCCCTGGGTCTCCAATCATTATACTCTGGGGTCTGAAAAGACCCCAGAGTATAATAATAGTTCATGGGTCGGCCACTATGGGGCATAATACCCTGTGCAGGGGCCACTCTGGAGCATAATACCGAGTGCAGGGGCCACTATAGAGCATAATACCGGGTGCAGGGGTCACTATGGAGCATAATACCAGTGCAAGGGCCACTATGGAGGATAATACCAGTGCAGGGGCAACTATGGAGCATAATACCAGTGCAAGGGCCACTATAGAGCATAATACCAGTGCAGGGGCCACTATGGAGCATAATACCGTGTGCTGGGGCCACTGTGGAGCATAATACTGTGTGCAGGGGCCAATATGGAGCATAATACCGTGTGCAGGGGCCAATATGGGGCATAAAACTGTGTGCAGGAGTTGCTGTGGAACATAATACCATGTGCAGTGGCCAATGCGGGGCATAATACCGTGAACAGGGGCCACTATGGAGCATAATACCGTGTGCAGGGGCCGCTGAGAGGCATAATACAGTGTGCGGGGGCCACTATGGAGCATAATACAGTGTGCAGGGGCCGCTGCGGGCCATAATACTATGTATTACTGTGTGCAGGGGCTGCTGTGGAACATTATAGTGTGTGTAAATGGGGCGCTATAAACAGGGGCTATGGCACCTGTTTATATTATAAGGCTGTCTGTTTATAGTGACCGTGTGATGTAATTGTAGCCTTGTCACATACTGTAGACATGTACAGGACGAGGCTGTAGTTACATTACATGGCCGCTATGAGATGAATGACACTATGTAAACAGAGAAGTGGTCATGGCGCTTACACAGGTACCATTCAAACAGCTGGTCAGTGGGGGTCCTGGGTTTCTGAACCCCACTGATTAGTTTATTAATGACCTGGAAAACCTTTAACACCTGGGGTATTATTAATAAGGGGCACTATTTATACACACGGACATTATTAATGTAAAGATGCACTTGGGGGTATTATTCATTATGGCGGGTTATATCATATATTATATAATTGGGGGTAGCAGCAGGATGGGTGTGTAGGTGAGGACAATGTGGGTTGGATGCCTGGAAAAGTGAGGAGCCAAAGATGTCTGTGTTGCAAACTTTACAGAGACAAGTCACAGCTGGAAGAAGTGGTCATGGCGGTCCAAAGGGAAGAGAAGGGAAATGTGACGATTAGTCAGAGACGTCACCTGTAAGTCACAGAATGTTACTGCCCTGTATTCACCTAAATGATAGAAGATAAATACCTGAGTGATGGGGGTCTGTCTGCTGAGACCCCCACTGAGCCTGAGAATTGGGTTTTTTCCCCCCACTAGGTGGGAATTCAGCCTGACCGCAGCCATATATATAGGTGTGCCACTTGGTGGATGGACGAACCCGCGTGGCTCTCATTCACTTCAATGGGAGTGCCAAAGATAGCCGAAGTCCAGTACTCAGCTATCTGCGGGGCTCCTATTATAGAGAATGGGGGCCACGTGGCCTCATCCATCCACCAAGCAGAAGATGTGTGAAGTTACTTTCATTGTTAATGCCGTGTTGTTGATCTGATACTGAAGTAATACAGTAAGAAGAATTCTTAAAAACTGTTTTATAACTTTGTGTATTGTGTATATTGTGCGACGATAACAGTGTGTTAAACTAGTAGCATGGAAACTCAGTTTTTTTTTTTTTTTTTTTTTTGGGGGGGGGGGGGCGTCTTTCTATAGTCCGCCTCAGGCAGCAAAGAGGCTAGGTTCACCACTGGGGGGGGGGGGGGGGGTAGTAACGCAAAATAACGCCACAGATATCTCCAGCAGCAGGGTGCTTATCAGGAAAGGTGACAGTGTTCTGAGTTCAATGCACAGCCGGCTCTCTAGCAGTATATAATACCATATATCGATGAGGACATGAAAGGTCCTCTTTAATATATGCAGGGCTCCAGTGCAACTAAGAGCTTTCAAGTAGTGCCAAGATTTTTCAGCCTTGGTGCCATTTGCAACTATCCTTGCCACCGCGCTGCCTTTTTGATACAAAAGCATAAAGATATGGTACATGCAGCCACGTGTGTTGATACCAACTCTAGTATCAGATAGAGTGAATAGTATGTTGAAGCAGAAAGACTTCAGTTTCCTGCTCCACCATTCAATACTTTTTATATAAATAAAATAAAATATATAATTTTTGTTTATAAAGCACCAAAATATTCTGCAGTACTTTACAAATCATAGGTATGAAAGGTAGGAAAGAACAGGGAAAGTAGATGTGCAAATTAGGTTGAAATAGGATGTCCCAACAAACAATTTATATATGGAGAAACCACAGTACTCAAAATAGTCCAAAGCAGAAGTGATGCTTTATTTTGTCCAGCATTAAGTAAATTATACACTAATGGCCCCTAAAATATATACATTTTTGTCCCTTCCAGACCGTGATCACGGCTTTACTGCCAAAAGATGAAGAGGAGGCTGTATGACAATTTATATCTACTCACATGATAAGGTGCTAAGTGTCGGATTGTGGGATCCCATCACTGCCCCCCTTCCCGCCCACTCACAAGAACAGGGCTGTTCTGCCCTTCAATAGAGCAATGGTCTCAGCTAACTTCATTAGTCCCATAGATTTTAAATGGAGTGGCAGTGGGAGTCTTCCTATACATACGGCCATAATACTGATTATATAAATGATAATAGCACACCACACCAATACATCATACAATTTGAGATTGAATAAAAAAAAAAACATGTAAATAGTTATTTAAAATATATATGTCTGTATTATAATATAGAGAGTGATAACATAATAGGGGAAAAACATTAGAATACAGGTAACATGATAGTTAAACATTCATTATACACACACCATTCCTTTTTTTCTCGAAGATGTGGTTGACTACCCTGTCCAATATGTCTGAAATTGTACTCCTGTTTCTGGGGCGCAGTTAGTATTAGTCCTCATTTCCCAGCTCCCTCATTTCACAGTTTATTAATATGGCATCCCCTACATGTGTCTCCCACACTTTTTTTCTTAGAGGCCCCCCAGGTCAGACATGTGCTGGTGGAGGGGCACCTCAAAGCACTGACATCCCTGTTCGCTGGTCAACTGAGCCCTAGGGATGCCTGATATGCTAATGGTGAACTCTGCAGCTTTATCTTTTCCGTATCCCTGTAGTCAGATTTCAGGTCTACTCTAACCCTATTCCAGTTGCTGTGGACCTCGGATACACTCCCTTCACTTTAGCTTTCCTTGTTTTGTAAACTACTGCTCGGTACTCTGGATGAACCTGACAAACTCACTTATTTGGACCACTATACACGGACTGCGCAGATCCAAAGGGTATTAGCAAAAAATTATTTATTTCCCAAGGTATGGTACAGTAAGCACACACAACGCGTTTCGGGACCAGCAAGTCCCTTTTTCAAGTGTATCACACTTGTTTGCAGGTTCAGATACACAGGTCAGTTTCCTCAGTGTAGTTCCACTTATGTCACTGGGTGGGAGAGGTAATTGGGGTGCTCCTTCCCTACTGTACACAATAGGTAAGGCCTTTATTCTCATGCATTAGACATCTACAGTGGGGAAAAAAGTATTTAGTCAGCCACCAATTGTGCAAGTTCTCCCACTTAAAAAGATGAGGCTGGCCTGTAATCGACAATATAGGTAGACCTCAACTATGAGAGACAAAATGAGAAAACAAGTACAGAAAATCACATTGTCTGATTTTTAAAGAATTTATATGCAAATTATGGTGGAAAATAAATATTTGGTCACGTACAAACAAGCAAGATTTCTGGCTCTCACAAACCAGTAACTTCTTCTTTAAGAGGCTCCTCTGTCCTCCACTCATTACCTGTAGTAATGGCTCCTGTTTGACATTGTTATCAGTATAAAAGACACCTGTCCACAACCTCAAACAGTCACACTCCAAACTCCACTATGGTGAAGACCAAAGAGCTGTGGAAGGACACCAGAAACAAAATTGTGGACCTGCACCAGGCTGGGAAGACTGAATCTGCAATAGGCAAGCAGCTTGGTGTGAAGAAATCAACTGTGGGAGCAATAATTAGAAAATGGAAGACATACAAGACCACTGATAATCTCCCTCGATCAGGGGCTCCACGCAAGATCTCTCCCCGTGGGGTCAAAATGATCACAAGAATAGTGAGCAAAAATCCCCGAACCACACGGGGGGGACCTAGTGAATGACCTGCAGAAAGCTGGGACTAACGTAACAAAGGCTACCGTCAGTAACACACTACGCCGCCAGGGACTCAGATCCTGCAGTGCCTGACGTGTCCCCCTGCTTAAGCCAGTACATATCCGGGCCTGTCTGAAGTTTGCTAGAGAGCATTTGGATGTTCCAGAAGAGTATTGGGAGAATGTCATATGGTCAGATGAAACCAAAGTAGAACCGTTTGGTAGAAACACAATTTGTCGTGTTTGGAGGAGAGTGAATACTGAGTTGCATCCAAAGAACACCATACCTACTGTGAAACATGGGGGTGGCAACATCATGCTTTGGGGCTGTTTCTCTGCAAAGGGACCAGGACGACTGATCTGTGTATATGAAAGAATGAATGGGGCCATGTATCGTGAGATTTTGAGTGCAAACCTCCTTCCATCAGCAAGGGCATTGAAGATGAAACGTGGCTGGGTCTTTCAGCATGACAATGATACCAAGCACACTGCCAGGGCAACGAAGGAGTGGCTTCGTAAGAAGCATTTCAAGGTCCTGGAGTGGCCTAGCCAGTCTCCAGATCTAAACCCCATAGAAAAACTTTGGAGGGAGTTGAAAGTCCGTGTTGCCCAGCGACAGCCCCAAAACATCACTGCTCTAGAGGAGATCTGCATGGAGGAATGGGCCAACAACCAGCAACAGTGTGTGCCAACCTTGTGAAGACTTACAGAAAACGTTTGACCTCTGTCATTGCCAACAAAGGCTATATAACAAAGTATTGAGATGAACTTTTGTTATTAACCAAATACTTATTTTCCACCATAATTTGCAAATAAATTCTTAAAAAAAATCAGACAATGGGATTTTCTGGATTGGTTTTCTCATTTTGTCTCTCATAGTTCTACCTATGCAGTCTACCTATGATGTCAATTACAGGCTGGCCTCATCTTTTTAAGTGGGAGAACTTGCACAATTGGTGGTTGACTAAATACTTTTTTTCCCCACTGTATCTATTGTAACCAGGGAACAAATTTTAAGATACCTTTCCCAGTGGTACGGGGTTCCAGCATTCCTCCATTGTATTTATAGAGAACTATTAGACTCTTGTTGGTGTTCCCAGACAAGCAGAGACTCAGTGCTCCATGTCTGGTGGAGTTACCATCCCAATAAGGGCGTACACAGATATCATAGGGCCCCATATCAATACTTTGCATGTCACCCCACCCCTTTACAGTCATTTTTTTTTATATATAACTGTCAAGTCAAGCAGTTTTTTTATTTTAAAGAACACACTCCACTTTTTACAACTTTCCTGTTAGAAAAAGTGGAACTTTTACTTTATAAATATTGCAGCAGTTGCTCATTCTGAAAGCCATATTATTCAATGTAGTCACACCAGTAACATGGCAAAAATATATTGACAATTCTCCTCTTTACAACTATGAATTTTCTGCTTCCTTTTACATAGTAATTGTTAAAAGCGTAAGACTGATGCCACCACTAGTGGGAGCTCAGTGCATAGGAATGAATGCAGCTACCATTGGACTCACCCACTCATCACGGGCCCATAACAGCTGCCTGGTCGGCCTACATGGTAGGGAAGCCACTGCCTCCCATGTATGCACAAGGACAAGAGATCATTAGCATTTATAATAAATTGTACTCAACATCAGTCTGCCCATAGTCTCCCTCCCCGAGCTGGTCTGAGCTGGTTCATCACCGAGAACCCCAGCATAAAATTAGACATGGACCGTGCGGATAATGTTCTGAGCTTCTAGTAACTTTTCAAACTGGAATACGTTGGGATCCTTGGATTGGTAGCCACACATGCCTGTCATAGGGCGCTGGGCTACTCAAGTGACCCCTTTTCCCTCCTCCTCCTCCTTTCTCTTCTCTTGCCTTTTCTCTTGAAGTTTTATACACATAATAAATACTTCATCATATACTGTAAGAGGGTATCTGAAGATTATGCAACACTATAAATATTGTCCTTTGTCTTTCCTGAACTACAGTATATAGCCTCATGATACCGAGATGTGACACACATATTTAATGTTATTTCTTTGTATGACTAGTAACAGAAATATAAAATAGCTGATAATGAAGTCAAACATTGTGTGATGGAACAGTAGCCCCAGGACCAGGTCACATTATAAAATCTAATGCTGTGCTCCTCAAGGGTAACAGGCATGTCAAGCAATGTGTACACGATTGTCACTTCCATACACAGCATTCTCACACATTATGTGACATCTGCAGTAATGTGAGGCTACTGAAAAAAGCCAGAAAATGCTTCCCTTAAATAAGTCAATCTTTTTTATTTAAATTCATATTTGCCATTTCCTATGATCTAAATTTGCCATTTTATCTACAAGGCACTATGATTAGGTTTATAACCAATTCACTGCTGACAGACTCCTTTTAAAGGGGTTTTCCCACCAAAGCAATTATTGGCTTTTCACTGCATTGAGAATAAGTTACAGATTGTTGGGGGTCCAACTACTGGGAGAATGGAAGTGTTTTGTGGTCAGAAGGATGCGTCCTGCTTGGCCCATTTCTGTGGGACTGATAAAGATATCCATAGCTATCCAATACTTCTATTTATCTAAAAGGGTTTGTCCAGCCACAGCAAGTTACCCCCTATTCATAGGATTGGAGGTAACTTGCTGATCTGTGGTTATCCCACTACTGGAACCACCACGCATCACAAGAACTGAGGTGTTTAGCACAGTAAGCATTGGTAAGTCTCCACTGAAATGACTGGAGAAGTGCACACTGTATGACCAGGTGCCATGGTGCAACATGACCCAGGTCTCAAGATCCATGAGGGTCCTAGCAGTGGGACACCCAGTGATCAGTAAGTTACTGTGGATAGGGGGTAACTTGTTGTGACTGGACAATCCCTTTAATATTTACATAACCCCTTCCCGCCATCCACCCTGATATTCACCACTGTGAAGCCACGTTGGCTCTTCTGCATGACAGGGTAGAGCCTTCTTCCTATAAGTATTGTTAAAAGCTGTTTTTTCTCTACTTAATAATCTCCTGATGAGTACCTGTGATTAGGGCCAAAATGCGTTGGGTTTGAGTCACATTACGGCCAATATAGGGTCAGCTTGGTACTGCCCTTGTCGGGGGGGGAGTTCTGGATCGGGGTTTGAGGGTGTTGTCACGGTAATCAGTTATTCTACTCCCTGCTGCTATTTCCCCTTTTCCTTGGTGAGGACTTCTCCTTCCCCCTGATCGCGGTAAGACAGTTCTTTTTTATCTATCATTGATGAACTTTGTGGACTCTGCTTATTCTTATATGTTATTTATTAAAAGTTACATCTTATTAAGATAGGGTTTTCACTTTGAATATACCTCATATGGCTCTGTGAATGGTAAAATTAAAAAGTTGTGGTGTTTGGAAGGCGGGGATTCCCTTTGCAATCAGAGGAATCAGCGGCAGCTTGTTCTGCAACTTGGAGAAGCTTTAAAAGCTAAGTATAAAGCGAGTGTGTGAGCTGGCGAGTGTGGTTTGATTCCAAGTGTGTTTGATCTAAGTGTGACTTAAGATTAAGTGACAAGTATACGTGGTTAGTGTGTGCATTTGAGTCCATAACTTTTATTGTACATTGCATAGCAAGAGATAAAAGTACTACAGATTATACAAGTAGTTACTGTATATATTTATTTTAAGATTAACTATACTGTGTCCAGGGGTGTATAGAGGGGTACTGTTACTTTTATAATCATATAAATTTATTTTTTGTGTAGGGGAAAGTCTCCAGGGGATAAATTGCTGCTGTTTGCTGGGTGCATTCCCTTTGCAATCAGAGGAATCAGCGGCAGCTTTTTCTGCAACTTGGAGCAGCTTTCAAAGCTAAGTACAAAGCGAGTGTATGAGCTGGCGAGTGTGGTTTGATTCCAAGTGTGTTTGATCTAAGTGTGACTTAAGATTAAGTGACTTTAGATTTAGGGACTTCACAAAAAAAAAAAAAAAATCCCCATCAGGTAAGATGTGCTCCATGCTTACCAATGCAGGCCAGTGTACATCTTGCAGCATGTATTTTCTGCTTGAGCAGCTATTTGATGGGGCGTACTGCTGTTCAAGATGTAAGCATGTTGCACATTTGGAAGCCCAGATAATGGATCTAAATGAGCAAATTGCAAGACTGAGATCCATTGATAACTTGGAAAGGAGTTTGTTGCTCACAGAGCAGGAACTCGCAGGGATAAGTGCAGAGGGGGATGGTAGCATGGAGGTGCAGGAACATGACGCAGCTAGCTGGGTGACAGTTAGAAAGCAGTGGGGTAGAGGGAAGCGTGCCAGGGAGGTTAGTCCTGAACTGGCACACCCCAACAAGTTTGCTAAATTGGCAGATGAGGGAGATGTTAGTACAGGGGTAACACTGCTGCAGCAAGACACTTCCTCTGACTGCCAGGGGAATGTCTGCTCCAGTAAGAAGGGGGATAGGAGTGCAGAGAAGTCTAGACAGCTGCTGGTAGTGGGGGATTCAATTATTAGGGGAACAGACAGGGCAATCTGTCACAAAGACCGGGATCGTCGTACGGTGTGTTGCCTTCCTGGCGCTCGAGTTCAACACATCGCGGATCGGGTTGATAAATTACTGGGTGGAGCACGTTGGCACAAACGACAAAGCTAGCGGTAGGTGGAAGGTCCTTAAAAATGATTTCAGGGATCTAGGGAGAAAGCTGAAGGCAAGGACCTTCAAGGTAGTATTTTCAGAAATACTACCTGTACCGCGAGCCACAAAGGAAAGGCAGCGGGAGATTAGGGAGGTAAACAAGTGGCTCAAGAGCTGGTGTAGGAAGGAGGGGTATGGAGAACTGGGCGACTTTGCTGTGGGCTTCAGGTTCTATGGTAGGGATGGGCTGCATCTCAATGGGGAGGGTGCAGCTGTGCTAGGGGAGAAGATGGCTAGACGGTTGAAGGAGTGTTTAAACTAGGGACTGGGGGGAGGGTAACAGATGTAGAGGGCAAGATAGTGTAGAACTGGAAAGAGGGCTAAATAATGTAACTGGGGGTGGATCGGGGGCTGGGGTTAGAACAGTTAGTAGGCAGTGGAAGAGTAGGGATAAAGATAAATGCATGAAATGTATTTATACTAACGCCAGAAGCCTCACTAACAAGATGGAGTAACTAGAAGTGATAATGTTGGAAGAGAAATATGACATGGTGCGGATAAGTGAGACATGGCTGGACTCCAGCTATGACTGGGCTGTAAATATACAGGGGTGCAGTATGTTTAGAAAGGAGCGTACCAATAGGAAAGGGGGAGGGGTTTGCTTATACATAAAATCCTTCCTTAAGCCAGTTCTGCGTGAGGACATCTGGGAGGAAAATGAATATGTGGAGTCCTTATGGGTGGAAATTAAGGGAGGAACAAAGAATAATAAAATACTGATAGGGGTTTGTTATAAATCTCCAAATATAATGGAAGAAGCTGAAAATGTACTAATAAAACAAATAGATGAGGCCACAAAGTACAATAAAGTCATTATTTTGGGTGATTTCAACTACCCAGATATCAACTGGGAGGCAGAAACCTGCAGGTCCAACAAAGGGAACAGGTTTTTGTCAGTAATAAAAGCCAATTACCTATCGCAACTAGTGCAGGACCCAACAAGAGGCGAGGCACTTTTAGACCTATTTTTAACAAATGAACCTGAGACATTGTCAAAAGTGGAGGTTGGGGGTCATCTTGGTAATAGTGACCACAACATAATAAGTTTTCTTGTACACACTAAAAAAATGTTCAGTAGAGGGGGAACAAAAACACTAAACTTCAGGAAGGCCAATTTTAACCAGCTGAGAGAGGAGATTAGTAGCATAAACTGGGACAATGTCATCAAAGTGACCGGAACACAAACAAAATGGGACATTTTCAGAAGTCTTCTAAATAGGACCACTAAAAAACATATTCCTTATGGGAATAAGCGGGCCAGAAATCATAGAAAACCAATATGGCTAACTAAAACGGTAAGGAGTGCAATGAGGGATAAAAAGGAAGCATTTAAAGTGCTAAAAAAAGAAAGGAGTGACACAGCACTAAACAACTATAAAGAGAAAAATAAATTGTGTAAAAGACAAATAAAGGAGGCGAAGATCGAGGCTGAGAGAAAAATTGCCAAGGAAAGTAAAAATAATCCAAAATTATTCTTCAATTACATAAATAACAAGAGAATAAAAACTGACAATGTGGGCCCTCTCAAAAATAATCTGGGTGTAATGGTGGAGGAGGATGAGGAAAAACCACAACTATTAAATGCCTTCGGTGTTTACACAAGAAAACCCAATGGCCAGCAACATGATTAGGGGTAATGTTAACTCTCCATTAAATGTCACCTGTTTAACTCAGGAGGAAGTGCGGTGTCGCCTTCAAAACACTAAAATAGATAAATCGCCAGGTCCAGATGGCACGGTGATAGACAGACCCTTATATCTAATATTTAAGGATTCAGTAATGACTGGGTCTGTTCCACTTGATTGGCGCATAGCAAATGTGGTGCCAATTTTCAAAAAGTGGTGTAAAAGTGAGCCTGGAAACTACAGGCCAGTAAGTTTGACTTCTGTGGTTGTTAAGGTATTTGAGAGCTTTCTAAGAGATGCTATCCGGGAGTACCTCAATGTAAATAATCTTATAACACCCAATCAGCATGGGTTTATGAGGAATTGGTCCTGTCAGACTAATCTGATCAGCTTCTATGAAGAGGTCAGTTCAAGACTGGACATGGGTAATGCAGTGGACGTGGTGTATCTGGACTTTTCAAAGGCTTTTGATACTGTACCACATAAAAGGTTGGTATGCAAAATGAGAATGTTGGGACTGGGGGAAAACATATGCATTTGGGTTTGCAACTGGCTCACTGATAGGAAACAGAGGGTGCTTATTAATGGTAAATATTCAGACTGGGTCACAGTCACCAGTGGGGTGCCACAAGGGTCAGTATTGGGTCCTCTCCTGTTTAATATCTTTATTAATGACCTGGTAGACGGTTTGCAAAGAAGGGTGTCCATATTTACAGATGATACTAAAGTTTGTAAGGCAATCAAAAATGAGGAGGATAGTAGAATATTACAAGGGGATCTAAGGAAGCTGGAAAAATGGGCCGAGACTTGGCAAATGAAGTTTAATATTGACAAATGTAAGGTTATGCATGTTGGACGACGAAATAAAATGTATGATTATGTACTTAATAGGAAATTACTGGGTAAAACTACCAATGAAAAAGACTTGGGCATTGTGGTGGAAAATAAGCTTACCTTTAGTGACCAGTGCCAGGCAGCGGCTGCCAAGGCAAATAAAATTATGGGATGCATCAAAAGAGGTATAGATTCTCATGACAAGAACATAGTTATGCCTCTATACAAATCTCTGGTACGGCCACACTTAGACTATTGTGCACAATTCTGGGCCCCAGTATACAAGAAAGACAAAATCGAACTAGAAAGAGTACAAAGAAGGGCAACCAAAATTATTAGGGGATGGGTGGATTGGAGTACAACGATAGATTAACAAACTTGGGGTTATTCAGTTTAGAGAAAAGACGTCTACGGGGAGATCTAATAATAATGTACAAATACATGAAGAGACAGCACAAAGAACTTTCTAATTATCTTTTTACCCCTAGGCCAGTGACAGTGACAAGGGGACATCCTCTATGACTGGAGGAGAGAAAATTTCACCAGCAACATAGAAGAGGATTCTTTACAGTAAGAACAGCGAGGCTATGGAACTCTCTGCCCCAGGAAGTAGCGATGGTGGATTCATTGAACAAGTTCAAAGAGGACCTGGATGCCTTTCTCGAACAGAACAACATTTCGGGTTATGGGTTCTAGATTTTAAGGGCACGTTGATCCAGGGTTTTATACTAATTGCCAGATTGGAGTCGGGAAGGAATTTTTTTCCCATGAAATGGGGCAATTGGCATAAGCCTAATGGGGTTTTTTGCCTTCCTCTGGATCAACACTGTAGGGTTATAGGTTGGACTTGATGGACTGATGTCTCATCCAACCTCATCTACTATGTAACTATGTAAAAACGAAAATCGAAAAATGTCACCGGCGGGAAGGGGTTAACATTGAGAATAGTCAACTACATGAGCCATGTGCACTAGCTACCTGATCAATCTGTGGAATGGGGTACTGTTTGATGCACCATCAAATGTTATAGCCTTTTCTTACCACTTTGATTTCTTTTTTGCTATTTAAAATGTAATACAGATATACCATAAATAACACATCATAGTAATGAGTGTACAATAATAGTATACTCACTATTCTATAATCTCTGAATCTTTATGGAGGTGCACACATCTGTGAAGACAGGAAAGGTATGCAGGAAAGGTGTCAGATTTAGCAGAGCTGTTGTTGGCTGCTATATTTCTGCTGTTCAGTTAGGTCAGGAGGAGAAGGTTACATGACAGTCACATCTCTGAAAAGTTATTTCATGTGACTTCCATCTATCACTAGATGAGACTAGCATGTCAGCGGGTTTGGGAATTCTGTACCACCAGAATGTCCTTATGCACCAATGGATTAGTGTCCTAAACCTGCTTATGCCATTTCTGTCTGTCCTTGGGAAGTTTAGAAAAACACAAGAGGGTGCCCTGGGTGCATGCGCATTGCACTGATGAAGCCAAGTTCAGTATATCTCAGCTCCACTGTGCATGTGCTCGATATGCAGAGAAACACATTGACTCCAATGAGGGTCACTGACTAGTATCTTGGTAAGTCGTCAAATGTTCACCTGCAGAGTTGGAGTCGGGGTCAGAGTCTGAGAAAAGTTACTGACTCCAACAAATAAAATTAGTAATTATATTATACCATTATTGATATTGAATAATTAATTAGATATATAGCTTGTGTATATATGTATATATATAGCATATTTACTTTCATAGGAATTAATTCATTAGCTTTGGAATGAATTAGAGGTTCTTTACTGCCTGTGACTAACCATGGCCATCAGCCATTTATGAGGGAGTCGGAGATGAAGCAGGAGTTGAAGTAAGCATCGGAATGGGGCTGTGGAAAAGTATGGGAGTTTGAATCAGGATGTGGAAAAATAGAGGAGTCGGCTATGGAAAATTAAACCACTGGTGCATAAGGACATGCTGGTGGTTTATTGTCCCTATACCTGCTGACAGGCTCCCTTAAATGTAAACACTGCTTGCTGTCTTTTCCCAAGAAGCCTTCTATTTTGTTATTAACAGACAAACCACCCATCATCTACATACACTTTCCCAGTACATATACATGGCAGTTTGTATACATATTGCCACAAATTGTAAATCACCACATCTTTCAGTGGATCAGATCAAGGCCAAGGTCACCAAGATGATGACCTATGAAAAGATCTCAGAAATCTATGGAGCCTTGTCTACGGCATGGGAACCCTGGATCAAATACTTGCATGTGCCAGATATTCACACTTCCCTCTTCTCTTTTACTAATCAGATTTATTGTAAGGGAATCACTAGAGGAGCGATTCCCCAGAAGCTGCTGGAGAACTTAGGGGGAGGGGCACAACGAGACAGTGGACCCTAAGCTGAATCCCCCCCGCTGTCCCTGGCTAACTTGCCCGATCTGTCCTAGGTGACAGCCAGCAACTCGTCGACAGTCCCTCCTTATAATAAGTGATACACAGAACGCAGACAAGACGCACAACAACAAAGGGAGGTCAGCTAGCCAAGGGGTCAGTAACAATCGAGCAATGCGGCACAGAATCGAGATCCAAGAGAATAGTCAAAGGTAAGCCAGGTGGTCAGAAGAGCAGGTAACAAATAACAAGAAGTATAGCCAGTAAGCAAAATGCAATAGCAGGCGCCCATAGGAAAGTGGGCAAACAATAAATAGGGAGAAAGAACCCGCCTCAGACTTGATAGGAGGATAGGCTGTCAATCACCAAGGCAGGACTAAAGTTAACTCTAGTGGAGCAGGGGGAAGGAGAAGGGCGTGGTGGAAAATCAATTAAGGAGGTGAGGGAATAGGACAGTGTTCAGACAGTACAAGAAAAACCCAAAGAAAAGAATCACAACCGGGCACGCCTCCTGCGCCGCAGTGTGCGCCCGGAGGACGGCGCCAAAGCCCGGACAGGCAAGGACGTTACAGTACCCCCCCTTTTACGAGGGGCCTCTGGACCCTCGCCAGATGGACCAGGTTTCGAAGGGTTCTGGTGATGAAAGAGATTAATTAAACGTGGCGCATGTAGGTCCCTACCAGAAACCCACGTTCGCTCTTCCGGGCCATAACCCTTCCAGTGCACGAGGTACTGAACAGCATTCTGCACCCGACGGGAATCCAGAATTTTTTCTACTTCATATTCTAGTTCCCCTTGGACCACCACTGGCGCAGGTGGACTGGAAGAAGTAAGGACAGGGGAGATATACTTCTTCAAAAGCGACTTGTGGAAGACGTTGTGGATACGAAAAGAACTTGGAAGTTGTAATTTAAAAGATACTGGGTTTATGAGTTCAGAAATGACATAGGGCCCAATGTAACGTGGTGCAAATTTCCCCGAAGGAACTCTAAGACGCAGATTCCTAGTGGACAGCCAGACTCGATCTCCCACTCTGTATTCAGGGCCAGGCAAGCGTCTTTTATTTGCCTGCCTTTTTTGATATTCTTGGGCTTTAACCAGGCTCAGACGAGCCTGGGCCCAGACTGTGCACAGTCGCTGATAAGTATGTTCGGCGGTGGGATTAACAGACTCTGTGCTACGGAGAGAGGAGTACCTGGGGTTAAAACCATAGTTGCAATAAAACGGAGACATTTTAGTGGTGATGTTAACCCTCTTGTTTATTGCAAACTCTGTTAGAGGAAGAAAGGTTCTCCATGTTTCCTGAGCATCAGACACAAAACACCTTAAGTATTGTACCAAAGTTTGGTTGAATCTCTCTGTCTGGCCATTGGTCTCCTGGTGGAACGTGGAAGAGAAAGACAGAGAGACCACAAAATTCCTTCCAGAATCTAGAGACAAATTGTACACCCTGATCAGATACAATATTTTCTGGTACACCATGCAAGCGGAGTATGTGGTTAATAAAGAACGAGGCTAGGCGTGGAGCACTAGGAATTTTCTTTAGGGGTACAAAATGACACATTTTGGAGAATCTATCCACAACAACCCAAATCACAGTCTTCCCTTGGGAACAAGGCAAATCAGTAATAAAGTCCATTGACAAATGGGACCATGATCTCTTAGGTATAGGAAGGGGATGAAGAAGGCCCTCGGGAAATCTCCTAGGAGGCTTCATCTTAGCACATGTCTCACAGGCAGCAACAAATTCACATACGTCACGAGACCAGGACGGCCACCAGTAAGAGCGGGAGAGAAGGTATTTAGTCCCAGCGAAGCCGGGATGTCCCGTTAAGGTAGAACAATGAATTTCCTCCAAAACACGAAGACGAAGATTTGGAGGTACAAATAGTTTCCCAGTGGGAGTATTACTGGGAGCAAGATCTTGTGAATTAACCACTAAAGTAGCAAGATCAGGAGTAATAATGGCGAGAACCACTCCGGGAGACAAGATTTTATCTGGGACATCCTTAGGGGCACCGCTGGGACCAAAACTGCGAGATAGGGCATCAGCCCGTACATTTTTAGAGCCTTGACAATAAGTCACCACAAAATTAAAACGTGTGAAGAATAGCGCCCAGCGGGCCTGCCTAGGAGACAGTTGCTTAGCGTTATCCAGATATAGTAGGTTCTTATGATCAGTGAATACTGTGATCTGGTGTTTGGCCCCCTCCAGGAAATGTCTCCACTCCTCGAATGCCCATTTAATGGCTAGGAGTTCTCGATTACCAACATCATAGTTGCGCTGCGTAGGAGAGAATTTCCTTGAGAAGAAGGCTACAGGTTGCAAACACGTAAAATTTTCAGAGCCCTGAGACAACACGGCACCAACCCCCACTTCAGAGGCATCAACCGCAATAATAAATGGGCGATCATAGTCTGGTGGTACTAATACAGGAGCCTCAACAAAACATTTCTTGAGATGTACAAAAGCCTGTTCCGCTTCCGGAGTCCATTTGGTCACATCGGCACCTTTCTTTGTGAGATCCGTTAATGGCTTCACTATAGAAGAGAAATTCTTAATAAATTTTCGATAATAGTTGGAGAAACCCAAGAAACGTTGTAGGGCTTTAAGGTTGGAGGGGCGTTCCCAGTTATTAATAGCCGTGACCTTTAGTGGATCCATACAAAAAGAATCGGGAGTAATAACGTAACCGAGGAAGGTGACCCTTTGGACTCCGAACAGGCATTTGGACAGTTTGGCAAAGAGAGAGTTTTGACGCAACAGTAGCAAAACACTCCTAACATGCTCAATATGTGTGGCCCAATCAGGAGAGAACACTAGAATATCATCCAGGTAGACAACCACATAACGACCGAGCAAGTCTCTAAAGATATCGTTAACAAAGTGTTGAAATACTGCGGGTGCATTACATAACCCGAAAGGCATTACCAAATATTCAAAGTGACCTTTCGGGGTGTTGAACGCAGTTTTCCATTCATCTCCTTCTCTAATCCAGATCAGATTGTATGCTCCACGGAGGTCAATTTTATAAAACCAGTGGGCACCCACAATCTGATTGAAAAGATCAGGGGAAGAGGGTACTGATTTTTAACCGTAATTTTATTTTAATTCTTGGTAGTCAATGCATGGTCGCAGTCCGCCATCCTTCTTTTTAACAAAAAAGAACCCAGCTCCCATGGGAGACTGAGACGGACGGATGTGACCTTTAAGAAGACTATCCTGTGTGTAATCCCGCATAGCCTCACGTTCTGGAGCAGAAAGATTGAAGATCCTTCCCTTAGGGTATTTGGAGTCGGGAAGGAGTTCAATTGCACAATCGTAAGGTCTATGCGGCGGTAACACTTCAGCAGCTTTAGCATCAAAAACATCATGAAAATCAGACAGAAATTCAGGAAGAAGTGTCTCCTCACTGAGACAATCGGAGGTATGCAAAGCAATACAATGGGAGGAGCACTGATTCCCCCATTTAACTAACTCTTTTTTGGGCCAATCAAAGGTAGGGTTATGGAGGTCTAGCCAGGGAAGCCCTAAAATAATATCAGACGAGAGATCCTCCATAACAAAAAAACTCATGAGCTCCGTATATATTGAGCCCACTTGCAAAGAGAGTAAGGGGGTTTTAAAACGGATTTTACCCCTGGCCAGTGGAGTAAAATCCGCCCCAGTAACCAACAGAGGAGTATCTAATGATACAAGTTCAATACGTAAGGCAGAAACAAACGAAAATTTAACAAAGTTAGTGGCAGCCCCAGAATCTACTAGGGCCTGCCGAGAAACAGATCTGCCCCCAAAGGACAGAGACACAGGTAACATCAATTTGTGAGATTTTTCAGAAGATACCTGACTGCCTGAGTGGTTCTTCTGAATACCACTCAGGCCCTGAAGTTTTCCGCTGGTGTACATGGTTTGATGGAACAGTCTCGGATGAGATGACCCGGTTTGCCGCAATACAGGCAGAGATGATTCCGGAGACGATATTCTCGTCTAGCCTTGGTATCCAGTGCTCCCAACTGCATAGGCTCATCTCCAGGGGTGACAGAAGGAGAAACAGATTTTTTAACAGAAAGAGAGGGATAGACAGAAGACTTAGTGGGACCAATCCCCACCTTCTCTTTACGTCTGTCCTGGAGTCTCCTGTCAATGCGGACGGCTAAGGTCATGGCCAGTGAAGGATGTCTGGGTAGGTCCCCCCGTTCCCCTTTTCTAAGATAGGGGGATCAGGGTGACCTACCCAGACATCCTTCACTGAATCATTCAGGCCCTGTTTAAAAAGAGCTTTCAAAGCGGAGTCACACCAACCTGCTGTTATACTCAACTTCCGAAACTCAGAGCAATAAGTTTCAGCGGATAGTTTACCTTGCCGGAGGGTAAGAAGTTGGGACTCGGCGAGTCCAATTTGATCAGGCTCAGCATAAATGGCCCCCAAAGACTTAAAAAATTTTTCTAGATCTGTCCACTCCTCTGCCTCAGGGAGGAGTTTAAGGGCCCAAGTCTGTGGATCCGCCTGTAAGAGGGAAATGACCACCCCCACCATCTGAGACTGCAACGCATGAGGGTTGAACCGAAAATACAATAGACATGATTCCCTGAACGTCTCAAATTTACCTCGGTCCCCTGAAAACCTATCCGGGAGTAACATTTTAACCCTGGGAAGGGAAATGACAGTGGTGTAGCAGCGGCCTCAGCTTGATTCTGGGTGAGAGTGTGTACCTGGTTGGCCAGCTCAGACACCAAACCTGCCAAACCCTCCATTCGAGTCACAAGGTCCTGAAAAGAAGCCATGCCAGTAATGAGTAGAAGGGTTAAAGTTTTTTTTTTTTTTTTTGTTTTTTTTAAGAAGCTGCTGGAGAACTTAGGGGGAGGGGCACAACGAGACAGTGGACCCTAAGCTGAATCCTCCCCCACTGTCCCTGGCTAACTTGCCCGATCTGTCCTAGGTGACAGCCAGCAACTCGTCGACAGTCCCTCCTTATAATAAGTGATACACAGAACGCAGACAAGACGCACAACAACAAAGGGAGGTCAGCTAGCCAAGGGGTCAGTAACAATCGAGCAATGCGGCACAGAATCGAGATCCAAGAGAATAGTCAAAGGTAAGCCAGGTGGTCAGAAAATCAGAAGAGCAGGTAACAAATAACAAGAAGTATAGCCAGTAAGCAAAATGCAATAGCAGGCGCCCATAGGAAAGTGGGCAAACAATAAATAGGGAGAAAGAACCCGCCTCAGACTTGATAGGAGGATAGGCTGTCAATCACCAAGGCAGGACTAAAGTTAACTCTAGTGGAGCAGGGGGAAGGAGAAGGGCGTGGTGGAAAATCAATTAAGGAGGTGAGGGAATAGGACAGTGTTCAGACAGTACAAGAAAAACCCAAAGAAAAGAATCACAACCGGGCACGCCTCCTGCGCCGCAGTGTGCGCCCGGAGGACGGCGCCAAAGCCCGGACAGGCAAGGACGTTACATTTATGTTATTAGTTGGGTTACTTAGGTGTCGGAGTACCTCCAGACTCACTCTCTCTCACCAACCTTTAACCTATGCACTTACAGATTTTTCAATAATAAAAATTTGTTGGCACTAAATTTAAACACTACAGTCATGGCCAAAAGTTTTGAGAATGATACAAATATTAATTTTTACAAAGTCTACTGCTTCAGTTTTTCTAATGGCAATTTGCATATACTCCAGAATGTTATAGAGAGTGATCAGCTTAACAGCAATTATTTGCAAAGTCAATATTTGCCGGGGAAATGGACTTTATCCCCCAGGACACATTTCAACATCATTGCAGCCCTGCCTTACAAAGGACCACCTAACATCGTTTGGGTGGATTGCTCCATTAACACAGGTGTGGGCGTTGATGAGGACAGGGCTGGAGATCAATCTGTCATGCTTAAGTAAGAATGACACCACTGGACACTTTAAAAGGAGGCTGGTGCTTGCCATCATTGTTTCTCTTCTGTTAACCATGGCTTGATCTCTAAAGAAACACGTGCAGTCATCATATGCACTGCACAAAAATGGCCAAACTGGGGAGAGTATTGCAGCGTGTGGGAGACAAGATGGGACCTCAGTCAGCGATCTATCACATCATCAAGAACTTCAAGGAGAGAGGTTCCATTGGGGCCAAAAGGCTCCAGGGGGCCCGAGGCTAAAACCAGCAAGTGGCAGGACCGTCTCTTAAAAGTGCATTTTAGCTGCGGGTCGGGCTACCAGCAGTGCAGAGCTTGCTGAGGAATGACAGCAGGCAGGTGTGGGTGCTGCTGCGCGCTGTGGGGGGGGGGGGGGGGGGGGGGGGGGGGGGGGGGGGGGGGGGGGGGAAAAAGGCCCCCCTCCCCAGAAAAAAAACAGGGAGAGAGTGGTTATTTGGCAAAGGGAGGGGGGGGGGGGGGGGGGGGGGGGGGGGGAAGTGTTTTTTTTTGGAAGAACCCTTTTTTTGTTGGTTTGGGATAGGGGAAAAAAGGTTTTGGGGAGGAGGGGGGGGGGGCGCCGCCCGTCTTGTTTTTTGCTTTTATTGTTTCGTATACCAATAATTTTGTGGGGGGGGGTGGTTGGTGGGGGGGGGGGGGGTGGCCTTCTCGCGTTTTTTCACAAAAAAAAAAAAAAAAAAAAAAAAGGAAGGGGGTGGGGTGCCCCTTCTCCCCCCCCCCCCCGGGCCGGGTGGGGTGTTGCGGTGCCTTTTTTTTTTTTTTGGGGGTGGGGGGGCTGTGGGCAAAAAAAAAAGGGAAATGGGAAAGGGGACAAAAAAAAAAAGATAAGGGTTTGGGGTGCCTGGAAACTCCCCAGATCTTAATCCCATTGAGATACTTGTGGTCAGAGTCATCAAGAGACGTGGTGGACAAACAAATTCAGACAAGGGGGGCAGGGGGCCAGAGGGGGGGGGGCCCGGGGGGAGGCGGGGGCCGAGGAGGAGGGCAAAAGAAACAAAAACAAAAAAAAAACAAAAAAAAAAAAAAAAAAAAAAAAAAAAACAACAAAAACAAAAAAAAAAGGGGGGGGAAAAAAAAAAACAAAAAAAAGGGGAGGAAAAAAAAAAAAAAAAAAGAGGAAAAAAAGGGGGGGGGGGAGGGAAGAAAGAAGACAAAAAAGGGGGGGGGGGGGGGGGGGGGGGGGGGGGGGCGGGGGAAGGGAGGAAGGGGGGGGGGGGAAGAGAAAAAAGGGGGGGGGGGGGGGGGGGGGGGGGAAGGGGGGGGGGGGGGGGGGGGGGGGGGGGGGGGGGGGGGGGGGGGGGGGGGGGGGGGGGGGGGGGGGGGGGGGGGGGGGGGGGGGGGGTGGGGTGGTGTTGGGGGGGTTGAGCGGCTGTGGGGGGGGGGGGGGGGGAGTGGTGAAAAAAAAATATGTAATTTCTATAGAAATTATATGAAGGTAAGCCCTATACAGTAGAGCCGCACACAAACTCAACTCATGGACACATATAATTAACTCCGTAATAACCTTGAGTTATTATTTCCATAATGGAAGTGACTGTGGGTATGATCTTCTTAATGTCAATGATGTAAAGATTACTGTGCCATTGCCAGTTTTCCTTTACTGTTTTAGTTCCATTCTTTAATTTATGCAGGTATGCTTTGGTTTAAAAAAAATATGGATGTATTGCCTGAACAAGGTTTTGTAAAATCTGTTTGCTACACACTACAGTGTCACATATGAGCATTGTGACACATTAGCTCAGTGACTATACCACGTTAAAAGTTGAAATAGTAAAATTCATCAAGGTTGGAGGCGGAAGCACATTTGTTGTATTTATAGATACTAAGTTTCCAAATTAATACACTTTCAAGTACTTAACTTCAAGTTTTCCATGTCTATACAATCTTTTTACTTCAGTTAGCCAAGGCTACCGCCCACACACAAGATATGTGAATCAATACTATGCACATGTACTATATTAAATGGATAGTCTATAAATATAGAATATGTTTTTTTCACATTTAATTGTTTTCCGTTCATACTCGTAGTAAGAAAAAGTACCTACTGCTGAGACATTAACTTGTTGGTTATAAAATAGAATCTTGGGCTAAAATTTGGTGAATGGATGTCCTAGCAAAAGCACATTAGTTTATTTATTTATTTATTTATTTATTATGCTTACTTATTGTGATGATTCCGCTTAAATATGGCTATAACTCAAAGCTCTATTTTGATCTCTGGGTATAGTATCTCCCTTCTTACTTGCATTTATGCATAATGTGCGCAGCTATAATCCTAGGTGTATATTGGCAGTAGTGGCAACACTATAACAATAGGACTTTGTATCCATCCCAGAATAGCTCTATTGAATTCCTACATAGGCCTGAGTGATCAAACACACCTGCATTGTTCAGTCTGGGCTGTTGATCAGATATGGCTAATAACATTGTATCATTTCACTTAATCCTATCTCAATACAAAGAATCTGGACTTGAGTGCATTAATCAATCAGACTTGCCGTCGCCGGTGACCTCATTCTGGGTGGTGTAATCAAGGGTATAAAAGATGAGGTAAGAGATCAGTGGGAAGAGATTGGGCTGAGACTACCCCTGAGAGGAGAATACTGTGCAGAGACTATCACTGAGATGCTACTATGAGGAGAGGCTGCTGTGATGAGCATGCAGGCTGGAATGCTGCTGCTGACTATGATGAGACTACAAGAGACTGAGAGACTATTACTGAGAGACTGTGATGAGAGCATGCAGGCTGGAATACTATGTTGATGCCACATGCTTGAAACCTCCACTGGTTATTCACACATACCAGAGCATGTGTGAGTGTTGGACTACAGAACCACAGCAAGGATATGTGTGGTAAAGTAATTATTTCACTTTTATGCCCTTTTATTTTATTGCACTGTATATTGTAACTAGTAACTGTTAATGCTTGTATATATCTGCATATCTGTTCTGAACTGCATGTGTTAGATGTTAATACCGACCCATTTAGGGGTTAATAAATATATAAAATTTAGAAAGCTTGTCTTGTATTTATCTTGTGAACCCGGCACTCACTGGCGGTGAGTGTGGTTTTTTATGAAAGAAGACTCAGGTGTGGGCCAACGCGGTGTTGGCGCACTGAGGATCTTTCACACTTATATAGTACCATCATATTCCACAGCGCTTTACAGACATTGACAGTCACTGTTCCATATAGGGCTCACAATCTATATTCCCTATCATTATGTCTTTGGAGTTTATAGCCTAATACCATTCTGTGACCTATTGAAAGACAGTCCCAGTCTATAAAGTGTCTGTCCAGTGTTAGCAGGGGAAGGGATAGGACACACGCTTTATACAGTACAGTAGTATTGTTGGTATTTAGGCAATGTCTACATGTTGATAATTAGAACAAATGTATAAAGGCCCTATATTCTACATTAAGGCTAACGTCCCACGTTGCGGAAATGCAGCTCTTCGTTGCAGATTTTGCTGCATTTTTTTGAGCCAAAGTCAGGAGTGACTTGAAAAGGAATGGAAAATATAAAGGAAGCTCATAGAATCTACAACAAAAAATGCTGCTTTTCTGCAACTTGGGGCCTTAGCCTAAGGCTAAAGCCCCACGTAGCGGGGCGCAGTGAAAAAACGTTGCGGGGAAAACCGCAACGAAACAACATCACGGTTTTTCCCGCAGTGCTTTTCACAGAAAATCCACAAAGTTTTCCACTGCGGACTTTCTGCTTCAGTTATACCTATAGGAAAACCATTGGCATTTCCATAGGTACAGTGGGGAAAAAAAGTATTTAGTCAGCCACCAATTGTGCAAGTTCTTCCACTTAAAAAGATGAGGCCGGCCTATAATTGACATCATAGGTAAACCTCAACTATGAGAGACAAAATGAGAAAACAAATACAGAAAATCCCATTGTCTGATTTTTAAAGAATTAATTTGCAAATTATGGTGGAAAATAAGTATTTGGTAAATAACAAAAGTTAATCTCAATACTTTGTTATATATCTTATATACTTTGTTGGCAATGACAAAGGTCAAACGTTTTCTATAAGTCTTCACAAGCTTGGCACACACTGTTGCTGGTATGTTGGCCCATTCCTCCATGCAGATCTCCTCTAGAGCAGTGATGTTTTGGGGCTGTCGCTGGGCATCACACACTTTCAACTCCCTCCAAAGTTTTTCTATGGGGTTGAGATCTGGAGACTGGCTAGGCCACTCCAGAACCTTGAAATGCTTCTTACGAAGCCACTCCTTCGTTGCCCTGGCGGTGTGCTTGAGAGAGATGAGAGATCTTTTTAAGTGGGAGAACTTGCACAATTGGTGGCTGACTAAATATTTTTTTTTCCCCACTGTATAATTGACATGCTGCGATTTCCAAAAATGCAACGGTTTTGGAAATTGCAGCATTTCCACTGTGTGTATTTTTCTGCAATGTGTGGATGGGATTCGCTAGATCTGGCATATTTTCATAAGGCTACAGCAGGGAGGTGAAGTATACACAAATCACTGCTGCAGCCATTCACTGGCCTCAGTAGTATACAGCAGGAAGAGACCACTGAGGCCAGTGATTGGCTATGTATACAGTACCTCCCGCTGCAGCTCTGTAAACACATACCAGCAGCAAGGCAGTATGGCTTATTTTTAATTATATTTAAGCATTCCCTGAACTGGCCCAAAAAAATTAAATTGGAAAACAACCTCTAAATTTAGTTAAGATTTTCTGTTTTAGGATATCATTGCTTAAAGTTAAAGACTGCACTGATGGGATATTCTGATGACAACATTCAAAACTTGGGGACCCCATCAACGGAAACCTAATCCGCTTAAAAAAGTAATTACCTGCGGAAACCCGCGGACCCCATAGACCAGTGATGGCGAACCTTTTAGAGACCGAGTGCCCAAACTGCAACCAAAAACCCGCTAATTTATCTCAAAGTGCCAACACGGCAATTTAACCTTAATACTCTGTGGACCCACAATTACGGACAATTATGGACCCGCAAAAAACAGTCATGTGAATGGGGCTTTACAGAGCTTTCAATGATATAAAACGACTTTGTACTGAAAGGCAATAATTTGCATTTGGCATAATTTTGAACAGTTAATGTTCACTATTTACATTGCACAGATCTGTGTTATAGTGACCGTGCAATGTTATTGCGGCCTGTACTGATATCACTTGTCTGCTACAAAACACAGTACAATTTGATGCAAAGTGTCCCCCACACAGTATAATCTGTTCCACTGATGGTTGCCCACAGAGAGGGCTCTGAGTACCAGCTCTGGCACGCGTGCCATAGGTTCGCCACCACGGCCATAGACTAGAATGGGGTCCACCGGGTTTCCACTCGATTTCTGCCTGAAAAAGGCAGAAAAATGCGAAGAAAAAAGACCTGCTTCCAAGACTTTTGTCTCCACATTTTTAAAGCGGAATGGGGAACAGAATTCCCGAGCAAAGATTAGGTGCAGGTGTGACCTAGCCTTAGGCTGAGGCCCCACATTGCACAAGCACAGAGTTTTTTATTGCAGATTTTGCTGAGTTTTTTGGATTGAAAGGAATGGGAAATATATCGGAAGTACTTACGCTAGGTTCACACTAATGTTCGGCTTTCCGTTCTTCGGGTCCGCTTGGGGACCTAATCCGCTTAAAAAGTGGTTACCCATGGAAACGCGCGGACCCCATAGACTATAATGGGGTCAGCCACGTTTCCGTCCGAAAAATCTGGAGAGAAAAGTCCTGCTTGCAGGACTTTTTTCTCTGCATTTTTCAAGCAAAATGGGGGACAGAAACCCCCAACAGACACCGAGCACTAGTGTGAACTTAGTCTTAGACGACTCTTCTGTTAAATCTACTCCTCAAAAAACAGCAGCAAAATCTGCAGCAAAAAACGCTGCAGCAAAAAAGTCTAATATGTGTTCGTTCCTCATAAAGTTACAATTCTGAATCTCCTTTATTTTAGAACTCCACTTTGTGCAGTATATCTGTAATCCTACAAACGGACAAATAAAATGTCAACTCTGTGTTACCTTTACTCTTGTCAATACAGTTCCTACCTATATCTGACACTTTCAGTAATGATTGGACACTGTCAGACAGTTTAGGGACACTCTATTGTTGTTTTATAGGGAATGCAAGTATTTAATAAAACAGACATATCAGGAAAAGTGGCAGTTTCAAAGTCACCTATCTAAAGTATAGGTAATTATTGCCTTATCGCTGAGGTCCCACAACTAGGAGCACCACCAATCACTAGAATGAGGGCACTGGGCCCACTGTTTATATCAGCCCCATAGACATTTAATGGATCAGCAGGGCGCATGCATGACATCAATCTATTCAAATACAGGACCCCTTTTCTAGTGATCGATGGGGGTCCCAGCTGCTGTGGTGCAGCCAGCCTCTCGCTTCTCGGCCTTTTGGCTAAGATCAAGTGTAGTATCTATTCTCATCAGATCTGGCTAGTAATGGCCAGTGATGGGGAACAGAGAACCACACCAGGGTTTGGCTTCCTTGGGATTGATGCCAGGAGGTCGGAGGGGCTTTGAAGGCCTCAAATTGCAAGTGCCTTGGGGGTACAGTGACTCCCGAGGTGCCTTAACTCACTGGGGGAGTGTGGCACATTGCACAGCACTTTTTACACCTTACAGAGCACTCACCCTTAAGCCTGATCAATGCCAGCATGGGTCATTTTTGTAGATCCAGCGGGTAGACTGGGCCTGATCCAGGCACTGTACTCACTTTGTACATCTTTTATATGTTTTATCACTGTTGTGAGTCACTGTTTTGTCATTGTGACTCTTTGTAGGATAAAGGGATGTGGAAATCCTTTTGGGTCCCTCCCGACGTCTAGGGGAAGGGGTTGTGTGGCCCTTAGGCTCCCTCCTTCCCTGCTCCACCTCTACTTCTGTGGAGGTGGACATTGTTGCAGGGTCTGGGAGTACTCGTTGAGGTGAGAGCCCATGAGGAAACCAGCAGAAGGCAGTTGTAGTCCCAGGTCTCTTGGTGCCTTATGGCCTGGAGGCTTGGTAGAGTCGGGAGCCCATTAGAGATGGGTTTTTGCGATAGACGCATCCCTTGCACGTTTTTTTAGTGGCACTCCCACTTTTTTAGTGCACTTGGTGTAATGTTGGCACAGTTTTGGGTGCCTTCAATAAGAAAAAATCTCTATGCCATGGAACCATACAATCTGACAATGGTATATTCAGTTAAATAGCTTCTTTCCATGTAATATCGCTCAACTCTATGAAGGTTATTACCTTTGTTTCAGCAGGCACTGCATACAGTTCCACGAGTCTTTTTCAATGCATATTCACTGTTTTTGTTCTATTGTTTGTATGCAGAGCTGATTCCTGGCATGGAAGATGAATGACAGGACGTCAGTTTTGTGACAAGTCAACAAAGCAACACCTTACTCTATAAATGGATGAAATAGACTATTCTGGACTGAAATGTCACTGCCAGTTTCACATACTCATTTGCACATTCTGGATGTCATATGAAAAACATTGTGTTTCTTATCATTTGAATGGGACAGATTTTGTGCAACGATTCAAACAAAAATGTTCTTAGTATCCGCCATGTTTAGCTTCTTATTAGCCTTTTCTGTATTCACACAGTTTCCAAATCCTAAGCCTCCTGATGTGTTCTTGCTCTGTAGGGCGTTAGCAAAGAGACAGATTTGAGTACATTCCCTGGCAATTTCTCATAAATTGTAAAAGTGCATCGTCATTACATATAACTCTGATTCCAGAATTCCAGCTAATACAGCATAATAATGTAAAATCGGTACAAATAAATACCAGGAATGTACATTTTAAATTTCCTGGATGTTAAAATCTTTGCATGTAAAGAAAATGAGCAATCAGTTTCTATGACGTCATCTCCATGAGTGCAGAGCAATATGATAAAACCATAGACACGGATCAGAATTTTTTGACCACTTCAGTACCGGGACAATTTCTCTGTTAAATCCACTCCTGACTTTGGCTAAAAAAAAACGCTGCAACAAAAAACGCTGCCTTTCCGTGGGGCCTTAGCCTAAAATAGTTTTCCCTCTCCATTTTTATTTGGTATTATGTCATCAGATGCGGGCGTGGTATTGGCGCATTAATTTTAAAATTATTTTACTTTAATTTGTATTTTTTAATTTTCTATTTATTTATTTATTTTTTACATTGTGTCCCCATAAGGTCATGATAGACCTTTGGAGTCATTTGTTTTGGTGGGGGGGGGGGGGGCTGATTTCCCTTGTAACTGAGGCTGATACATATAGCCCCAGTTACAGAAGGAATGCAGCCTCCTGTCCATAACTGCAGAGCTGATCTGGGTCCTCTAGGATCCAGCAGCTCTAACAGTCTCTAAACCCCCGGCGGATCACGTGCCCGCTGGGTCAGAGGGGAGCCGCATTATGGCGGCTCCCATAGCTATATATACAGCGCACTGTGTGCATATTGATTCGGAAGGCAGGGACAGTAATAAACTATCTCTGCCTTCTTTATAGGATCTCCGGCTGTAGTAACAGCTGGCTCCCCAGTTCAGAAGCTGCACGATTTTGTGCAGCTACTTAGTAAGCCCTTGCAGGATAAGAAAGGGACCACCTGGACTTATATAGTCTATGAACGGTCCAGAACCGGCTAAGGAATGTTTCGTTTTTACAGTTTCTAATATGATAACTTGTATATCTCACATAAATTATGGACTGGATCAGGTTAATAGAAGTTATTTCATGGTCTCCCTTTAATAAATAAGATTATGCTGCTTAGTATCATGTCAATTGGGTGCTGCTTCTGTATTAAGAGACGCATGCATATTTAGTATTATTTTGATGGGACAAGTGATTCTTTGAAACTTTTAAGAAATACATTGGTATAAAGCAGGGGTATATCTTAAGGGGGGGGGGCAAACACGGTTTGTGCCCCGGGTGATGCACCAACAATCCACCTTTATTTATTTATTTAAGCAGTGAGTAAAGGAAGTGAATCTTTGCCCTGGGTGAAGAAAACCCTAAATACAGACCTGCTTTAGGCTAAGGTCCCATGTAGTGCGCCGCTGCAAAAAAGAGCTGCGGGTAAAACCGTGGCGGTAACACATAGCGGTTTTAGCCACAGTGCTTTTCACAGAAAGTCTACAGAGGTTTCCTATAATTGACATGCTGCAATTTCCAAAACCGCAATGGTTTTGGAAATCACAGCGTGTCCGCTGCGCGTATTTTTCCGCAAAGTGTGGATAGGATTTGCATTATGAGTTTTCCAGTTTATGAATAGAATGCCAAAAAGCCTATAAAGGTTAGCAAAGGTCAGTGATGGAAGAGAACAGGAAAAGAATCTAGCTTTACCTAACTATGCAGATTTATATGCCATTCCGGTCCTGTAAAAGGCAGAGTGACAACCACTATGTCACTAGGACTGAATCAGAGGCGTAGTTAGGGGTTGAGCACAGGGGGTGCAAACATGTTCAATTGGGCCCCAACTTAGGTATACTGATATCATCACTATACGGTGACCGTGGTAGATATCGGCTGTACACAGGGTGAATGCAGTATCATTTAGTGACTTACCAATGACGTCTCTGACTAATTGTTCACATTTCCATTTCAATTTTTCTTCCATCTGGACCACCATAACCATTTCTTCCAGTCTCTGTAAAGTTTGCAGCACAGACATCTTTGGCTCCTCACTTTTCCAGGCACCTGACCCACATTGTCCTCACCTGAACACCCATCCTGCTGCTACCCCAGTTATAAAATATATAATATAACCTCCCCCATAATGAATAATACCCCCAAGTGCATCTTTAAATTAACTTCCCTGTGTACCCCCTTTAAATATTGCCCCTTATTAAAAATGCCCCATGTGTTTCCTAATTAAAAGGTAAAAAAAAAAAAAAAATTAGGGGGGTTCCAATACCCGGGAGCCGCAGGATCAGCTCTTTGAATGGACCGTGGTATATGTGTAAGCACCGTGACCCCTTCTCCGCTTATATAATATCATACATTTCATAGCGGCCATGTAATGTAACTACCACCTTGTCCTATACACATCTATGTGACATCACACAGTCACTATAAACAGACAGCGTGTGATATAAACAGACGCCATGGCCCCTTCATACAGCTGATCAGAGGGGGGGGGGGCACTGATCTCTTATTGATGATCTATTCTGAGGATAGATCATCAATAAAAATTAGGAGGAAAACTCCTTAAGGCCAGGGCCGCACATGGCATAAATGCTGTGGTGTGGCCACGGTGTAAAAATCAGCCTTTTACAGTTCCTGCAAAGTGGATGGGATGCTGGCGGCTTATACTTATAATGGAAGCAGAAAGTCGGCAGAGGAAACCTCTGTGGACTTTCTGTGATAAGCACTGCGGGAAAAAACCATGATTCGTTACCGTCACGGTTTTCCCTGCAGCGCTTTTTTGCTGCGGCCCTCTACGTGGGGCCTTAGTCTTAATAAAGCCCAAATGCCACCTTAATTAAATTAATTGCCCCCTCATATTATGCCCCTGATTACCCCTGACATAAATACTGCACCCCTAATGACCTCTTTTATAAATGATACCCCCTAATGACCCCTTATATAACCTCACCCCCTTGTATTCATAATGTCCCTTAATATTCCTTATATAAATGACCCCCCTTACGTTCACAATGCCCCCTTATATAGATGACCCCCCTATCGTTATAATGCCCCATAATGAATCCTCCCTTATAATTCTCCCTCCTAATTACCCCCTTATACTATTACAACACCCACAACTGCGCTAAAAAAAAAAAAAAAAAGTTATACTCACCTACTTGCGATGCTTTGGTTAATGGAGCCGCCGCCGCCTCCTCTTCTTGGCCCTGCACTCTATGTGCAGGGTTCACGCATAGGACGTCTGCGTCTCGGCGTAGGCGTGATGCTATGACGTCATCACGCCGCCTGTGCCGTGTGTCTTGTAAACCGCAGACCTGAAGTGGCTTCCGGTTTACAAGACAGTTAGTTCCAGGATGGGTTTTTAACTAGATCGGTGTCTGCAGACATCGATCTAGTTAAAAGTAAAGCACGTATTAATGATGGTCCCCGAGGTGGGCCCCCAAAGAATCAGTGGGCCCGGGGCAGCCGCCCCCTCTGCCCAAAACTAGCTACGCCTCTGGACTGAACATATTGATGGTGACTAGTGTGGCACAGTTTGTATAGTGTACAGATAACCATATCAGGCAGGCAGCATTTTCATACAGTAGCAAGGGGCATAGCTATAGAGAAATCAGCGGTAGCAGGCACTGGATCCTGAGTGGGATCTAAAGGCCCAAAAAAAAAAAACAAGGTAGGGGCCCTATTGCAAATATTGCATTGGGACACAGAAGCAAGTTATGCCTAGATAACAGTACAGTTCAGTACCACCTTCAGTATGTACTTTGCGAATATTAAATAATATAATAATAATAATACATTTTATTTATATAGCGCCAACATATTCCGCAGCACTGTACAACTTGTATATAAACTGTATATTTTTTTTTTTTTTTTTTGAAACTTTTTTATAGTGCCAACATATAATATAATATCACATAATAAATCATAGGATACATGTATGATTTTCTGGAGAAAACAGGCTTTTTTGGTTTTTTTTTAAACTTCTGCAGATTTTCCTTAAGATTTATGGTAGTCATGAGCATCAGGTGCCTGGTTGAAGTAACCTTTATAACTCCAGACAACTTTTGTGCCACTGTACTAGTCATTCTCCCCTAAAGTTGGCCCTGGCAAACACTTTAATGTCAATGGCTGAGGCATGACATGTGGAGACATATTTCCAAGCTTTTTTCTATTTTTCTACACTTTGAAGTCATCTATTATCATAGAAATTACATGTGAGTTACCAGTAAGTAAGATTCCTGAGGTATGAATCCAGTTCTACCTAATAGTAGCCTTACGGAATATGGACAGGTTCAGGATTACAACGGATGTTTTAATATTCCACAGCTTATGCAAATTGAGAGTCATGGTGAGGCAGAGGATCAACTATTGTGTATTTTTCTAAACAACTGGTTTTAGCTATGAATATAAAGCAGCTCCAGCAGCTACTGCTGTCCGGCAAATATGTTAATAAATGTACATCAATATAAAAAGATATTTTAAATCAACATATAGCTTCTAAGACTTGTGCTTGGATATCTACAGACGTAAACATTTGATGTGCTGTTCTTTCTGAGTCGAACACTGAACATATGTCTTTATGGTCGGCGTTAGGGGGGGACAGACTGAGCAATTTCCCAGGGCCCCTGTCTCCAAAGGGGCCCCCCGGGATCCTGAGCCTGATGACTACGGTCAGGCCCGGCCATATCAATAATGGAGAGGGGCCCGGCGTCATGTGCCACAGGACCCCTTTTCAATAGAAATCTGCCCAGAGAAGGTCTGTAAAAATAGCAAACATTTTTACTCACCTGGGTGTCTAGCGATCCGGCATCATCTTCTGGCCTGCAGATATCACACATTCCGGACATCACCACTGAGGCCTTTCGAGGGGTTTGCCTGAAGGCTCTGGGGAGTATATTATACTGTGTGGGGCCGCTATGGAACATTATACTGGGGGAGCCCTCTGGAGAGCATATTATATGGTGTGTGGCCATTGTGGAGCATTATACCAGGTGGGCACTCTGGGGAGCATATTATATTGTGTGGGGCCACTGTGAAGCATTATACTGGTGGGGCCATCGGCGGAGCATATTATATTTTGTGGTCCCACTGTGGGGAGCATATTATATTGTGTGGAGTGTTATACTGTGTGGGGGTCACTGTGGAGCTTTATACTGGGGAACAGTGTGGAGCATATTATATTGTGTGGGGCTTCTTGGCAGCATATTATACTGGGGGGCATTGTGGGGAGCATATTATACTGTGTGGGGGTCACTGTGAAGCATTATACTGTGGTGGGGAACGGGCTCTGGGAAGCATATTATACTATGTGAAACCACTGTGGGGAGCATATTATGCTGTGTGGGGCCACTGTGGAGAATTATACTGGGGGGCACTGTGGGGAGCTTTTTATACTGTGGAGGGCACTGTGGAATATATGTGTAGTGCACCATGGCCGTGTCATTCCCCATACAGTCCTGTGCATGAACTGGTCATGGAGCTTTTGGGGCCTGCACAGTACTATAGGGGATGATGATACTGAGAAAATACTCAGTAATGCAGGATAGTCAGCACTTATGTAAGATTTCAGTGAAGGAGCTGTGATGTTGGCTATTAGCAGAAAGCTGTTGGGTGGGCCCCCAGAACAAGTTCCTCTGGTGGGCCCTAGGCCCTTCAGTCCGACACTGTATAAGGGGGAATAATTATATATAAGGGAGCTCTTATTTATAAGGGAGGGACTATTATATATAAGGGTTGGCTACTATATATATAAGGGGGAAACTTAAATATAAGGGGGCTATTATAAAGGGGAATTATATATATGGGGCAATTATTAGGGTTAAGTATTATTTATAATAATACAAGCTATTTATAACGGATGAACTATTTATAAGAGGCCTATAAAAAGGTGGAAACATATTATATTATATATAAGGCATCTAGTATAAGGGGGAACTATTATTTATAAGAGGGTAACTGTTTATAAGAGGGGTATAAATGTTAAGTGGACCATTATTTATAAATGGGGCTATTATTTAGAAGGGGGAACTATTATTTATAAGGTGGCTATTAGTGATAATGGGGACTATGATTTATAAAGGTAACTATTATTTATGGAGGAACTATTTATAAGGGAGCAGTATTTAAGGGGGTGACTGTTACTGATAAGGGGGAATTATTGCAGATAAGGGGTCATATTATTTAAAGAGGGGACTATTACTGATACAGGGCACTATTTATAAACAGAGACTATCATTTATAAAGGAGCTATTACTGATAAGGGTGTAATATTATTTATAAGCAGGGACTATTATTTATAGTGAGGTGCTATAATAATGAGTTGGTGCAAAAATCTATTAGGCGGCACTAAGGTGGTCATTTGAATTATGTGTGGGAAAATGGGGGTTGTTATTACTGTTTTGGGGGCATTATTAAAGGGGTTGCCACTAGAAGTGCTGCACTGCCTTCTTAATTCACTGTATATGATCGCGTTGTTGGTATATCAGCATTTGAGGACCCGATTTACCCAGGGCCACACTTTGTCTAAAACCGGTCCTGGTCTGCTTGCAAAGCTATGAACACCTTTGCATGATTTTTTAACAGCATTTATTATGTACTGTGACAGCTTGGGGGAATTAAACTCAAATGGCGGCAGGCTCCTGGTCCCAACAGCGGTGGTTCGTGGTACTGGGCGCCGGAAATATAGGGTTCAGACGGTCCAAGTGAAACATAAAAGTGGCTTTATTCAGCTCAACTGCAACACAGCAAAACAACAAAAAAAATCTATGCCACAGTTAGGGCACTCACTGACTCCTTGAGTCCCTAACTAGCCTCTGGGGCAATAAGAGCCTGACTTAGTCTTTGTAAGTCCTCTCTGGATCCAAGCCCTCTGGGACAGACTGTCTCTCTGTCCTAGGCTGGTCCACCATTTCCAGCTCCAAGCAGGTTTCTCCAGCCTTCTGGAGATACACGCCCCACCCAAAGGTGTGGCTGAGGGCCTTTTCAGGGCTTGCCTGGGTCACTCCCTAGCGCCCTCTAGGTTCATACTCTCACATACCCTCCCCCTCAGCTCACTACCCATGGGGTGAGCTACAATGGGACAAGACATATGTCACCGTCCCTCTTCAATCCTATACACTTGTCCAGTGTCTCTCCAGATGTCCCCATCTGGCGGTCTCCTCTTCCAAATACCGCTCCGTCGAGTTCTCAGTTCTCTCCTCCCTTTAAATGCCACGCCAAGATCCTGGCCATTCCGTGCAAAGGCAAGTTCCGCTTCATCACCTTCACAACTCGCCCCACAGTGGATCACATCATCTTCATCACATCTCTCGCCACAGTCTTCAGCCATCCCATTGCATGACCTTGATTCATCTAGTGAATAGCCGGAAGAATCTTCATCTTCTCCTATCACGATTCCACAGGAGCCCAGACACCAACTAACACGTACTTCATGCACATCAATGTCTTTAGATTATGAATATTTCACGGGTACCTTTTCTGTAACCTTCACCTTGCCATCACCATCACGGCTTAGAAGTTTAGGAGACATAGGCTGCTTGCTCTCCTCTTTGTTTGAGATACACAAGCTCTGTACTGCAATATCTTCTCCTTCTGCACAAGGGCCATACAGTACACCCTCACAAAATAGCTCACGCTGAACTACATTTTCTGGTATGTCTTTAACAACTGCCACATCATATATTGGAATGGTTTCTGTATAATGCTTCCACATCTATACGTCAGCCGGAGAACCACTTCCACACTCTAGTCTAAGCTCCTCTTTCGCATATCCATAACTTTCTGGAGGCATGTTGCGGTGCTGTGATAGATTACAAGAATTTTCGTGCCAACTCCTTTCTGACAGTACAGGAGCTGGTGACATCGTCATCTCAACATTCTTCAAGTTATTTTCATTCCCTGTGCTAACACCGGAGGGCTGGGACACCAAGTTTTCAACATCACAGTTTTTTCTGTCAGTACCCAGATGCTTTTTGGTTACATGTTCTGGCTGCCTTAATGGCTCTGCTTTCTCTGCCTCTATGCTGGCAGCTTTCTCCAATTCTACCGCCTTCTGTAGTGCACAAATCTCTGATTCCAGTTCCGGAACTTTCTTCATTGTCACATTTTTCTGCACAGCCTCCATCTCAGTTTTTACTATTGCAACTTGCAGAACTTCCTCAATTTTCCTGACATCTTGTATGGCAGCAGATGTAGATGCCATCTCTTTATCCACTAGGTCTCCTAATTCTAGGATATTCTGCAGCATTCTTCTAACATTCGTCAGGTCATCATCCTGGATGATATTTTCTGCTTCCCCCCGTTCCCTGAATTATATTGGATTGATCCTCCAAAATCTTCTGATAAAGCTTCTGCTCATCTGCAGACTTTTTGTCAAGTCTTTCATTCAAGTCCTGTATCTCAGTGGCTCTCTTATCTTGCTCTTGGTTGAATAAAGACTCTATGTCTTGAATCACATTTTTCAGGGATAACAGCTCTGATTCTTTAGAGGTTAACAGACTCCGCAGCGAGTCTCTCTCAGCTTCTAGTGCTGCTAGCTTTGAAGATAGGGCAGATGCCGACTGTTCAGTATTGGATAGAGACTGCTGCAGTCGATCAAATTCTTCTCTTTTAGATTCCACTTCGGTTTTTAACTGTTCAATCTGAAAAGTGTGCTCTTCCAACTTTATTTCTGACTCACGCTTCACTTGATCCATCTGAAACTCCAGCTGTTTCTTGATGCGTGCAATTTCCTCCTGCTTGTTCACTTGCACCTTTAGTTTAGCAACAAGCATTTTTAGATCTACAATCTCAGTAGATAAATTAGACAGGTTTCCTTCAAACTGAATCCTCATGTCTTCTGTCTGGAGGTCCAATTCTCTCTTGGCCTTTTCCAGCATCTCATAAGCATTAGCTTTGTTCTCATACAATATCTGCACAGATTCCAGGTTTTTCTCAACTTCATCCTTGGAGCTAACCAAATCCTCCATTTCAGTGCGCCGTTGCTTGTTGAGCCTCTTTAACTCGGCCTTCAATTCAAGGGCCTCTGCTTCAGCACGGTCACGTTCTTCTGCATATCTAGCAGAAAGAGTCTTCTCTTCACCAAGCCGCTGATCAAACTTTTTCTGCTTCCTTTCCAAATTTGACACCATCTGACGTTGATGATCAAGATCTACACCTACATCTTCTAATTCCTGCTGCAGTCTAATTTTCGTCTTCTCAAGTTTGTCATAAGCAGCAACCTTCTCCTCAAACCGTTGATTTGTAGCTTCTAGCTCCTTTTGCAACTTTTCCTTTAGTTCTTCAACAGAGTCCAAGGACCCAATACTATCCTCCACTTTTTTCTTCATATCAGTCGCCTGAGCCTGTAATGTTGAAATCTGCTTTGTCAAATCTCTTCTTGCTTCCTCCTTTTCCTCTAGTTGCTCAAGGAAACCATTTTTCTCATCTTCCATTTGTTTTAGTTTTGTACTAAGGTCAAGCTTCTGACGAGTTTCTTCTTGCAAAAGTTCCTGAGTGTCCTGAAGCTGAGATTCTAGTGTAGAAAAATCTTTGGAAAGTTTGATAAACCTGCTGTCTGCTTGAGAAAGAAGCCCTGTGACATTATTCAATTCCACCTGCAGTCTATTTGCCTTGTCTAGCAGCTCTGCTTGAAACCTGCCCCCTTCTGTGACTTTTAGTTGCAGCTCTTGAAGCTGAGTCTCTACTTTCTTATGACTCTCCTGTAAGGCTTGCACTTTCTGAGCATGGACAGATGACATCTCCATCAATTCTTTGTCTTTATTTTGCTCCAAAACAGACAACTTCTCATTATCTTCACAAGATCCTGACAGCGCCCTCTCCAGGCTACATATTCTAGCTGTGAGTTCCCTTTCTCTTTGTTCCAGAACTCCAGCTCTGCTCCGCCATTCGTTGACTTCACCATTTAGGCGAACCTGCTTTAGTTCATGCAAGTTTTGCTCTGACTGCAATGTCTGCACCACAGATTCTAAATCACTCTCTTGGTCAGAGACATGCTTCCTCAGCTCTGCAATTTCACTTTCTTTGTCAATTAATGCAGCCGAAAGTTTTTCACACTTCCTCACTTGGTCATCCAGACATTCTGACTGACACTGCAAAAATTCACTTCTCTCACGTTTAGCAGTTTCAAGGTCATCTCTTAATTTTTCAATGATACACTCTTTGGCAATGGAGTCTTGGACATGCTGCTCCTTTAAATCCTGCAATTGCGGTGACCAGATGGGGGGGTAACGCTGCAGTTGGGATTGCAGGGTGCAAACAGCGCAGACTTGTCACGGTCTCTGGGCACGAGGGCGCAGCGCTGGTGCTGTCCCACGTTACCACCACTGGTACCGGTGATGAGGGGGCCGCACAAATGTTGGTGGTGATTGTTCCCCCGGGGCGCTTCCCCTATACTGTGCCGACTGGTGGTGTTTGGGGCGCCCTGATGTTGTCGGTGCAGAGTCAGACACAGAAACGGTTGTAAAGTTGAACTTTTACTTCCATGGGTGTGGAGGCACAAATGCTTAAACAGTTTCTTCAATACAAAACAACGGGGTACGCCTGGTGACACAGCAAAGTCCTGGGGTGCAGGGTAGACTTGATGAAAGGTGTTCCTAGCCCTTATACTTCAGTGCTACAGCCCTAAGGTGCGTCTGGGCTCCTATTTGGCTCATAGGAGGATGCCCACCATGATACTAGTACATAATATTCCCCACTCACGTTATGTGGTCCTGATAGCTCAGAGTTTCGGGGTGCAATAGTCAGGGTGGCAGGATATTCCACAGGTCTGGCCTTGGCCCCTGGATCCTGTGATACTTGCTATGGAGCACGTGTTCCAGAATGTTCTCTCCACAGTCTCAGGCTGACAAGATAATGATGCTTGACTTCCTTCAGGGCGATGGCTAGGCAGACAGGAGACAGGATCTTCTGAATAGCTGGAGTATGTCAGCTCTCCAACCTTCCTGGGCCTGTCTAGGACTTGAGATTCCTGCACTAAACTCACTGCTTTCTTCACAGGACATCACACTTATCTCCTCACCTCCTCATCCTAACACTCCACACTTCTAACTCCTCACACGCAGGACCTTCCTGCAGGGGTGTTACTATGGGGACCCAGTGATCAGCTGACTCCTCCCCTTTTCCCAGGCGATGTCCTCCCATTGGACATTTGGTTACTATTCAATCCTATGGGAGGTGTAATGCATGTGTGAGGCTCACTAGGTGGCGCTGTGTTGTGTGAGACTCAGGACTCCCTGCTATGTCACACAGGCTATGAAGCAACAGGAAATAATACAATGCACAGAGATCACCCTCAGCCCAGCCATAGCCAGCTCTGGGATGCCACATACTCCCCCTCTTTCACTGAGCCGACCTCGGCGACGGGCTGGGGTGAATGTGAGAAATGTAACATAACGTTAATAAATACGAATAAAGTGCAAATGTCACTAACAGTTTAGAAAAATATAATACTTAGAAACTTGAGGTAAGACCTCCCAGCATAGTCCTGGAATGTCCATGAGAAGTCTGAAGGGTAACGGAGAGATAATTAAACTCAGACTTATGGAACCTTTTGGCGGTACCATCAGACAGTCCATATAGAAACAACAGTAGTGCAAATGGGTCCAGAGGCTCTCTGGCACAAATTTTGTGAGTGTCCATTATCATGAGAGTCTCTCTGAGAAACAATAAACAGTCCTTTCTGTAAGGAAGAGTAGGCACTCTAGCACGAATGTCCATACCGCAATGGGGTAACAGAACTTCCTTGGCTCGGTGAGCCAGGCACCATGGCTTGGATTGTTGCATATAAATGTAAATACTATATTACATGGCAAGATATTATATATATACTGTATATACACACAGGAAAAACATTAATGTAATCAGAGCAGGAATAACATATATACAGAAGCAGAGACAGTTAACCTCTTTTACCGAAGGACAGCAATGGCATCACTATAGCGTGTTGGAGGTATGCCTTTTGTGGTACGCTCAGAATGCCTAAGTGGAACGAGATTTGAATCAGGAGTCACTGAAATCAATTAAATCATCTGTCGAAGAATTCTCTTGCACTAGAGCAATTGGTGGATAACAGCTAAATGGTAGTAGTTTAGGCGCCCACATAAGCTCAGTTAACGTTGGGGGGGTCTCTCTTTCGCTTCAGAAGGTGACAAGATCTCTGTACTCGTTGTCTCAGCTGGGGGCACCTCTGTGTGGTAGTCCTTCTTTAAGGCACAGCTTCAGACGGTTTCGGTGTACTACTTGGGGCTGTCTCCCAGGTTTAGAGATCTCATACACGTCGGATTCAGGATATGGTATGGAGATGACACTGTATGGTTCTTTCTCCCAGAATGGATCCAATTTCCCATTCCGATGGTTATTCCTTAACCATACATGGTCGCCAACTTTCAGGGGCGCTGCATGGGCGTGATGGTTGTAATCCTCCTGTTGTCTCCTACGAACCTCATCCATGCGCGTTTCAACTATCTCTTTAGCTTCCTCCATACGTCGGCGGTGTTCAACAACCCAGTCTGTTATGGGTAGTGGATTGATGGTGTCAGGGACCTTCACACCAAGGGTTAAGTCTGAAGGAAGTTGACCTTGTCTTCCAAACATTAGATAAAATGGTGCGTATCCCGTAGATGTTTGGGGTGTGTTGTTGTAAATATAGGCCAAGTCCTTGATACGCTCAGGCCACTCAACACCAGGTGTAACTGCGGCTGTTCTTAGCATGCCAATGATCACTTGATTTGCCTTCTCGCACATACCATTCCCTTGAGGGTGATACGCTGTGGTTCGCAACTTCTTGCAGTCTTGGAACTGACACATCTCACGGAACAATTGGGATTCAAACGCCGATCCACGGTCGGTGAGGATATGCTCAGGACAACCGTAATGGCGGACAAACTCTGCGTAGAAGGTCTCAGCCGTAGTTCTTGCTGTAAGATCTCTGACAGGCACGATGACAAGGAACTTGGAGTAATGATCCACCATTGTCAGAGCGTAGCTGTAGCCGGAACGTGTGGGACCCAACTTCACATGGTCCAGAGCAACAATTTCACACGGCTTTTGAGTCTTAATTGGATGTAGAGGGGCCTTCTGATCTCTTCGACCTTCCTTGGTGATACTACAGGCGGGACACTCTGGGCACCAACTCTCAATGTCACTCCTCATCCCAACCCAATAGAAGCGATGACGGATGGTAGCTTCGGTCTTTTGTACCCCGAAGTGACCGGATCTGTCATGATACGCCTCAAGTATCATCTGTGCGTCTCTTCTTGGTACGAGGATCTGATGAAGCCTTTCACCTGTGACAGGATCAAGAGTGTTTCTAAGTAGAAGGCCTCGTTGGACAAACAGGCGCTTCCTCTGTCGCCAAAGGCGTTTTAATTCCACGTCATGAAGACCTCTCTTTACACGGGTTGGTATTCTTCCTGTAAGCAGGAAATCTGACAATTCTCCTAAAACTCTGCTCTCTTCTTGGAACGTTTTCCACAGAGATGGATCCTGGAGGGATTCGGCAGCTGTTTTCGCCAGAGATTCTCCTTCTACAGGGACACCAATAGCAACCTGTTGGGCAAACTTGTTGTAGAATGGTGGCATCTCCACCTCTTCCCAGATGTCTTCTCGGGGTGGTTCTTCTCCCACAGGCAACCTTGAGAGTGCATCAGTGTTAGCGTTGGACTTGCAACTGCGATACTTGACAGAGAACTTTTAATTCGCGAGTCTTGAGGCCCACCGTTGTTCAAGGGCTCCCAATCGAGCAGTGTCCAGATGCGCCAACGGATTGTTATCTGTGTACACGGTAAAGGGTGTGGCAGCCAGGTAGTCTTTAAACTTCTCTGTAACGGCCCAGACAAGCGCCAGAAGTTCGAGTTTGAAAGAACTATAGTTCTGGTCGTTCTTCTCCGCGCCTCTCAGACTCCTGCTGGCGTAGGCGATGACTCGCTCTTTGTTGTCCTGAACCTGGGACAACACTGCACCCAAACCTTGGTGACTTGCATCTGTGTACAAGCGAAATGGCTGACTGTAGTCGGGATAGGCTAGAATTGGTGGTTGCATCAGAAGTGCTTTAAGCGCTTGAAAGGCTTCCTCTTGGCGCGCTGTCCAGTATACCGGAAGCTTTCGGTTGTAGTTTTCTCTGGGACAACCGCGCAACAACTCGTTCAGAGGCTCGGCTACTTGGGCGAAGTGTGGTATGAAACGCCGGTAGTAACCTGCGAATCCAAGGAAGCTTCGGACTTCTTTGACGGTAGTTGGTCTTCGCCAGTTCTGGACTGCAGTGATCTTTTCAGGATCAGGTTGGACGCCTTGTGCGCTCACGACATGCCCAAGGTAGTGAACTTGGGGTTTCAACAGGTAGCACTTGGAGGGCTTCACCTTTAGGCCGTGCTGTATAAGTACCTTGAATACCTCGGACAGGTGACGAAGGTGTTCTTGGTATGTACGGGAGAATACAATAACATCGTCCAGGTACAGTAGCACACTCTGTAAATTCTCATGGCCGAGGCACCTCTCCATAAGCCGTTGGAATGTGGCTGGGGCATTACATAGCCCAAATGGCATACTATTGAATTCAAAGAGTCCCATCGGGGTCGTAAATGCAGTCTTTTCACGATCTTCAGGCGCCATAGGGACTTGCCAGTATCCACTGGTTAAGTCCAGGGTCGAGAAACAGGTAGCTGATCCCAAAGCCGTTAGAGATTCCTCAATCGGCGGCAATGGGTATGCGTCTTTGTGCGTGACGTTGTTGAGTTTACGATAGTCCACACAAAATCGTAGGGTTCCGTCTTTCTTCTTGACAAGGACTAGCGGGGCTGCCACTCTCCCGGATGACATCAGCATCTTGCATCTCTTGGATCAACTTTTTCACCGGTTGGTACATCGCTGGTGGTATTGGACGGTGACGCTCCTTGATTGGATGGTGGTCGCCAGTCAGAATGCGATGTTGTATGGTCGTGGTCTTACCAAAGTCCAATGGGTGTTTGCTGAATGCCTGTTGGTAACGCTTGGCCACATTGCGAACCCCATTGATGTGCTCTATAGGGGTATTGGCGTCTCCCACGTTCAATTCATCCCACCAGGACTTCGTGGCTCCATTCTGAATGTTCTCAGCAGCTTGGGTGGAACGCTGTGTGGCGGTAGAATCACCAGAGAGAATGTCTTCTGGTGCTAACCGGTGTAGCAGGGCCACAGAGTGGAACTTGTGGAGGTGCACGGGAGCATCGCCCAAGTTGACTAAGTGGACAGGAACACGTCCATTGGAAACTGTGACAAGGCTGCGGGCAGCCATGACAAGTGGTTGGCCATCTACCTGTATGGGTTGTAGCAAGGCCTCGTAGTCCTGATTTTCTATGCCCGGACGGGCACGGCACCACACCATAGTTTCTGTTCCAGGCTGTAGGGTTACTGGACGGGTATCTTGGATCCGGACTCTACCAATTTCACCTTGTTTGTTGGCGAACTTGTGCTGGGCATTGAGTACACGAATGGCCCGCTGAATGGTCTGCTGGTCACTGGGAGAAGCTGTAAGGAGAGAGGCATGCAAGGCATCCAACACTTCTGCAAAGCAATGGCGTAAAACATTCATGCCTAATATTACAACTGCAAACCTATCATCCTCTACATCAGTGACAATTACACCCTGTCTAGGCAGTTTCAAGTCCCCAATCTGGATAGTGGGTTCCCAATAACCCTGCTGTGGTATGGGCTGTCCATTGCTGGCACACAGATTTATCCATGTGTCAGGTGTTCTATTCAACACACCTAAGTCCCAATGTTCAAGGAACACCTGCTTGCGCAGGGTTGTTACCTGAGATCCAGTGTCCACCAACGCTGTCAGAGGGATGCCATTCACCCGGATTGTGATGTGTGGGCAGGCTGAGACGAAGCGTGACAATGGCACTGAAGATTCACCTGGGCCCTTCTTCTTTCCCCCCTCGGGGGTGGCCCGTTTAACTGAAAACACTGAGGCCTGGTGTGTCCATATCTATGGCAATAGGTACAGTATGGCCTCTCACTCTGCGGAGGTTTCACTGAAGACGGACGTCTGGGTGGCGACTCAGGTGAGATGTTGAGACTTCGCAAAGGATCACTGGACGATGAAGACGGCTGGGTCAGACGATCTAGACGGACGGTGATCTGTTCCATGGCACGGGTCAGATGATCCACTCGGGCCAGAAGGTCATCTCTGGAGTCTGCTGGTGTAGTCTGCGCAGTTTGGGCAGCAGGTGAGGTACCCAGAGGTAGTGGCAGGACAACTGGAGCAATGCTTGTTGAGGGTCCAGGTGAGGGAGCACAGATGACTGGGCTCGGCTGGGGCTGCTCCTGTCCCAAGACCTGGATGGCAAGGGCCTTGAAGTCAGCAAACGTGATGCTGGGATGTTGTGCAGCAAGCATTCGCAACTGACTCTGGAGCAATGTGGTACCTGCCCCTTCTATGAAGCGGTCAAGCAAGATTTTATCAGAGTCCACATTTTCACGTGGATCCACTTGCACCACAGCTCTGAACGCCTCTTGGAGGGATAAAGCATAGTCCCGCAGGGTCTCACCAGGTAGTTGTCGTCTGGAAAAGAAGCGCATCTTTACCTCGGAGACAGATCGCACGTCAAAGTTCACCTGGAGTTTGTCCAGAATTTGCCCAGGGGTTCTTTTGTCAGAGGCAGGCCAGGATTTGACCTCCCTAGCTGCAGCACCCTCAAGCTGGCCCAGCAGGATCTGTATCTGCTGTTCTGTATTCAGAGGATAGAACTGGAAGAGAGACAGCATCTTCTCACGAAAGTCCCTGAGGGTATGCGCCTCCCCTTTGTAGCGCGGCAGCCATGGTGCGCCAGGGTAAAATGGCATGGAGAATGGTAGGCTGCTCGCCATGGGCACTGCTGGATCACTAGAAACAGATGGCACAATGTCACTTTGCTCAGTCATGTTGTTTGCAGGTATGACTGAAATTAGGTCGCCGTCTCTTTAAGAAACTCAACTGCTTGCTGGCAGGGAATGGAGACTACAACTTGGAATGCTGTCCCTTTAAGAATGCTGTAGCTATTAACAGAGTCACTGTGATGCAGGCTGACGGTGTGCTCCCCCTTTTTAATGGTGGTACTCCCAACGGACACGGTACACGGAAAACACTCGCTGGGGCCGTGGGAGGACTGAGGACAAGGACAGGGAGGCACAGTACTCACTGACAGCAACTGCAGCGTGGACCAGAGATCAGCGGTGCACAGCAGGGACGGTGATGCGGCACCGGAGAGTCAGAAATGGCGCTGGCACGTTCGCCTTTCACTTTCTTGTATGGGTGCGCTGGAGCATTGCGCTCAGCATTCTGGGCTCTCCTAAGATGGCGGCAGATGGGTCTCCTGGCCTCATGGGCAGTGCTAAAAATCTCCCGCACTTTTGCAAGGTACAGTTAACCCTTTGTGGGCGTTCTTACACAGCGATGTGGCGCAGCAAACAAGTCCTGGGCGTTTTAACTCTTCCAGGGCTGTAACACACTGAGAGGACAGTCTTTAGAGCTTACTTCAGGGGTATAGGGCTCCCCGTCTTTGTGGCAAGCACTCTCAGGGAATAAACTTGATCTTAGCAAAGTCCACAATAAAGACCGATGCTCTGGAGACAATTTGGTGCACTTTTCGTGGCGACTTTCTCAAAATGGCACACACCCGTATCCTGTTCGTGACGCCAGTTTTTCTTGCGGTGACCAGATGGGGGGTAACACTGCAGTTGGGATTGCAGGGTGCAAACAGCGCAGACTTGTCACGGTCTCTGGGCACGAGGGCGCAGCGCTGGTGCTGTCCCATGTTACCACCACTGGTACCGGTGATGAGGGGGCCGCACAAATGTTGGTGGTGATTGTTCCCCCGGGGCGCTTCCCCTATACTGTGCCGACTGGTGGTGTTTGGGGCGCCCTGATGTTGTCGGTGCAGAGTCAGACACAGAAACGGTTGTAAAGTTGAACTTTTACTTCCATGGGTGTGGAGGCACAAATGCTTAAACAGTTTCTTCAATACAAAACAACGGGGTACGCCTGGTGACACAGCAAAGTCCTGGGGTGCAGGGTAGACTTGATGAAAGGTGTTCCTAGCCCTTATACTTCAGTGCTACAGCCCTAAGGTGCGTCTGGGCTCCTATTTGGCTCATAGGAGGATGCCCACCATGATACTAGTACATAATATTCCCCACTCACGTTATGTGGTCCTGATAGCTCAGAGTTTCGGGGTGCAATAGTCAGGGTGGCAGGATATTCCACAGGTCTGGCCTTGGCCCCTGGATCCTGTGATACTTGCTATGGAGCACGTGTTCCAGAATGTTCTCTCCACAGTCTCAGGCTGACAAGATAATGATGCTTGACTTCCTTCAGGGCGATGGCTAGGCAGACAGGAGACAGGATCTTCTGAATAGCTGGAGTATGTCAGCTCTCCAACCTTCCTGGGCCTGTCTAGGACTTGAGATTCCTGCACTAAACTCACTGCTTTCTTCACAGGACATCACACTTATCTCCTCACCTCCTCCTCCTAACACTCCACACTTCTAACTCCTCACACGCAGGACCTTTCTGCAGGGGTGTTACTATGGGACCCAGTGATCAGCTGACTCCTCCCCTTTTCCCAGGCGATGTCCTCCCATTGGACATTTGGTTACTATTCAATCCTATGGGAGGTGTAATGCATGTGTGAGGCTCACTAGGTGGCGCTGTGTTGTGTGAGACTCAGGACCCCCTGCTATGTCACACAGGCTATGAAGCAACAGGAAATAATACAATGCACAGAGATCACCCTCAGCCCAGCCATAGCCAGCTCTGGGATGCCACACAATTGCTTCTCAAGCACTTGCTTTTGCTCTACACTCTGTACAACTTTATTAGCTAGAGCACATTTCATATCAGCAAACTCTTTCTTAGTGACACAGTCCATTTCAGGCAAACCCAGTACCACATTTTCACAATGACTAGGATATGAACTCTTTACAGTTTCAAGCTCTTTCTTTAACTTAAGGTTCTCTTTTTCTGATACCTCAAGTTGCCATTTCCAATCAGATATTTCATCTTCATAAATGAACCTGATGGTTTTAATCTCATCTTGAAGCTGCTGCACCATAATATTTTCATCTTTGGCGCGTTCATGCACTCCATTATGAGACATAGTCATAGACATACAGTCAGCAGTGACATATTCTTTCATAGAACAGAGGTGCTTTAGAAAAACTGAGTCACTCTCATACAATCCTTTATCTTTACTTGCACTCCACATGCTCTGTTCCGGGTTTTGTGTCTCTCTGCATTCAGACTGCTGCACTAATAAACCTGTGTAAGACTTCTCTGATTTTTTACAAGATGAAATTCTCTTTTTCTTGCCCATGGTTTACTAACAAGATTACACAATATTCCACAGCAACCTTGGGTTCAACCGGCAGCAACTTTTTGCTATCTTCTGCAGTCACATGTATTCAAACAGTTAACCTATGTGGCACTACAACAACCAGCATTTTCTTCTGTCCTCCACAGAAAACACCAACATGGCACCATAGCCTTTCACATAGACTGTTTGCAATATCCAGCTTCTATACACATTGCTCACTTTCTTGCCATCAGCAAACACTTCACAGACTTCTGTGCCACAGTATACACAAAGTCCATTCCTTGGATTCCTCTTCCAGAGTTTTACTTTCACCAGGTTTTACTTTCACCTTGCTATGTTGCAATTCACTCACCCCCTCCTGGGTTTCTTCAGTTGAAATCACAGATTTCTTCCAGCTGTAGGCCACAATGCACACTTTGCAGTACTGCAATCACAAACCACTTGTCTTCCAGGACTTGCGTGGATCTCTTTATGCGCGCGATTCTCCACCATATGTGACAGCTTGGGGGAATTAAACTCAAATGGCGGCAGGCTCCTGGTCCCAACAGCGGTGGTTCGTGGTACTGGGCGCCGGAAATATAGGGTTCAGACGGTCCAAGTGAAACATAAAAGTGGCTTTATTCAGCTCAACTGCAACACAGCAAAACAACAAAAAAAAACCTATGCCACAGTTAGGGCACTCACTGACTCCTTGAGTCCCTAACTAGCCTCTGGGGCAATAAGAGCCTGACTTAGTCTTTGTAAGTCCTCTCTGGATCCAAGCCCTCTGGGACAGACTGTCTCTCTGTCCTAGGCTGGTCCACCATTTCCTGCTCCAAGCAGGTTTCTCCAGCCTTCTGGAGATACACGCCCCACCCAAAGGTGTGGCTGAGGGCCTTTTCAGGGCTTGCCTGGGTAGCTCCCTTGCGCCCTCTAGGTTCATACTCTCACAGTACTAAAAATTGTAATTATCCAATTTACAATTCTGTTTGACTTCTGTAGCTTGCATTTGTTCTCATAAATTGCTGGTTGCACATTCTCTCTCATAGTGAAATCCATCACACAAGGTGTTTGGTGACTTTACTACTCTGTAGCCTTTACCTCTGCTGTCATAAATTCTTTAAGCTGACATTGTTACAACCAGGCATTAGCAGTGTCCATTTTTTTTTCTCTAAACACTTCTGTATTGAATAGCTTATATGCTGCAGAACCGAGGACAAAAGGACACTCCTTTGGTCTACATATACAAATATAAGATTGACCAATAGGTAAGTTTGACGTATCTCCAGGAACTTTCCCAGTGCAAATGACAAACATACCCTGCAGACACAGTGTGTAAAGACCCTTAAACTCAAATCAACAAGATGCCAATATCAAAGATCATGCAGCACAGCAGAAATCTTTGGTACAACTCATCTGATGGATTTCATTGTGAATGTGACAGAGCAGCCAGCAATGTATGAAAGACAGGGCCAGTTTTACACAAAGTGTGTGGCCCTAGGCAATATTAAAAGCGGGGCCCCAAATGGTAACAAGCCAGCAACACCACGATATTCAGTCAGTTCAGAAGGGAGTGTAGCACTTCCAGCAGCATTGATAGGGTCTTAAAAGATCAGAGGAACAAAAAAAGATTCATAAACATATATAAAGTTGTGAAATAATACTTCTATACCAGAGAGAGTTATTACCACTACACAGACAATTACTGAACAAAACACATCATACAAAGAGGCGAACACTAACAATACACAATGTACAAGGCCCAGATATTACACGATCTCCACACCGTAACTATCTCCATTACCACTACCAAGTGATGCTAAGGCATTGCAATGCACTACATAGTAAAAGTGCTACCTTTTATACCCCAAAGAGAAATAGTGCCCTAATACTTCTATTCTAATAAAATCGGATTAAAAAAGAGATTTAATAATTTCTGCACCTACAACAGTAAAAACATCCTCCATTTTGCACACACACCATACAAATATACTTTTGCACCCCTTCATCATTTATTACATTGCCTCCTTATAAATAATAACCCCGCTTATAAATAATAGTACCCCTTATCAGTAATAGCACCCTTATAAATAATAATGTTTCCTTACAAATAGTCCCTGCTTATAAATAATAATCCACCCTTATCAGCGCCGACGTTAGGGGGGGCAATCTGGGCAATGGCCAAGGCACCCATCCCCAAGGGGGCCCCTGGGATTCGGAGCATTAGGCTTTTAGCCTGATGGCTTGAATCTCGGCAGCTCCACAGCTGTATCGTCGTGCTATGCTATGCACGCCAATACAGCTTAATCCTATGACAGAGCAGGGAGCTGAAGTCCCTACTTTGCCATAGAGGACCGCCGGTAACGCACAAGACTTCGTGGCGCAGGTGGCGTGATGACGTCACTGCATCATGCCACCTGTGCCACTACTACAGGGAGAGTCCTTGGCTGCTCCACTCATTGTGGGAGCTTGGTAAGGTGAGTAAAAGATTTATTGTTTTCTGGCAAGAGAAAGGGATTACCTGATAAGGGGGCAAACTATGATTTATAGTGGGGGCTATTAAATATAAGGGGGCTATTGTAAGGGTGAAGTATTATTTATAATGGGAAACTGTTATATATAAAGGGTTATTATATGAGATGACATATATATAAGGGGGGGCTATTGTATATAATTGTTCCCCACTTATATTAGTCCCCTTATATATTATAGTTCCTTCCTTATAACAGCACCATTATAAACAATAGTTCCCCCTTATAATAGCCCCCATTATACATAATAGTAGATCCTTATAATAGCCCCCCCCCTTAAAAGGGGAGAACTATTACAAATAAGTGGGGCTATTATAAGGTTGAAACTATTATAAATAAGGGGGTTATTATAAGAGAGGAACTACAGTATTATATAAGGGGAGCTATTATAAGGGGAAGGCTGTTATATATAAGGGCAGTATTATAAGGTGGACTATTATATATAAGAGAGCTATTATAAGGGGGAGACTTTATTATATATATATATATATATATATATATATACACACACACACAGTTATATATATATATATATATATATATATATATATATATATGGTGGCTAGTATTTATAATCGAGGAACTATTATACATAAAGGGCACTATTATAAGAGGAATTATATACTGTACAAGGGGGGCTATTATAATGGGGAGATGGTTATATATAAGGGGGGTATTAAATATAAGTGGGCTTTTATAAGGGGGAACAATTATATATAAGGGGGGCTGTTATAAGAGGGAGACATATATAACGTGCTATTATTTATAATGAAGGAACTGTTTTATATAAGGAGGGCTATTATAAGAGAGGAATTATTATATATAGTGGGGCTATTATAAGGGAGGAACGTTATATATAAGGACGGCTATTATAGTAGAGGAACTATTATATATAAAGAGGGCTATTATAAGGGGGACTTTTATATATAAGGGGGCTATCATAGGAGAGGAACTATTATGTAAGGGAGCTACTATAAGGGGAAATTATATATAAGTAGCTGTTATAAGGGGCAGACTTATATATAAGGGGCTATTATGTGAAAGAGAGGAACTATTATATTATAAGGAGGAGTCTGTTATTTATAAACGGGGAACTGTTATTTATTAGGGGGAGTCTATTACATATAAGGGGGCTATTATAGGAGAGGAACTATTCTATATAAGGTGGATTTTTATAAGGGAGAGACAGTTATATACTGTATAAGGGGGCTATTATGTATAAGGGAGGAATTATTTATAAGGGGATTATTATTTATTAGCGAGGAAATTATTATATATAAGGGGGCTATTTTAAGCGGGAAACATAAGCGAGCTATTATTTATAAGGGATGAACTATTTATAATAGGCCTATAATAAGGGGGGACATCATACAGTATATATATGGAGGTGGCTATTATAATGTGGTCGCTTTTAATTATAAGAGGGAAACTTTATAAGGAGGATATTGTTAAAGGGGATATTATTTATAAGAGGTAACTATTATTTATAAGAGGGCTATTATTTATAAGGGGATATTATTGTTAGGAGGGCTATTATTTATAAGAGGGATAATATTGATAATGGACTATTATTTATAAGGTGAACCATTATTCATGAGAGGGCTATTAATAAGGGGGACTATTTATAAGGGAACAGTATTATTTATGAGGGGGCTATTACTGATATGGGGCACTGTATAGAAGCAGTGACTATTATTTATAATGAGGGGCTATAATAACTGATGAGGGGGTGTTGTGTGTGTGGGCATGAGGGGGGTGGTTGTTACTATTTTGGGGGCAGAAAGGGGGTGTTATTAAAGGGGCTGCCACTGGAAATATAATGGCGTTGTTGATAGATCAGCATTTGGGGCCCCACTTTTAATTTTGCCCAGGGCCACAGTTTTTCTAAAACCGGCCCTGACCCTTATTAGTAATAGCCCCTGCTTATAAATAATAACCCATCCTTATAAATACGAGTCCTGCTTATAAATAATAATATCCCCCTGTAGGGAACAGCTCACACGGTGGGGTCGGCAATGACAAAGTTCACAGAGGCAATGGGTTTTAAAAGTCCAAGGGTCCTTTATTTAGGCACTTCGGCACAAGATTACATCACAAAAGCAAAACAAAAGCCTAAGCCTGTCCGGCTCTAACTAAACAGTATCGGGCTCTTCACTAGCCTAGTGCAGGCAAATACATATCCGCAAACACAGTATGAAAGTGTATAAACCGCCACTCCAAGGGTGCTCTGTCTCTCTTCCAGCCTGCAACTTGTCAGACCTCCTTTTGCCAGACTTCCTTCCTCAGTAATCACTCACAGGAAGCCTCAGCTGAGAGCACCTGGGAGTAGAGGAAAATCCCGTAGTGGACCAGGGGTGTGGACTGGAGGACTCCCACTGCCAACCTGTCCTCCAGTCCAGAAAATCCAGTCCATGTAACTTAAAGAAAATCCCTAGCAGACTATGTTCTGCTAAGGCAACATGTATCTTCCTGGATTTGCGTTACCTCGCTTGGCTGAGGAAACCAGGCGAGATATACCCCCCATCCAGCACTTTACCATAAGCTTTACCACACCCCTTATAAATAATAGTCCCTGCTTATAAATAATAGTGCTCCTTATCAGTAATAGCACCCTTATAAATAATAATGCCCCCTTAGAAATAGTCACAGCTTATAAATAATGTCCCTTTATAAATAATAGCCCTTGCTTATAAATAATAATCCACCCTTATAAATAATAGTCCCTGCTTATAAATAATAATGCCCCCTTATAAATAGCCCCTGGTTATAAATAATAATGCCTCTTTATAAATAATAGTCCCTGGTTATAAATAATAATGCCCCCTTATAAATAATCCCTGTTTATAAATAATAATTCATCTTTATAAATAATACCTGCTTATAAATAATAATGCCTCTTTATAAATAAAAGTCTTTGTTTATAAATAATAGTGCTCCTTATCAGAAATAGCACTCTTATAAATAATGCCCCCTATAAATAATCCCTGTTTATAAATAATAATTCATCCTTATTGTGATGATTCTGCTTAAATATGGCTATAACTCAGAGATGTATTTTGATCTCTGGGTATCGTATCTACCGCTTTCTTCCATTCATTCATAATGTGCACAGCCTACTCATAGGTATATTGCCAATAGTGGCCGGACTGGAACAATAGGGCTTTGTATCCATCCCAGCAGGGCTCCATTGAATTCATACACAGCCCTGAGTGATCAAAGAAACATGCATTGATCAGACTGGGCTGGTAGATCAGACATGGTTGATAACATTGTATCATTTCACTTGGTCTCATTTCCATACAAAGAATCGTGACTTGAGTGCGTTAATCAATCAGACTTGCTGTTGTTGATGACCTCATTCTGGGTGGTGTCATCAAGGGTATAAAAGATGAGGTAAGAGGCCAGTGGGGGAGTTTTTTTTACAGACAGACTACAGGAGATTACAGACAGACTTCCACCGTGAGAGACTATTGGAATACTGTGAGGAGCATGCAGGCTGGATGTTGTGTTGATGCCACATGCTAAGAGCCTCCACTGGGTTATTCACACATGCCAGAGCATGTATGAGTGTTGGACTATAGAACCACATCAAGGAGATGCGTGGTAAAGTAACTATTTCACTTTTATGCCCTTTTATTTCATTGCACTGTATCTTGTAACTAGTAACTGTTAATGCTTGCATACATCTGCATATCTGTTCTGAACTGCATGTGTTAGATGTTAATACCGACCCATTTAGGGGTTAATAAATATATAAAATTTAGAAAGCTTTTCTTGTATTTATTTTGTGAACCCAACACTCACTGGCGGTGAGTGTGGGTTTTTTTTATGAAAGAAGACTCAGGTGTGGGCCAGCGCGGTGTTGGCACACTGAGGATCTTTCACACTTATAAATAATCCCTGCTTATAAATAATAATGCCTCTTTCTAAATAATAGTCCCTGTTTATAAATAATAATGCCCCCTTATAAACAAAATCCCTGCTTATGAATAATAATGCCCCCTTATAAATAATAATCCCTGTTTACAAATAATAATGCCCCCTTATAAATAATAGTCCCTGTTTATAAATAATAATGCCCCCTTATAAATAGTTTCCATTAGCAGTAATAGCTCCACTTAGAAATAATAGTGTTACCTTATAAATAGTCCCCGATTATAAACAATAGTGTCCTCATATAAATAATAGTCCATCCTTATCAGTGATAGCCCCCCCTTATAAATAATAGTGCTCCCTTTATTAAATCCCCCTTTTAAATAATAGCTCCCACTTATAACAAATAGCCCCTCCTTATAAAGAATAGTTCCCCTTTGTTTATGAGGTGGAAACTATTATGTATAATGGATAACTATTATTTATATGAGAACTATTATTTAAAAAGGGGAAAACTATTCTTTATAAAGGTTCACCTATTATTTATAAGGGGAAACTATTAATATTTATCAGTTCCCCCTTATAATAGTCTGCCTTATAAATATTCACTTCCCCCTTATAATAGCTCTCTTTAATATAATAGTTATAAAATAATAGCCCAATAGCACAATAAATAATAGCCACCCTTATAACTAATATTTCTTCCTTAGTAACAATCTCCATCTTGTAAATAATGGTTCCCATCTTATAATGGGATGACTGGAACAACCAAGGACTTTGACTGCTACAGCACTCTGAATCAGGAGATGGTGCAATACAATGAAGTCATTTCGCCATCTGCACTGGGGCGTCCTATGCTTCACTCTGTTTTATATCACAGAGCAGGAATTTTTTACGCCATTTTCTGCCATAAAAGTTTTAAGTACTTCCTCCCCCCCCCCCATTGATTTTTGACAGAAAACCTGTCAAAAATTATCTTTATAGCGTGGATGTACATTAAGATCAGCCCATACAAACAAGTCTTTAGCGCATACTCAGCTGCCCATCAGTGATAATTTCCTTAGTATATTTTTGACTATAGTAATCATTTGTCTACAGTAACATTTAGGATTCAAGTTATCCCTTCCAGACTTCATGGTGACAGTTCATATAACCTGGTGTGTCCTCTATGAAAACAAAATCTCCAGGAGCATTTTTATCAAGCAGCTTTGTAAATGTGATGAGTAATAAGCACTAGAGTGACCCAGATAGAAGCCCAGAGGACCTAATAGCCAGCTCAGATGATACACAGTCTTAAAGCCATACTATTGTATTTATTGCATATGCACCCCTAGCCAGCTAATGACATGTCATGAAGACATTTTAGAAGATAGCATCATGGTGAAAGGGGGTCTGTGAACAGACATTAATGTGCGTGCCATCAGCATAACTCAGATATGTAAATGTCTATGTTAAGCCAAAGAGGGATAGTAAATCTGTCAGAGGACAAAGATAATAGCTAAACTTTAGTGTGATCACTGCCATAATCATATCACGATATTACATTATCTAATGTCCACTTATGGCTTTAGAAATAAAATCTGATACTGATATTTAGGCTAAGCAGGCCCCAGCGAAAAAGCGCTGCGGGAGAAACCACGATGGAAACGCATCATGGTTTTTCCTGCAACGTTTTTGGTAATCGCAGCATTTCCAATGCACATATTTTTCTGAAATCTGTGGATGGGATTTGCTAGAATCCCATCCACTTTGCAGGGACTGTAAAATTACGCGTTTTTTGCAAAACATGGAGCCCCGTCCTTAAAGGGTTTTTATTATTGATGGCCTATCTTTAGGGTAGGCTAACCATATTAGATCTGCGGAGGTCCAACACCCTGGACCTCCCCAGATCACCAGTATTGAGACAGAGCAGCTCTATGTAATGTTTATGTACTGCGAACTGCGCTGCTCACTTGCCATACAAACGCATTGCACTGCATATGGCCACTGCCTACTGCAACATTAATATGTTTTTACTGAGCCATTCATTGCCTTCCAGCCAAGCGTTTGGTAGTGTTAAGAAGCCTGTAAATACTTTAACACTAGTTTAACACTGCCAGCTTTCACTGAGTTTTTTTTGTAGAGCTTGTGTGACAACAGGCTGTTCTGCAGCTGTGTATTTCACTAGAGAAACACATAAGCTGCTTTATAGACAGGATGCGTAGAATATGCTTATAACATATATACAACTACAGTGAGAGCAGTGAGAGTTTGTATAGTGGTAATAGTCATGCGTATGGTAAGCTATTTGATTTACAACATACTGGTACTGTTCACACTTTATATTTGGCAAAACCATGTTCCATGGAGCTAGTCCATCAGGCCCTGTTCACATCACATTATGGCTCTCCTTTCAACATGCATGCGAGGAAAAGCTCCTGATCCATACCTCTGACAGAGGGCTATGGTGTATCCAATTGTTTAGGCATACAGTAGGATATGTTGAACCTAAAATCCAAATGTAAATTAAGCAACATAATTTTTTTTACTGTATACCTTTCTATGGCAAGGCATAGTTTAATAAGCAATTCCATACCGGTTACTTGCGGTACATTGACCTATACTAAACCAATAGAGGCCAAAAAGGATTCTCTTTAGGCCTCTGTTGGGTGAATAGAGTCCTATGGATGCTCTTACCATGCACATTTAATACGGATGGGGTGGAGTAGCAAACTAGGTATTTATGTGCATGGGGGAAGGAGGCTGAATGTTTGCCATGGCTGAAGGAAAACCTAGCAACAACTCGGTATATTGGTACTGTAAAAGGATTGCACCAGTCTCAGACGGTCCATAATGTATCAGACTGACCAGCTTGATGCCAGAAAACTGTCATTATAAATAATTTTGGGCCAATAGAGGAAGGTTCTTTGCTTGGGTTTTCCTTCTGACAACCTGAGCAAGAGCCACCACAAGTGGTCCAGGAAGATCCAACACATCCCATTCAGGCATTATATAGAGTGCCAATTCATTTAATTGGAAACTGTGCAATGTTCTAGCTACCCAAATTATGGCTTGCCGGCCCCTTCCCCAGTAACAGAGAAGTACTGTTGGATTCCCAATGTGTTTCTTTGGGGTACTGTATTTACATAAATGAATTGTCCAAATCAGACAAATTATTTTATGCCCATGTTACTAATGCTGTAATTTCTGACAAATGAACATGTTGAATTCAATGTACATGAATGATATTTAGGATTACATTTCTGCATTAGAAAATTATCCCATTATTGGTCATTTATTTTAATATATGCTTTGACCAGCATCCAAGTAACCAGACATATAGAAACGGTGAATGGGTCAGGGCTAAATAAGAGACTTTTCTGTGCTGTTTTACGTAGATATATTGGAATATAAATGTCAAGAGGTTGGAAGAAGCCACACTGAAGGCGACAAATTATTTAGAGGTAATGAAGGTTGACTTATTTTCCTAGGTGCCGTTCCCTGGTTTTCTGTGCACATTAATCATGACATAGTTTTCTCCGCAATCTCACATGTAATCAATTCTCAGTTTAGTCCTGGTGATTTTACACGCTGAGAACTTACCCCCCTGGGTAGTTAAAATGGCCACAGCAAGTCAAGCAAACAAAGGTTGCCATGGTGACAACTGATCTACAAAATAGATTTAAAATAAGTGATTTGATGGCTTTAAAAAAAAAAATCCACATGAGACTGGTGGATGTAACCTGGTTGAGGCGCATTTACCGATCTGAGGCGAGCGCCTCTGAGAATTGAGTGATAGGTGTTCCTGATTATTTGCATGTGGATGTGTTTGAGTGTATATATTTCTCCCAATGCGTTGTTGGGTGATTAAATTGAGAGCACTTTCTTTAAACGGTTCACTGGATCTGCGAAAGAACATAAATCAATGAAAATAATACATTAAATTGCAGAATGTCTCGCTCCCTGGGAACAAAGCTGGTATTGAGCTTGTCTCTTTACATTACGCCTCTGACAGACAAGGACTCCTCAGAATAGACCCAGCCGTTCGGTGACTAGAGACAGATCTGCAGCTTCTTTCATTCCTAGTCCTGCTGTCTCCCATCTATCAGTTCCCCCAATTGCCCTCACTACCCCACCTTGCCATTCATCATGTTGAGTTTAATTTGCAGTCTCTCCAATTTTTTGGATAATGTCACTGGCCTTTATAGTCATATCATCATTATTTGGAAGTTGATCTTGGACGTTGGTGAAGTTTGCCTGCCTCTGGCCATTCTGTGCAACATCCTTGCTCTGCAAATTACAACCAGTTCTCTCTTTTTTTATTTTACTCTCCCTGGAGCAAAATCCCCAGTCTTAATGAAAAATGACAGCACCGATAACCTTGTTGTGGCTCAGTAATATTAATAATGAACATACTTCTGTGTAGACACACATATAAAGTTTCTTACTCTCAAAGCATTGGCTCATTAGGATTTCTGCTAAAAACAAATTACTAGGACTCCCTCCCTTCCTTTCACCTGCATGGTCTCTCATCCAGACCCATTATCTCCAGGTTTGTTAGTACATCTCAGAGTTCAAAACTACAGCGCATAGCCCCCCAACTAGCAGGCTGATCACCTACTGAAGAAGCAACAATTTTTCTGTCAAGCTAGACTGAACCTACAGTCCTATAAAGGCCAATCTTAGCTGTGATTTATTTATACTCTGCTCAAAAGATGTGATTTCTACAAATAAATGTTCTCTTTGCATTAATTCCACACGGTTTCATCTCTCTACTGTATACAGCTAAACCAATTACTTCCCAGCAGTGGTCAGGATATGCAGAAAGGTCTCTGACTAGCAGGAAAATGTATGTGAAGTTCTCTAATGATACATTCTAATACTGCTCTGTCCAAAGAGCGAAAGAATCCCATTGCAGTTCGCCATTTTATCATATTGGATGTAACAAATGAGATCATTTTGCAGCGTCCTTTGGCCATTTCCTAAGTTTTTCTATTTACATACATTTTAATATACATAGAGAGAGAAAGAAAGAGTGATGTAGCATTCATTAACATGACTTGGCTTTGGCGCTAAATTCGAATGTCCAAATCGTCTTCTCTTAGTGGGGTCGACTGCGGCAACAGAAGCGGCAGCTACACTATAACATTTTGGATTTTTAACAACTGCCAACAATGATTTAATTCACATCATAGTTCACAGCACAAGGATAAATCATTGCGGGGCCGCAGAGACTAATAACGGCGGCGGCTCTGCAGCTTCATACATTGACGCTAATGATTTTCTTATTGTAGACCAAAGAGGAAGAGACAGGGAAATGCACTGCCCAGCAATTCAAATGAATTTGCTGGATAGAGACTTTGCAGGAGTATCACTCTTACATGATCCACCAATACTGTTAGCGAATGCGACATCCAGATATATATATTTATATAATCTACTATTTGTAATTTACAAGCAATTCGCTATTGTTTCTTTGGAAAGTTGTCAGCCACAATGACAAGTCCCATATAGGGAAATGATTGGAATTATGTTGATGAATGTCTCTCTTCTTGATTGAATTCTGTTGCGGTGGCGCCGCAAGCTGTAATGAAAAAGATGCATATATTGGATTTATTTCAGTCTTTCCGGTTCATTGGAATCTATAATACCACTTTGGGAAAATGCCACTTATTTTCTCAGTATCTAGTTTATTTTCATGTCTTATGTCGATCGGACCTGACAAAGGTTTAGCTCTGGGAGTTGGTGCTTGCAGCTACAAGCCTGCCATTAATGCAGACCTGTCACTGATACACAGTGGATGGAGCTAGCAATTGTAGCCTATCAATTCACTGTAAACTAGTGACTTCCCTGAGGCATGAAGCACTAACATATTCATGAATACTGAATCAGACAATAAAAACTGCTGTTTTCTTAGGCGGCTGGCCCTTTAATTGGTAGACAAGTAAGCAATAGACTTTTCAGTGTATAAATATGTGTATTCTGTGGATTCCTCTATTCATGTGATACATGTTTATGGTAATAGGAGTAATAGTAAGATATTCGCAAAGAAACATTAGTGGAAAATTTAATCACAATTCACCGATCTAGTTAAAACGCTTCCTGCAACTTAACAGTATTGTAAACCGCAAGCCAATACAAGCCTGCGGTTTACAAGACGCTGAGACCACAGACGGATGTCTGCTTCTCAGCACGGGCGGCGCAATGACGTCACAACATCGCGCCGCCTGCGCTCAGACACAGACGTCCTGTGCGTGGACAGGGAGGAAGGGGCGGCTCCATTCATCAGGATCGCAGAAAGGTGAGTATGACTTTTTTTTTTTTTTGTGGGTATATTAATAGCATAGCTCCCAGTGGGGGAGTCCCGATTTTTCACAGCTGTCCCGCATACCTTACAGTTTGTCCCGCTATGCCCTGAAGTGTTTTGCTGTTAACAAACTTTATTAGGGTAGTGTAAAAGGTAGATGCTAAATCCTAGTGGGTAAAGGACCTTTAATGACGTCATGACCATGTGATCAGATTCTTGTGTGGGCGGAGCTATTCTGGATACTGCGGGACAGACTGTGATGTTACACAGAAAGCTGGGAACAGAGAGTGATCGAAGAGACAGAGAGACAGCAGGTGTGAGCAAAAGGGGGGAACTGGGGGCAGATGTAGGGGCCAGTTAAACTGAAGGCAGATGAAGGGGGCAATTAAACTGCTGGCAGATAAAGTGGGACATTCAGCTGGTGGTAGATGGAGGGGGCAATTAAACTGGGGAATTAAGCTGGTGACAGATGAAGGGGAAATTAAATTGGTGGCAGATAAAGAGGGACATTAAACTGGGTGCTGATGAAGGGGGCATTAAGCTGGTGACAGATGAAGGGGGACATTAAGATGGTGGCAGATAAAGGGGGACATTAATCTGGGGGAGCAGATGGAGGGTGACATTAAACTGGGGGAAGGAGGGGTTAAACCGTGGGGGAGCTGCCTCTAGTTGCCCCCAGTTTAATGTCCCCCTCCAACTACCCCCACTGTTTAATGTCACCCTCCAACTGCCCCATAATTTAATGTCACCCTACAGCTGCCCCAGTTTAATGTTCCCCTCTAGTTTCCACCAGTTTAAACTGGGGCACGATTAGAGGAACTTAATACAGTGGGGCAATTGGAGGAGAACATTATAATGTGGGGGCATATAATGTTAGGGTTACTGTAGGAGCATTATACTGTGTGGGGGCACATGGAAAGATAGATGAGAATGGGCAGAGTCAACATAGAAGTGGGTGGAGCTAAATTTGCTGCGGCACACATAGCACTCCATATATTTTGTCCCTCTTTCTGTCCTTTGAAAGTTGGAAGGTATGTAATAGTATAAGGGGTGGTTAGGAGGGGGAAATACTGTATAACTATAAAGGAAGGATTCGTAATGGGGCATTATGACAATGGGGGGTTCATTTATATAAGGGTTATTACTGGGTATTATGAATACAAGGGAGTAGGATATTTATATAAGGGGCCATTAGGGGGCTTCATTTATATTAGGAGGCATTATGACCATAAGGGGGTGGTCATTGATATAAGGGGTCATTAGAGGTGCAATATTTATGTCAGGGGGAATCGGGCATAATATGAGGGTCAATTAATTTAATTAAAGTTGGACTTGGGTTTTATTAAGACTAAGGCCCCACATACCAGGCTCCAGCAAAAAAAAAAGCGTTGCAGGAAAAACCGGGGAGGTAACATTGTGATTTTTCCCACAGCGCTTTTCACAGAAGGTCTGCAGAGGTTTCCCCTGTGTACTTTCTGTTTTCAATACACCTATATGGAAACCGCCAGTGTTTCCATAGGTATAATTGACATGCTTCATTTCCAAAACCGCAACGGTTTTGGAAATCTCAGTGCGTCTGCTGCACATATTTTTCCATAATGTGTGAATGGGATTTGCTAAAATGCCATGGTTTTTTTCTGTGGGTTTTCGCCACATGGGGCCTCCATCCCATCCCCACTTTGCAGTAAAATACACGCAGCGGATAGGCTGCGATTTCCAAAACAGTCGCAGTTTTGGAAATCACAGCATGTCAGTTATACCTACGGAAATGACAGCAGTTTCCCTATAGATATAATTGAAGCAGAAAGTCCGCAGAGGAAACCTTTCTGTGTAAAGTGCTGCAGGAAAAACCGCGAACAATAAGAGGAGCTAAAGATGTCTGTGTTGCAAACTTTACAGAGACTGGAAGAAGTGGTCATGGCCGTCCAGATGAAAGAGATGTGGAATGTGAACAATTAGTCAGAGACGTCACCTGTAAGTCACTAAATGTTACTGCCCTGTATTCACCTAAATTGTCTGCACTGCCCTGTGTAGTGCCGCTATATACCACTATACGCTCACCGTATACTGATAGTGTCAGTATACGAAAATGTCCAAGTGGGGGGCCCACTTGGACATGTTCGCCCCCCTGTGCTGAACCCCCTAGCCTCTGGGTGTTGTAGATGGCAACTACAGTTTGGTGACAGCAGTCAATGGGGACTTGAATTCCGTGTAACTGCCAACCACTATTAAGCTAAGGCCCCACGTAGTGAGGCGCAGTCAAAAAACACTGCGGAAAAGACCACTGCAGAAACGACCGCTGCAGAAACGCATCGATGATAAAATGGAAAATTAAAAACAACATCACCAAAAATGCTTAAAAATGTGATTTAACCAATAGGTTGTTTTCTGGCAATACCTCCCCATTATTATTTATTTATATATTATTTTGGTCGATTGATTAAACACTACAATCGTGGATTTTATTCCGTTAATGTACTGGAAAAATCAAGGCACATAAGCAATATTTTTAGTAATCTTATAGAAAATCATTCATAGCAATTCCCAGAAGTGAGAAATATCAGAATTCTTTAGGTGAGGTGTAGTTTCACAGATCAAGTTTTCTTATGGAAGCACTGAGTTCAGTACTTCAAGTGGAGAGCTTGGTCCGATATACAGTATACTGAAGTACGCTGCATTTTTAAAAATATTTTCAGGTTGTGGCATGCGTGTTTCATTGTATTTCAAGAACAGCGAATGTTAAGATCTGTGTGATACAAACCTCCAAAACATTAATGTGTATAGGCCTAATAGGACATTCACAATGCAGTTCCCTTATAAATTTACATGACTCTAAGGCCAGGGTCCCACGTGGCGAATCCCATCCACACATTGCGGAAAAATATGCGCAGCCAACTACGTGGGGCCTTAGCCTAAAGGTGGAGAAGAAGGAAAATTTTCCAGGATGCTATGCCCTATAATAATATATTTTCTCACTGAATCTTTCAAGCAGGTGATAAATCATTAGGAAAATAATGACAGTTCACAAATAATGGCTTTAGCAGTTTGACGTTTAATGTACAGAAGCTGAATCTATAGAGATTTGTCTGTGTGCAAAGAATTTAATGCGACAATGTACATCACGCCTACGAATATGTAATTAACTCATTTAGTTGATTTTGTTCATTTGCATAATCTCTGGTACAGCTGTCAATACATTTATCACCTCACAAACACATCAACATCACACAAAGAGACCCCTGTGGTCCTCAAAGCTGGTGAATAACAAATACCTAATTAAAACCTAGAAGCGTGTACTGCTGGGAGCTGCACATTTACTATATACAGCAATATAGCAATAAACGTCTGCTAGGAATGGAGATTAACACAGGTACAGCTGCTACAATTCCCTGTCCAAACTGACAGCGCTCTAGATGTGAGTAACAAGCTTCCGCTTTCCCTAAGGGTGACTTATGTAATTTACAAAGTGTATCCTGCATTATCACTAATAGCAATCTGACCTGGCTACTTGTTATCCCTTATCTTTATTATGTCAGTAGTGCCTCTAGCAGGGGATGAGGTGGCCACAGGCAGGATGATCCCACTTACAGAGTCTCTTCCTGTGTGGATCATATGGTTATCAGATTCTATTTTTATAATATAACTATCACAAGGGATTTGTAGATAAAATGTAGGAGAAACTAAGATGTCTTTATGCCTTTCACAACATCCATGCAAAAACAGGCTAAAACGCCCTTGAAAGCCATTATAAAGGACATAGGAAAGAATGAATGGAAACCATATTGATATACAGTGTATTATGCTAGTAATGTTTACCACTGGCACCTGATAATGCGGTATAAGGCTAGCCATACACATTACATAGCTGTCAGCCAAACAGGCTGGCTCTCCCACCATCCCCCTTTCCCATACACATTTCGTTCAACCAAGTGTTCATGTGTTCTGTATAGCGAGAACAGAAAGACATTGCTAAATACCTCTGGGGGCTACTTATCTCCCTATACAGCAATAGAATCAGGAAGACATGTTGCCATTTGGTAACAGTTGGGAGGTCGCCTTATACATTAGATGTTCTGCTGGTCCCACCAAAATTAGTCTATTGTGTCTGTGGGATACAATCTCACCAGCAGCATGCCAGACTAAGCTGCGATTTGCGACCTTTGACGAAATTTGCGAGTATAATAGTCGCAAGTGGAGATTTTACACAGCTTTCGCAACTTTTCTAAACGTTTGCGTAATTATCATTTATGCAACTTTTAAGGCGTAAATGACAACAAAAATCTACGGTAGGTATGAGGTGGTGTAGAATTCTGTCAAGGCACACGGCACAGCATAGTATGCGCCTGATAATTTTTACAAGAAAAATGGTTGTTTTCAGTGGCATTATTGCCCTGGTTAGATATAAAAGCACTAGCAGTAAGTGGATCAATAATAAGAATAAATCAATATATGTGTATTAGTTGTGCTTGACATTGCAGTTCTGTCCCATTCACTTCATGGGACTGAGCTACAAATAAGCCATGTGACCAATGAATGTGACATGACATGGGCTTTGAAGCGGAAGTTTTGCTTATCAGAGTGCCAATGCTGCTTTGATCAGCTCATCTGTGGGAGTCCTGGTTATTGGACCCCTTCAAATCTAATATTGCAAACCTATCCTAAGGATGAATCATGCATATTTTAGTCCTTGAAAACCCTCTTAAGGCTGGTGCCCCATTCGGTGGAAACGCGGTGGAAAAAAACGCTGTGCTTTACATTACCTGCAAAGTAAATGGGACTCTGGCTAATCCCATCAACACATTGCACAAAAAAAATCCGCAGCAGCATGTCAATTATACCTATGGAAACTGTGCAGTTTTCCGTATAGGTATAATAGAGGCAGAAAGTCGGCAGAGGGAAAAAAACGCTGCAAAAAAATGTGAATCGCTGAAAAAAAAAACTTGCGGAAAAGAAAGATTGTGGCTTTTTTTTTTTTTGCATATTTTTTTGATTTTTTTTTGCAGCGATTTGCTGTGTGGGGACTTTGCCTTAAACACTCAACAGGCTATTTCAGCTCACTTTTTAAAAACGAGAAACCTGTGAGACACAGGTTGTGAAGGGAAAGTGATTTGCTCCGGCAGAGGCAGATAGTACATGTAATTAGATACAAGTAGCAGTTCCCTCAGGACTAAAGAAAATATCTCTACAGAGCAAGAGATGAAGATCTAATTTACTTTGTTGCGGAACCCAAATGATGTTACTGATAATCAAAGTCTTCTTAAGCAGAGTCCCTTCTGGATTATTGTGTAATTCATTGTGCTTCTTTTAAGAATACACTCATTGACAAAAGAAAAAAAAAATAATGCACCCAGACAGAAATGTCAAATTGCTGTAAAACTTGGCATGCAGATATATTTATGTCTTGAGCAGATATGTAAATAATTACAGGTGTGGTCATATTAGACACTGGGTCTTGTCACAAGAGGACATAAAAGTCTCTCAGAGGCTACTTTTGGGTAGTGTACCTCTTGGTGAAAGATTTCCAACTACCAGACATGACTCTACAATGTGCTTGAAGACATTTTGCCCAGTTGACTGACTTGGAATGGGGGTGTCTCATTGGACTGAGAGAAGCAGGATGGTAATTTTGTCAAACTGCCTGCCATCTAGACCATTTAGACCTAGCTGTTAGAAGGTGCTGGGAGCAGTGGTTATCTGAGGGCAGACACATATGGCAAAGATGGCCCAAACAGAACACCAGTAGGGAGAGTCTTTTCACTTAGCAGAAGGAAATGTCACAATGCCCATTTTATGTCTTGTCATTAACAGAAAGCCAGTGACGAATCTAGGTTCAGTTTGGGATCCGACAATGGTTAGGTTTGGGTATGGAGGCCTTGTGGAAGGGCTTGAATCCAGTGTTTGCTGTGGAGCGACATGCTGCCTTAACTGCTAGTGTGATGATCTGGGAAGCCATCACATTCAACAGTCAGTCACCCCTAATAGTAATATGACAGAGAGCTTAGGCTGTGGTCACACTAGCGTTGTGTGACCGTTCAGGGACTCCATCCACCATGCAAGAAGGACTTTTCTCTCCACCAATTTCAGGCGGAAACCGGGTGGAAACCTAGCGGTCCCCATTATAGTCCAGGGGACCCAAAGAATGGAAACCCGAACACTAGTGTGAACATAGTGTTAGTGATTTGTACAGGATATCCTGCTGCCACAAGTGTTGCCTCTCATGGCAAGGCTTCCAACTGGAAATTTTCAGCAGGGTACTACACCTTCCTTTCAATTGTACAGTTGTATAAATGTATCCTTTTGCTATAATGTTGTAATAACTTACAAATATAATCATTACATTCACACATAGAAAGTTTCATTCGATTCCAACAACTCCTTCTGGATGCGTTATTTTTTTTTGGTCAATGAGTATATCATAACTTACTTCCATTTGGTCTGATTTTAGCATGAGTATCACTCAAACTCTGAAAATGACTGCTATTTCTTAAATGCAAATGACTTCTGAACCACCAAAAGTATAGCTAAGTCTAGACCTGCAACTAGACAATCTCTCTTTGTGTCCAAAGTAGAACTTTCAAGATGTGCAGTGTTATAGAAAGCCACTCTCTGCCACTGTACTGTGGATTAAACTACTATACAAGGTACTCTCAACACCACAGCTCAGTTTCTCAATCAGGCTACAACTTGAGCACAACATGTACCCCAAACAGCCCCTACATCCAGTATCTTCAGTACAGCTACAACTTAAATATGGGGGAAAGATGCCCAAACCGTACATATAACATACATTGCAAATATGCTTACGCTCTTCACTGCCACAAGGCAAAATTTTAGTCTTTATCATAGAAAGATACAGTTTGTTATATGTACAAAAAATAAAGGACACATAAAGATGTGAAGAAATATTTACCAAAAATGAAAAGGAGAAAAACAGAAGTTCAGTATTTAGAGGTTCCCTGCAATAAAGTCCAACGTCCATTGGACCATTATTTTTAAACACTTTCATTGGGGTTAGTTTGAAAGAAGGGTCCTCCTCCCACCTCAGCCCACAGGGAGAACACTTCATTATTTATGCACAATGCCATTAACCCTTTTCAAACAGCAATTATTAAATATTATAAAACATTACTCCAAACCAGGGATCTAGCTATAGGGGGTGCAGAGGTATCAATAACTGGAGCCTGAGGGGGCCAAAAAGCTATTGTTTTCAGCTCTCCAATAGAGGATCATCCCTTTTATTGCCAATCTCCTTTTCCCTACTGAAAGTTTAGCATCTTTTTTTTATTTGTTTGTTTGTGTGTAAATTGTCCCATTACTGTCACTGTAAGCAACCTCCTACTCTTCCTAACCCTCTTTCTGGGTCTGCAAGTACCCACACTGGGAGCTTTACAAAAACCTGCATAGACAATAGTCAAGAACACTATTGGAATTTTCTATAGAGGTTACATTACATCTCTCATCTTTGAAAATATATGGCTACTGTGTTGGTATTGTTATGGCGTAATAATGGCAAATGACAAACAGTAATTTGTTTTTAGTAAATGTGGCGCGGAACCTTCATAATCTTTATGTCAATGTCCAACTTAAATGTCTGATCTATTTCCATGAATACTCCAGAACTACTTGTTTGATCTGTTTATATAAATCATTATTATCCTCAGAGCATTTTTTACATGAACATTTATGCATTTCTGTTCATAGCGGGGCACTGCCAAGCCAGATTAAGTATGTGTATAGATGATACCTATACAAACATGGATTCTAATATCTCCTCAAGTCGCAATGCACAGTAACAGTGAGACAATTACACCAAGCCTCATAACAGTTCCATTTATACTGTCAGGTCAAATCAATCAGATCAGCTCTTCCAAGGGTCTGTGAGTTAGGAGCGGTTACAAGTCCTTATCTCTGTATCACAGGAGTCTCATGGCTGCATCCGGAAACCCATGTAATGAGCACAATTCAGAACAGACACAATTCATTGTGTTCAATGGTTTCCTCTAAATTAAATCAGAGCCTGAAATATTTTACAACTCCTTTCACTGGTTGAAAATGAATTGTAACAATCTCGGGATATGTTAAACCAGATCTAATTGTGTCTACTGAGTCTACTGCAACAAGGAAAAAAGTGTTACAAATCTGGTAGTTGATTCATATAAGGGAGTGCCCACATACTAAGGAAAGGAGGTAGGTACCTCAAAAAGAAAATTGGTGTAAATTCACACACCTTGTGCATGGGTTTTTTTTTTTTCCTTTTTTTAAAGAAAAAGTCCTAGGAAAGTTATATGATCAAATTATGTTGTGGTAAGACTTGTGGTGCGTGGTGACAAAGTCACACTTGGATTGCAAGAAAATCGCATTTTGAGTTCAGATATTGCAGGAAATATTTCTCTGTATAACTGGAATATTAATATACACGGATATATTTATAGAGTTCCATTGTAATGATGTCACTATAGCGATTGTCTTTATTCCTTCAGCTTTGTTATTTTTTTTTTTTTAGTTTATGTACAGTAGTGTTATCTTTATTCCTTGGATATGTATATTGTGATGATGTCACAGTATCATGTCTTTATTCCCTTTATTCCCTTGTGATGATGTCACAATAATAATTATCTTTATTCCCGGGGAAAGTTCAATTGGGATGATGTCACAACTGTCTATCTTAATTTTACAATACAGTTTGTCTTTTTTCTTTGCTTGTTTTATTTTGTGAAGATGTTATAGTAGTATTATCTTCATTTTTAGATGGAATTCCAATGTGATGATGTCATAATAGCGTTTTTGTAAGGTTTTATTTATTTTTTAAAAAATAAAGAATAATTAATAAATCCATAATAATAAAAAAACATAACACTACAGTTGGCTGCAGGTCAAAATGCAAATAATCTTACAATAGCATAAGGATAGGTTACGCTTTGGGTGGGAGATTGGGGGCGGCAGTTTGGGGGGTGGCCATGTCAAATGTTCACCTTGGAACCCAGCCATTCCTAGTTACTCCACTGATCACATTATTATAACTGGCTAATGCAGCTCAAATGAGACATGACGATGAGAATACAACTGACCCACAACTATACGCTGCCACCACATTCATTCATACACCAAATATGTGCACACCCACCAACACCTTTCCATTATAGTAGTGTTTGCCTCTATTTTTCTGCTGTGTTATATTGTGAAGATGTCACAATACTACTTGACTTCATTCCGAGTCAGAATTCAATTGTGATGTTGTCACAGAAATGTTTGTCTTTATTCCTTGGAAGAGATCCATTGTGAGGATGCCACTATAGTGATCATAAAGTGGCCTCATTTTATCGAATGTCTACCATAATGGGCTGTCTAGGAATTTATTTTTATGTCTTATCCTTAATGGAGAGGACATACATATTTGATTGGTGGGGGCCAATGGGCGACCCCAGACGGATCAGCTATAAAAGGCTACTTCTGATGTCCGTACTATACACAGCACTGTGATGGAAGCAGATGGCTCAGTGTCCTATATAGTGGTCGGGCACTGATACTGCAACTCTGATACAGTTTTCTTTGTATATTGTTGCTTTGATAAATTTGTCACAAAACACATCACTGGCATTAAACGCTCATTCACAAAACCTGGTCTATCGGTGGAGTGCTAGCTGTTGTATTAACAGCCAGCACACGGTCCCATAGACTTTAATGGATATATTCACATGACTATTGTTTTAACAGTCCATGTGAACGATCCGATAAAAAATAGAACATGCTATTTCACAGGCCGAGTTCACTGATAGGACATCGCAGATGTAGCGTAAGCAGGCTTTAATGTAGTGTTTGTCTTATGCTAGGTTCACACTAGCGTTCGGGTTTCCGTTCTTTGGGTCCGCTTGGGGACTCGAAAATCCGCTTAAAAAAGTTACTTGCGGAAACTCGCGGACTACAATGGGGTCCGCCCGGTTTCTGTCCGAAAAATGCAGAGAGAATTTCGCTCTGCATTTTTCAAGCGGAATGGGGAACGGAATCCCCAAATGTTCACAGAATTCAGAGGTGAACATAGTCTTTATAATAGAGTTTATCCTGTCACAATAGTGTTTATTATCTGTATTCCATGGTATGTTGATCTCTAAATACTTATTTTTTTCTGTTTCTGTCTATAGTTTGTTACCTGTGCAGTGCGCATGCATGTGTTACATTACACTTCCTTCTCGACATCAGGGTGAAGGTGTGCAGCCAGGGAGAAACATTGGAAAGTAAGCTGCTCCATGTCAGACTGAGCTGTGAAACCTTCAGCACTTTTAAGTGTGAAGCTGAGACTTTAAGAGACTGAAATGAGCCCTTGGGACAATTTTGCAGATTTTACTTCCTTCCCTTGTATTGTTTTTCTTATAAAAGGCAACACTTCATAAAGCTTTTGCCTGCTGTTAAGATGAAAATACAGACAAGATCCAACTTGTTAGAGGAATATCAAGCATCTTGATATTTTGTTGGCTGAATGGATAGACGCTCCTGAAAGTTTTAAGTAACTAAGTACAAGCTGCTCTTTTCTTTCTGAATAGAGTCTGATTTACAGGAAAGAAGGAATATCCCTGCCCATATGCTTACCCTTAGAGTGGTCCCCTGCTAGAATGTGAGTCCCAAGCTAAAGGGTCTTATCTTGTTATAAAGAGACTTCTGAATTACCTGAATGTGTGCATATGGGAAGATACAAAAGATACAATGGGGCAGAATTACTGATATTGTCTAAGGTTATAACATATTTAGGCTAGGCCGTCTGAAAATACACCAAATATATCACAGTGGTTGATACTGGTTAATAGATTGGGGGGGAACTTTTTGGGCCGTCTGGTCTAAATTTATACTACTTATTAGTTGTCTTACTTTGTGGTCCTTTGAAAGATGAAACTGCGTGGGGAGGGGGAAAGTGTCTGGCTATGGGATGGAATATATATGGAAATGAAATATTGTAAGATGTTTGTTTATTTGGAGGGCTAAAAGACAGGAATGTGCCACAGTGTTATCTACTGTAGTTGAGTAACTGCCTGTACACTTACTACAGATGAATGGTGTCAAACAAGAAGTACAAAATACATCAGCGTAATGCATTTACAGTTTTCACTGAAGTGTTTTTGGAAAGAACCCTGTAGTTTGTTCCAGACAGATCATTTTGATGGTGTTTTTACTGTTGCATCATCCAGGAGTTTGGATTGTTATGCAATCATTATAAGGCCAGAACATTGTGTTTCCTAAGGAGAAACATATGTGTTTATGTGCGTTTTAAGATCCTTTTCCCCCCTTTAGAGTAACATTCAGATGAGGGTTGCACGCACAAGTAAAATGCCTACAGTATAGGGAATATCTCCTAGATTACACTAAATAATACATAGGTTCTACATGAAGGGGAAGATAAATTATGACTTCTAAAAGAGATCATAATATAATTAATGTAATTTTTTTTAGCACTGGACAGTGTCAGACTAGGTTACCAAAGGCCCACCTGTGGAATTCATTCTGGGGGCCCACTATAAAGCTAAATTTAAATATTTCCTACCTCCATTCCCAAATTCCTAAAACTGCACTGACACACATTTTTTTAGTATTAGCCTTCTAGCTAGACCTCACCTTAGACCATTTCTGTCCTGTGGCCTTCTCACTAGTCTGCTGACACACTCTTGCCTTAGACTAAGGCCCCCAAGTGATTGGTGATGGAGGTTCCACAGTGACGTTTAGAAGATGGGGCTCAGGAGGCATAATAGTGGTCAACATGTGTATAAATGTCATCTCAGTTACCCAATGCATCTATATATAATAAACTAGGTAATTCTGGGTATTCTGCCCAGTTTATTATATGGGGGCATAGACTGAGTGAGATTTTGTACACTGCCTATATGTATGTAGTATAATGTTAAAGACCAGTTAGTCTGAATACAGGAGGTCCAACCCTGCCTATAGCTCTATTAGGATTTATATATCTAAATTTCAGGAGGGAATTGATAGAGTAGAAAATAATAAAACTTCACTTTTATTTCTTATATAAATAAAAATAAATAAATATAAAATCGTATTAGAAAGACGAGACTCACTAGTGCTCCCAAGTGCTACCATGTGATTAGTGAAAAAGGGATGCGATCACATTAATTGCATATATAGTGTGCACTAATATTTATAGATGCCCAAAGCAGATATTAGCCCTGCTATTTTATTTTCTAATGACCATAATAATGATAGCAACATGAGTCATATAATTAATAGCATTAGTGTCATTTAAAGGGATTGTATGAAGGGTAGCTAAAACAAACAAACAGGGAGGGGTTAAACAAACAAAGCAGGTAACTAAGACAAACAGACAGGGAGGGGTTCGTTTAGTATTCAGCAAAAGTCCGCATATTGCTTCTCATAACAGCTGAGACAGCTTCTACTCTGCCTGAGGTATAAGTACAGTCTGGTGCCTCAAATAAAGCCTCAAATGTATATGGACACACAGTCAGTCAGAACTCTGTGTCACCTGGCACTGAGGATTCACCAGATACACTCCACTGGCAGGTTATAGTGGAATACACCCTCAATAGGGTAATTTTGTCAGCACCCCACAGCCTCCCAGCACCCTTTTCACATACACCTCTATCTGACACCTATAGCACACATTTAAAAGTCTCTCCCTAAGTGCTAAAGAGTTAAAATAAAAATCCCTACGCGTCTACGCGTTTCACCAGCCATTGCTGGATCATCAGGGGACTAAATAAGTATAACCTCTCAGTCTGAGAGTGAAATAGCAATGGCGCCAGAGTCTCAAGAAAGCCTTCCTTAAAACGGAACTAAGCCCCGCCCACAGGGTGTGTCACATGACATCACTCCCAATCAATGCGGGGGAGGCGGAGCCATAGCCGATGCTCCTCCCCTCACCTTATTCGTATGTTTAGCTATTGGTGTGTCCCGATTGTTGAGAATATCATTAAAGTGCTCCCTTATCCTTATCCTAAATTCACGTTTAGTCTTACCTATGTAATCTTTCGGACAGGGGCACTGTGCTAGATAGATCACTCCTTTACTACGACAGTTGATAAAGTCATTAATTTGGCAGACCTCACCAGTAATTGCACATGTTGCTGTTTTAGTTTTTTGCACCTGTCCACATGCGATACAGTTGACACATCTGAAGGTGCTATTAGGTTTCTGGCTAAGCCAATTCACCGTTGATTATACGTTAAACATGCGCATAGCCACCATGACGGACAACCTGACTCCTTCAGATTCATAGGATTTCAACTGATGCGACCACCAGGAAGGGGTGGCAATTGGGATAGACTTCTGCTGCAACATGAATGCAGATGGATTCACCGTTTTAAATCGACATCCCTGGGAGGGATTAACAAATGCTTGTCCTTCGCTCCATTTTTATAATTCCCTGTAATATTTTGGAGTCAGGGAATATATCTACTCAGGATGGATGCATTATGATGCTGTCCACATGAAACACGTCTTTAGGGGGTGAGGGAATAAAAGTGTAACCCCCCCCCCCCCCCGACATATCTCTTTGAGTATATTTATTATATCTACTATGGCACATACCCTAAATCTGTTGACATTATTAGGAATCCTTTTACCCATTTTTCTGGTATATTTGTGTGATATATATATTTCCTTTGGGAAATGGGAAAGTATTGTATCTCATATATGGGCAATTCACTATATAGTGAACATAATATTCAGATCAATGCAGAGTGACTTTCACTCTAGTATTAGTACGGTGATCTAGGATTCATGGCTCTTATGGAGTTTAATGAGGATATGTAATATAGATGGCACCTTGATAAGTGTAAGCTCAGTTGGGAAATTATTGTTCACTGTAGAGGTGAATACGGACCCTGTATATCTCTATTGATGCAATGTACCATCCGGATGTGATATCTGTTGTGCTTCAACGTTTATATGTACTGCTGAATTGAGAAGTGCTGGTGCAGTATAGATCAAGCATCTTATGTGTTTAAGCATAATATTAGACAATACACGTGAATTTCTTGATAACAGAACTTCTGTGTTTCCTGCTCCAACTGCCTACAATTAGGATCAGAGAGATGACAGCACGATGTAAACATAGGAGACGCGCTTCTATGTCTCCATGACGACACTGACAGCTTCCCTGCCCCTGGGAGGAGCACCTCGGATGACGAATAAGGTGAGGGGAGGAGCATCTGCTATGGCTCCGCCTCCCCACATTATGATTGGGCGTGACGTTATGTGACACACCCTGTGGGCGGGGCTTAGTTCCGTTTTAAGGAAGGCTTTCTTGAGACTCTGGCGCCATTGCTATTTCACTCTCAGACTGAGAGGTTATACTTATTTAGTCCCCTGATGATCCAGCAATGGCTGGTGAAACGACGTAGGGATTTTTATTTTAACTCTTTAGCACTTAGGGAGAGACTTTTAAATGTGTGCTATAGGTGTCAGATAGAGGTGTATGTGAAAAGGGTGCTGGGAGGCTGTGGGGTGCTGACAAAATTACCCTATTGAGGGTGTATTCCACTATAACTTGCCAGTGGAGTGTATCTGGTGAATCCTCAGTGCCAGGTGACACAGTTCTGACTGACTGTGTGTCCATATACATTTGAGGCTTTATTTGAGGCACCAGACTGTACTTATACCTCAGGCAGAGTAGAAGCTGTCTCAGCTGTTATGAGAAGCAATATGCAGACTTTTGCTGAATACTAAACGAACCCCTCCCTGTCTGTTTGTCTTAGCTACCTGCTTTGTTTGTTTAACCCCTCCCTGTTTGTTTGTTTTAGCTACCCTTCATACAATCCCTTTAAATGACACTAATGCTATTAATTATATGACTCATGTTGCTATCATTATTATGGTCATTAGAAAATAAAATAGCAGGGCTAATATCTGCTTTGGGCATCTATAAATATTAGTGCACACTATATATGCAATTTATGTGATCTCATCCCTTTTTCACTAATCACATGGTAGCACTTGGGAGCACTAGTGAGTCTCATCTTTCTAATACGATTTTATATTTATTTATATTTATATAAGAAATAAAAGTGAAGTTTTATTATTTTCTACTCTATCAATTCCCTCCTGAAATCTATATGTATGTAGTGCAGTGAATATACTGTGCCATGTACTACTCTTGCAGGGGATGGGAAACTAGGGTCCCACGGGGGAGTCACATTCACACCATTGTTGTCGCAATGTGACCCCGTTCACTTATATTAGTTACATAACATTAGTTAGAGGGCTTTGAATTTTTGATGACAGCAGCGGTCAAACTTGCATATACCCTAGTCTAAATACATCTTTATGTATATACATCTGAGATTTTTTGATCTGAGACAGAGCTATAAATCCTTAGCATAAACAAAAGTAGTAAATGATAAAATTCTGTCACCTGTAGATGGAGCTATTTTACATTGAACTGACCAGCAAAACAGTAAGCAGTAAACTAGAAGCCAATTTATAAGTTTTAACTGTATATCTAATACAGAGGACTTGAAATCTTATATAAGAAAACTAGAACTCTACCTGCTATTAGGCTTTATTCACACATTAGTCATTTCTGACCTCATAATGTCCATATTTTCCACAGACAGCACATGGATCCATTGAATTCTATATGTGTATTCAGATGTACATGTGCTACTTTGGTCCATTTTTTGGACAGAACACACTCATTCAAGTCAATGGGGAGATTTATTGAAGGCTGGTGTTTTCAATGCCATTATTCATATCTCCTGTACCAGGGAAGGATGTGCTGCCTCATAAATCAGGCTTTGTAACTGCACTGAAATCTCATAGATGACATATATTTCAGGAATCATTTATGCCAGTAACCTAGCATAAATGATAATAAATCTACTGGGGTCTGTAGAGGTGTAAAGAAAAAAGTTGCAAATTTTTGTGCTAAATCCTGACTTGAGCAGAAAATTGTTGTACAAGACAATAAATCTCCCCCAATGGGTCTAAAAATATCTTGGACAACACATGCATGTCATCCATGTGGTGTCTATTTTTCACAGACCAATGCTCTTAAAACTGCTGTTGTGCAGTCATGTGACCTTTTTAGCGTGTTGGGCCAAAACTGGCCTCTTTCGACTTTTGAAACGGACATAAAAAACTGATCACAAACCTGAAAATCACAAATATATAAATAGAAAAATGGAAGAAAGGCATATATTTTTACGGATGAAAAATGGTGTCACGTACCATCCACCCTAGCATGTAACGTGGGTGCAGCTGTCAGGGGTTAATTTACTCCACTCACTCAGTCTCACACTCACCTATCACTCAGGCTGCAAATTAAGTGTAAATCTCACCCCCAACACAGTCCAAACACCCCAGATACACGCTGCCTCCACTTATCACATTCCAGGACACACGCACGCTCACTGCTCCCAGCAGTCAGTTGGAAAACACACTTTTCAAAGGCAATGGATCCATAGAGAATACCTGGACAACCATTAAAGTGAATGCTTTAATTCAAAAAGGTTCTGCTTATATAAAAAAGACAAAGGTGACACAGACCAGCAAAACAGTTGTAAAAGAAAAAGGAAAGAAAACAGAAAAAACTTTATGAGGCCCCTTGCAGACAACGTGGCATGTGCTATCCGGATTTTTCCTGGATAGCACACTGACCCATTCATTTGCACACGATCGTGAATTACACGGTCCAGTGTACGAGCCAATAGTTCGGGCTGCAAAACTCAGGACAGGTCCTATTCCTGTCCAGTTTTGCGACCGTGCTTCCTATTCATTGAATGAATAGGGCTGCGAAAGCACGGGAGGCACATGGATGACATCTGTGTACCGCCTGTGCCGTTCTATCACGGTCAGTAGATGGTCGTCTGCAAGGGGCCTAAGTTATAGTCCTTCTAGTTCCATGGAGCTTGGAAGAATATGAGATTGTCACATATCTGGAGCCTGCTAACAGCTGGGTAGTGGCAAAGTTACTCTTGGTATCAACCGTTTTTTTTTGTAATGATAGGCCCCTGGCTCATGTTCATGTTTCTTTGTCAGGACACCCAACCTCATTTGCTAGGGAAATCTGGGTTCCCCCAGATCTCTCTCTCCCTTTCTCTGAGGTTCAGGAAGAAGTTTGTATATCTGGCAGCATATAACCCCATTATCTGTCTTATGCTACATCAAAGGGAATTCTGTGCACAGACCATGGGTGACAAAACCACAGAGGTTCTCCTCTGAGTATATAAAGATAACAATGTCTTACTCCTGAATACATTAGAAACACCACATACGAGTCCTCTATCCGCTACCTGGGAGTCCATATATCCACCTCCTATGCGACCCTCTACTCGGCAAACTACCCGCGGTTGTTTCGTGAGCTAAGAGCCCTATTGGACAAATGGCAACCCTTACCTATCTCCCTTTTGGGGAGAATTACTGCGGTCAAGATGACTCTCCTCCCGAAGCTACTGTATTTTTTCGAGACGCTTCCGGTTGCGATACCTCGGGGGAGAATTACGGAACCTACAGAAAGCTATTTTCCAGTTTATCTGGCAAGCAAAATGACACCGAATACCCAGATCTGTTATGCTGGTGGATGGGGGGTCTGGGGGTATGGCTGTCCCCCATTTGTTACATTATTACTGGGCGGCCCACTTACGCCATATCCCATTCTGGGCGGCTATGCCAGCATATACCAGATGGGTGCAGATAGAGAAGCTATGGCTGGCACCCATGCACCCTAATGCGCTTCTGTGGGTCAGCTCCCCCCCCCGCTCCCCCTGCCTCGTACCTGCTGGGCCCCATTCGGTTTACTAGATCTATCTGGTCTACCTGTTGTACTAGATTCTCCCTGATGTCCCCGCGCTCATCTATGGTCTCCATACTATACAACCCCCTTCTCCCGGAAAGCCTGACTTCTGCCATGACTAAAGTGTGGTCTGAAGCTGGCCTTTACCGGATTGCTGACATGGTTGACCCTGGAACCTTGTAACTCAGGTCCTTTGCTTATCTTACAGCTAATCAAAACCTGCCAAGTACTGAATGGTTCCATTACTTGCAGGTGGTTCACTTTGTCCGCTCCCTCCATGGGTCCCTTAAGGTGTCACTCCCCACCGCTTTTGAAAAGATTTGCCGTGCAGGCACGTCCACTAAGGGATTTATATCCTCCATTTACCAACTTTTACCTCACAAACTACAGGCTCCCCTGTTAGCCACCGCTATATGCTTAAATGGGAGGAGGCGGTGGGTAAACCCATCTCCCAGGAACAGTGGCGGATTGTATGGTCTCGGGACCAGAAATCATCTCAGTGCATTACGTTTAGGGAAGCACAGTATAAGCTGTTGATGCATTGGTATCATACTCCGGCTCTCCTTCATGCTTTAAACCCATTGGTTCCCCCATGGTGCTGGCGCTGTGGAGCTGCGGTGGGTACCCTGCACCATATCTTTTGGACGTGCCCTCTCATCCTGGGTTTCTGGAGGGAGGTCAGGACTCTGACGACTGCTCTCTTTTTGCAAGAGGTTCCTCTTGACCCTCTTCTTTATCTCCTGAACCTTCCCCCCAGACACCTGAGCAATAAGTCATCCAGGCTCTTCTTGCATCTTTGTACTGCAGCTAAAACTCTCATAGCTAGAAACTGGAAGAAAGTGAGTCCCCCATCTAGTCTTGAGCTTGTGGCTAGAATGAAGGATGTGAGGAGTCTTGAATACCTGACTGCTGGCCTAGATAATTCACGGGAAGCCTTTGGGGCTATCTGGGCGCCCTGGGACATGTATTGTACATCACAGGGTCTCTGATCTCTAGTCCTCTCCTCCCCTCCCCCCTTCCCTTTGGTCCTACACTTGTCTTCTTAACCCCTCCATTCCCCCCTCCCTTGATCACTGCCTAATTTAAATGCCTTTGCTTAAGGGGGAGGAGGCGGATAGCCTCTACCTACCTCAATGCTCCCTGCTTGTTTGATTATTTTTGTTTTTTTCTTTTGTTTTTTCTTTACTCCTTGTTAATGAAAATTTTTTCAATAAAATTACAGTTATATATAAAAAAAAAGAAACACCACATACAGTGGGGAAAAAAGAGTATTTAGTCAGCCACCAATTGTACAAGTTCTCCCACTTAAAAAGATGAGGCCGGCCTGTAATTGACATCATAGGTAGACCTCAATTATGAGAGACAAAGTGAGAAAACATATCTAGAAAATCACATTGTCTGATTTTTAAAGAATTTATTTGCAAATTATGGAGGAAAATAAGTATTTGGTCAATAACAAAAGTTCATCTCAATACTTTGTTATATATCCTTTGTTGGCAATGACAGAGGTCAAACGTTTTCTGTAAGTCTTCACAAGGTTGGCACACACTGTTGCTGGTATGTTGGCCCATTCCTCCATGCAGATCTCCTCTAGAGCAGTGATGTTTTGGGGTTATCGCTGGGCAACACGGACTTTCAACTGCCTCCAAAGGTTTTCTATGGGGTTGAGTTCTGGAGACTGGCTAGGCCACTCCAGGACCTTGAACTGCTTCTTACGAAGCCACTCCTTCGTTGCCCTGGCGGTGTGCTTGGGATCATTGTCATGCTGAAAGACCCAGCCACGTTTCATCTTCAATGCCCTTGCTGATGGAAGGAGGTTTGCACTCAAAATCTCACGATACATGGCCCCATTCATTCTTTCATGTACACGGATCAGTCGTCCTGGTCCCTTTGCAGAGAAACAGCCCCAAAGCATGATGTTGCCACCCCCATGCTTCACAGTAGGTATGTTCTTTGGATGCAACTCAGCATTCACTCTCCTCCAAACACGACGATTTGTGTTTCTACCAAACAGTTCCACTTTGGTTTCATCTGACCATATGACATTCTCCCAATACTCTTCTGGAACATCCAAATGCTCTCTAGAAAACTTCAGATGGGCCCGGATATGTACTGGCTTAAGCAGGGGGACACGTCTGGCACTACAGGATCTGAGTCCCTGGCGGCGTATTGTGTTACTGACGGTAGCCTTTGTTACGTTAGTCCCAGCTTTCTGCAGGTCATTCACTAGGTCCCCCCCCCCCCCCCGTGTGGTTCTGGGATTTTTGCTCACCGTTCTTGTGATCATTTTGACCCCACGGGGTGAGATCTTGCGTGAAGCCCCTGATCGAGGGAGATTATCAGTGGTCTTGTAGGTCTTCCATTTTCTAATTATTGCTCCCACAGTTGATTTCTTCACACCAAGCTGCTTGCCTATTGCAGATTCAGTCTTCCCAGCCTGGTGCAGGTTTACAATTTTGTTTCTGGTGTCCTTCCACAACTCTTTGGTCTTCACCATAGTGGAGTTTGGAGTGTGACTGTTTGAGGTTGTGGCCATGTGTCTTTTATACTGATAACAATGTCAAGCAGGTGCCATTACTACAGGTAATGAGTGGAGGACAGAGGATCCTCATAAAGAAGAAGTTACAGGTCTGTGAGAGCCAGAAATCTTGCTTGTTTGTAGGTGACCAAATACTTATTTTCCACTATAATTTGCAAATAAATTCTTAAAAAATCAGACTGATTTTCTAGATTTCTTTTCTCATTTTGTCTCTCATAGTTGAGTTCTACATATGATGTCAATTACAGGCCGGCCTCATCTTTTTAAGTGGGAGAACTTGCATAATTGGTGGCTGACTAAATACTTATTTTCCCCACTGTATGTACACACATAAACAATATAATTCACTGACAGTGCATACAAATGGACTGTGTTTTCATGGAAGAGAAATTAACATAGATGCCTGAAAAAGACCTAAGGCCAAACTTACACACTGCGCAGCCACATGCTGCTGAAACCCCACCGCCCAAATTTAAAGGTAAATGCTCAATTTTATCGTAAATTAGTATTGTCATTGGCTACTGTAGGTGGCGTTTCAGCTGCATATGGCTGCCACAGCATGAAAAACCTGCCTAAAAATGTATTTAAAAAATTATCAGAACAGAATATGGGGCCTAAAAACCTCTGCTTTTAAAAGTTGGGAATTCACTCTAAGGCCTCCTTCACACACAAGTGTTTTTTGTGCATTTTTTGCAACTATTACAGTAGCTTTTCTCTTGCATTTTTAAGTCATACAGATAAGATGGAAAAAAAAACTGAAATAAAAATACCATACCTGCACAGCTTGTTGCCTGTAGTCCTAGACTCAAGGGGTTATGCCAAGATTATAGCTTGGGATCAGTGGTGTAACTAGGAATGGCTGGGCCCCAAGGCGAACATTTGACATGGGCCCCCCCCCCCTGAACCGCGGCCGCCCCCGACCCCCTCCCCCCGGACTGCCCCCTCCAACCTCCCCCCCACAAAAAAAAAACACATTCCTGCGCACACTATTATGTGCCATAGTGGCCCTTGCACATAGTATCATGTCCCATAGTGGCCTCTGCACACAGTATTATGTCCCATAGTGGCCCCTGCACACAGTATCATGCCCCATAGTGACCCCTGCACACAGTATCATGCCCCATAGTGACCCCTGCACACAGTATCATGTCCCATAGGGGCCCCTGCACACAATATCATGTCCCATAGTGGCCCCTGCACACAATATCATGTCCCATAGTGGCCCCTGCACACAGTATCATTCCCCATAGTGGCCCCTGCACACACTATTATTCCCCATAGTGGCCCCTGCACACACTATTATTCCACATAGTGGCCCCTGCACTGAGTATTTTGCCCCATAGTGGCCCCTGCACACACTATTATATGTCCCATTGTGGACCACCCATGAACAATTATTATACTCTGGGGTCTTTTCAGACCCCAGAGTATAATGATCGGAGACCAAGGGGAGGATAGAAACATAAACAAACAACGTTGCTTACCTGTTCCTCGCTCTGGTGCATGCCCGTGCGCTACTCCGGCCTTCTTCAATGTTGGTTCAGGCTGGCGTCATGTGACGCGGGCCTGCATCGCGACGCAAAATGACGTCGGCTGACATCTGGGACGTCACCAAACAGGCCCGAAGCCTGGAGAAGCGTAGGACAGGTAAGTACATTGTTTTTTATGTTCCCTCACCAACTCTGGGCCTCCGATTATTATACTCCGTGGTCTGAAAAGACCCCGAAGTATAATGATAGCAGAGATTGTGGTGTTCGGGCCGCGGCCTCACATACCGATCCCCGCTCCTGCTCACAGCCGCCTCCGCAGAATCGGAAGCGCAGGCATCCGTGAGCGGGACTTCGGGGAACGGTAAGTATATAGGGCCCGTTACCTGCTGGGGTTACTCCAGCAGATAACAGACTATAAAAGAAAAAAAAAAAAAAAAAAAAAAAAAAACGCATCGGGGCCCGCGGGGCCCCATAATGTCCCGGGCCCTGTGGCAGCTGCTACTGCTGCTACCCCGGTAGTTACGCCCCTGCTTGGGATCCACAGTATAGCTGATAAGTGTTTGATTGGTGAGGGTTTGACTGAGGCTCGGACTGGCCCACAGGTGAACAACTGAATCCCCTGGTGGACCCCCAGCTCAACCTGGCATGGCACAAAACATTCTTTGTACTTCATTCAAACACTCATACAAATCTCAACCAGGTTATGCGCCAGTACAGTATACTGAGTTGATTAAACTACCTAGTTTATTTTTATATACTATAGACCTGGGGTTGGAAACCTTTTTTGTATGGTTTGCAGATTTTTTTTTTTTTTTAAATCAGAGAAGAAGTTCTCATTGTGCCATGCAATAATTGTCAGGATATCGACTACTGCATGAAAGTCATAAAACACAAACCATATCAGCAACCAATGAATTAGTTGATTAAGCTTATATTTCTGTGTGATCCTTCTCTGGTGATAGGATCAGCTTTCATATAAACAGGGATCTCAGACCTTTATACAGCCCGATATTTATGTTGAATAAATTCATACAAACCTGTCCAGTCTTGTTGAAATGAACGAACGCCCAATTTAGGATGTTCTGCTACCATATTATACCCTTGCTTCAAGGTATAGAAACAATTGCTGCCCTCGGAGCAGCCTAACTCATGGCCAGACACAATGTCATACCTCATGTTTCTCCCTTTAGTATCTCCTCTTCTGGAGCAACACAGCTGAGAAAGCCCTGTGCCAAGTAGATATGCCTGAAGTGCCATCTACGGCACAGGTGCTGGAGGTTGCTGACCCCTGCTGTAGACACTATGGGTGGCTGAGATGACATCTAGGTGCAAAGTCAGGCCAACCAGTATTCTACCTCCCTGGGCCCAATCTTCTAAGTCACACTACAGGGTGCCCAATCTTCTTGCTGCTGCTCTATGGACTTCTTATCCCCAGCTCTCAGCGCTAAAGTCAAGAGCCAGGCAGCAGAACACTGGCAGGACTCCCTGACAGAAACAATCAGAGCCAAGGGTTAGATAGGAAGCTACTGATGAAAAAAAAATAATGTTGGAGTGTGATGATATTAGGTGCAGGTATGGTATTGGAATATCCATATCAATCTATATTACTGCACAGCGGGGGTTGGTGCCTAGAATCAGGCTCAGCAGAGCACCTGGAAGGTGGTCAAACTACTTTTGTCCTGTCCCTGAGGCAGCCAGCCATCTGGTCAAAAGCCTTCATCTGCATAAGACTGCCATCCTCACTAACCCAGTGGGGGTTCATTTAGACAGGATATGGTATGCAAATGATCCCCATATACCTGCCAGGCACCCTGGCACCTTTCCTAGTTCTAAGGAGTTATGGTTTTATGACAATATCTGGCCTGGGGAACATCTTATAGTCGCCCCGATAAATGCCCCAGATGCGTCCGGTCAAGGCGCACGCTCAGAATATACACATGTTACAGTTCAAAGCCCAAAAAAGGTGCAGGCACTGATCTCCTTACCCAAAGGGAGCTGGAGTGTCAAACTTCGAGTCTATGTATTGGGGATCTCGCCAGGAACCCCATTATACTACCAGCCAGACTCTATAAACATCAGGCATAGACTTATACTGAAAAGTTATTCTGAGAGATGTAGAGAGGGGGCGGGGCTTCTCCCCCTGGTGACCTCACTCAGGGAGGAGACCAGGGGAGACAAAAAGGCTCCGCCCAGGCTGAACCAGTCTCTGTTGGCTGATGAATTTGGAGATGCACGCTTCCTAGAAGCAAGCTGTGGGCCACATGTGAACACATGTGGCTGCCATGCGGCCTACGCAGTTAGGCTTGAGGCCTTGTTGTGGACCTAACCGAGGTGCCACTGCATGTAAGCAACACATGCTTTGCCAAGACTGCTCTGAGCCTACCACATGGGCTCAGAGAAATGGACTAACTGCCTGATCCAGAGGTTCTTCTGCCATTTGACCTGGTTAAGGTGCTGTGCTGCCGGTCATCCCATAAGAAAGTGCCCTGGTACCCATTGGAAGCCAGAGATACCTGCACAAGCTGGTGTTGGTAATATATATTCTTTTCTTTCGTTTATCCCCATTTTTATTTTTATGTACCGTGTTATGCTATTTCCACTTGTATCTGCTTGTTAACCGCTGCATGTATTCTATGTATGTGTTGAGTGTCTAGTATCGACCCATTTAGGGGTTAATATATAAAATTTAGAAGGCTCGTTTGCGTACTACCCTCTGTTGACCCGCCTCACTCACGGAAAGTGGGTGTGAGGTAATCGAAGTGATCGCAGTTAAGGCCAGGTGCGGTCCCTGGTAAATCTGGATCCTTCACAGTGGTGGAAGCGGTGGGATAGAGGATAGACAGCGTTTGTGTGTCTAGTATCACTCAGATGCTGGGGATTTGCGGATAAATCCTACGAAGCGAGCTCGGTACTAGGGCAGGCTATAAGATACAGTGAAAATTTAGCACGGTGCTGTTCCCTTCCCCTTCTCTTTGTTTTTCTATTATTTCTTTTATTTGGCAACGGCTTCCAGCCAGGTGGGGAGAATGGATTTCTATTTGCAACTGGCCTTACAGCAGCTAGGCCCCAAAGACTCTGATGCTCGCCTACAGTTGATCCTCCAATATCAACAAGCAGAGAGGGGGGGGCGAGCGCGAGCAGAGAGGGAGGCTGCTGAGCGACAAGCGGGAGAGAGACCCCAGGCCGAGCGAGAGCACCAATTGGCGATGGCCCGGCTGAAGAGGACGAGCAGCTCTTCCCAGAACCAAGTCCCGGATGTCCGCCAGCTTGTGTGTGACCGTGAACCCAAGACAGCAGACCAAGTGGAGCAAATCGCTGACTCCTATGCGGCCACCAGGATGTCTGAGACCAAGGGAGGAGCAACGCTGCAGAGGTCCCCAAGTCAGAAGGAGAGGCCAGACCGGAGTTCACTACAGCCATCTGTCATCAGGTCGGGTGAGACAAACTATACCCCGGGTGGTCCTTCCCCTGTCCCAAAAACTCTGGGCGCCCCTGCAACCTTCCCCAAGCCCAAAGGGGAGGTACGGCGGTGCCATGCTTGTAACCAGCCAGGACATTTCCAGGCGGAGTGCCCCAACCGCCCTGAGAACTTCCCTGCTTCACAAGCCACAGCAGGTGGCTCACCTGTGTATTTGGTTGGGATGGTGGGGGCTAAACCCAAAGCCAGCCGTCAGCCGGTTATTGTGGGGGATAAAGTGGTCATGGGACTTCGGGACACTGGGGCAGCTGTTACTCTGGTGCAACCTCATTTGGTCCCCCCGGACAGTATTATCCCTGGGAAAACTTTAACCCTGAGGGGAATTGGACAGGAACACTTCACTGTACCCATGGCTTGTGTCCATCTGGACTGGGGTACAGGAAAAGGAATGCGGACTGAGGGACTAATGACTGATTTGCCTGCTAATGTACTGTTGGGAACGGATTTAGGACCTATGATGTCCCAAGATGGGGTGGGGAGCCCCCCAATTTACGGTGATAAACTGTCTATGCTTAATGTTGATAATGTGTCTGCCATATCTGCAGAGGGGACTCGTGACCCCCCCTCTGAGATAATTCCCATGGCAGTAAGTGTAAATGCTAATGAGTTGCCTTCAGCTGAGAGCAGGGAAAATGCAAACGAGCTTCCTGCAACCCAGCTCAGCAAAAATGTTATTGATGCTTTGGTCACCAGTGAGACCTGGCCGGTAGACACACCCACTTCTGCGGGGGCGTCTCCCTCCCAGCTTGTTAATCTGTCTACCACAGATCTCATGGAGACCCGGTGTGAATTAACAATTGCAAATGAATGTACTGTCAATGTAATTGCCAATGCTTGTGAAAGTGTACAGGGTAGCTCTTCGGAGTCACTGGGAGCGACTTCTATTATTTCGCCCAGTGCATCCGATAAGCTCCCAGATGCTGACCATGTGCCAGGTGGTCAGGTAGGCTATGGGGGTCTCATGGCCGATCCAGGTGAGGGACGGACTGCTGGTAGTGCGGTGCCAGCCCGCAGCCAGAGTGCTACAAGGGTGGAGGGCGTTCTGACCCTTGAACCGTTGCCTACACCACCTGGAGTCGGTGCTGAGACCACCATGACTAGCCTCACCCCCTTGAAGCCGGAGGAGTCCGGTAGGTATGAGACATACACGTTTCTTCTGTCTAGTTCTATTCCAGGAGTGCCCATGGCCCAAGTGCAGATGGCATGGGGTGCTGGAGGTGGGACCCAAGAAGGGGGTATGTCAAATGTATTACCTGTCCATGTATTGTGGGGGGATGGTTTGGGGAAGCATGATCTCAGTCATTTGCCCAAGGTATCACCATCACCCACACAAGTACAGGAGGAGCAGGATGTAGGTTTGGAAGCAAAGGGAGTCGGTGCTGAGACCGCCATGACTAGCCTCACTCCCTTGAAGCCGGAGGAGTCCGGTGGGTATGAGACATGCATGTCTCTTCTGTCTAGGTCTATTCCAGGAGTGCCCATGGCCCAAGTGCAGATGGCATGGGGTGCTGGAGGTGGGACCCAAGAAGGGGGTATGTCAAATGTATTACCTGTCACTGTATTGTGGGGGGATGGTTTGGGGAAGCATGATCTCAGTCATTTGCCCAAGGTATCACCATCACCCACCCAAGTACAGGAGGAACAGGGGTGTAGGCCCCAAGGGGCAAGGGGTCTGGGAGGGAGGACAGGGTCCAAACATAACTGTGCCAGAACCAGAGGTTCCCCTAGGGTTGGAAGCAAAGGGGGAGGTGCAGAATCCCCTAGAACTCTCCCAACTAGCAGCTGGTGTGGGAGAGGCCCTGAGAGACCGCCGGGATGGGGTCTCTAAACTGGTATCTCAAGGACCTGGGGTCGTGAGGGTGGAGCTACGAGATGCCAGCACTCAGAGGGCAGACCCAGAACAGACAGGAGATAGCCAAGTGTACGTGGCTCAAAGCCTGAGCCTTAGAAATGTCCCTAGTCAGACTAGAGAGGAGGAGGGTATTGCAGTCAGGCCACTAAGGTGCCTGCGGAAGGTGATCGTCGGATCCGCCTTCCTCCGTGCACGCTCTAAAAGGGGGAGGTGTGATGATATTAGGTGCAGGTATGGTATTGGAATATCCATATCAATCTATATTACTGCACAGCGGGGGTTGGTGCCTAGAATCAGGCTCAGCAGAGCACCTGGAAGGTGGTCAAACTACTTTTGTCCTGTCCCTGAGGCAGCCAGCCATCTGGTCAAAAACCTTCATCTGCATAAGACTGCCATCCTCACTAACCCAGCGGGGGTTCATTTAGACAGGATATGGTATGCAAATGATCCCCATATACCTGCCAGGCACCCTGGCACCTTTCCTAGTTCTAAGGAGTTATGGTTTTATGACAATATCTGGCCTGGGGAACATCTTATAGTCGCCCCGATAAATACCCCAGATGCATCCGGTCAAGGCGCACGCTCAGAATATACACATGTTACAGTTCAAAGCCCAAAAAAGGTGCAGGCACTGATCTCCTTACCCAAAGGGAGCTGGACCAGGAGGAGACCAGGGGAGACAAAAAGGCTCCACCCAGGCTGAACCAGTCTCTGTTGGCTGGTGAATTTGGAGATGCACGCTTCCTAGAAGCAAGCTGTGGGCCACATGTGAACACATGTGGCTGCCATGCGGCCTACGCAGTTAGGCTTGAGGCCTTGTTGTGGACCTAACCGAGGTGCCACTGCATGTAAGCAACACATGCTTTGCCAAGACTGCTCTGAGCCTACCACATGGGCTCAGAGAAATGGACTAACTGCCTGCTCCAGAGGTTCTTCTGCCATTTGACCTGGTTAAGGTGCTGTGCTGCCGGTCGTCCCATAAGAAAGTGCCCTGGTACCCATTGGAAGCCAGAGATACCTGCACAAGCTGGTGTTGGTAATATATATTCTTTTCTTTCGTTTATCCCCATTTTTATTTTTATGTACCGTGTTATGCTATTTCCACTTGTATCTGCTTGTTAACCGCTGCATGTATTCTATGTATGTGTTGAGTGTCTAGTATCGACCCATTTAGGGGTTAATAAATATATAAAATTTAGAAGGCTCGTTTGCGTACTACCAACTGTTGACCCGCATCACTCACAAAAAGTGGGTGTGAGGTAATCGAAGTGATCGCAGTTAAGGCCAGGTGCGGTCCCTGGTAAATCTGGATCCTTCACATGGAGACATTTTATGAATTCATGAATGAGTAATATATAATAATGGGAATATTTGCATGTAGCTGTATAATGGACCCCCAGAATGAATTTTACTGGAGGGCCCTAGGCACCCTGGTTTGATTCCATAGACCCCTACCTGGTCACGAGAACAGGTTCTACGTACCATTGCCTGGAGCAGAGCAGTCAGATACAAGTTATTTGGTGGAGCTTCTAGCCTTCCTGTGTATAGGTGATAAACTCTAATCTTAGGACAACCTCTTTAAGATATTTAGACTTAACTTGAAATCCCCACATGAAGTATATAATTTATCTACTTATTTGTTGTCAAATATCATTTGCCACAAACATCAATGTCCAAAAGGAAGTTTTAGTCTTTGTGTAGGCGAGGGGAGATTTAGAGTGCTGCTTTATTCTTTATCATTTAGGTAGAAAATTCCCCTTTAAGTTGTTTCTATTCAGTCATTTACCACTATGTTGTTTTTCTCGTCCATCTGTAAATATGTGACTACTGATTGATGCTAAGCTAAGACTCTGTCGCTTCAAAGGTTGCCTTTTGCTTTTAGCTAATTGTAACTACAAAACACAAAGGCCTTGAACACTCTGGAATAAAGCGGGGAAAATTCATGATACATGAAACCCTTTAGGGGACATGTCTAACTGTCCTGATAATGTCAGATAAAAGCTCTGGTAGGACATGAATTCATGTAAACATCTCGTATGATGCAAAACAGAGACCGCAATGAGAGACAGACCGCAAGTGACTGCTGTTGTAAAGTATTTGACCTGGCAGATAGATTACATGGATGTGCAATGCAATATACAATAAAAGGTAAGTACATATGGATGGTCATGAAAGAAGAACATTAACTTAATTTAATACTAGATAAAGACTTTTTTGAAGTAGAAGATGGTGCTGCGATGAGCAGATTGCCGAGAGTACAGTTTTTATAACCTTCAGCCACAAGTGGTTACCACTGGGTATACATTTTCTCTGCTGCATTCCCTGTAAGGAATATGTAGTATTACATCCCAGCCATTGTGATTGAATGCCTGATCATATACAACCCTAATTCCAAAAAAGTCAGGACACTGTGTAAAATGTAAAGAACACAAGAATGCAATCATTTGGGAACCTCATACAACCTTATTTTATACACAAGAGAACACATAACAGAAGGTGAAAGTTAGAAATTGAAGGCAACAACTCATCTCAAAAATGTTGGGACAGGGTCAACAAAAGGCTGGAATGCAAGTAGTACTAATGAAAAACAGTAGGAGGGTGAATTCTCAACTAAGTCACATGACTGTATAAAAAGAGCATGTTAGAGAAGCAGAGTCTCTCAAAAGCAAAGATTGTCAAATGTGGTCAATTTCATAAAAATGTTCTTCAATGTAAAATTGGAAAGACATTGAATATCCACCTTCTACAATACATAAGATCATCAAAAGATTCAGAAGATCTGGAGAAATCCATGTATGCAAGGGACAAGGCCAACAGTCAATTTTGGATGCTCAGGAGGGGGCCCTCAGGGCAAACTACATTAAAAACAGTTATAAATCGGTAATGCAAATCACTGCATGGGCTGAGAATACTTCCAGAAATCATTGTCTGTGAACACAGTATATCAACATATATATCAACCAGTGGCGTAACTAGGAATGGCTGGGCCCCAAGGCGAACTTTTGACATGAAACCCCCCCCACCCCCGCACAAATCTGAAAAAACCCCAGAGTATAATGATAGCAGTGTTTGATGGGTTCACGGGACCACGGCCTTACTTGCCTTTCCCTGCTCCTGCTCACAGCCACTCCAGCAGCTAACGGCCTATTAAAAAAAAACAAAAAAACATCAGGGGCCTGCATCTCTGACGGTATGGGGTTACATTGGTGCCTATGGCATGGGCAACATACAAATCTTGAATGGCACTATTCATACTGAACAGTATATACAGGTTATAGTACGTGTAACGGGATTAGCTCAGGGATCGTCGTCTCCTCAGATAGACAAGCACTTTTTGGCACAGCAATTAGAGTCCAGTCCAGCCAAGTATGGTGCAACTGGCCACAACCAGTTTTATTAGTGGTTTAAGGAAAACAAAACAATAAAAATAAAATCCTAGCCGTCCGGCCACTACCTACAATACACAATACAGGTAACTAACTAGAGAGAGCTAGACCTACTGCACAGCTCCCTAAACACAATATTCAACAGTTTCAACTCACAGTGCTTTCCCAGGAGCAGAGAGATCCAAATACCTGTGTGCTGTCTGCCCTTATAGACGCACCCTTCAGGTAACAAGGAATTAACCCCAGTCATCCCAAAACCTGAAGTGGCTGAATGGAGTAGAGCCACACCCAACTCTGCCTACTCCAGCAGCCAGACCTTTTACCAGGGTCTAGATAAAACCCTCCAGCAAGGAACACACCTTTCCCAGGTGCTTTTAGAAGGAATATGACAAGAACCTGGAAGAAATGTATACTCCTTCTACCACTTTGCCCCTGGTCCTGTCACATACGATACATACTCCTATCGAGGAAACCTCTTTTTTCTAGGAAGGACTAGCATATTTCAGTAACACAATGCTAAACCACATACTGCATCTATCATAACAGCATGGCTTTGCAGAAGAAGAGTAGTTCAGACCTTTCACCAATAGAAAACATTTGGAGCAATATGAAATGAAAAATCTGGCAAAGAAGACCCAGGACTGTTGAGAAATTAGAATCCTACATCAGACAAGAATAAGACAATATTCCTCTTCCACAACTGCAGCAATTGGTCTCTTCACATCCCAAAACGGTGGTAAAAAGAAGAGGGGATGCCATACAATGGTAGACATGGCCCTGTCCCACCTTTTTTTTAGATTGTTGCTGCCATCAATTTCTAAATGAGTTAATTTTTTCAAATTAAATAAGAAAATATCTAACTTTTACCTTCTGATATGTGCTCTGTGTAACATTGTGAATACATTATGGTTATAAGAGATTTCCAAATCACTGCATTATTGTTTTCTTTACATTTAACACTATGTCCAAACTATTTTGGAACAGGGGTTGTAATTCATGGATGGGCTAGGTCCACCAGAGATCCTCCGACTCCTCAGGGGTGCCACAATTCTGTCCACAAATGCTCGGATTGCATTTATGAATTTCATATATTTTATTCAGCTGCGTAAGAAATCTAATAATACAAGGCACATCAAGACTGTAGATGAGAAAAATATCTTTATCCGATTTATTCTGCAGCCTTACTGTCTAATTTAGAAAGGTTTAATCTTGTGGGGGAATTGGTCCTGTGTTTTGGGACCAACATATAGAGTAAACGGCTGCTGCAGGGTTATAGGATTCAGATAACACAGTAATTGCTATATTTGGCACATGTGTAATAGCAGAAAAAAAAATGGCAGGACTGATGATTACACCTTTCCACTAAATTGACTTTTTGAAATGATGGAATTCACATTTCCATGAGATCTGCTGAAAAGTCAGACGCGAGTAATTAATTGAATCAGTTAAAGAGGCTACACATGGTGACACGATGGAAGTGACTGCTGTGGGGTCAGGCGGTGGCACAGTGTAGCATGCAGAGATTGACTTCGGTTGTGGCAGAGAGAGGGGGTCTATACGCCCCAGGGGATGGTACACTCAGCAGTATGTCATCATGTAAAAACAGCCTAAAGGACAAGAAAAAGATAAATATAAAATGTTATCAACCTTTTTATCCATTAAGAGAGAAAAAAGGATAAAAGTGGCAGCGGGAGCGTAGATCACATGACACCAAAAGTGCTTCAATTTACATATATATCAGTGGGATTAAGTATCCCTAATGTGGAGAGGGAAGAAACAAAAGTGAGGGTGGGGCGGCAGTGCTCCATAATGACTAACCCTTTATAACCGGAGGTGATTTGCTCTTATAATTCATATTCAGTTTTTGAATTCCATAATTATATTAAATTCCTTTCTTTTCAGAAAGCAAGATTCTGGGTTATTCTTTTGTTATCAGAGAGAGAAAAATAAATATTTGCATTTCCAAGGCTTTCTTATTTCCCACTGATGTCAGTGGTGCTATGGCCAAAGGTGTCAACCTGAAAAAGTGGATTATAGTGGATCATGGATGATAGTGGACCATGATGAAAGTAAGTGCGGTTAGATTTGGATTGTTTAATTATTATTTTTCTTCTTTAACTATGAATGTGTATTCCCAAATAATACCACTAGGCAATGTAGTAACTACATAAGTAGAGTTTGCAAGTTATGTGATAAAATTCGGGCTACATGCAGCCACCACTAGGGGGAGCTTACTGCCTACACACCTAGATCTGCGTCTCCACCACTGGTTTCTCCTGCTCAACAATGTAACTGCTTCTGCTGCCTGTTGTATAGGAAACTGCAACACAATTCAATTTGCTTTAATGAAGCGCTGTTGCAGTATCCTGTACAGCAGGTATGCAGGCGCATCAAAGGGTCTTCAGTCCTAATCCTCTTAGACTCGGAGAGGGTCTTAGAGGGCTGAATGCCATTCATCATCATGTTATTACAGATGCTAGCCAAGGAATACCACTTTACTGTCTTGATCACATTTTGACTTTTGCGATTTGTCCCTTCCCTCTACAAATGAAAACATGCAGCGATAGCTACACCAGTATTATTCCTATATACTGGGCAGACATTCAGTGTACACATGTGTTGCTATATTGTATATATTAATAATAGATGGTAGACTGGCATTATTGCACCAGTAGCTTTCAGATATGTGTAAAAAGCATGAGATTTTCTGTTTCTGTTCAACCACAGAGATTTTGTATTAAAAATAACTTATGTTGTATAACATGCGTCCACCTCTGTCATAAATGAATTAAGAACACATCTTCTTCTCTCACCAAAAACACCCTGGAGATATTTTCCTTCTACCTCTCCAACGAATGATAAAAAAGGTAAATTGAGACGTAGTCACTGCTCCAGTTCTTACTGAAACTCAGGGGGGTGTTTTCTTCCGCTTCTTTGGTTTTGACATTAATAAAAGCGCTGGCTGTGTTTTATCCAAACTCCAGCAATGGCTGCTTTTCATCCAAACTCAATGCAAAGTGGCAGGTGTCAGCAGTGAAGATCTCCAGCACACACACAATGCTATGACAACAGCTCAAGCATCAAATCTGGAAACAGCTTGTCTGGAAAATAGTCACAGAAAGCAGCCTGGGACCAAGTGCGACAAGAACAGCATTCTGACTCCAAGCTTTTTCTTTTCACTTAGCAAAACTCTAAAAGAAAGATGTGGCAGTGGGACAATGCACTGAGTCATAATAAACAGCCGTAGTACAGCTTTATAAGTCAATATGTTATATAGGAACGACTGTAGCCGAGCTAAGCCTGTCAGCAGAGCAGAGGGAATTTTCCACTGAACACTACTCATGAAGACATTATTGGTATAGCTGTAGGAGGTTGAAGTGTCACTTGGGCCTTGGTGTCTCAAGGGTTCCAAGTTTTGAAGGGAATCTTTCACGAACATTTACCCCACCCAACCAGCACTACCACATAATACTATGGGGCCAATCCATTATATCTCCCATATTTTAAAAAATTTCACCCATGCGTTAAAATGTACTTTTTCGGTTCTCCTCCAGCAATGCAAATTAGCTGCATGACGTCTCCAGGGATAATTCTATCACCACCTCCATACACTTTTGTTGCTACCGCCTCCTGCCTCCTTTCCTTGTTTTCTTGCGGCTAATCCTGCACCTTCGCACTAAAGTCAAGCACTGAGTGCGGGCGTGCGCAGAGTGCTGTTTCACCAAATGGATATCTGGGACTGATATTCCGTACCTGCATGTATCATGGCGCGGGCGTGGGATTTTAGAGGAGGGGGGAGTAGCCATAAGGGGGAGTGGCCAGCCAATTCCTCATGAATAAGCCAGACTGTTCTCCAGAGAACAGCGTACATTGGAACTTTCTCGCCTAATTAGCATACAGGGCGAGATTGTTGAGAAAACATTTGGGAATATTTATAATGTACATTTCAATATGTTTGTGGTCATGTGTTTATTTGGGGGTGACAATCTTAGATGACAGGTTCCCTTTAATGCTGTTTATTGCTGTGAACCAAGTTTTACACGGCCAGAGTCAACACCTGACAAGGTTAACAAATGCTGTGCTCTCTGTATACTGTGTCTGCTGTAGTTTCAGGTTAGAAGGGGTACTAAGACTCATTAAGGATATGTCACCTCTATGACGCCACTGTGAAGTTTACAGGTACTCATTAGACCATGCAAGCCCTCCATGGAGGAATTGTAGAAGTTGCTCTAGTGCTGCCTTTTGGAAGGCAACTCCCTATAGATCAAACCTGGTTTTCCTGAAACCTAGTGTCATAATCTAAAATAAAGCCAAGCCAGAATAACTCCTCCAAAAGGAAGAGGGACCCATCCACAGACATCTTTTTCAAGGTTATTGCATCTCATCAGTGCAAAGCATAATGCTGGCTGTGTGAGAGGTCGAAAGACATGGGTCAGAAGGGGTACTATTTCTCACTAAGGAGACATCACCTCTATGAAGCCACAGGTGATGTGTACAGGGACTTATTATGCTTTCTCTGCTAAGAATTCTGAGTAAGGAATAAATAGTTTCACTGCTGGGATCAGACCTATACTTACTGACGCTGGACATTGATGGAGGAGCTCTCTTAAAACAGGTCTCTGCCAGAACTAAAACTAGCGACCTACCATATGTGAACAGAAGCACTAACAGTGACCACAGGCTTCACTGCTGTCTGTTAGAGAAGTTTCACAATTTGTACAATGCAGTGAGCATATTATTTATGGCGGTCAGCAAACTGGAATTGTTTTCACTTTGTACATACTCACTTATATGCATGGCAAAATTGAGGCTAAAAAAAACAGCAAAAATTCAGATCTTATACAGTGTTGTTGGAGTAAAAGTTTATGGCTGTTATGACAATGTGGGAAGGCAAAAACAAAGAAAAATTCTTTTGGCCATCTGAACAAGTAAAACACCTCCTTTTTTGGCACTAAAAGCCAAATGATAAACTTTGCAATGTACAGCTGTGTGGAAGTTTTTGTCATTGTTTAATAGAAATTACAAGAAAATATGTGTATGTTATTTCTTTTTTTTTTTGACACGCATGCAAAAAATGCAATAAAACCAGCCATTATTGGTGTATATACATCACAATCACACATTAGATCAGCTTACTGCTTCCACTGATTCCAGCACAGTTGGAATTCTTTTTCTAGACTCCATCACAGTTAGTTTTGGTGCCCAATGTGCTTTTTAAGTCAGGCAGGGGGTGTGATTCAGAGCCCCAGTCAGAGACAGCCAGTATCAGAACTCAGAATCACATTCCTTTCTGGCTCCTGTCTGACTCTGTCCTTCTGACAATGCAGAAGGGCACCTTTCCATTAGCTGCCAGCCCAGGGGAGGTGTATAAAAATAAAAAAATACTTGTACTCACCTGTCCTGGACTGAGCATCTGCTCCAGGGCTCTTCCTGCCGGTAAATGAGGTCACGCCAGCGGTCACATGTGGTGCGCCGGCATAATGACATCATCGCGCCCCACGTGACCGCTGGAGTGCGAGACCTCAGTCGCCAGACAGAAGAGGATGCAGCAGACTGCAGGACAAAGTGAGGATGCCCCGGAGAGGTGAGGTAAGGTTAGTATAAGTGTTTGTTATTTTTAATCACTTCTCCTGGGCCTCTACTTATTATATAATATTATATATAATAATAGCACCGGCTCTAGGAGGGGGGGGGCTCTTAGGAGCATATAATACTGTGTGGGGGCCACTGTGAACATATAATACATGCGTGGGGGCCACTGTGAGCATATAATACTATGTGGGGGCCACTGTGAGCATATAATACTGCGTGGGGACCACTGTGAGCATATAATACTGCGTGGGGGCCAGTGTGAGCATATAATACAGTGTGGGGGCCACTGCGGAGCACATAATACTGTGTGGGGGCCCCTATGGAGCACATAATACTGTGTGCAGGCCACTGTGGAGCGCGTAATACTGTGTGGGGGCCACTGTGGAGCACATAATACTGTGTGGGAGCCACTGCGGAGCACGTAATACTGTGTGGGGGCCACTGTGGAGCACGTAATACTGTGTGGGGGCCACTGCGGGGCACGTAATAATGTGTGGGGGCCACTGTGGAGCACGTAATACTGTCCCAGTATTGTTTACTTGCCGGGTGCTGTGCTGCTCACTCACCGTATTCTTGATAACTGCAGTTGTGGGTACTAAAGCTGTATCCCTTTCAAGTATCTGAGATATCTCTGCAGCACCCATATCTGCCAATATCAAGAATTCACTCTATGGAGGGGCTAGGGGGCCCCAGGCAAAAGTTTGCATCGGGGCCCACAAGACTTTAGTTACGCCACTGGTTACGTCCATAAAGTGTCAGAGACAGAGAACAGACTAATAGAAATATTCCATTACTCCTTGTCTGATGTCTTTGCCTTTGTTGGGTTATACAGTACATACAGGCTAAATGAATGTGACTGCCACTTAGTAAGGGCACTGGTGGGGACATCTGCTGCCATTGATCTTTTAATTGGAAAGCAGTTAACTTTTATACTGACAAATGGACACATCGACCAAGCCTCATAGATTGTATCCTGCCCTGGCTGATGCTTTCCATCTAAAAAAAAAAGATATGTGTTTTCATTTCCATGTAGCCGTAGCATCATTTCCTATAACATTGGCTGCTTCTTGACGTGACAAATAGTAATTTCTATCTCCAAAGGCAGACAGCATGGCAATTCTTTCATAAACCCCCTTCATCCAGAGGCAGATGCATCGCTATACGTTCTGCCAAGATTAAATTTACTTATTATATAATGCTAATGACATCTGATTGGCGACAGTCAGCGCTTCTTGTGATATCAGCGAGGTTTTTCATATAAAACTAATATCCCAGTGTTCAGTCTTTACTGTGACGGGAAGTTCATTGAGTGTGTAAATATATTCCATATATTGCTTGTCAGATTTATTGTGGGACTGCTGTAACTGCTCTGCAATAATATAGCTGGTCTTAAAGCATATAAAACAGGTTGAAGTGTCTGCTCTGCTGGTGTGACCTTGGCCTTTGTGACTTCATCACTGGGTGCCTGGGGCTTCACATTTCGAGTGTAAGCTGTTTTGGGTAACAATTTGCTGTGTCTGCATAAATCTAAGTTGTCACTTACTAATCTTTAATTCTCTGCTGCAAAATATAATGCAAGCGTGACACGTTCTTGGTAATCCTGGGGTTCTGCGCTTTATCTCCTGTTCTCTCATTGCTGGAAGTACATGTCTTATAGTATCATCTGCGCTTCTATGTCAGTACTTACGCAATGCTCTGATATTGTATTTTGTGTTAACCCTGTGCTTAGGACCGATCAGGAGGTTTTCTTTGATTATCCTAATAGGCCACATTGTTAATTCAGACTTACTTAGAAATACTCAGAATAAAGTGAACACTCACTTCTGGAATCAACTTTATGTTGGTAGAATACAACTACATACCAGAAACTGACAAGCCCCTAAAATAATGCTTTTTTTTATATAGTGGACGCAATATTGTAATAACCTTCCAAGGCTGCATAGACGGTCAGGTACTTCACAGGTTGTCAGTGCAATGATCCCACTGGCTGTTGTCTTATGCTGAAAGAAATGACAGTAGCAAAAAGTGAAAATTCCCCATAACTCTGAAGGATATGGAATTGCTAGTTGTGGATTTTTAGAAAAACTGCAGCTTTACTAGGAAAAGAGCATAGTATAAAAATCAACATATTGTTATTTTTTTCATCATGTTTGATTGTGATTGTAAAGTTACTGGCATCCAATCTGTTTTCTGCAGAGCTAATGTAAAACTTATCTAAATTATGTGAATGTTCCCTTCTTCCATTTATGTGTAGTCTGCGTCTGCTTGACAGTAATACCCATGAGTCCATGAAAAAATAAAACACGCTACTTGCTACAATCTCAAAGCTTGGTGATGTCTGTGACAATGAACCGGTGTGAATAAATCCATAAGTAATTATTAATGTTATTTTTATATTTTCTAATCTCCTGTTGCTTATATGGTATTTCAACTACTCCATCCAGCAACTCACAATCTAATCTCTCTATGAGTGTATTCACATGGTGCACAATATCGCCACACCGTGTGAACATATTCTGTCTCATTTACAGATTAGGTTTAATTTTATAGAAAGCAAATTCACTCATCCATGTATCTTTGGAGTGTAGGAGGAAAGTACAATACCTGGAGGAAACTAGCAAGAACACAAGGAGACCCTACAGACTTCATGCAAACCTCTGAAGATTCATTTCATCTCAGGTTTGGGTGGTTCAGTCACAAAAATTGGCTTAAAACATAGTGAATGACACTGTCAGAGCTCATAGGACCCCATTTATCCAATTTCTAGCTCTCTAAGGCCCCTTGCAGATGACCGTGGGCGAGATCAGTGTGCTATCCGTGTTTTTCCCAGATAGCACACTGACCCATTCATTTCTAAGGGCACATGCACACAACTGTGATTTCCACTCATCAGTGTGCGGGCTGAGAGTCCGTGCCGAATAATATAGAGCAGGTCCTATTCTGTTCAGTGTTTGCTGAACTGACTCGTCCATAGAAGCCTATGGGAGACTAAAAACCTAGGGCGGCACACTGATGTACTCCGTGTGTCATCAGGGTGCCGTCCGTTTTTGCGGACAAGTTAGGGATATAATTAGATGTCTCCTGTGTTTTTTTTTTTTTTTTTTTTTGGTGGATCCACAAACTAGGATCACGCACTGATGGCACACTGTCCGTTTTTGCAGACCTAGTTCACTGATGCTGAAGACACTCTGATTACTGTCCGCAAAAACTGAAGACTAATTACTAGTTTGCTGACCACAAAATACACATGCTCGTCTGCAACTAACCTAAGGCAAATACAGCCAATGTTATGTCAAAGTGACAGTGACATGTAAGTCTATGGAAAAACAGATGGTAAGCAGTGGATACATACTCTGAGTTTAACCATACACTGCACTGACACTCACTTTTACGCATTTTAACATTTAAGATGCTACAAAAATTACAATTTTTGGGGGGGAAAGTTGCTTGCCTGTGGTTTTTTAGACACAAAAGTTGGTTATATTGCAAAAAGCAATGTTTTTATATAAAAATCAGCCTGTTTGGCTGACTTGTGAGTGTTACATGCTTGTTACTTGGTAGATGAATTTGTGGCTGTGTGCCTAGTTGAAAAGTGATGAAAAAGTGGCTTCCAAAACAAAAAGCTGTAAAAAATTATCCCTTCATGAGGGCAGATGTGAAATCAAAATGGCACTTTTGAAAGATGCAATGGCACAAATTTGTATTCATTTCATTTTTTTATGCCAATACTGTGGCACCAACAGTATAGTGCAATGTGATGTGCCAAGCTTCAGGACATGTCTAGCTGAGTGGTGGCAGTGGTGTTACAACATGAGTAGCAGTTTGACATGGAATAATTGTGATGGACCGGGCCACAGGAGATGAGTAGCAGGCAGCATCAGCAGTAAATGGAACATGATACAGGGAGACGATGGCAGCTCTATTTGGAGGCATCAGCCAGAGGGGTGTGAAAATCCTCATGAATCCATGCCTGATTCATGTTGATGAAGGTAATTTTTTTTTCACACTAGCGGTGGACAGTTTGGTCCTTCTAGGTGTTACAACCCCAACCAGCAGCACTGAACACCCTCTCAGCCATTATGTTTGAGGCCGGATAAGATTAAACTCCCAGGGCAAATCAGGCCAGCTCCTTCCACTGCTCTAACCTCTTGTCCCAGAATCCCATGGGATCACAGTTATCTGCTGGAATATAGGTGCACTCTAGGTACAAGTGTGCCTGCTGGGGAAGCCGGTGGGTGTCAGTTGCCTGTTGTGGGTCTGGTTAGAGCTGCAAGGTGAAAATTTTTTGTTTCACTATACTGTATTATACAAATACTCTGAATCATGGTTTGTTCACAGTTTCACTGCATGTAAATAACAGTGATACAAGGAGTCTCAAATAAAATAAAACCAAAAAGGCTGCACAAGGGAACAGTGAGTATCTAACACTGCAGTGTATGTATTTGCAGATAATTTTTGGAAGCTGAATAACCCCATTAAAGGGAGTCTATCATTGAGATTTTCAATTGTTAGCTAAGGCTATACTGTATGCATGTAGCCTTTAGAAATGCTATTGTAGGCATACGTTTTATTTCCTGACTCTTGCTGCCATTTTTCAGAAAAATCCTTTTTCCTGTTATGTACTGTAAATTAGCTTCCACTCCACGGAGCACAGGGGGCGTTCCCCCTGTACACCGAGCACCCCTCGCATCATCACTCTCTCCCTGCATTGCCGCCCACCTTCTTCCTTCTTGTTGATGCCTTCTCCTCCTCTTCTTTGCTTCTTCCTCCTGTCAGCTCGAATATGCGCGAGATTTCATTCACGGCGATGGGAGAAAGAAGCAAAGAGGCAGAGGAGGCGTTAACAAGAAGGAAGAAGGGGGCGGCAATGAAGGGAGAGGGTGATGACGCTGGGGGTGCTCGGACAACAGGGTGAACGCCCCCTGTGCTCCATGGAAGCTAATTTACATAACAAGGAAAAGGCTTTTTCTGAAAAATGCCAGCAAGAGTCAGCACTTTACAAATCGTAGGGTTAAAGTACAGACAAAATGAGACTTTACAGAGTAATAAGTATTACAAAGGAATACATTCACACAATGGGATTGAGAGCTTACAATCTATGAGGAAGAGGGGGTGACATAGGAGGTAGCAGGGGTGGCATAGGAGGTAGCATTGCTTATACATTTGAGCAGCTGTTTTTGTGATAAAGGTTATTTTCATTACACAAATAAATAAAAGCTGTATGAGCCGGCACCAGTCGTGTCCTTTATGCGCTGATGGTGCCTGGATATATAAAGTTACAGTCCGATAAGGCATAATGTCCTGTGGAGTAATGCGGGAGTGTGAACATTGGAGGGTTAGTTTTAGGGTCCCTAAATATGGAAGAATTTAGATTAGGAATTGTGATAGTCCTGTCTGAAAAGATATGTCTGTAGGATGCGCTTGAAGCTGTAAAAGTTGGAAGTTAATGTGATTGTCCGGGGTAGGGCATTCGAGAGGATGTTAGGTCATTGGCTGAATGTAGAGCACAGGTTGGGCAATAGACAGAGATGAGGGAGAAAATGTAGGGAGTGGCAGCATTATGGAGAGCCTTGCGGATGAGGATGATAAATTAATAATGTATTCTATAATGAATAGGTAGCCAATGTAGTGACCGGCACAGACCGGAAGCATCGCTGTAGCATCTAGACTGATGGATGAGCCTGACCGCTGCATTCAGAATAGATTGTAGAGGGGAGAGTTTAGTAAGGGGAAGACCGATTAGTAAGGAGTTACAGTAGTCAAGTCTTCGATTTAGGTAAACACCAAAACAAATTGCTTCACCCATTTCTAGTCAGAAGCCAATAGAGATAGCAACCTGATGGTTTCCTGCAGTGAAGACCAATTCCCCATATGAGGTTTAAAGAGTGAAAATTAAGGGGCCACTTAGACAATGCCTTATACAGCGATTTTGTGAAAATAAATGATTTGCTAGGATCATTTTAGGACTAGCTAGTCCCAGGTTCCAGCTGTATAATTCAGTCAGAACCAGTAAGCGATGTAGGAGACCAAGTTAGGCCAACAAGCAGTTATGAAAATACCACAAATGTTTGTTCACGATGACTTTAGCCCGCCAAAAGAAAATCAGCTGTGCTGGATATGGTTAACTACTTTTCTCCAATCATCAGCTAAGTGCGTTTTCGTGCCTGATCGGTCAGTTTAGTTCTTAGTGTTGATGGTTGGACAGGTTGGATGATTTGCCTGAATTATTGTGTGGGTGTGCTATATATTTCACCCTATGCATAGCAAGTTGACATGTGGCAGGTCAATCTTCGCTGCAGGTATTTTGTTTTTGCAATGTGTGGAAAAGATTTAGTGAAATATCAAGCTGGTCGGTCACTTTCGTTCGTAAGTAAACCTAATGCTGCAGAACAGTTACTTTCCTAATCTGGCACCACAGTGCGACATCTAATCTTACACTGACGCCCAAATTTCTTATGTATATAAAACAAAAGCTCAGAGGACTTCTGCTTTATTGCATATTAAAATAACACAGGCAATATTCCATTACTAACACATTAAAGATGACTCACGTGTGAGCTTCCAGATAGAGAGCATTCATCTTTGATTTTGACAGTAAGCAAACAAACTCTACAGAGAGTGAGTTCCATGTACTGAGCCTCCGGTTTAATAGAGAACAGGACATTTTTACTGAAGAGGTGCAAACAATGAGTGCAGCAAGGAGGAGGAAGACCTTGACTCACGAGAGTTGCTGTCTTTTTGTAAATCTCCATAAAAGGTTAGGTAATGCAGGAGATGCAGCAGTGCAACTCATCTAGGTGAACCCAGAGCTCACTAGTCTCATGACCTTTTGTAGTTTTAGGCTAAGGCCCCAAATAGCAGGCCGCAGCAAAAAAACCATGGCGGCAATGTATTGCGTTTTTTTCCCCGCAGCGCTTTTCACAGAAAGTCCGCAGAGGGAAACTCTGGAGTTTCCGTAGGAATAATTGACATGCTGCGATTTCCAAAACTGCAACAGTTGCATCCACTATGCAGGGACTGGAAAACGCTGTGGTTTTTTTTTTATGTTTACGCCATGTGGGGCCCCTGCCTTAAAGTCTTTTCTCTATTGGCTATAGAAATAAAAGTGATCTTGTATGAGTCTTTTCAAGCTTGGGTGATGATAACTGTGGTGTTCCTCATAGACTTTATAGCCAGAATTTAGGCAAAATGTACTTTATATTACATATTACATTGCCAATCCAGTGCCAGTCTCCAATATATACAACCATACATGAGAGTTACTGTAAGCTTTTTACAAGCTACGAAAAGGTTAATGGTCTTCTAGTAAAGGTGCAAACATACAAGCTGCTCTTATACTTTAGAATGCTTGTTCAGCAGGCGGCTGTATTGCCCTACTTCTCAATATACATATGCATTTGGCCAACTAATTGTGTATGTGTACAAATGGGGAAAGGGGATAAGCAACTGACACCTTGCACAGCCGCCTGTGTCCTGAGAATTATAGACGCATGCAAGTAGAAACACAACTGCCCAATCCTTTCCTGCCAACACATTTAGCATTATGAGAGGCCCTCATACACCATTAAATAGTTGGCTGGTTTGGCCAACATTAACCCACAGGGTAGTTTGTACATTAATGCTTGGCAACTTTTTTCATATTTTCCTTCCCCGCCTTTCAAAGTTCATAACTTTTTTCTTTTTCTGTCGACATGGCTAAGTGAGGGCTTATTACTTGCAAGACTGGTTGTAGTTTCATTTGGCACATTTTGGGGTACATATAATGTTTGGATCAGCTTTTATTAATGTTTTTTGCATTGTCCCACAGGGGGACTTGAACCTGGGATCTCAGATAACCAATGCAATGTACTGCAAAATATAGTATTGCAGTACATCATATATAGGTTCCTTAAGGGAACTGTGCATAGGCAGTCAGGAAGGTGTTGCTCGGCCTCCTGGCTGCCATGGCAACCCCTTTTACCCCGCGTTCTTATCGCAGGGGAGCCAAGGGGTGGCAGGCCATCACTATTGATAACGGCATCCAGGGGGTTAATCCACAGAAGTTGGAGTATCCCGGGCCTCAGTTGAGTAACACAGTTGAGTTCCGGGACTAATGTCGCAAGAACAGCTCCTGTGCCCACGGCATTACAGCGCCATACTATTACAGTGCTGAGCGTTACCTATATGCTCAGCTCCACATAATAGTATGGAGCAGAGTGGGAAGGGGTTAATATATATGGCTGGCTTTAGGTTGATGGTTAAACAATTGCTGAATAAATGTTTTCTAGTAAACAGTTGTTCCACTGATACAATCTTAAATATTTTAGTCGATATTGGCCATTGTAGTCAGGTAATCTGATCATACATATGGAAGCTATGGACGCAATGGACGCTAGTTGGTAATGCATAGATGGACGGTGCTATGTTGTCAGTGTCGGTTGGGCCCACTGCACAGTATGCAGCTACATGTATATCTCACATACAGTTGAAACCAGAAGTTTACATACACTATATAAAAAGACACATATGCATGTTTTTCTCACTATCTGACATGAAATCAGAATAAACCTTTCCCATTTTAGGTCAATTAGGATTACCAAAATTATTTATATTTGCCAAATGCCAGAATAATAAGAGAGATAATTTTTAAGGCATTTTTATTACTTTCTGCAAAGTCAAAAGTTTACATACATTTCATTAGTATTTGGTACCATTGCCCTTAAACTGTATGACTTGGGTCAAACGTTTTGAATATCCTTCCACAAGCTTCTCACAATAATTGGTAGGAATTTGGGCCCATTCCTCCTGACAGAACTGGTGTAACTGAGCCATGTTCAGCCATGACCAGGGCTTTCTAATGGCCACTCCAAAACATTGACTTTGTTATCCTTAAGCCACTTTGTAACCACTTTGGCAGTATGCTTCGGGTCATTGTCCATTTGGAAAAACCCATTTGCGCCCAAGCTTTAACTTCCTGGCTGATGTCTTGAGATGTTGCTTCAGTATTGCCACATAATGTTCTTTCCTCGTGATGCCATCTATTTTGTGAAGTGCACCGGTCACTCCTGCAGAAAAACAATCCCACAACATGATGCTGCCACCCTCGTGTTTCACAGTTGGGATGGTGTTCTTAGGCTTGCAAGCTTCCCCCTTTTTCCTCCAAATGTAACAATCGTCATTATGGCCAAGCACTTCAGGCCTGCAGTTTACAAGACACAGAGACCACAGACAGAAGACATCTGCTTCTCAGCACAGGTGGGCGCGATGACGTCATAGCATTGACCTCCTGCACTGAGACAGAGATATCTTGTGCTGATTCTGGGGTATTGGAACCCCACTCATTTTTTTTACCTTTTAATTAGGAAACATCTGGGGCATTATTAATAAGGGGCACATTATTTAAAGGGGTTACAAAGGGAAGTTATTAATTTAAAGATTCACTTTGGAGTATTATTCATTATGGGGGAATTATATTATATATTTTATAATTGGGGTAGCAGCAGGATGGGTGTGCAGGTGAGGACAATGTGGGTCAAGTGCCTGGAAAAGTGAGGAGTCAAAGATGTCTGTGCTGCAAACTTTACAGAGACAGAAAGAAGTGGTCATAGCAGTCCAGATGAAAGAGATAGGAAATTTGAACGATTAGTTAAAGACTTCATCTGTAAGTCACTAAATGTTACTGCACTGTATTCACCTAAATCGTCTGCAGTGCAGATTCGATATATATCACTATACAGTCAACGTTTAGTGATAATATCGATATACCTAAATTGGGGGCCCACTTGGACATGTTCGCTCGCTGTGCTGAACCTCTAGCTACGTCTCTACTATGGACTGTCCATGTAGGTTAGGGGCCCTTCAGGGGATTCACCTGTACCCTTGTGGGCTCGTCCAATCCTGTATGTTGCATTGTTTTACATTCTACTTCAGTGGCATGGATCGATCCTGCAGACTGTAAATAGGAAATTGTCTTGAATGATGCATGATTATTAAAGAATATATGACATACAGTACATGGGTAAATTAGCCTGGACTTTTCAGGGGGAGTTTAGTGCTGTTCATTTTGATGCCTCTAACTGCCCTTATAGCTCTCAGTAGAGGAGTCCTGACGAATGATTTGATTATTGAGTGATTGCCCAGCGCACCACAGGTTAATAAATGTGTCAGCCAAAAGATTCATCACTCAGGGGTGAGATGGATGACCACACAGTAAAATACTCAAATACACTATTATTCATGAGTGCTGGGATATGAATCCCTCAGAGTGAGGCAACTGAGGATTCATTGACAGAAATGATAGAATAACTCATTTTGGCTAGCGTCTGACTAACAGAGTGGTAATTAACCCCTTTATGGCAGAACTGGCCCAGACAATAGTTATGGTGTTTGTCTCTGTGTAGTGCCCCCCCCCCCCATATAATACAGTGAGGGGTCTGTATAACCGAACTGTAAGTCACATGCACAGTGTCAGTCACTTTCAGGAACAGGTGTAACTAAATCGTTTTCCAATACTCATCTGTTAATAGTGTGAATGTTAGGAGCGCACAGATTGTACAATTTCCTGTGCTGGTTTCCGTTTTGCCTCAAGGGAATAATTTATAATACTAACACACACACGTCTGCTGCACAGAGCGCCATACTCAGAGACACAAACATAAGGCCTGCATGTAATGTACAGTCTGATATCAGCAGGAAAAGTGCAATGCATCTTAAAACAGAAAACTGTGTAAGACAGGCTTACGAGAACATTACATTTAGACCGGGGCCCCATGTGGCGTAAACGCCACGGCAAAAACGTTGCATTTTACAATCGCTGCAAAGGGAATCCCATCCACACATTGCAGAAAAATATGTGCAGCGGAAACAGTGTGATTTCCAAAACCGTAGTGGTTGTGGAAATCGCAGCATGTCAATTATATCTATAGAAAGGCCAGCGGTTTCCCTAGGTTTCCGGCTGCGGTTTTCCCAGCAACTCTTTATCGCTGCAGCCCGCTACATGGGGCCTTAGCTTTAGGCTGGTTTCACATGTCCTCATATGTGATGTGTGACGTTTGTGCTATTCACAGACAGCACCCTGCCCTGCTCATTTGTGGGTGGTGTGCTGTCTATGGTTGATCCACTTTTCACATCTGAAAAGCAGATCAACTTTTTTGCTTAATTTTCTACATTTTTTATGTCTAGGTGCGTGAAAAAACAGACCCGTAGACTACAGTCCACAAAAAAGCCCTGACATCTGAATGAATGGGTACGTATAGTGTCTGTGAAAAATGTGGATGTACATGATATGGGGACATGTGAATAAGGCCCTAATTTGCTATTCAATAGTATGCAGCATCCCAGAGGCTGCTGCTTTTTATTGTTTGTCTTTTGTGCCTCTGGGATTTGTTGGTATGTTCTGTTCTGTGTTAAATGTATGTCCTCGGCATTATTTCCCCCCTGCATTGTTCAAACCTGGCCTTGGTTTAGTCCTGGCCTATCACAGGCCACTGGGCGGGGTTGTAGAGAGAGACTTCATCTCCCTGGCAACGGTTGGTCTCCTCAGTCAAGTGTGTGCAGTTAGCTGGGGAAGGTGTGCAGAGATTCCCTGCCACTCACTGCTGGACTGAGGCCCAATGGTCAGCCTACAGCCTCAAGGAGGAATAACATCAGTCCCAGGCTCATCCAGAGACAGCCCTGAGCAAGGGAGAGAAGCTGTCTAAGCTGTTGGACATTTTCAATGCCATGCCAGGAGGAGCAGGAGAGGACCCTGACAGGAGTATCACGTTCGGGCCTAGTCTTCAGGTAACCAGATCCCTGTCAGGACTCCCTGTGACTCCACCCCCAGTATACCTGGCTGGGAGAGGCATGAGAGGAAGAGTGGAGGTGGACTTATTCATAGAGCCTGTAACATCTCTGGGCATCCTCCTAGAACCAAGGCTTAGGGGAATTGGACATTGTACTACTACCCCTATTCAGAAGCTGCCGTTACCTGTTTCCATTTGTTCTAATAAAAATTGTTCCTGATTAACTGTTACCACTGGCTGCCTGAGTTGTGTCTGCTATACCATCACGGCCCTTCCGACTTCCATCACACCGGCTCAGGGAGGAGAGGTCCCCTCTCCAACTGGAAGCGCCCCAGGGGAAAGAACTACTACCACCACCACCATCCGGTAGTACTGCAGGACCCCCTCGACTTTGTCCGTCCCAGGAGTGGGACTGGAGTGGTTGGTGAGTGTGCCCGGCCTAGTAAGTGGCACATCCTCAGCCACTACAACTCCCATCCTCCGGTCTCCTCCATCTGGGTTGCGGCAAGTAAATTATTGAAAGCAATCTTTCTGGTGTTTTGTGAAAAATGGCAGAAAAACTGTGCTCAAAATGTAAAACAAATAAAAACCAAAAACAAATAACATATACTAAGGCCTCATGATCACAACAGTGAAAATTATTCATGTGATAGCCATCTATGGCCACACATCTGTTTTTTTTAAATTCATAATTTCTAGCCATTGCCATCCATTTTTAACATCCGTCAAAATGGATTTGCTTCCGAGTAATGGCCGTGGAGTCAAATAGAAAAGTAAAAGACTAAGGCTACGTTCACACGGAGTTTTTTGAAGGCAGATTTTGACACGGAATCCGCCACCAAAAACCCCTCCCATTCGTTTCAATGGGAGTCAGTAGCAGTTTTTTCCTCTAGCTGATTTTTTTTCCGCTAGCGAAAAAAAAAAAAAGTGTCATAATCTATCTTCAGGTGGATTCTGCCTTGAAAAACCCACTGAAATCAATGGGAGGTGGAAAAACTGCTAGCGTTTTTCTGATGCGGTTTTTGAGGAGGTGTTTGCAAAAACTGCATCAGAAACCACTAGTGTTTTTTTAAAGAGAAGCTTCCAGGTTCATACAGTGTGCTAGAGCAAAAAAAAAAAAAAAAATGCGACGAAAAAACGCATCATGTAAAAAACATTTCCTCATTTCGGAAGCAGATTTTTTCAACTTGAAAAAAACTCCGTGTGAACATACCCTTATGAAGTTCAGACAGTCAAAGTATGACAGACAGTTTCATCCATTACATTCACAGAAATGGACAGTTTTAGTGGATGTTTTTTTACAAAATTTGTGTGCATGTAGTCTAGGTTGTATTCAGATGTTATAGGTGGGATACAATAGAAACCACATCAAAGACTTTATCAGGAAAACCACTGTTTTCAATGTGGTTGTGTGTTTTACAGGTGTAACACGTTTCATTTACACAATTTACCTGTAAGCGCCATGACCACATTGAGAACGGCTTCACAAATGTATGATTTTATCTACAATATGAAGCTTTGAACTGCATCATCTGAACACACTTGTCATGAACACCCTCATTGGAGTTCACGTGTGGTGCAGCTGTGGCTGGTTGATCAATATAAAAACACCTGATCGATTTAAGTATTTACTATTTTCCCTAGTTGTATTATACATTCAACATGGACAACCAAAAACCACCACCGCTAAGATTTATTTTCCAAGATCATTGCAATCAGTTATTCCCTCTTATCTCCACGTAATCCCAATATATGTTATATAAATTATATTGTGTTCCCCAAACTATTATCTGAACAGGTAGCCTTATGTACACCAAGCTTAGCACATGGATTCATTCACGATTCACAATTCAGTCAACACAAGACGGAACTTCTGTTCCAGAAGTTTTTATTGGTGGCAGCAAATCCACTTTCAATCCACCATCACACCAGACAATAGATTAGTCCTATTCCATTGACAGGTCATTAAGGATTTAAGGGCATTGATTAAAAAAAGAAATAGACCCAATTTAACAACGGATGAATTAAAGAACGTAGAATGGTTAAAAATAATGATCAATTAAATGTGAATCCGGATGACGAAGCAGAGAGGGGGGGCATTCATGGTAATCATGTCATGGGATTATTATAAGAAAGAGGCCGCAAGGCAATTAAAGCATTGTACAGTGTATTGATTTATGGACAGGGATCCCACCCTGTCTTTTTTAAGATGCAATGTGTAAAAGGGGGTGATATCAAAGAACACATCAGAAAAGGTATTTGTACAATATCCACAAAAGCCAGGATATTACTTCTTCCCAAAAATTCAAAAGATGCTTTCTTCCCACCAGCTTGGCCAATTGTGATTAGTATAGGATACATAACAGAACCTCTTAGGGCTTTGTTATGGCTAGATGGATTTTAAAGGCAGATGCCCATGACCCATTACACCTTAATGATAAAAATGTGTATTTTTCTAATTAAAATATGCTGAAGACTGTATAGGAGGCATACTGTATAATTATTGTATATATGGTATTGGTGATGGGTTCTAATATTGTTGAAGGATCTATAAGATAATTCAAAAATATGTAGTATTTTTGGCTGCAGCTTGATCATCAAGCATGATATGAAAGGTAAGTAGATTGGTGAAAACTGAGAAGGTTTATTTTTAGCCTCACTTCAGTGGTAGAAATATGTGGGCAAACTATGAATCTTGATGATCGAGTATATGTCCATAATAAAATCCAAATAGATGTTTATTCTTGCAAGTGCATCTATTGTCTGTGCCACTGTGTCTGTATATATTGTACTGTGGTGTGTGTGTGTGTTATATATATATATATATATATATACACACACACACACACACACTGTGTTCCAAATTATTATGCAAAAAGTGTTTAGGAGTGATAAGGTAAGAATTTTTTTTGTTTGTCAGTTAAACTCATTGATGGTGATGTGTGACAGGGCTCTTTATATCACTGAAAGCAATTGCAGACACCTGTGCTAATTAGTTTGGCAGGTGTGTCCAATTAAAGGCAAGAATACTTAAGAAGGCTGTCCCACATTATTAAGCAGCCTACATTTTCAGCCAAAATGGGAAAGAAAAAGGATGTGTCGGCTGCTGAGAAGCAACAAATTGTGGAGTGTTTAGGTCAAGGCATGACTACAATCAACATTGCCAAGACACTTCATCGTGATCATCGCACAATCAAGAAGTATGTAGCTGATTCACAGCACACACGTGTGCGTGCTAAGGGAAAATTGAGGACTCTTTCCAACAGGCAATTATGTCAGGTTAACACTAGAAGTCCCAGAGAGGGGTCATTTAACATTTCTACCTTTGGAACCCAGAGACGGGTGGAATGACCTGAAGGATTTAAGCAAACAACCTATAATCACCGCTTTTGTTCTGTAATTAAGGCCATTACTGTCACACCACAGGATTTACAATAGGCTGCTGTGGGGGGCGTGTGTGTGTGTGTGTGTGTGTGTGTGTGTGTGTGTGTGAGTGTGTGTGTGTGTGTGAGTGGCATGTCCTTCTTGTGTGACTCACTCAGTAACTGCGATTTTTTTGCGATTTTTTTTTTTTTTTTTTTTTTTTTTTTTCTGCACCCATTGACTTGAATCTAAATATACAAAAATGTAAATATACAAAAGAACAACTGTTATTTGTTTCCATGCTTTTAATTTTTGTTATGAAAATAATAAAAAAAATACAAGGAATAAAACAATTCCACACATATTTACAATAGGCTGCTGTGGGGGGCTGCGTGTGTGTGTGTGAGTGGCATGTCCTTCTTGTGTGACTAGCATTTCAGCACTTACTCAGCAGTCTGTCTGCACTGTCGGAACATACCTGGCACTGCCTGGGTATGTCCCTGGTACATTTGCCACACGTGTATTTGTAGCAGTCAACACATCTCTCAGTTGCACAATTGTTCGTGCATCGATGGTTGACCTGACACTTCGCCCTTTTGCCAGAGCTGGGTGTGGAAGGTTGTTGCCGAAGGAGTTTCTACTTGCATGCCTTCTTTTCAGTCACATGAGAGCCACCTAACTCTTTTGCAAGCTCAACCAGGAAGTCCACCCGTCTCTCCTGCACCCCAGTGCATGCCTGATAAAGAACATGAGCATTCAGTGCTGCCATGTCAATCATGTTGTAGAACACGGCGAATGGCCATCTCCGTGTTCCTGCACGCACGCTGTACTCCCGCACCATTTGGTCCATTACATCCACACCGCACTTTGTGTGGTTGTATTGTGTGACCGTGTTTGGCTTCCTTTTGTTGGTATCCTCAGTCTCAACCACGCTGTGCATGCTGCTGAGAATGTAGTCGGCCTTCTTTCGTTTGGGTGCATACACTGTCAGTGTGGCACCAGTGGTTGAAAACACCTGAGTGGTGAATTCGGTGCGGTCCATCTGTCTAGCGGATTGAGGAATTTCCCGGCGACTCTTGTTGACTGTGCCGAGGATAGTGGTTTTCCGGCTAAGCAGTCGTTGTGCAAGTGACAATGATGTAAAGAAATTGTCCGTGGTTACAGTTCTGCCCTTGTCCATGAATGGTTCCATCAGCCTCATCACTACAGTTTCAGACAGTCTCTCCCCGCTGGGACGACTGGGGTCCTTGCCAAGATATGGGAGGACATTACAGATGTACTTTGATTTCAAGTCGCAAGCCACCCAAAACTTGATGCCAAACTTGTCTTGTTTTGTTGCAATGTATTGCCGAAAACAGCAGCGAGTCTTTGACGGGAAAAGCTGTTCATCAATAGTGATGTGTCGACCAGGGTTGTAGGATGCGATGCAGTTGGTGACAAACGATCTCCACACATCGGAGATTGCAGCAAACTTATCGGTCTCCACTCGCTCACTGCGTGTGAACATGTCATCAAAGCGTAGGTGTTGCATGATGTCTTGGAAGCAGTTTCGGGTCATAGTTGCAATGATCCTTGGGTTTGCTAGGTTTGCTGACCAGCTGTCATGTAGTGATGGAACCTTGGTCACCCCCCGCAAGATAATGACTGAAATAAATGCCATTAGTTCCGGGAGACCCATGAACCAATCCACCTGCTCCGTGTGACGTGCATGTTGAGTAGTCCATTCTTGAATGCTACGAAGCATGTCAAGAGTGATAAAACAGAGGAAGCTCTGAAGGCGACTCCGGACACTTCGTCTGGCCTTAGCACTTGGCTCTCCATCTGTAGGGTACGGTTCTATTGGGGTGAAATGGAGACGTTTCCCCACTTCTACTTCACGCCACACTGTGCCATCTTTTGCGGTCTCTGTCGGCTCACTCGCCAACCGAGCTCTCTTTTTTGGTAGAGGAGGAGTCTCCTCATCTGCAAGATAAATAATTTCAAATTAACATTTTGTTTTGGTTCTAAATAAAAAAGATAGTCAGGAAATAAAAATCGGTAATTTGAAAAAATCTAACCTGAAGACAGCTCAGAGTCCGAATCCAGTTGAAGGACTATGTCTTCTCCATCTGAGTCAGAAGGGTTGGTGTTGCTCAGGATCAGTTCCAATGCCTGTTGAATGGTGTGCCTTCTCTGCATTTTGTTTCTTGTGAACAAAATAGGTGAAGCAGTCCCTTCACATCCCCCACAGCACAAAAGGCTGCATGCAAATTTGCTAAGGTGTTAGCAACCTTATGCATATTCCCAGCACAACAATGCAGCTGGGGGATGGGCAGACACACTCAAGAGCATCTTACATTCTTTTGTTTACACTCTCTTACAAGACCTGAGGTGGATCAACACAATTGCCCCCTGCAGATTCCTCAGACAATGGCCACATTTACAAATGAAAGGATGCTAATTGGAGCCATCAGAGTTGTCTGTTTGGACTAAGGGTCATTTGACCCTCTTTCAGGACTTCAAGGGGGAGCTCGAAATTTCTGGGACTTCTAGTGTTAAAAGAGCAGCTTCAAAAATGCCTTGTCATAGCAGCAGACAAGTTTTTGAAGCTGCTGGTGCCTCCAACATCCCCCCGAACAACAAGATGCAGGGCCCTTCAGAGGTTTGCAGCTGTGCGTAAGCCATCCTGTCGACCTCCTCTATCCACTGCACACAAGCAGAAACGGCTCCAGTGGGCCAAACAATACATGAAGACTGACTTCAAAACTGTTTTGTTCACTGATGAGTGCCGTGCAACGCTCGATGGTCCAGATGGATGGAGTGGAGGATGGCTTGTTGATGGACACCCCATGCAAACACGGCTACGGCGCCAACAAGGAGGAGGTGGAGTAATGTTTTGGGCTGGAATCATGGGGAGAGAGATTGTCGGCCCCTTTAGGAACCCTGAAGGGATAAAGATGAACTCCATAATGTATGTGGAGTTTCTCAAACAGCACTTCCTGCCATGGTTCAAGAAGAAGAACCATGCATTCCGCAGAAAGATCATTTTCATGCATGATAATGCACCATCTCATGCTGCAAATAACACATCTGCATCTCTGGCTGCTATGGGCATAAAAGGGGACAAACTTATGGTGTGGCCCCCATGCTCCCTTGACCTCAACCCCATTGAGAACCTCTGGAGCATCATCAAAAGGAGTGTCTATGATGGCGGGAGGCAGTTCACATCTAAGCAACAGCTCTGGGAGGGTATTCTGTCCTCATGCAAAACAATTGAAGCAGAAACCATCCAAAAACTGACAAATTCAATGGACGAGAGAGTTCAGAAGCTTCTTTCGAACAAGGGGTCCTATGTGCAAATGTAACATCACCTTAAATAAAGTTTTGGCTTGAAAACTGCTTGATTTCAGTTTGTAATAACCTGCTAATGCTTATAATTTCACAATGACCATTTTTTTGTTCTTAATAAAAATGAAAAGGTTGCAAATTCTGCTGTGCATAATAATTTAAAACATGCATTTTGAGTGTTTATTTTTTTTTTTAAATATACTGTTATCATAGGCAGTTTGTTCAAAAACCTTTCAATTATACTCGAATAGTTGATGACTGGAAAATTACAATGACTGCAATTCATATAGGTAATTTTGGAAAATATGAGAAAATATTATTTGCATAATAATTTGGAACACAGTGTGTGTGTGTGTGTGTGTTATATATATATATATATATATATATATATATATATATATATATATGCACACATACATATAAAATGTCTTTTTCTCCTGTTCAAGGATGTTCCACTGTGGTGTAGGTACACCCTCTCATTTTTAGGGGAGTTTTGTCCAGCCCAAAAAACTGTTGGCTGGTATAAGGGGAGGAGATGCTGAACTCACAGTTCAGTTGAGCCTTGTAGCCTTCTGTGAAGAACTGCACAGAGCAAACATCACTGAGAGAGCCCATTATAGGAAATGTGTTGGTGGGTCTTTTCACAGCTTTGGCCCAGCAACGCCATTGCTACAACTCTGAGACAGGGACTCCTGAGAGGAAAGAAAATGCAAAGTTGGAGGAGAAGTTGAAGTTTACCAAAGCCTCACAGCCTGAACCCTGCATTACACAAATAGGATACTATTGGGACTTACTCATTCACAGCCCCTTTATATATATATATATGTGTAAGAGGCAGAGTATAATATTATCAGAGTGTCCGTGGCCTACCATTGACAACTGCTACTACTACTCCTATCCACCGGTTTCCGCTAGGGAGTTGTATGCGACATAATATAGAAGCCTGAAGAGGTAGTGTCTCACTTCCCTGGGAGGAGCATTCGGTGTCTGTCTGGTTGTTATGTCAACAATACCAGGAGTGGGGCCTTTTGTATGGACGAGTGGATGAGATTACATAGCAAGGCCAGATGAAGCGCTTTAGTTCATGAAATGACCTCTGTGTGCACACTTGCTGCATCTTCCCCTCTGTTTGTTTTTATGAGTAGTATGGCGGCTCAGTGGTTAGCCTTGCAGTGCTGGAGTCCTGGGTTTGAATCCTGCCAAGGGCAACAGTAACAATGCAGTTACATGATAAGAATCTGCATAACTAATCATATGCTAAATAGTTACAAGTCAAATTTATGTATGAGATAGCCAAGATGATTGTCTATAAAATGATGGTTGTCTCACATTTGAAGCTGTAGTGGATGGTGAGATATGGAGCCTGAAAGGCAAAGGTTCAAAACATTGTTACCCTTTTGCTCGTCAGTGTAACGCTAGGTTCACAGTAGCATTTGGGTTTCCGTCCTTCGGGTCCACCCTGTCTTCTTAAAAAGCGGTTATATGCGGAAACTAGACTATAATAGACTAAAGCAGACTATAATGGGGTCCGCCAGGTTTCCGCTGTTTTTAACATGAAACCGGCAGAGAGAAAAGTCCTGCAATTCTAAGCGGAATCTGGAATTGAGTCTCCTACGGAGACTCGAATGCTAGTGTGAACCTAGCGTAAGTCATAATCACCACAGCACCCGAACAGAATATTAGTAAGTTTGTCTCTAGAGTTTCCCCTGAAAGATTGAGAGGAAATACAATGTCCTTTTGTAGTGATTATGTAGAGCTGGATGAAGCTGCCATACACGTAAGATTTTTACTGGCCTCAATGTAAAAAACATTCCCACCATCAATTTAATAGACTAAGGGTATGTTCACACTTGTGTGGTTTAATCCCGTCAATTTTTCCACCGTAGGAACAAAAGAAAGGACTAAACAATAAATATGGATCTGTTCTATGACAGACAGCAGATCCAGAAGGACACCATTGTTTTTTCCCTGACAGCACTGGATGAAAAAGTCAGGCTTTTAGGACTTTTTCATCCCTGATTTTAGATGAACTCTGCATCTGATGCTCTGAGCTGCTGACTACTGCTACAATACAGTGATCATTAAAACCACAAAAGCAAGGAGCTTACTCTGGTTTGCAATGGTTAAATGGGACCCCTCAGTACTGAGCTCACTAAGGAATGGATGTACAGTCACAGAACTTTCTGCAACAATTCTGCCATGGGCGAACAAACATTTAATGCTTAAGCAGTTCAGATTTCCTTCAGCGATGAATAAATAAAAATGGAGTATTAAATGGTATCCATCAAAATTAGTAGATGTGCTTGCTGAATATCAGCAGCAGTCCAGACAGAGAAACGTTTTTTTACTGTAGCTCTGTTACTACAGCAGTCTTTGGAAAAAACAAAAGAAAAAGCACCACAAAGGAGTTCCTGGAATCTAATGAAACGTTATGGGGGTCATTTATCATTTGCATATTTTGTATGCCTTGTCTTTCCTAATTTACCAAAAAGGCACAATCGTGTCATACACTTTTTGCACAAAATTGAATGGAATCTAGCCCATTCTATATAGTGAGGACAAAGGGATCACTGTGGGTATTATTGATATAAGGGGACATTAGGGGGAAATATTTATGTAAGGAGGCATTAGAGGTGTAATTAATAAAATGGGGCTTTGGGGGTTTTAATCTCTGGGGAACTGAGCAGTATTACTTTAAGTTGGTACTTGGGCATGATGGATATGGGGATATTATTAATTTCCAAGGGATTTTAATATTATGTATTTTATAATTGGGGGTAGCATCAAAATGAGGACTTTGTTTAGTTGAGGAAAATGTGGTTCGGGTGCCTGGAAAAGTGAGGAGCTAAAGAGGTCTGTCTTGCGAAACCAAGTCACTGCTGGAAGAAATGGTCATAGCAGTCCAGTCCAGTCCAGATGGAAGAGACAGGAACAACTACAGTCAGAAACTTTGCATGTAAGTCAGTACATTTTTCCTGTACTGTATCCACCTAAATGTTCTGCTGTGCCTTGTGTAGAGCCAGTATTGACCACTATATGGTCACTGTATGTATTTTGCCCCAGGGCCCATTATACTTCAGTTATGCCACTGGCTGGGGATGCTACTAATTCATGATGAAGGGCAGTCTCAGGGTTGGACTGGTGAATTCCCCGGTGGGCCCCGTGCAGAAAAAGACCAAAGAGGATTTTGTGGGGTTTGTCTGAAGAGGCTTAAGGGGGACTCTTGGAGGCATTTTGGGTCCACTGTGAGGAGAATACTATACAGTAATACCTCGTACATTCGCGAGGTTGGGGTCCAGAGCGGGTCGCGGATCGCGAGGAATCGCGAATGTTTGGTACAAGCGCTTAGAAGCGCTTACAATGCTGGTTTCTAATGTTTAACCCCTAAATATCAATAAACTTTACCCTACAGTACTGTACAGTATACTAAAGTATACTGTACAGTACTGTATATTAATACATTCATTCATTTTTCTTATACACTCACAGTAAAATGAAACTAATTACCGGGTACGTAACGAACAGGACGCTACTACCCAATAGCAAAGGTGTTTTTTTTAATTAAATTTCACAGATCTGAAAAAAAAAGAGCAAAATCTATATATGTTAGTTGCCAAAAAAATATCGCAAATCTGTGAATTCGCAAATTCGGAAACGCGAGTGTACGAGGTATTACTGTACTATGTGAGGCCATATTATACTATGTGGGGGGCCACTGTTGAGCACATTGTACTGTGTGGGGGCCACTATGGAGCATATTATATTGCGTGGGGGCCACTGTGGAGCACATTATACCGTGTGGGGGCCACTATGGAGCATATTATACTGTGTGGGGGCTACGGTAAAGCATATTACACTGCGAGGGGCCCTTTCATTATTTACACCACACCCCATCTATTTTATAGCAGACATGTGATATTATCACAGAATGTAATTACATTGCATGGTCACTATAAAACAGATCTGTGCGATGTAAATAGCAAAGGGGTGAGGGCGCCCAAAAGGGTCCTGGTGGTTGGCCCCTAGAAACAATTCCACTAGTAAGCCCTAGACATCCCAGTCCGACACTGAGTAGTCTGATAATGAATTAAGCGGTCCCTACGCTGGTGCAGGGGACACCAAGATCGGCGTACAATATTCCAGTGTTGACCAATATCCCCAGTAGCTTTGGTTTTACAGTGGTCAGTGAGGTTTGTAAGAACTGTATAATTAAAAAGACTGTCATTAATGGAAATCACTGCTAAGTTAAAGGACTGTTATAATGAACTTTTTCCTTGTCCAATTCCCACCTGATATCTCAGCAAGGCAATGCTGTTTGTGTAACATTGTCAGCATCTTCTATTTTGTGTTGGCAATAAAACTATTCATTTCAATTGACTTATATTTCATATGATGGCCTAAAAAATCATTAGACTTGGAACAAGTAAAGGTGCGCAGAGACGATTGATTTCTCTTAGTAATGTAATATCTATAGAGCTGCCACATGCTTCTCTGATATCAAGGGAACAACAGTTTGGATTACTCAGATAAGGTAATATGCAGCACCAGAGCTATCTGTCAGTTATTTGTCTCCGCCTGCTTCCACAGAAGTTACATGCACTTTAATGGAAGAATTTTAATCATCAGCCCAAAGATCTATTGTGGAATGGCTATGGCTGGTTGTGTGAGATTGGATTGAGTGGAGACAACAGACCAGAGTGCTGGGACACTTGTGGCAGAAACCCTTAAATGGAGCCGGTCAGCAGTTACATGGTAGCCAAAAAAATGGCAGCAAGAAGTACTAATACGTGCCCACATTACAAAGAACCATATTTTATTGTGAGATTATGTGGTGTTTCAAAAGAAACATAATCTTGTAAAGAGGGGTTTCACATAGGGAGCGGCCAAAATTAAAACTTAACTTTTATTGATAAAATAAAAATAATAATTGCGTCAAATTATTGTTTGTTTTATTTTGTCAACAAAAGTTAAGTTTTAATTTTGGCCATTCCCTCTGTGAAGCCTCTCTATGTTTGAATGGATCAGATCACCCTCTGTGAATGTAATAGTCTTGTAAAGAGCAGTATACAGAGAGAAGGGTCCAATGGGTGGTTCCGGTCTTGCTTCTTCCTCCCAGCAGACAGATCTCTTGCTATTTGTAGAACTTTCCTGTGCAAGTGAGCCTGCAGTCTTCAAATGAAACTACTAGAAATTGGATGGGTAAAGAAGGCATAGAGGAGAGGAGCACTAAAGTTCAAACGTGACAGTATTACCTGGGGAGAGAGGTGCAAAGAGTGTCTTGCAGGAATACTTCATAGCTACCCCATGTGTATTCCAGCTTCTTGTTTCCTGTTTTTATTGATTCGACCTGACAGGCCCTTGGGTCCATGCCAGGGGAACTGTTTTCCCGACCGATCTGTCCATATAACTCATTCTCTGGAGCGCTGTGCCTTTTGTAGGTGTCTTTGCCATCGCCTCATCTGTGCCAGCAGATGCCCGTGTACAGTCACAGCCTATTATTACTACAGACCTTTACATACTTTCAGCAGCATGACAAAGTTGTAGACAGGCTATCTGATGTTTTGAACTCCCTACAGATGCGACAAAGACATTGCAGCATTGTCCTGATATCTGCTGGACTTTTATAAATTCGCCTGTATTCCGTCCATCAATAAATGTGTGAATGATTTACACATGCAGACAACAGGCTACCAATATAGGGGGCTAATTTTTGATGTGACTGGTCAGATTAGCATTTATTTTAACACATTTAATGAATAATATGCAAATTCATATGTACATTAGACATCTGCCTAATAAAAAATGACAAATTTACCAACGCATATGTCATCATACTTCTATGTAGTCTAAAATATCAATGAAAAGTAGATGAATTAAAAGTAGTATAACTAGAGGTGAATATGAAAATATATTCACTACAGGAGATTTACAGAGGCCCTGTCACAACATCTGAAAAGCCATTCAATGACATGCATCATCTGATAGGTGATGTCACCCTGAGCATTTTGATGTTTTGTGTATTTAAAACCGTTTAACCATTCCAAAGATATAAACCATGAAAGAGAAAAGAAAGGTGTAGACGCTCCCTGTGAAGATCATAGATACATATGAATCCCCAGTGAAGGACAAATCTCACCTGATGTATCCAATAGGATTAGCATGTAACTAAAAGCCAGGTATAGATGTATAGCCTCACAGTTAGGATCCATATGGAGATAAGATGATTCGATGGTTGCATCTTCTGACCTCAATCCACCCAGATTTAATTAAATTAGAAAACAGAGACACCAACCAGTGTCTAGAAAAATGAGGTTTAAAAACAGAGCGCTACCAATTGTATAAAAGGTAATATAAGCTTTTATTGAAAAGCAATTAAAAACCAATGTATAAAATGACATAAAATGTATGCGATGATCTATCGCCTTTTAGTTTTACTTATTATATTGTCTGAACGCAGGGGTGTAGTGACCGGATCTGGAGGGGTTCGGACCCCAGACCACCATGATAGTGGTCGGGGAAAGCATGATTCCCTGACCGCTATACATATACATAGTTGCCTGCCCAGGGGAGGTGGTTAAAAATAAGAAATACTTATACTCTCCTCTTCTGGGTTTCTGACAGTCCTCAACATCCTATCCGGTACTCTTCCGGCCTGTGACTGAGGTGACGGGGTGATCGATGGGGCGCTCTGGGCTAATGACAGAGTGAGGATTCCCAGGAGAGGTGAGGCAAGGTTAGTATAAGTGTTTGTTATTTTTAATCACTTCCCCTGGGCCTCTACTTATTATACTCTGGGGTCTGAGGAGACCCCAGAGTATAATAAGAGCACCGAAGCGGAGGGTCGAACCACACGAAAATTCATCGAATTTCGTGGGGTTCACCTGAAGCGGCTCTAGAGGGACTCTTGGGAGCATTTTATATAGCAGCTGTGCACTATTATTACAGGCTGTAATAACATTGCATGGTGATTATAAAACAGATGCTGTGCAATGTAAATAGTGTAGGAGTCACGGCACTCGCAAAAGCACCACAGTATCTTCAAAGAATTGATCAGCAGGGGCCCTGGGTGTTGGACCCCCACTGATCTCTTACATCTCTTAGACTGTTAGGACCCTGCAGATCATCTATTTCCCACAGCACGCAGCTCCCATTATAGTTTACATACCGGGCGCTGCGCCGCTTACCCACCGCATACTTAATAACTGCAGTTGTGGATACTAAAGCTGTATCCCTTTCAAGTATCTGAGATACCGCTGCAGCACCCGTAACCATCACCATCAAGAATATGTTGTAGGGAGGGGGTAGGTGGCCCTAGAAAAAAGTTTGCACTGGGGCCAAGAATTTAGTTATGCCACTGTCTGACAGACCACCCCCTTAACAGTAATAGTTGTTTACTCACAGTTACTTTCCTGCTTTCACCTTCTCCAGTAAGTCACATGATCACAACATGACTTCTTTTTTTCGAGCATTGATTGCTGTGCAGGAGGTATCTCTCTCTGCTGCCTGCAACTACTATTGAGAACTACCATGTTGAAGTATGAGTATAGAATAACTACCAGGTTGCCTTACATGTACTGTACATTGAAGTCTTTTTCCTACATCACAATTGGGGTTGGGGAACACAGTTTGTGTTGTACAAATGAGGATAGTATTACAATATGGGACACAAGAGGACTGGATGGGATTGGGTGGGGTCAAAGGAATGACTTATGACTTGAGTACAGCTACTAGATTTTCGCACAGGTACTATATATAAGTGACAACATCAGCTATACCTTGTATAGCTAAAAATAAATAAATCAAAAAATAAAATAATGGAGTGTCAAATTAATCCTAAACTGTCCTGACAGACGTAGATGAATTTTGTAAAATTCACAGCAAAAAAATATACCCTTACATAGTGACTTGTGTAAGCGTGACATTATGATTGTAAATCTGCTACCAATTGCAACAAATGGTCTTTGGTTGCGTAATGGGAGTGACAGTCAAATTCTCTGTGTGATTGCAGGAAAGCTGCTTTTTCCTGTGGGTTTTTTGTAGGGTTTTTGTGGGGTTTTTTTTGAGCCAAACAGTGGCTTCAAAAGGAATGAGAAATATAGTTAGGTCCGGAAATATTTGGAGAGTGACACAAGTTTCCATATTTTAGCTGTTTAATAAAGCATATTCAAGATACAGTTATATAATAAATATGGGCTTAAAGTGCAGACTCTCTGCTTTTATTTGAGGTTATTCACATCCTAATTAGAGGAAAGGTTTAGGATTTACTACTCTGTAATATGTAGCTGACTCTTTTGCAAGAGACCAACAGTAATTGGACAATTATCTAAAAAACTATTTTCTGGACTGCATGGGCTATTCCATCATTAATCCAGCATCAATTAAGCAGGTAAAAGGTTGATTCCAGGTATGGCATTTGCAAGAAGAAATCCATTAGATACATAGAGGAAATGTTAGGAGTGGCCAAATTAACAGTTTGGTACATTCTGGTAAAAAAAAACAGCGCACTGGTGAGATCGGGAACTCAAAAAGGCCTGGAAGTCCATGGAATACAACAGTAGTAGATCACAGAATCCATTCCATGATGAAGAACAAAACCAGTCACAACATCCACCCCAGCGAAGAACACTCTCCAGGAAGTATCAGTATCTATGTCTACCATAAAGCAAAGACTTTATGAGGGAAAACACAGAGCATTCACCACAAGGTACAAACCATTAATCAGCTTCAAAAATAGAAAGGCCAGAATAGACTTTGCCAAAAAACATCTAAAGAAGCCAGCCCAGTTCCGGAACATTATTATTTGGACAGATAAAGCTAGGATCAACCTATACCAGAATATGGAAAGAGGAAAGTGTGGAGAAGGCTTGGAACAGTTCATGATCCAAAAGCACACCACATCCGCTGTAAAACATGGTGGAAGCAGTGTGATGGCATGGGCATGCATGGCTTCCAATGGCACTGGGTCACTAGTGTTTATTGGTGATGACAGAAAAAAGAAGCAGCTGGATGAATTTTGAAATGTACAGAGATATACTTTCTGCTCAGGTTCAACCAAATGTGGCGAGCATCTGTATTGTAAAGCTCCGTCCAATCAGTGGTCCAGGGAGTGCGACTGCGACTGGCCAGCTGGAAATGGCTGGGTCCCCGGACCACCATGATAATGGCCTAGTCAATCACCAGATCTCAACCCGATCGAACATTCCTTTCTCTTGCTTAAGACAAAACGTAAGACAGAAAGACTCACACACAAGCAACAACTGAAGACAGTTGCAGTAAAGGCCTGGCAAAGCATCACAAAGGAGGAAACTCAACGTTTGGTGATGTCAATGGGTTCCAGAATTCAGGCAGTTGTTGCCTGCAAAGGATTCTCTACAAAGTATTAAAAATGAACATTTTATTTAGGTTAATGTTAATTTGTCGAATTACCTTTAAACCCCTGAAATGAGGAGGCTCTGTAGCAAAATGGTTGCAAACGCTAAATGTTTCACAGGATATTTTTGTTCAACCCCTTAAACCTGAAAGTATAGACTTCAATTGTATTTCAGTTGTTTCATTTCAGATCCAATGTGGTGGGCTGCAGAACCCAAATCATGAAGATTGTGTCACTGTCCAAATATTTCTGGACTTAACTGTATAAAGAAATCACTTATACTTCTCCTTTCTGCTAAATCCACTTCTAGCTTTGGCTCATAAAACCCCAGTCTTTTTCCTCACACAATGCAAGATCAATCTATGAAGGACAGCATTTTATAGCTGTCACCTAGGCTTCTATGTTTCAGGATATGTACTATGTGTGATTTATAGTTGCCCCTTATTAACCAGCCATAGCCCCAAGAATTGTGAACAGGCAGTTTCATTGTCCAGTGATCAGGGTCAGAAGTGAGAAAGAATAAGTACAGCACACATTATTACTGGCACAGCGTAAGAATGTGCATCATGTGACTTCATTGACTCATTTACTGATTAACAAGCTGTTTGTCACATATGTTAAGATGTCCATTTTACTAGATTATAACCTGTTCTTTCCAGTACTAGTAACAAGATTGCAATCTCTGGAACGGCTCAGGCTTCAAGTGGAGATATTTCTTTTTCAATGATTTTCTTTATTGATTTGGAATTAGGATAAGAAAAGACAAACCATTAAAATTTAAAACACTGACTAACACAATGTGCGGTGGCTGAGATGAGTTATATGCAACATATGGTGTTCTGACTGTGACTTACTGCACTTATAGATTGTAGTCACTCTTGAAAGTAAACCTGTCACTATGACAGACTACTTTAATTAGCATATCCATGTGACACCCTAAGGCTCTGTCACATTGTCTGCCTGAAATCATCAAAAAAAGAGAAAATTCTCCACTAAGTCTGGTTCTTGTACAGTATCAATGTAGCAAGCTTGGTTCTAGTACCGCATCTATTTAGTAAGTTTGGTTCTGTTATATCTATGCAGTAAACTTGGTTCAGAATCTGTAACTGTAGAAAGCTTGTTTTCGATATGTTAAGACATTTACAGATATACCAGCATGCGTTAAATGCTGTTTAGGAGCTAAAATAACCTCAGGACTTGGGCCTGTCAGATGTGCCCCCATAATATGCCATTCACAGGTACCTGTATAGCAATATGTACTATCCACAAGTGCACCCACAACACTGTGTGCCAGCCAAAGGTTCTCCAGTAAGGAAATAAATTTTGCTTGCCGTTCTACTTACATCAATTTTTGTTCCCCGCTTCTAATAAGAAGTTAAAGCCATTGCAAGATGGACACCCTGAGCTGCCTTCTCCCACAGACCCTATTGCCTTATAATGGGGGTCTGTTAGGATTACAATGTCTGTTGCTTTGATCGGAAAAATAGTCCTGCATGCTGTACTATTCTTCTTATCAAACCTGACATAACTGCTGACTAAGGCTCTGAATGGAGCCCTATTTTATTAACATGTGTAAGTACTTGGTTGGAACTTTTTTCACTTTGCTTGAAAAGGTTGAGAATAACTACACTATAGAACTTAAAAATGTCTGGAAAAATGCAAGTAGAAAATTGCATAAAATAAAAATGCCCTAGAAACACACAGCTTATGTTTATGGTTATGTTTAGGCTCTGGCATAAATGTGGAACTTCTAGTTTGATTTATCATCTTTCTGACTTGCTAGGCATGTGGGTGTGGCTTCTCAGAAAAGTGGCATGGCTTAAAAGCACCCAAGTTGTTCTATAATATTCTGGCTCAAATGTAAGTTAACTAAAATATGTATAAATTAAGACTAGACAGTATATAGATAAGACCGTTTTATTAATTTTACGCTGTCTATTAGTAAATCTGGACAGTACATTATTTTTATTTTTTAAAGCTAGCATTTTAAAATGTGTTTTTTTTTTTTTCATTAATTTTAAATGGTAAGAACAAAATCTATGAGGGAAATTTAGAATATGTCTAAATGTGACTCATACACTGTGGATTTTCCAAATGCTGCACTTTTTGATGTGGAATTCACAGTATAATTGTAGCAGATTTCACTACAAAGTGTAAAACCCACAACATAAACTTACAGTGGGGAAAAAAAAGTATTTAGTCAGCCACCAAGTGTGCAAGTTCTCCTACTTAAAAAGATGAGAGAGGCCTGTAATTGTCATCATAGGTAGACCTCAACTATGGGAGACAAAATGAGAAAACATATCTAGAAAATCACATTGTCTGATTTTTAAAGAATTTATTTGCAAATTATGGTGGAAAATAAGTATTTGGTCACCTACAAACAAGCAAGATTTCTGGCTCTCACAGACCTGTAACTTCTTCTTTAAGAGGCTCCTCTGTCCTCCACTCTTTACCTGTAGTAATGGCTCCTGTTTGACATTGTTATCAGTATAAAAGACACCTGTCCACAACCTCAAACAGTCACACTCCAAACTCCCCTATGGTGAAGACCAAAGAGCTGTGGAAGGACACCAGAAACAAAATTGTAGACCTGCACCAGGCTGGGAAGACTGAATCTGCAATAGGCAAGCAGCTTGGTGTGAAGAAATCAACTGTGGGAGCAATAATTAGAAAATGGAAGACATACAAGACCACTGATAATCTCCCTCCATCAGGGGCTCCACGCAAGATCTCACCCCGTGGGGTCAAAATGATCTCAAGAGCAGTGAGCAAAAATCCCAGAACAACACGGGGGGACCTAGTGAATAACCTGCAGAAAGCTGGGACTAATGTAACAAAGACTACCGTCAGTAACACACTACGGCGCCAGGGACATAGATCCTGCAGTGCCAGACGTGTCCCCCTGCTTAAGCCAGTACATATCCGGGCATGTCTGAAGTTTGCTAGAGAGCATTTGGATGTTCCAGAAGAGTGTCATGATCAGATGAAACCAAAGTAGACCTGTTTGGTAGAAACACCACTCGTCGTGTTTGGAGGAGAGTGAATGCTGGTCTACAATTTTTTTTTCTGGTGTCCTTCCACAGCTCTTTGGTCTTCACCTTAGTGGAGTTTGGAGTGTGACTGTTTGAGTTTGTGCACAGTAGGTATGGTGTTCTATTGAAGATGATACGTGGCTGGGTCTTTCAGCATGACAATGATCCCAAGCACACCGCCAGGGCAATGAAGGAGTGGCTTCGTAAGAAGCATTTCAAGGTCCTGGAGTGGCCTAGCCAGTCTCCAGATCTCAACCCCATAGAAAACCTTTGAAGGGAGTTGAAAGTCCATGCTGCCCAGTGACAGCCCCAAAACATCACTGCTCTAGAGGAGATCTGCATGGAGGAATGGCCAACATACCAGCAACTGTGTGTACCAACCTTGTGAAGACTTACAGAAAACGTTTGACCTCTGTCATTACCAACAAAGGATATAGAACAAAGTATTGAGATTAACTTTTGTTATTGACCAAATACTTATTTTCCACCATAATTTGCAAATAAATTCTTTAAAAATCAGACTGATTTTCTAGATATGTTTTCTCATTTTGTCTCTCATAGTTGAGGTCTACCTATGATGACAGTTACAGGCCTCTCTCATCTTTTTAAGTGGGAGAACTTGCACAATTGGTGGCTGACTAAATACTTTTTTTCCCCACTGTATATGCTGCAGATTTAAATCTACGTCACAGGTCAATTTACACTGCAGATTTTCTACATACAATTCTGTGGTAAAACGGTTGTATGAACATATCCTTACTAAAAGGTAAATGCACCAGAATTGTGGCTTAATTTGTGCCAAAAAACTGGTATACGTTCTGTGCAACTCTTATGTTTTAGACACTTTTTGCAACTTGCTTGACAAGGGGATGTGGGTTAGCAGGAAAAGGGTCATCCAGTAAAGAATTTCGCCAACCCTTTCTTATTTGATGTGATGTGTCATGTGATATACTTGTGACTTATTTCAACCAAATAAGCCGCTTTGAAACAAGGAACAACTACATCTTTTTTAAAGCTGGTGGACGGCTGAAAAGAACAAACAACAATACACACAAAGAACCAAATAGAGCAAAAGATAAATAATCCAAGAATATAAAATTTATTAATAATACATATAAAGATAAATAAATATGGCAAAAAAAATACAGTACAACACTGAAGACAATGAACAGATATAAAATATAATGTATCCCCACATCAGTGGGAGAGACACATGAAGAAATAAATGGTACATGAGAGGAAAATACTACATGGGATAACACTTAGTAGATATAAAATATAAAAACCACATGGTTATCAGTGGCCAAGTAGCAACAATACATAACCAGGAGCATGAATAGAGTTATGGGGAGTAACAGAAAGTGGAATACAATATATCCCTCAATTTCAATATATGCCAAAAACTCCCATACAGTATACTGCAACAATGATGCCTAAATCCTCCCAAAATATAGGAGAATTAGACATAGCAAAAAATACTAAGTGAGTAACTCACCTATGATAGTGGACAACCACGTGGAAGCCCCCCTCACATAAACCTACACTTTAACCGCAAGGAACAACTACATCCTTTTTTAAGCTGGTGGTCGGCTGAAAAGAATCATATTCTTTATCACATGAGCCATGTATTGCATACTCGCCAACAGGTCTGATAACCAAAACAGGAGGTGTCTGGTCTACATAAGGCATTCCCAGTTGGAACAGGGGTGTTTTGCAGTTTAAGATTGAAATCTTGGTATGTAATTGTACCCAATATAGAATTGTGGTATCACTCTGATATACTTAAATAAATAGGTCTTTATATAGAATTGATCTTTTATACTAGCAGAGAGACGTCTTCCTCTCCCTGGTTATTTAGTAGGTTTTACAAGACACTTTCCTTCCATTCCTTGCTCAGTCACTTCTTGTAAGATTAGACTCTTTGCTTCTAGAATACAAGGAGGTTTATTCTTTGATGATAGGAAATCAATGACTTCGCTCCTGACATTTGGAGGGCTTGAAATTCAAGGTTCGGGACATGGAGTGTTTGGTGCGTATATTGACGTTATTATAGTAGCAGGGAGCCTGCATTATCATGGAACTGACTTACTGCCATCTCTTAATAGATAAAAATAGAGAGAGCAATTATAGAAGTGCAGTTTCTTTAAATAATCAATGCCTTCATTTACATAAATCAATAGTCCATGTTCCGGAAGCTTTCTGAGTTATGTTCATGATATATGTGTATTTTTTTTTCTTTTATTACTGGACGGCTGTTGACATGGATATTTCACACATTCATGTTTACTTTTGAAGCGGCGTTTCCATGACGTCAATGAGAGCACAGCTGTAGTAACGGAACCCAGTCATTACATAGGGCATGGAGTCATCTACTTGTGGCTCTCTATAGTAGAGGACTGGACAGACACCTGAACAGCTGATATGGCCTATGGAATGGCCATTAAAAAAAATCCTGGGCAGGTGTAGGTGACCCTTACAGTTTCTGCATCTGGTTCTATGATGGAGTTTTGAGTACTTTCCTTTCCTTTGTGATACTTGGTTTCAAAACTGCATAAAAAAACCTGCTTCAGAAACTGGGTTGGGTTTACATGGGGCTTTTTTTTTGTACTGAAAAAGTGTAAACTGTGCCTGAGGATGCTATTTTATGTGCTGTTTTTACACATTAACACATGCTGCTTTTTCTACTAATGAAATTTGACTAACCCTAGATTCACATGACCAAGTTTTAACTGTGAAACTCTGTCCAAGTGTTCGCTGGATTTACTGGCCTGAATTTCATACTGGTAGAGGGAATCCGAGCAGTATAGTTATCTATGATGCTAGGAGTCGCTGCCCCCTAGCGACGTACTGTCCTGTACCGATTACAGTAGGCGATAACTATGATACTAGGAGTCCTTCTCCCGGGATGAAGTTCAGGGTTGTAAATCCGGCAAACACACGGACCAAGATTCACAGCTGAAACTCAGTCTTGTGAATGCGCTGTTTTAGTTGAGGCTCCAGTGTTTTGAGACAGATTCCGCCTCAAAATCAACTCTAAATTCCACCTGTAACCAGCCTCCCTTCATTTCAGTGGGAGACAGATGCTGATTTTACTCATGCTCGATCTTCAGGCAGAGGCCACCTGATAACTCCCATCCAAGTGAATGGGAGGCAGCAAATACCACCTGGCAGAATTTGGACAACCCGTGTGAACCCCTCACTGTACTCTCTTCTGGGGCTTTCCCTTATAAGTAAGTAAAATACCGATTAATTCCAGGCTATTTCTCATTACTGCCCTCACTAACCCCTTCCTGCAGCAGGCATTTTTCAATTTTTGATTTTGACTCCCCACCTTCCAAACCCCATTTTTTATTTTTCCTTTCACAAAGCCATATGAGGCCTTAATGTTTGCAGGACAAATTCTACTTCATAATGGTACCATTTAATATTCTGTATGATGTACTGTGAAGTTGGAAAAAAATTAAGATTGGGGTGAAATTGGAGAAAAACTGCAATTGTGCAACTTTCTTTGGCATTCACAGTGCAGTCAAAATGACATGTCATCTGTATTCCATGGGTCAGTATGATTCTGGGGAAATCTATACAATTTAATTTATGTTTTAAGCCCTTAAAAAAAATCCAAAACTTCGCAAAACGTTCTGACACTGAACCTTTTTTATATTTTCATATACTGGGATGCATACGGCGTCTTTTTTTTTCAGGGTCAGATATACTTTTTAGTTATACTATTTTGGGGAAGGTCTATTGATTTGATCACTTTTTATTCAAATAATTTTTTTTTTTCCTGCTACGGTGTTCAACGTATGGGAAAAATATTTTTAGAAATTTGTAGACTGGGTGTTTTTGGATGCAGGGATACCTAATGTGTATAACTTTATTTTTTTTCTTTTATATGTGTTCTAGGAAAAGATGACATCACCTCTGACCCCAGAACTATAACTACATCCAGGTACATAGTGTGTCACCCCCCTCAGTAATAAGAAATAGCCTGGAATTATTCAGTTTGTCGCTTGCTTATTAGTGACATCACCTGTGACCCCAGAACTGAGTGCAGTTATAACTACAACCAGGTACATAGTGTGTCACCCCCCCTCAGTAATGAGACATATCCTGGAATTAATCAGTTTGTCACTTATTAGTGACTGTACCTGTGACTCCAGAACTGAGTACAGTTATAACTACAACCAGGTACATAGTGTGTCACCCCCCTCAGTAATGAGAAATAACCTGGAATTAATCATTGTGTCACTTACTTATTAGTGACCCCAGAATTGAGTGCAGATGTAACTGTGTGTCACCTCCCTAACATTACAGGTTACACTAGGTTCATTGTGCCAGGAGGAGTAGTGGAGTCCTGTGACAGGAGTTGTTGTCCAAGGTAACCATACCCCCTGACAGGACTACCCTGGAGTACAGCCCCCAATATCTGCTGCTGGAGGAGGCTGAGGAGTGGAGATAGATTTGGAGTGGAGTATGGCACTAGAGCCTAAACATTGCTGGACATCCTCCCAAGACCAAGGCTGGGGGAGTTGAATAGTGGGAGACTACAACCCCCATTTGGAAGCTGATGGTTCCATTGTTCAGTTGCTGAGTAAAGTTTCACCCTGTTTCAGCTGCACAACTGCCTTCCTGAGTTGTTCCTGCCTTACCATCAGGGCCATTCCGAACACCATCACACTAGCTCAGAGAAGAGAGGTCCCCTCCTTCAACTGCAGACACCGATCTAGTTAAAACATATCCTGCAACTTCACAGTATTGTAAACCGCAAGCTACATGAGGCTTGCGGTTTACAAGTCCCCGAGACCACAGAGCTATGTCTTCTTCTCACACAGTCGGCACGATGACGTCACAACATTGCGCCGCCTGCGCTCAGACACAGACTTCCTGTGCGTGGACAGGGAGGAAGCGGCGGCGGATCCGTTCATCAGCACCGCAGGTGAATATGACTTTTTTTTTTTTCTTTTTTTAGCGCAGTTGTGGGTATATTAATAGTATAAGGGGTGGATAGGAGGGGGAATTATAACTATAAGGGAGGATTCATTAGGGGGTATTATGACGATGGGGGGGTCACCTATATAAGGGTTATTACAGGGTATTATGAATACAAGGGGGAGGTTATTTATATAAGGGGCCATTAGGGGGCATCATTTATATTAGGAGGCATTATGAACATAAGGGGGTGGTCATTGATATAAGGGGTCATTAGAGGTGCAGCATCTATGTCAGGGGGAATTGGGGGGATAATATGAGGGTCAATTAATTTAATGAAAGTGGCACTTGGGCTTTATTAAGACTAAGGCCCCACGTAGCGGGCTGCAGCAAAAAAAGCGCTGCCGGAAAAACCATGGCAGTAACGTGGTTTTTCCTGCAGCGGTTTTCACAGAAGGTCCGCAGAGGCTTCCCCTGTGGACTCTGTTTTTAATACACCTATATAGAAACCGCCAATGTTTCCATAGGTATAAATGACATGCTGCAATTTCCAAAACCGCAATGGTTTTGGAAATCGCAGTGCGTCTGCTGCTCATATTTTTCCGCAATATGTGGATGAGGTTTGCTAGAATGCCACAGTTTTTTCTGGGGGTTTTTGCCACATGGGGCCTCCATCTCATCCCCACTTTGCAGTAAAATACACGCAGCGGATTCGCTGCGATTTCCAAAACAGTCGCAGTTTTGGAAATCACAGCATGTCAATTATACCTATGGAAATGCCAGCGGTTTCCTTATAGATATAATTGAAGCAGAAAGTCCACAGAGGAAACCTCTGCAAACAGTCTGTGAAAAGTGCTGCAGGAAGAACCACGATGCGTCACCGCCGCGGTTTTTCCCACAGCTGTTTTTTGCTGCAGGATGCCACGTGGGGACTTAGCCTTAAGTCATTTTCCAGCTCATTTTTATTGATGATCTGTCCTCAGAATAGATCATCAATAAGAGATAAGTGAATCCCCACTGATCAGCTGTAAGAAGGGGCTATGGCCCTGTTTATATCATACGCTGTCTGTTTATAGTGACCGTGTGATGTCATTCCAGTCTTGTCACATAGATGTGTATAGGACGAGGCTGTAGTTACATTACATGGCCACTATGAAAAGAAAGACACTATGTAAACAGAGAAGGTGTCACGGCACTTACACAGGTACCCCGGTTCATTCAAACAGCTGATCCTCGGGGTCCCGGGTTTTGGAACCCCAATAATTCCCCCCCCCCCTTTTTTTTTTTTTTTTTTTTTTTAATTAGGAAACACCTGGGGCATTATTAATAAGGGGAACTATTTAAAGGGGTGCACAGGGAAGTTATTAATTTAAAGATGCACTCAGGGGTATTATTGGGGTTACATTATATATTTTATAATTGGGGGTAGCAGCAGGATGTGGGGGCTTTGTGTAGGTGAGGACAATATGGGTCAGGTGCCTGGAAAAGTAAGGAGCCAAAGATGTCTGTGTTGCAAACTTTACAGAGACTGGAAGAATTGGTCAGATAAAAGAGACGGGGAATATGAACGATTAGTCAGAGACGTCACCGGTAAGTCACTAAATGTCACTGCACTGTATTCACCTAAATCCTCTGCAGAGCTCTGTGTAGAGCCGCTATATACCACTATACGCTCACCGTATACTCATAGTATCGATATACGAACATGTCCAAGTTGGGGACCCACTTGGACATGTTCGCCCCCCTGTGCTGAACCCCAAGCTACGCCTCTGGCCCTGAGGGAACTACTACCACCACTATCAGGTAGCACAGAAGGCCCCCCTCATCGGTGTCTGTCCTAGGAGCAGAGCTGGGGAGAGTGGCTGAGAGTACTCGGACTATCTGGTGGCACGTCATCCACACCACTACATCCTCCGGTTCCCTTCATCTGGGCTGCGGCAAGTAGGGCATTGAAATCTCTGCTCTTTCTATGCTGTGCAGTCAAGGAAGCAATCCTATTAGTGATTGATGTCAGTGATTGAGGGTGTTGCCATTACTCCAAAGAGGTAAGCAGCAATGTCCTCATGGTTTCAAATCGCTAATTTGCACAGATTCACAAGAGGAAAACACCATTTGATTTAGGTGACTTTTTTTTTTATGTATCTGTGGGGTTGGGTTGATATGCTGGGTTCTGGTGACAGAATCCCTTTAATGCTATATGCGCATAAACATAATTACTTAAAAGACATTTCCCTAAAGCAGGATCAGTAACCTTCGGCACTCCAGCTGCTGTGAAACTACAATTCCCAACATGCTCCATTCCCTTCCATGAGAGTTCCAAGAACAACAGAGCAAGTATGCTCAACAGCTGGAGTGCCGAAGGTTGCCTACCCCTGCCCTAAAGCAACACATCCCCCAAGCTGTATGAAATGTAGCTGGAATTTCCCAAAATGATGAAATTACAAATGAATGTAAGACTGAGTATACAGTATGTCCCAACTTAAACATATTCCATAGCCGACTAGTAGGAAGGCAAGCACAGCAGTTATCCTGACCTGTACATGACTATGCTATTTCCTGACCTTTGTATCAATGCCTCCTTGGACCCCTTGCCACCAACACCTACATTGCAACCAAACCCCCATAGAAGACCAGATCCCTGTACATGGGTTAAAGGGTAAAAACTGGGGAAGTTACTTAGACAATGCCCTTGGGAGGGCCCCAAAGCCAAACCATTTAGGTGGCACAATTACAGGAGGTGTTGGGGAAGTAACAGGCTGGGTACACACATTGCTTTTTAAATTAAGAACTACATGCTTTTTTAAACTGTAGTTCATATGACACTATGAAACTATGGAAGTTGGGTATTAACCTGACTGTGTGGGGTAGAGCATTCCAGAGAGTTGGTGCAACTCAGAATAAATATTGGACACAGAAGTGGCAAGTTCAGATACACCCTTAGGCTATATTCACATGACCATGTCAGTCCATTTGCAATGGCCATTTGGTTCTGAGGGCCAAGTGTCATCTGTTTTGCATTATTTTTTAACGGACAGTAAAAAAGGAATTTCATTGTTTGTTCGTTTTTACTCAACCCGCTGATCCATTTTTAATGGCCGTCATTTGGATTGTGATCATAATGGACAAATGTATAGCATGTCGCTTTTTTAACAGAATTATTTTTATATCAAAACAAAAAAAAATGGACATAGGATTACTGTGAAGAATATCGCCTCGCCCAGCCGCCTGGCACGCCTGCGATCAAACTTCTTTCTTAACCTCCCACTCACACACCGTGAGTGGACCGGGTCATAGGATAAAAACGAAACGAGCGATATAAATTTTATATGTTTAATAACCCAAGTGGGTCGGTATGGATTAATAGCATATACAGAAATATACAATATTAATATGATCAAGCATAAACATACAAGCAAAAGGAAAATGATACAATACACCAAAATAAAGGGAAATAAAGATTAGAAAAAATACCTGAGCACACAGCTTTGTCCTAGCTGTCTCTCTTCCATGCTCAACACAATAGACTCGTAGTCCGTTTCTCTAGGCCACAGCAGAGTTTTGGGCCTAGGGCGCAAGCTTAAGCACGTTGCATAAAACAATCCTTCTACATGCTGTCCAGAACTAGGCCCTCAAAGCATTCCTCAGTAGGGCAGGCCCTCTCATCTTCTCCCAGATCAGAGCTCCTTACTGCCTCTTTGCTGAATGACCCCAGAATCCAGGTCTGCCCACAGCATATGGCTAGTGCTCCACCCACCCCTTGCACCCAGGCAGCCCCCCTTCTCCCACCTTTGCAGAACCCTCGGAGAGAAGGGTGAAGTTAAGGCTTGCTATCCCCCATCCCATCTGGCTAGGGATAATAAAAGTGCCTGGCTATAGCAAGCCATCTCCAATGAACACACATAAAACCAGTGAAGCGTATCGTCCAGCAATGTGGACTGAACTAAAGCACTGCATTCCAAGTGGGGGAAGGACTGATCTAAGCAAGTAAAACACACTTCCAAGAAAGATATAAAACTGAGGGTCGGTTCATCACACCTCCCCCTTTTAGAGCGTGTCGGGAGGAAGGACGATCCTAAGATCGCCTTCCGCGGACACCTTGGCGGCCTCACCCCCGCCGGGTCCTGCGCTGGTCCTTGACCATATTCCTGGCGTACTGATACCCTCTTCCTCTCCTGTCTGAATGGAGACTCTTCTAAGGTTCAGGCTCTGAATTAAGTAGACCTGGCTACCTCCTGCTTGCTCTGGGTCCCTCCCCCGAGTGCTGGCGTCCCTCAGACCCACACTCACAACCCCAGGCCCTTGTGGTACCGGTGCTGAGACCCCATCCCGGCAGTCTCCGCCCACCTGGCTACCCCCGGCCTGCACTGGGACCTCGTGCTGAGTGCTGGCATCCTGCAGATCCACACTCGCAACCCCAGGCCCTTGTGATACCAGTTTAGAGACCCCTTCCTGGCAGTCTCTCAGGGTCTCTCCCACACTAGCCGCTAGTTGGGAGAGTTCTAGGGGATTCTGCACCTCCCTCTTTGCTTCCAAACCTAGGGGCACCTCTGGTTCTGGCACAGGTATGTTTGGACCCTGTCCTCCCTCCCAGACGCCTTGCCCCTTTGGGCCTACACCCTGTTCCTCCTGTACTTGGGTGGGTGATGGTGATACCTTGGGCAAATGACTGAGATTATGCTTCCCCAAACCATCCCTCCACAATACATTGACAGGTAATACATTTGACACACCCCCTTCTTGGGTCCCACCTCCAGCACCCCATGCCGTCTGCACTTGGGCCATGGGCATGACTGGCACACCTTGGATGGCTGTTTCTCCTTCCCAGGACTCTTTCACAAGAGTTAGGGGCCCACGTACACGTCTCCCATACAAGAGCTCAAAGGGGGTAGAACCCCGTTGAGGCTTGCGGCACCTCCCGGTAAGCGAACAGCAGGTGCGGGAGATAAGGCTCCCAGTCGCGCCCGTGGGACTCGACTAACATCCTGAGCATCTGCTTCAGGATGCCATTGAACCGTTCACACAGGCCATTGGTCTGTGGGTGATACGGGCTGGACACCAGATGTTGCACCTCTGTTACCTTACACAGGCCTTGTATCAAGGCAGACATGAACTGGGTACCTTGGTCTGTGAGCATCTCTCTGGGAAATCCAACACGGGAGAAGATGCCTACCAGAGCCTTGGCCACTACATCAGCCCGGGTGGAAGACAGCGCGACAGCTTCCGGGTACCTAGTAGCGTAGTCTACTACCGTTAATATGAAACGTTTCCCGGTGCGACTGGGAATGGACAGGGGTCCAATGAGATCCACAGCCACCCGCTGGAAAGGTTCGGTTATGATGGGCATAGGTATCATTGGTGCTTTGGAGCCTTGCCCCGCCTTGCCCATCCTCTGACAAGTATCACATGAACGGCAGTATTTAGCTACATCTGTCCCCATCTTAGGCCAGTAGAATAAGTGGCTGAGGCGAGCCTTGGTCTTAGCGATCCCCAGGTGGCCTGCCAGTGGAATATCATGAGCAATCCGCAACAACTCCACCCGGTAGGGTTGGGGTACCACTAAATGTTTCTCCCTGAGCCGACTTTCTTTTCCCTTTGTGGGGATCGTTTCCCGGTACAACCTCCCTTGCTCCCAGTACACGCGGTCCTTGTCCGACTCCAAGGGAGGTTGATCAGCACGCTCCTTCAATGCATCCAGACTGCGGTCAGCTTGGACAGCGTCCCTGAACTCCTGACTGGAACCAGACAGAAGAGATGTGCATGTCATATACCCGCCGGGCTCCTCCGGCTCCAGTGTGGGGAGGTTAGTCATGGCGGTCTCAGTGCCATCTCCGGGTGACAGAGGGAACGGCTCAGGGGTCGGAGCGCCTTCCACCCCTCTAGCACTCTGGCTGCGGGTCACCACCGCAACTCCAGCAGTCCGTTCCTCATCCGGATCGGCCCTGAGATCCCCGTGACCCACCTGACCACCTGGCACATTGTCCTCAGTTGGGGTTGCCCCCAGCATCTCAGAAGAGCTACCCTGTAAACCTGCAAGGCAAGAATTAGCAATTACATTGACATTGCATTCATTCATTGATTCACAGTGAACTGCATGGGGGACTGGCTGAGCCAGGGTCACACTGAGGGGGCTCTCATCACCCGCAGATGTGGGCGGGGCTACAGCCAGGTCAGCATTCCACAATGTCTCATTCACATGCTCACTGATTACTTTAGCTGGACGCACAGCAAGGGGAGACAAAAGGCTAACCCCTCCCTCTGCCTGTGTGACAGGCTTCAACACCTCATTAAAATCATCCTTCAGTACAGACATTTTGTCACAGCGAGGTGGGGCTGCTCCCACCCCGTATTGGGACACCAAGGGCCCCAAATCTCTTCCCAATAGTACATTGGCAGGCAGATCAGACACTAGCCCCACATCACGCATCCCTTTTCCCGCACCCCAGTCCAAATGGACGCAAGCCATGGGCACAGTTACGCGTTCTTGTCCAATACCCTTCAGGGTCAGAGTTTTTCCAGGGATAATACTGTCCGCAGGGACCAAGTCAGGTTGCACCAGAGTAATCTGCGCCCCAGTGTCCCGAAATCCCATGACCACTTTACCCCCCACAATGACTTGTTGACTGTTGGCATCGGATTGCAACCCCTCCCTCCCCACCAAGTATACAGATGGGCCAGCTGCCGTGGCTGGGGAAACAGGGGGGTTCTTAGAGCGGTTGGGGCACTCCGCCTTGAAATGTCCTGGCTGGTTATAGGCATGACACCGCCGGGCCTCTCCTTGGGATTTGGAGGGGATACCCGGGGCGCCCAGAGTTCTTGGGACAGGGGAAGTAGAGGGGGCACCCGGGACAGAGTTTGTCTTACCCCACTTGGAGACCGCAGGCTGTGGTGAACTCCAACTTTGCCCCTCCTTCCCGCTTGGGGGTCTCTGCAGTGTGGCTCCTCTCTTGATCCCTTGCTCCCTGGTGGACACATAGTCGTCAGCAATCTCTGCAGCATTGTCTGCTGTTGTGGGTTTCCGATCACACACGAACTGGCGGACCTCCAGAGGGCACACCTGGAGAAATTGTTCCTTTATCATAAGATCCCCAATTCCCTCAAACGTGGTGACAGTAAGTCCTTTGATCCACTGCCAGAATGTAACCTGTAAGTGGTGCAGAACATCCGCATAGCTCTCTGTGGGACCCTGCTGGATATTCCGGAACTTTTTGCGGTACACCTCCGGTGTGAGCCGGTATCTCCGGATCAGCGCCACTTTGATGGTCTCATAGTCCGCGTCCACTGGTAAGCTCGTGGAAACATCCAGGCCTTTTCCCTTCAGCCGGGGAGACAGGTAACGGGCCCATTCTGCCTGGGGAATATGATGCTGCTTACACACCCTCTCAAATCCCCGCAAGAACGAGTCCAAGTCCCCGTTATCTTCCAAGATTGGAAAGTCCTCGGATCGGATCTTTAGTGCTCGGGCTCCTGGAGTTGGTGCAGGGGAAGGTTGCGCCTGCTGGCAAAGTTCCAGCTTTTTTAGCTCAAGCTGATGCTCCAACTCCGCCCGACGCTCTGCAGCAGCGGCCTCTCTTTCCGCCCGGCGCTCTGCAGCAGCGGCCTCTCTCTCCGCCCGGCGCTCTGCAGCTTCTCGGTACTGGAGAATCACCTGTAGACGGGTGCTATAGTCACTGGCGTCTATCTGCTGTAAGGCCATTTGCAAGTATAAGTCCGTTACCCCCACAGAACTGGTCCCTCCAGGCACAGTTACCTCTGGGGTCCGGGCACCTGCGGAACCGTCTGGCATGGTGATGTTTTCTGGTGCCAGCCTCTCAGGACTTTGCTCTGCCTCCTGCATGGCTATGGTAGCTTCTATATCCGCCATCTCCTGGAGTTCAGCAGCAACCAAGTCCTGCAGATGTTTGGTTATGCTTCTGGTCCCACCAGCCATCCACTGGAAGCCGTTGCCAAATAAAAGATAGGACAGAAAAAAGAAGAAGGGAGGGAACAGTACTGTACCAAACTTTCACCGTATTTTAAGCTTGATCTCATACCGCGCTCGTTCCATAGGATTGCCGCAATCCCCAGTGTCTGCGTGATACCACACCCACACACTGTTACCCTAATATCCCACAACGCTGCCACCACTGTGAAGAATATCGCCTCGCCCAGCCGCCTGGCACGCCTGCGATCAAACTTCTTTCTTAACCTCCCACTCACACACACCGTGAGTAGACCGGGTCATAGGATAAAAATGAAACGAGCGATATAAATTTTATATGTTTAATAACCCAAGTGGGTCGGTATGAATTAATAGCATATACAGAAATATACAATATTAATACGATCAAGCATAAACATACAAGCAAAGGAGTGATGATACAATACACAAAAATAAACAGGGGAATTAAAAGATAGAGAAAATACCGGCATAGGCTCGTAGTCCGTTTCTCTAGGCCACAGCAGAGTTTTGGGCCTAGGGCGCAAGCTTAAGCAAGTTGCATAAAACAATCCTTCTACATGCTGTCCAGAACTAGGTCCTCAAAGCATTCCTCAGTAGGGCAGGCCCTCTCATCTTCTCCCAGATCAGAGCTCCTTACTGCCTCTTTGCTGAATGACCCCAGAATCCAGGTCTGCACACAGCATATGGCTAGTGCTCCACCCACCCCTTGCACCCAGGCAGCCCCCCTTCTCCCACCTTTGCAGAACCCTCGGAGAGAAGGGTGAAGTTAAGGCTTGCTATCCCCCATCCCATCTGGCTAGGGATAATAAAAGTGCCTGGCTATAGCAAGCCATCTCCAATGAACACACATAAAACCAGTGAAGCGTATCGTCCAGCAATGTGGACTCAACTAAAGCACCGCATTCCAAGTGGGGGAAGGACTGACCTAAGCAAGTAAAACACACTTCCAAGAAAGATATAAAACTGAGGGTCGGTTCATCACAATTACGCTCATTCACTCTCATTGTTTAAGAGAAGCCGTGTTAATAGAATGGCTATCATATGGGCAGTTTTCACTGTCGTGTGAATTAGGTCATATACTGAACAAGGAGCACCTGTATATTATTGATGGAAGGAACAGACCCCACAAGTATTGTCTTCCCCAATACTCTATAAGATGATAGATAAAGGTAAACTCTTTGACTTTAAGGCTACGGTCCCACGTTGTGGAAACGCAGCTTTTTTGTTGCAGATTTTGCTGCGGTTTTTTGAGTCAAAGCCAAGAATGTCTACAAAAGGACCGGGAAATATATAGGAAGCTCTTATACTTCTCCCTTCTGCTTAATCCACTCCTGGATTTGGCTAAAAAAAACGCAGCAAAATCTGCAACAAAAAAAGCTGCGTTTCCGCAATGTGGGACCTCAGTCTTACTGAGGCTTCTCCATGACATACAGTACAGACCAAAAGTTTGGACACACCTTCTCATTCCAAGAGTTTTCTGTATTTTCATGACTATAAAAATTGTAGATTCACACTGAAGGCATCAAAACTATGAATTAACACATGTGGAATTATATACTTAACAAAAAAGTATGAAACAACTGAAAATATGTCTTATATTCTAGGTTCTTCAAAGTAGCCACCTTTTGCTTTGATTACTGCTTTGCACACTCTTGGCATTCTCTTGATGAGCTTCAAAAGGTAGTCACCTGAAATGGTTTTCACTTCACAGGTGTGCCCTGTCAGGTTTAATAAGTGGGATTTCTTGCCTTATAAATGGGGTTGGGATCATCAGTTGTGTTGTTCAGAAGTCAGGTGGATACACAGCTGATAGTCCTACTGAATGGAGTGTTAGAATTTGTATTATGGCAAGAAAAAAGCAGCTAAGTAAAGAAAAACGAGTGGCTATCATTACTTTAAGAAATGAAGGTCAGTCAGTCCGAAAAATTGGGAAAACTTTGAAAGTGTCCCCGAGTGCAGTGGCCAAAACCATCAAGCGCTACAAAGAAACTGGCTCACATGAGGACCGCCCCAGGAAAGGAAGACCAAGAGTCACCTCTGCTGCGGAGGATAAGTTCATCCGAGTCACCAGCCTCAGAAATCGCAGGTTAACAGCAGCTCAGATTAGAGACCAGGTCAATGCCACACAGAGTTCTAGCAGCAGACACATCTCTACAACAACTGTTAAGAGGAGACTGTGTGCAGCAGGCCTTCATGGCAAAATAGCTGCTAGGAAACCACTGCTAAGGACAGGCTACAAACAGAAGAGACTTGTTTGGGCTAAAGAACACAAGGAATGGACATTAGACCTGTGGAAATCTGTGCTTTGGTCTGATGAGTCCAAATTTGAGATCTTTGGTTCCAACCACCGTGTCTTTGTGCGACGCAGAAAAGGTGAACGAATGGACTCTACATGCCTGGTTTCCACCGTGAAGCATGGAGGAGGAGGTGTGATGGTGTGGGGGTGCTTTGCTGGTGACACTGTTGAGGATTTAGTCAAAATTGAAGGAATACTGAACCAGCATGGTTACCACAGCATTTTACAGCGGCATACTATTCCATCCGGTTTGCGTTTAGTTGGACCATCAATTATTTTTCAACAGGACAATGACCCCAAACACACCTCCAGACTGTGTAAGGGCTATTTGACCAAGAAGGAGAGTGATGGGGTGCTACGCCAGATGACCTGGCCTCCACAGTCACCAGACCTGAACCCAATCGAGATGGTTTGGGGTGAGCTGGACCGCAGAGTGAAGGCAAAAGGCCCAACAAGTGCTAAGCATCTCTGGGAACTCCTTCAAGACTGTTGGAAGACCATTTCAGGTGACTACCTCTTGAAGCTCATCAAGAGAATGCCAAGAGTGTGCAAAGCAGTAATCAAAGCAAAAGGTGGCTACTTTGAAGAACCTAGAATATAAGACATATTTTCAGTTGTTTCACACTTTTTTGTTAAGTATATAATTCCACATGTGTTAATTCATAGTTTTGATGCCTTCAGTGTGAATCTACAATTTTTATAGTCATGAAAATACAGAAAACTCTTGGAATGAGAAGGTGTGTCCAAACTTTTGGTCTGTACTGTAGCATACTGCCTCATGCTTACAACAGATAATTTTAGTGGGGCTATTCACAGTTACATTTTTTGGTAGTCTGAAAATGGCTGCCCCACAGGTTCAAAACAAACAACGAAGCTTGTGTGGTCTAAGTTTAAGGGTACCGTTACACATCTGTGTTTTTACTTGTGATAACGTATACATTTTTTTTTTATTTTTTTTTATAACCACCCATGTGTTTTGCGTTTTTGTTCCATTTAATTGGTGTAGGAAAAGCATCACATGTGTTAACGTGAGTTAAGGTAAGGTGTTATATGTTCATATTTGAGCTAGAGAGAGAATTTCCTAGTTTCTGCCTTTATTTGCTAAAATTTCAGTGTGACACTTTCATATTTCCAACATATGTTACTACAATACTACAGCGTGAAGAGCAGCCATGATGAGATTCTTCAAGTTCTCTATTATTAGACAGTGCGATGGTAACACTTAAGACTTCACCGGAGAATATGGCTGTAGCTAATAGCCATGTCATAGGTTAGCAATTCTTATTTTATAGGACATAAGCCTTGCTTTTCCCCCCACAGTTCTTCGGCACAGTACAGCATTTGTGTTTTGGTGTGGTACTTGTCTGCCCCTCAGTGGTAAGACCTGGAACCTCAACCCTGTGTGTTGTATTGAAATCAGTTCCACCTGTCATTGGCAGTGTTTATGCTGATTAGTGTCATGGAATGACCTTGGTGTGGAGTTAAAATATCCTAGGAAGCAGAAGGGGGGAGCTTTCTAACAGGATCCGGGTCTGTAAAGCTTTTCTGCAGGGGATTTACTTAGTGAGACATATACCAGTGTTTATGTTTGCCTTTACAATGGAGTCCATGAATGACTTGCTGGTAGTTCATTTTGTTGCAGCTACTGTATAAGACTGGTTACGGAAAAAGACTGGAAATTGTGAGTGCTGCTCGGTCTATAGACTATGGGCTCTTCTCTATATGCAGGTTAGTTTATGGTTCTGCAGTTTGTAAAGGCCAATAAAATCACTTAGTTGAATATATTTCTTTATTTTGATAATTGGATAAGGGGATTATATTGAAATGACACAATGGGAGTAATGGGTGAAGTTTTATATAACACTTCTGTAATTTTAATATTACAGTTAAACATGTTATATAATGAAATATTCTGCAGCTTTCAAATATACACATGGCCAGCTAGAAAGTGCAGTTAGATCAGTTGACTTATGGTGTATGCAGATCTCGCAGTTGAGCTATGTTTAAAAACAATATTTCAGAAAATGCATGTGGTGTTACAGCAAATTGGTGTGAGTTTAGGGTCATGTAATTGCCAATGTAGGTTTTTAGGCTGGGTTTCCACAGCGCTTTTGTACTAAAGAACTGCATGTAGTTTTGAAGTTCAGTTTTGTCTAGCACATGTTAGGCTGGCTAAGTTCACACCTGCACCAGAGCAAATGTTAGGTTGTATTCACATTACTCTTGGTAATGTCCCTTGCTGTCATCAGTCATAGGATACAGTATCAGAGCAAGGAACCTCTGTGTCCATTCCCATTGACTCCAATGTAAACATGACAGACGCTGTCTTCAGTCCATGTTTATTTTTATAAACTTAAGAAAAAGTCCTGTATGCGCAGCTTCTTTCTCCATTAGAATAGTAAAAAGTGATGGAAGAAAGCATTGTTTTCTTTATTATATTTATTTTACATTGGGGTGAGTGTAGACGGACACCCAATGAAGGGGGCTTTATCTGCGTCTGTCACTTAATGTCCATTGATTCCATCCTGTGAAGGATGAGAGCAACATGCATGAAATAACAATGGCGTGAGCCTATCCTTACTATGTATTTTATCTGTATGCTAATGGCTGGTAAACCAAACATGTAATGGTGTTAGCATACAGGTGAAATACATAGGTAGTAACATGTGCTACCCATTACTGCTATTATAATCCACATGCAATTCTTCAGCAAAAATGTACCATCTTAGAGTCAAGGACAACCTTCTTAAATTTTAGTATTTTATATACACAAAAAGAGTACAGTGCTTAGTTACAAGAGAAAATAAATGTAATAAAAAGTCACAGAAGCAAGATAGTATGCAAAATAAAAGAGAGTAATCTAAAGATACAGACCTCCTACTAAGCTTAGCCATTAAGATCAGCACGAGACCTGGACAGATTTACTTGTAGACGAAAGGGTCCTATCCATGGCAATTTTTGTAGGAGCTTTAATCCAGACTCCTTTTGTGAACCTCCCACCTGTGAGTGGGCTGGTTAGTTATATGCACTCAGTCAAAAGGAACATAGTTTATTTCGTGGAATATGCCGTGACTCCTGGTGGGCAATGATAAGAGAATATGCCCAGCAAGTGATGCAGAATGTTTTTACCAGTCCAGGCATAACAAATGAAAGCATAACCCTTTCTGTATTCCCTGACCATATTCTTGTATGCAGACAGTAATAAAACATGAATTATGACATAGCTGGCTTTGAAGTTACATTTTTAATTTATCCTCTATACAAGGTGTTGTTTATCATCTGCTCCTTTTTGGCCATATTTTTCACAGGGGCGCTGTGAAAGATCCTCAGTGCGCCAACACCGCGTTGGCCCACACCTGAGACTTCTTTCATATAAAACCACACTCACCGCCAGTGAGTGCTGGGTCCACAAGATAAATACAAGACAAGCTTTCTAAATTTTATATATTTATTAACCCCTAAATGGGTCGGTATTAACATCTAACACATGCAGTTCAGAACAGATATGCAGATATATGCAAGCATTAACAGTTACTAGTTACAATATACAGTACTTAAAATAAAAGGGAATAAAGGTGAAATAATTACTTTACCACACATCTCCTTGATGTGGTTCTGTAGTCCAACACTCACACATGCTCTGGTATGTGTGAATAACCAGTGGAGGCAGCGGCATCCACATATTCCAGCCTGCATGCTCTCATCACAGCAGCGTCTCCTCATAGTAGCATCTCAATGGTAGTCTCAGCCCAATCTCCTCCCACAGACCTCTTACCTCATCTTTTATACCCTTGAGTACACCACCCAGAATGAGGTCACCGGCGACGGCAAGTCTGATTAATGCACTCAAGTCCAGATCCTTTGTAAGGAGATAGGATTAATTGAAATGATACAATGTTATCAACCATGTCTGATCTAACAGTCCAGGCTGAACAATGCATGTTTATTTGATCACTCAGGCTATGTAGGAATTCAATAGAGCCTTTCTGGGATGGATACAAAGCCCTATTGTTCCATTGTTGCCACTACTGACCACTTACACCTATGATTAGAGCTGCGCACATTATGAGTAAATGGAACTAAGAGAGAAATACGCTACCCAGAGATCAAAATACAGCTTTGAGTTATAGCCATATTTAAGTGGAATCATCACAGGCGCCTTTTTTATTGTTTTTATTTTAGACTGATGTAGGCACACATCCTTGTTAAATGTTATGCACGTGTTAGTTTAGATGCGTCTTTATAAGCTATGTGCCCTTTACCCCCTTTTTTGTTGACAAAAAATGCATAATTGCTCCTTTTTCATCTTTTTAACCCCTTCATGCCACAACCAATTTTCATTTTTGCATTTGCTTTTCCCTCCCCCCATTTCAAGAGCCATAATTTTTTTTCATATTTCAGTTCAGAGTCCTATCATGGCTTATTGTTTGCAAAACAAATTGTACTTTGTAATGGCACCATTCAATATCTTGTACAATGTACTGGGAAGCTGGAAAAATTCAGAATGAGATGGAATTGGACTTCAATTACACGCTGCTGATCGCAGCTGTTAGCATTGGGTGCAGGCTGTACTATACAGCCGGCACCCACCGTGTATGGAGAGTGCTCAGCTCCTGAGCGCTCTCCATATACCTCTTCACACCCAATCACGTGTACACGTACGTGATTTTGCGTGAAGGGGTTAATGTAGTCTGACCTGATGGGTTTTTTTTTAACACTTACCATGTACTGGTGTGCATTTGTTTTTTTTTTTTGGGGGGGGGTTGTCTCTTTTTAAAAAGGTGCAAGTCATAAATACAGCATGAAAAAGATCTCCATTTAGATCATGCCCCCTTTCCCAACAATAGGCAAAAGTGGCGAGGACAGCATAAAATCTGGGAAAAAAAAAGGCGCAAATGCTTCATAAATAAAGTGCAGGGCAGAAAAAGGTCACAAGAAGGTGCCATTTATGTTTAAAAAGGCACAAATAGCTTAATAAATGTGCCCCATGGAGTTCTGCCATGCAGGATTCCAGGCTCCAATCATCCATTCACGCTACCTCGCCTGAAAACCTCACACAAAGCCATTTAAGGTTCTTGACATCCATCTGTAAACGAGTTTGATTAACTAGGCTGGATAGATTGATCTTATTATTTTTTTTATTTATTTTTATATATTCTTTGAAGAATTTAACAGTTTTTAATTGCAGCAATGCCTAGCACATGTTACTTTGCATTTTACAGTCTCAGCAAACCAAATAAGATTTCATTTGATCTCATCCAAACATTGTAGAAAAAGAATAAAAACCCTGCGGAAAACACACTTATGTGAGTAAAATGATTTTTCTGTGACTTTTTAATTGATGACTTATCCTTAGCTCATCAGTTGAAGTTCTGTGACACCCAGAACCCCTGCAGATCAGCTGTTTGAAGTGGCAATGACGCTCCTTAAACTCTGTTTCAACTTCCTGGGCCATGTGATGTCACGTTTATCGGTCACATGGCCTGATAGCAGCTCAGTCCTATTCAAGGGAATAGGCTGAGCAGCGATACTACGCATAGCTGCTTTAAAAAATGTATGCTAATACTAAGTACTGAAGAGGCTTCAGCGCTCACGGAAACATTGCAGCTTTCCCAAACAGCTGATCAGTCAGGGGTCTGTGTCTGACTCCTGACTATCTTTAATTCAGGACCTATTTTTTTTTTTTAAACTAACTTTTATTGAAAAGATTTTGTAGAGTAACCAGGCAATAAACATAACATGAGAGGAGTAAATTGCACAAGCCACCAAAAAGTGTCTCAGATAATAGAGGCAATAAGGAAGTGCAAAGAATCCAAGGGGGAAGGCGGGGGGAGGGGGGGTTGTGGGGCAGCAAAGTCGAAAGGGAAAAAACAAGGGGGGAGGGAAAGGTTAGCAATCTGCGACCTAGGAGCCTTGCAGGATGAAATGCGTGTCCCAGGGTGACCAGATAGACTTGAAAGCCACCATAGTGTTATTGAAACTCCCAGTTAAGTACTCAAGACTACATACATGTTTGAACCATGAACTGAACTCAATATTCATGCCAGCTTCAAATCACACTATGTGTGACCTGTGAGGGTCACAAATCACCTCCTGATAGCAAACAGATAACAGCAAGAATTACTGATCCCTCCGTCACGCACCACAAGTTTCCAGACTGTTTTTTTTGACCTGTTGTAAATAACTTCTCTACTTAGATTGCAATTTTTTTTTAAGGACTCTAAAATGCTTTGAAAACCATGTGTATAAAAATCTGTTAATTTTCAGTTCTTGTATCACACCATGTCTGATGAAGGGAGCTAGTACTCCTGAAAGCTTACTTATAAATATACTCAGTTAGCCTCTAAAAGGTATCGCCTGATTTCTTCACTCTTCCAAGACTACATACATCCTTCATTCTGAGATAGGATCAAAGCCAGAGGGGGAGTCACACTCTTTCACTTCTTAGCTATGAGGGTTTTTGCAGCTGTACAGAGATAAAGAAAAAGTCTGGAGTTTTCTTCCCAAGATGTCTAGGAGCGAGGTTTAAGAGGTATGTGAGCAAGTCCAGTGAAACCCCTTGTAAGAAAAGAGCATCAGTCAAAGCCTTGACCTCCTTCCAGAAACCCAGGATCAGCGGGCATTCCCAAAATATGTGGTGCAGGGAACCTAGAGCAGTATGACAATTGAGGACCTATCTTAAGGATAGGTAAACAATTAATAAGTCTCAAATGACAATCCACAGTGTGAACTGCAAGTACAAGGCGCATTTTTTTTTTTTTTTTCTGTTGCCTTTTAGGTTGAAGCCCCTCGTTTACATGGCCCTTTTTTGCTGCAGAACTGTATGCAGCTTTTGAAATAAGTCTCTCAAGAGGAATATGGATATCATACTAATCGCAGTACCTTGTAGGACTACACTTTCCAAAAATGACTTTATTATTCTGCATTGCAGCTCCATTTTCATGAAAATCAGTTTTATTCTCATGTAAATTAGCTGAAAAGGGCTTTAGGGGTGTGTCTTCTCTCAGCTTTAGATAATTGCCCCGAACTGCCCGCCCAACTCTGTCCCGATTGCATGAGAAACATGTGCCACTTTGTCACACTTTGTCTGCAGCTATAGGCGATGCCCTGGCAGGAGAAGAAATGCCCGTAAAGCCCTTTTCATTTAATTTTCATTAATAAAAGAATTTTATTATTATGAAAATGGAACTGCCAAACCGAATAAGGAAGGTATCTTTGGAAAATGTGGAAGCAACCATACAAGATGCTGTCAGTATTATGATACCCATTTTCCTGCTGACAGGCTCCCTTTAATTGTATCTCACCTGTATGCTAACAATCATTAAACTGAAACCTCTGGTATGCTGTTTGTTAGCATACAGGTGAGATGCATAGTAACGTGTTACTCATTACTGCAATACATCCTCAATGAAAGCACCAATTTCACCTTCATTTTATTATTAGTTGTGCAAATTTTTTCAGTCTCCGCATGGTCAGTAATTGAATCCGGCTGAAATTAGTTGGTGCTTTCACTTAAGCGATGTTCACACAACTGATGGACAAAATGCCTGTAAAAAAGGGACCTGACCCATTTACTGATGGTCCGTTATGGACCGTCAAAGAAAAGGTCATGTGAATAGAACCATTCACATATATTGATTTTAATGCAACCGTTAACATCAGTCATGTGAATAGAAGTTGACACCGGTGGGCAGGTATTGGATGTGGCTATAACAGCAGTCAGGTACACAGTCTGTCACTACCCTGAGCCTCACTTTACACAGTACGCAGTCCTTTAGCAAAAAAGTACCATGTGAACCTAGCCTTACTACGCATTTGACCTGTTTGCTAATACCCATTAAACTGATCCTCTGGATTACCGGTCATTAGGATACAGGTAAAATGCATAGTAACATGTAATACTGCAGTTAAAAACCGCATATAGATCTTCAGTAAAAAAGCAATAAAGGAAGATTTATTGAAGTTAATTGGGAGGAAATGACACAAATGCCCATAACATAGCATTTGTGGTAAAATTGCATGACTGTATTTATTAGCCATTTCGCGAATTCTATTAAGAGCGTGTCTGTGACCAGTCTGTTCTGGCAGTGAGACTGTGTCAGTCTTAGCGTGCATGAACATGGTGCAGTTGACTGATGTTAAAACTGCATTGAAGGGAAAACTGCTTGCAATTTTGATATGGTTTTAGGTACAGTTTTTATTTTACAGGTGAAACATGTTAAATAAATGTTTCACCTTTTTTAAAATTAAGAAGCTGCACCAAAAACTATTTATTTATTTATTTTATTTTTTTTAAAGTGGTTAGGCTAGGTTCACACTTGCGCCAGGCTCTCCATTGTTCGGGTCTGCTGGTGGACCCAAATGACGGGAGCCCGTCCTCTAAAACAGCGGTTACCCGCGGACCCCATAGACTATAATGGGGTCCATCGGGTGTCCATTGATTTTTCGCCTGATTCTGCGGCAGAGTTTCTTACAGAGACTCTGATGTAGATGTGGTCCTAGCCTTATCCAGTTCTCAACATTGTTGGCCTATCCTTGAAATCTATGGGACAGCGCTGCAATACCTACATTTCCTGCTACAGTTTGTACGACAAGTGAGCAGCAAGACTGGTGGTATGTAAACAATACCGAGAGCTGCGCTGTCTGAGTACAGGCCATCAATGTTAGAAACCGGATAACCCCTTTAATATTGTTTTGTTGTAGTGTTAACTTAAGTGCACTGTGTGAATGCTCCCTTAGACATTATCACAACAGTAAAAAAAACAAACTATATTCTATCAGACTATTCGCACGTCCTATTTTTGCACATTTTCATGAGCCACAAAATGTATTGAAGTCTATGAGGGATCCTTGAAAACAGGTGTCCCACTGAATCAAATTGGCCACGAAAAAAACAGACCATTGCATCTGTTTTTTTTTTTTTTTTTTTTTTTTTAAGAAAGCCATCTCAGCACAGTGGAAGTAGTTTTAGCCGTATATTAATGCAGATGGATTTAGAATGGGACACCATTCACAAGGCACATGCCACAATAGGCTGTATTTACTGTTGGTTTACTGCAGTATGACTGTACAATGTCCATACATCCACGCAATCCTTTTATTGTTGGCCAAAATGCTGCAGGCAGATGTATGTCTGTTGTTAGCCATAAGGAAAATATGAAGTTCTAAACACATTGGGAAGGGGAAGAATTTATAAACTACTGGAGTTTCCTATGCCAGTCTTCATAAAAATCCCCGCAAAAAATAGCAAGTGAGGTGCAGAATGAGGGATGCTGTGCGTTTTTGACATAAGAAAGGAACTTGCATGTGCCAAAGTTGTGCCACAAACTGGAATAGATGGGTTGATAAATTTCCCCTCATTATTTCTTGCTTTGTGTTTCATTTTTTTTTTTTTTATATTGCGTAGGCTTTTTTTTTTTTCCACATTAAGAAAACTATGTGTGATGTATTTATAAATATACTGCACCAGATCAAGATTAAATAACCGTATTGAGCAGTATACCTTTTTTGTCATAGCTTCTCACTATGTAAAATCGCTTCATGTGTCAGCAAAGCTCCTCGGTGGAACGCCATTGCACCTAGCCACTTTTATCAGTAGTTACAACAGAGTACCATGGGCACTGCAGCATTTGAACCAGTTGAGTCCATCACCATGGCGAGTGCAACAGGTGGGAAGTGATGTCACAGTACCAGAACTGCCAGGTGAGGAGTGTAGCAAACTGGGGGCATCAGTACAGCACTGGATTTATTGTCAGATGCCCATGAGACTGCCAGATGGGAGATGTCCAAAAAAAGAGTGCCAGAGTGGAGGTCAACCCAGAGACCAGCTCAGAATCACAGTCAAATTGGCTGACGTTTAAGGTTAGAAGTTGTTGTAGAATGCTAGAGAGACACAGCTGGACCACCGACCTGCAGTCAGTCTGGATATAAAGAGTTAAGTTTAAATTGTGTGACTGTAATAGCTCCGAGATAAAGAATCAAAACTCTGCCTTTTAATAACGGAGTTGTAGGTCAGTGAAATACTGTTGAATTTGCAAGTTAAAAACTGTTCCTGATTTTGGTGTCCATGTGACCTTTCCCGTGCCTTGCAAAGTAGCTTGTATGGTGTGGGGTTCAATAATAAGAATTCATTTACTCTGCTATTACTTTACAATTGTTAGCTTCCCCCAATCCTTACATATAGGTGGGTCTTTTTGGGATGGTTCTGGGTTAAGCTCATATCCTTTGTCCATATTTGCTAAGTATTGCAAATTTATGGCAATTCTGGCTGTCTTGAACTGAAAATGGGCAGGCCTTACTGGCAGGGCTTGGTGGCATGGGTGTGTAAAGAAGGATGGTGAAATGCACCACAATGCAGTCCTGCCTACTCTAGCAGGTCACTGATATATTGTGTAATCTCAGATTGGTAGTTGCTATTTTGTAGTGGAGTGAAGAAACTTTGATGTCATGAGTTGCAGATCCTGAAGCTAAGTAAGGCTAAGGCCCCACAATGCAGAAACACCAGGGGTGTATTGAGTGGAATGGAGAGAAGTATTAGTATTTCCTTTATATTTGCCATTTGTTCTGTAGTCACTCCTGGGTTTGGTTAAAAAAAAGCACAGCAAAATCTGCAACAAAAAAAGCAGCTTTTCTTCAACGTGGGAGCTTAGCCTAATTGTCTGGGTCTGGGTATCACCTGAGGTGTGTATTTGTTCTGGGGTGCATTTTTAATTGGGTCTGTATCTAGGGGGACCTGTGGGTCTTTTATTTTGGGGTCTAGCCTGGGTATGTATTTTAGGATGCAGTTATCTTGTGGTCTATAGTTTGCAGGTGTACATGCATTTTGGTTTGAAGTCTCTAATTTTGAGTGTAGTATTCTGGGTTCTGTGTTTTTCTCCATGGTCTAGTCTGATGTCTTTAATGATTGCAGGATTTTTGGTTTCTCTATTTTACGATGCAGTCTGGAGCTGAAGTCTGTCTATTTTGAGTGTATCTATTCTGGGGTCTGGTCCTGTATTTTGGGGTACAATCTAGGGGCTTGTACTACTTGTAATTAGGACGCAGTAGGTTAGCAGTGTTGATGATGCTTATCACTTCTCAGAATCTCAGATCTTGATGTTGCAACCCAGTACTAGCTGTCCATGTAGAGCATTTTTGTACTCAGCTTTTGCCAGCCTACTTGTAGACCAGTGAATGGTGCACTGACAGATCTGGAGTCTAAGGAGGTTGAGCTACCATCGGACGTCGGGTTCTGGACACAGAAATATGCCCATTAACCCCTTACAAATACCTTAATGGTGTTCACACTTAAAATCTGTTAGGAGGTTTTTCCGTATAGAGAATGACTTAATTGTATCTTCCTATTTGCATATAAAGAGACATGTTGATCAAGCCAATCTGGGTGAGGAGAAGCCTGAGGGAAACCACCCAGCAGAGTCTTCTCCACATGAACATCTGTTCTTAAACTGTGTCTCTGAAACACACACTAACATTTCAGTATTGGTTTTTCATGATACAAACAGCTTGTTATAGTGAGGACAATATACAGAAGATAGTCTGGGGGTGGTGGAGTATATTCTGGCAAGCCATGCCCAACAGGCCACTCCCTCTGATAAGCCACTTCCAGTGTTCCTAGAATTTTTATTTTTTTTTTTTTAAATTGCAAGGCCTGTTAAAGGGTTGGACATTGACTTCTACAATAGATGCTTCTAATATGTAGCATTAGAAAGACAACTTTCTTCTTGTAAGAGGGCTATTCTGCAGTCTTGTTCACACAGCTGAAGGCTTTTTATATTTGTATCCACTCTAGCCAGTCCTCTGCGCTAACAGCAGCAGCACAAACCTGTCTGCAGTTCTGATAGTTTGTTAGACATCAGCAGTCTTGGAGTTAAAGCTTTTTAAGGCCACGGTATAGTTTTCAGGCTGAGTATAGTTTTAGCAAACCTTCAGCTGTGTTGGGTGTGTACAGGTTTTGAAACTGCATATAAGCCAGGAATTATCTTTAACTAGTCTCAGTACTAGCACTTTTTAGAGAGAAGGCAATGGGATGGACGCATTGTAGCTGCTTTATACCTGGCTGAATGCAATTAACACAGACAAAATTGGTATGGGAATGGATTTCTGAAAGTGGCACCTTGTTACAATGTCTGTCTTCAAAGGATTACTTCACTGAGATCCCTTTATGTACTAGACGTCCAAACTATTCGCTACACCAGTCTGAAGTAACAAAATTCCTTGGAAGTTCCAACGAAAGCTGCTGAAGAACGGCACACCCAATTGCTTCACATCGTTTTTACACTTTTTTTCTGAGGTTAGTACAAATGAATTGACTTCTGTGGAAATACTGGATAGTCTCTATGTATTTGCCTGATGAATGGATCTGAAAATGAGGGGGATAGCCTGCTGTACATTAGGTTGTATTATATAATAGTGAGGTCAGCATAATGCATGACTTGCGAGCAGCAGAAGTGTCTCCATTTAATTCCTTATGAGATCATTTCAGAGTGGTGAAGCTGCAGCCCTTGTATATTGATGTTCTGCGCATCTCTCCACATCACTGGAAGCCAAGCAGATGCTTCTGTAAACTGGAACATTTATTGAGGTTGTGATGCTTGCATTTACTTAGTTTCTGTTTTTTGTTTTTTTTTGGGTTTTTTTTTACATGTCATTGTTCTGCTCTATATATTGCATTGGTTATTTGATGCCAGTAATATAATCTAGAGAGAAAGTGTAATGGAAATATTTTGCCCACTCCAGGTTTTGGCTTACAAAGGTATTTTTTTTTTTTTTTTTTGGAGAACTTTAACAGTAAATCAAATGTTCCCAGGACTGGAGCTATCCCACAATGCACCAATGCACCTAGAAATTTATGAGGCCTATGCGGGAGGCAGTACAGCACTGAACTATTTCCTCTGCTTGCCGTAACGCTTCTGCACATCTAAAACTGACTATACACATAGGATGATTGGTCATAACAATGCCAATTAATCATCCAGAGGATCATTGGTAGGGACAATCTCACCACCAACACAAAAGGCTGAACTGGTCAATTCGAACATGTGTAAAACACTAAAAAAAGGGAATTGTCTAAGGCTTGTGCAAAATGATCATCTGAATTTGGTTGATGCCATGTCCATTTAGTTCGTGGTCCATGGCTCCAATTTTCCAACCTGGCAGTCACAGTTTTGATGTTCATTTATCAAATAATGGACAGGCAAAAACTGCCATTTTAGCCCATGCATATATGTGTGTGTGTGTCATATATATTAGTATGTATATGTGTGTATTGGGTAGTTCAATGGGCCTGCTTCCATTCAAAATGAAAAAGCTTATGTAAGATGGTCAACCACAGCATGTCCCAGAGATATATTTAAGACTTTACACTTATAATTCACCTTGAAGTTACTTTATCTTTGTGCCCAAACTCCTCAATCACCCTTAGGAAAAAAAAAAAGTTAAAGGATAATTGTGATCAATTGATGCTTGCAGCTGGGAATCCTGCATGACCGAACAAAGGAGAAATATGACATCAGAAGCAATTATGGCATAATTTGTTATATAAACATGCATGTACCAAAATATGGCAAGGGAACCCTGAGCTGTCAGTGATATCAAGCATCTTCAATGTTAATAGGCACCCCAAATTATATATCTGTGGAAGGGAGTATGTCTTAATCTGTGTGTTTGGTATGCCTGGACTTGTAAAGACCTGTGGCATTACTTGCTGGGCTTATTCTACCTATATGTGGTACTCTTCGAAATATGTTATATCTCTCTGGACTTGACACATGTAATTAGCCAGTCATAGATGGGAGGTTCCAGAAAGGGGGCTGGGTTAGGGGTCCTTCAAAAAGGATGATGAACGGGACCCCTTGGTCAGATACCTGGGGGAGGCAAGTTTGCCATCCATCCAATTCTTCCATTGATCTCCACGGACAGGCTTGTAAGAGGTCTATTGTTTATTTTATTCCCTTTTTATTTTGTATATTCTGTTTTGTTTTTTTTTATGTTTGTTAAATCTGAAAATTCAATAAGATTGTCCTTGGCTCTAAAACATCCCCACAACTCTGAAGAGTGAAAATACCGCTGTGTTTGTTACCCTTTTGTTTGACAGATTTACTGTGTGTGGCGGGTAATGGTAGCTATCCGTGCGGGTGTTGGGGCTGCTTCACTCCTTTGTAGCCTTGTGTGGAAGCAGAGTTCCTGTCATGTATAGACCGTCTTAACATGTGATTCCACTCCCTCAATCTTGCACTCTCCCTTTACTTGGGCTGCAAACTGAGCATAAGTCACACCCCAACACAGTCCACTAGTTTACTGTCCGACCTGGGAAAATGGCGCCTTGGTCAAAGCCTTAAATGCCCACAGTCAGCGTGGGCATTAACACCATGTCTCTGTTGTATAATACAGCAGAGAGCTGATAGCAATGGAGGCTTCTGGCAACTTGTGAGTGGCTGCCATATTTAAATACCTAACATCTGCCATACTGTTACAGCGGATGCTGGAAAGGGGTTAAAAGGAGTCTACCACCTCTGCCAAGCAAATTCACCTGTTACCACCATGTTACAGAGTAAATTCCAGTGATAACAAAACACCTTTGTTACATACACCTTTTGGTCCCCATTGTCCTAATCAATGGGGAGAATCCCATGATTGGACACTGTCCATAGGACAGGGGATAAATGCCCCTAACGGTGCAACCCCTTTAAGGCCATGCACACAGGTCTTGGACAGCTGGCGTGTAGCTATCTGATCAAACAATCCTACCATCAACAACTTAACCGTTCTATCAGTCTGCGCAAGTTAGCTGTTAATCGCCCAAAAGTGGCTGATCTTATCAAACACAGATATTTTTGTCCAACCGCCAACCCAAAAAAAAAAAAAAAAACAATACAGACTATCTTCTTTTAGCAGACTAAAGTCTGTGTTACCAGTTGCAAATGCATGTTTGTGGTATTTACATTTTCGTCAGCCAAAATGGCAACTTTGATCTACGATTGGCTGTGTAATGAATGTGGCCGACTTAATTCTCAGACTTTACGCAGGTTTTCTTATGTACTGATCATAAAAGTAGATTATGACTAATGTTTCTGGATGGTAACCTACGGAATGGTAGCTTATTACGATTGCGGTAATACGTTCATTTATATATAATCATTAGTTGCTATGGACACGGTGACCTTTTACCTCTGCAGTCATTTTTCTAATTTATCTGCTTACATCCTATGTTTTATATATGATCTAGGAAAATAAGAAAAACAATATATACCAATGCATTAATTTATGTTTTGCCCGTTCCTTTAATATTCTACGTTGACTGCCAGAAGTTTGTGCACACAGTCTAATAAGAGGAATGATGTATAGCTGTACTAGAGGGAGCGCTCACAGTATCGCTGGGCTGTACACTATTCATGGTCAGACCCAGAGAGCCGCACTCTGGAGTGATCTTGCCGGCCCAGGTTACTCAGAGTGAGATGTTTCTATGGAGACCGGTTTCTTTGCGTTTCCGTTTTAAATTCCAGCACTAATGAATGTTGTGGTGTATTTTTCTTATTTTTTTTTTTTTTCTTCTCTCCTTCTTGCTCAGCCCTGGAATTCAAGTGGATTCAAGTGCCTGAGTCCTGGGCACCAGTCTAAGGACTGGACACAGAAAGTTACCTGTAACCAGAGAGAGTGCACCTGTGTAGACTGAGGCTGAGAAGAGCCGGGCTGCAGGCATGGACAGGTGAGCTGACTACAATATGTAATAACATACGTTCTAGACAGCAGAGCATCACTGGAAATCAAGTGATAGGTCTTATTTACTCAACCTTTTATATTGATAGGAGAGAAAAATAAGGTCAAGCAGCTTTAAGACAAGTTCATTCATTATGGGAAGCTTTTTCTCCATTGGTTGGTTGAAATATTCATGGCTTATGTTGCAGATGAAAAGTGGGTTTTGTGTTCAGCTGCAAAACAGAAACAAAAAACTCATTCTAATGGATTGAGATGAAGAAAAATGTCAAAATAAAAATGAATAGGAATGGCACAGCGCTGGTGCTACATCACAGCAGCCACTGCTGCAGAATAGATAGACTTTGATGTGCCTTAGGTGTATGGCCTCTTTTGGTTTGTGCCCCCCTTTTTTTTTTTTTTTTATTGCTTTCATAGCTTGATCATACTCCCTAGTGCTGTATACATATTGTAATCCCTCTCATTATGCTTGTCAACCATCACAATTGAATTCTCATTCTTTGCATTCGTTGCCCCATTAGTGTTTGTTTTTGTGAACGATCAGTTTGACTACTTTCGCATGAAGGATCCATTTTGTGGGTTTTTTGTTTTTTTTTTGAGCCAAAACCAAGGGTAGCTTCAACAGGAATGGGAAATATATAGAAAGCCCTTATACTTCTCCTTTCTGCTAAATTTATTCCAAGCTTTGGTTCAAAAAATCGCAGCAAAATCTGCAACTAAAAAAAGCAGATTTTCCACAAAGTGGGGCTGCAGCCTTACGGTATCCATATAACCTGTGGTTTGGTTTTTAAGTGCTTCACCTGTATGTGACACTAAAAAAAAAAGAGGCTGAGGCCCCACCCATTAATAATAATAATAATAATAATAATAATAATAATAATATTATTATTATTATTATTATTATTATTATATATAATTATTATTATTTTATTTTTTTTGAGCCAAAGTCAGAAGTGGATTGAGCAGAAGGGAGAAGTATAAGAGTTTCCTATATATTTCCTATTCCTTCTGTAGCCATTCTTGGCTTTGGCTGAAAAAAAACGCAACAAAATCTGCAACAAAAAAGCTGCGTTTCCACAACGTGGGGCCTCAGCCTCAAGCAGGTGTAGGGGTGTATTCAAATGGTTTGGTTAGGCCAGGGTCCCAGGTTGCGAAAATGCAGTGTTTTGGCCGCGGTGCAAACGTTGCTGCAAAAAAAAAAAAAAGCTGCGTTTTACAGTACCTGCAAAGTGGATGGGAATCTTAGCATGCCAATTATACCTATGGAAATGCTTGTGTTTTCCGTATAGGTATAATAGGGGAAGAAAGTCTGCAGAAGACTAGAGAAAAAACTTCAACTGCATCAGAATCAGTAGAGCAGCACCTATTGAAGGATGCAAAGAGTTGGTGGAGAAAGGTTCCCTCTTTTAAATGCTTAGCCTGTTTAAAAAAAAAAAAAAACTATTTAAAAACTTTATGTAAATGCACTTAGTGTGAATGTACTCTTAGGGTATATTCACACAGTGGAATTTGGTGCTGATTTGAGGCTGAGTCCTCTTCAAAATCTGTCCCAAATTCCATCCTCTGTCTGCCTCTGGGAGGCAGAGATCAAAGCAGGATGCTGAAAAATTAAGCGTCCTGCTCGATATTGCTGCGGATTTTGCTGCTGGTTCAGACGCACAGTCCATGACTAGTCCATTCATCTGGGGCTAATCAGCAGCGAAAAGCAGAAATATACCCTAAATATACATACATAACTGTGTCTATCTATTCTTCATAACTCAGTCTGTATACACATGGTATATTCAATATAGATATTCAATAATCATCTTGTCATGATGAGGGGAAACTTTAGAGGAAAGGTAACCACATTGACATTCCACTGTTTGAGGTGTAGTATATGAATATTATGTATAGAAAGGCACATGTAGTGGCAGCATCAGCCCTTGTGTGTGATGTCTGCAGCCCCTCACTAGGGGGAGTTAAAGTTACATTCTCCTCTGTAACACTGTATCAGATCCCCTGTGAAGTGATGATATTTGACACTGAGGTACTGCCACCAGTCAGGTACAGACTGGGAAGGACAGATGCAGGATTTGTCTTTAATTCGCTTTTGTTTCCCTGCTCTCCTTGTCTCCTCTGGATTTGCTTGGTATTGTGAGTGTTGCTCTCTGCTGCTTGGTTATTGTCTGTCCCTCAACGCTTCAGGACAATAGGCAGGTGTGTAAAGTTACTGCTTATCTAAGTTACATCTATTCTGTGCCGAGTTTGCCTGTGTCACAGTGTCTAGCTACAGAGGAGCTTGGGTTACATTGGCAGCTGCTGCTTCTGCATTTGGTGTCTGTTCCACAGACACACAAACTACCCCTCACCTCATCTCTCCTCTCTGCCTCCACTTCTGTGCCTTTAATATCTGTATCTATTCTCCTTTCTTGTCAGTTCCATTATGTGCATGGACTCAAATCTTTTTTTACCTCTTCTTCTGCCTGCAGGGTCTCCTAAGGGGTCGATTATAGCTGAGCTACATGAAAACACGCTTACAGTCAGTTCAGAGGAGAAGACTTGCGACCAGAGGAAGCTCGCAGCTGTGATAAGACGCTTCCTGTCACTCTTACAGTAGCGTTACCCGGAAACTTGTATGATTGGTTCTCCGGGGCTCGGTCTGCTTGGCTAGGAGCTCAACAATGCTGGCTGCTGAATTAAATGAGACCCTTCGGGTTCCAGAACTGCAGATCCCTCATCTAAACGACAGCACTTCAGCCACCGGTAACGGAAACACTCCCAGCCAACGCCGCAGGCGTTTTAGAATGAGACGTTCAAAGTCTGCAAGAAACCGAGAGACTACAGAGACTTTGGATTCTGCAGGAAATTTGGAGTACCTGCAACTCCCATCTATAGAGATCACTCCATCCAGTGATGAGGACAGTGCCCTGTCTAACACATCCACACCTAGCACCTCTCCAAGGCGACATGGCCTCAGACCAAAAAGCTGGGGAAGTACAAAGGACAATAGTGAAATGGAAGTTGTAGGAAACAGTGGGAGCAGGTAAGTTCTGTAGGAGCTGCTTACAATGTTTTGAGATTTTATGATGGGTGCCTTTATATGTGGTGTTTCTATTAGGATGGACACCTCTATACAGTTTACATAGGGGACTATTGGCTTGATGCCTATTTATAGTCCTCTCTTGTGCCTTGTTATGAGTGTGGTCCAGCTGTGCTGCCTTAGCCTTTCTGTGGCTTCCCTTGAGGAGATCATGGGGAAATAACTCTCCTACCGAGGATGCAAATTTAGGTATTTTGTTTCCTTAGCAACAAGGCACCACTATTGCCAGTGTAATCCCATGGAAACACTGGGAAACTTTCTTGCAGTGTGCCCTTTTTTTTTTTTTTTTTCTTATTTGCGTGTGCGCGCGCGAATGCATTGCCTGGTGGTATTTTCTGTTTGAGTAATTGATTATGTACAATATCAGACAAGGAACGGCAGTATAAGCACTGTTATTACAGAACTGTTGTAATGAACAGATCCTTATGGATACTCTATTGCTAAGTATAATATGCTAAAGCCAGGAGGAGATACTGCCAAATATCTCTGCAGAACAGTAGGGTCGCATATTAATAAACGATACAAACACTATTTGAGAAATTTGTTACGGTGGCCTAGCTTTTTTTTTTAAAAGTTGAATAAAGACGCAGGTCCATCAAGTTCAACCTATAACCCTGCAGCGTTGATCCACAGGACCCCATGAAACTGTCCATAAACAGTGACCTGTAACCAATGTATTCTTGGTGTTTACTGATTTAGCACTTTGTAGGATTTGTCTCCTGATGTGATTATAAATGTATGTCATCAGTGGCTATAAGTAGATGTGAAGTTAATAGACCTATTAGATGGCATGGTGTGAATGGCAGCCCAGTCACATCATGCTTCTGTAAGCTGATACATTGCAATCTGTGTTTACACACACTCTGTGCCAGCTGCCAGTGATCTGCTTGTTGCACTCACTAGTCTTTATGAGAAATACACTTGTGACTTGTTTCATTGGGAGCCTTCCACTTCCTGCATTTGGTCATTTCCTAATATAACTTTGACTCTTGGAAAACAAGTTGTTAGGGTGCCATTATACATCATGATTTTACTTGCGTTTTCGCATGTGCTGTTTTTTTTTGGGGGGGGGGGGGGGGTTCTACACCAATGAAAATGACAAACTCTAATCAAAAATAGAAAATGCAATTGAGGTTTCAAGAAACCAATGAGTGGAAGCTTGCACATGGCCTTCATCTGTACAGATCCCCAACAAGGAAATGAAAGAGGGGGGCCCAAGGAGGAAAAACTATGGTGGGGCAGGTGAAAAGAGATTGCTTTGCTATCTATATTATTTCCAGAGATATCACTGGTTGAAAACTGAGGATTGGGATATTTACATTCAGCTATACATAAAATATATATATCTCATTTCAAGAGTTTTCTGTATTTTCATGACTATAAAAATTGTAGATTTGCACTGAAGGCATCAAAACTATGAATTAACACATGTGGAATTATATACTTAACAAAAATGTGTGAAACAACTGAAAATATGTCTTATAATCTAGGTTCTTCAAAGTAGCCACCTTTTGCTTTGATTACTGCTTTGCACACTCTTGGCATTCTCTTGATGAGCTTCAAGAGGTAGTCACCTGAAATGGTCTTCCAACAGTCTTGAAGGAGTTCCCAGAGATGCTTAGCACTTGTTGGCCCTTTTGCCTTAACTCTGCGGTCCAGCTCACCCCAAACCATCTCGATTGGGTTCAGGTCTGGTGACTGTGGAGGCCAGGTCATCTGGCGTAGCACCCCATCACTCTCCTTCTTGGTCAAATAGCCCTTACACAGTCTGGAGGTGTGTTTGTTGTCATTGTCCTGTTGAAAAATAAATGATGGTCCAACTAAACGCAAACCGGATGGAATAGCATGCCGCTGCAAGATGCTGTGGTAACCATGCTGGTTCAGTATTCCTTCAATTTTGAATAAATCCCCAACAGTGTCACCAGCAAAGCACCCCCACACCATCACACCTCCTCCTCCATGCTTCACGGTGGGAACCAGGCATGTAGAGTCCATTCGTTCACCTTTTCTGCGTCGCACAAAGACACGGTGGTTGGAACCAAAGATCTCAAATTTGGACTCATCAGACCAAAGCACAGATTTCCACAGGTCTAATGTCCATTCCTTGTGTTCTTTAGCCCAAACAAGTCTCTTCTGCTTGTTGCCTGTCCTTAGCAGTGGTTTCCTAGCAGCTATTTTACCATGAAGGCCTGCTGCACACAGTCTCCTCTTAACAGTTGTTGTAGAGATGTGTCTGCTGCTTGAACTCTGTGTTCCATTGACCTGGTCTCTAATCTGAGCTGCTGTTAACCTGCGATTTCTGAGGCTGGTGACTCGGATGAACTTATCCTCCGCAACAGAGGTGACTCTTGGTCTTCCTTTCCTGGGGCGGTCCTCATGTGAGCCAGTTTCTTTGTAGCGCTTGATGGTTTTGGCCACTGCGCTTGGAGACACTTTCAAAGTTTTCCCAATTTTTCGGACTGACTGACCTTCATTTCTTAAAGTAATGATGGCCACTCGTTTTTCTTTACTTAGCTGCTTTTTTTCTTGCCATAATACAAATTCTAACACTCCATTCAGTAGGACTATCAGCTGTGTATCAACCTAACTTCTGAACAACACAACTGATGGTCCCAACCCCATTTATAAGACAAGAAATCCAACTTATTAAACCTGACAGGGCATACCTGTGAAGTGAAAACCATTTTAGGTGACTACCTCTTGAAGCTCATCAAGAGAATGCCAAGAGTGTGCAAAGCAGTAATCAAAGCAAAAGGTGGCTACTTTGAAGAACCTAGAATATAAGACATATTTTCAGTTGTTTCACACTTTTTTGTTAAGTATATAATTCCACGTGTGTTAATTCATAGTTTTGATGCCTTCAGTGTGAATCTACAATTTTTATAGTCATGAAAATACAGAAAACTCTTGGAATGAGAAGGTGTGTCCAAACTTTTGGTCTGTACTGTATATGATAGAAATATCCAAATCCCAACTGTGTGTTTTCCACCAGTGATATCTCTGGATATAATATAGATAGTACTGCAAGAGAATCTCCTTATTCATATGACACCAAAAGCAAGTTTGTACGTTTTACAATGTCCTAGATATAACTGTTTGAAATGACCGCCCTTACCCTCATTTTCTCTACATATCACACAGCCCCGTACACCATACACAGTAACATTCAGTGAGAGGCAGAGATAGCTCTCAATAAAGAAGCCAAGAGAAGAATAGAGATGCAGGATTTCACAGAAAGGAGAGAAAATGTGTTAAAGTATATTACCAAATTTATTAATGACACAAATGCTGAAAGAAAATCAAAAATTGTCTGAAAGTTTAGTTACTCTCGCTTTAAGAGTGAGCACATGGAAGTGGTCCCTTTGTGGCACTTTATGATATTTGCACAGATGGTGTGTGTGTGTGTGGTTTGTGGGGTTTTTTTTTTTTTTTTGGGGGGGGGGGTTTAATATTAAAAAGAATATTTACTGTATAACATGGGCCTATTGTAGGATTACTTCCTCAGCCTAAAGAGAGATGGATTTAATCCAAACAGCAAGTAAGTTCTCCTTTTCTTGCAGCTAACTGAACTGTACACAGCCGAACCGGTTTAATGACTTGTATGGTGCCAGATATAAGAAATTAACTCATGTGTGTCTTTGTCTGGACTGTATTTTCATTCCTTTGTGCAATCTCACCGTTGAGACTAATAGGTACTTATTATTAACATAGGACAAACACTTTACACAATACTTTAATAAAAGCTTCTTCCTTCCTTCTCATCAGTCCTTATGCAAGTTTACAATCTTATTTGTCTACCACAAGAACATGCCCTAGGGCCAAGTAGGGAGAAAATAATTATATAGCCGATTATACCGGAGTGTAGGGAAGAATGTTGATGTCCAATGTGTGACTATTCAACCTCCACACAAACATTCTCCACTTACTATTTTTTTCATAAACACTTCTTCATACCAAATATAACAAGTTGAGTCAGTTTATAAATATATTCCTTCTACTGATCCTGAGTTACACTATGTATTGTACTCCAGAGCTCCATGCATTTTTGTGCTGGAGGAGTCTATATACTTTATGTAGCTCTTACCAGTGGTGTGTACGACAAAGCATAGGTATGGTTAAAAAGATTTTCTCGTGCTTCAGTGAAATGTCAGCTTCCAATGAGCTAAATGTTAGACCAGCATTAGCAAACAGGTGCACTGGGAGGCCCAAGCTTTCCCTTGGTGCACCATTTAGCTCATTTCAATAAACAATATATATATTTTTTTTTTTGCCTGCAAACTGCTGTACACATCACTGCTAACAGCTGTGTATGGACAAATCTGGTTGTAGACTCCATTTGAAGTGAACTTGTCAGATGATCTATTCTGCCCTTTCTGAGAACAGCATATGGTTGAGTACAAATGTATAACATTATATTCATGGGCCCCAATGCAAAGTCTGTACAAGGCCCTGCAACTATAATGTATTGTTTTTATTACTGGTGTCGTCATATTGGAAAAAAATGACACCTTATGGGCCTCCTGGGACCACCCCCTCCAGTTATGCCCCTTGTTGAGGGGTAGATGGAGAGCTCTATGATATATAGGTTTATATGATTTGGGACAGCATTCCTGAGTAAAAACTGATTAAATCCTTGTAACAAGACACCACAACAGCGTCTCTTGTCATGCCAGCTAACCCAATAGTGTGGATTGGGCAGCCAGCACCATGCTTATCCTAAGTGCTTCCTGATGTAATGTGGCTCAATAAGCACTTAGACACTTGCAGGATTTGGGTTCGTTCACCGTGTACTTTTATGTGAGGTAGTCTGTGATGCAAACAGTTCACTATGAAGTTGCAATGAATGGCCCTCAAAATTGCAAAGCCCATGAACATGTCAGCCATGTTCCTGTTCCCACAGGGGTTGCACACTAAGCTCAAATGTGTAACACTGCTAACTTTTGGGATGGGGTTCAGGACCTTTGAACCAGAATGACTCCAGCTTCTATTAAGGCTACGTTCACATCTGTGTTCAAGGTTCTGATCGGAGCCTTTAGTGAAGAGTCCATCTTAAAATCACAGATGTCAAAGTCCTACAAGCACTTTTGTCTGGTGAAATTGCACAGAAAACATTGGATCAGTGCCAGAATCTATTACAGTCAATGTGGTCCCTCAGGATCCATTGTTGTCATCCATTTGACAGTTCCTTCTTAATGTTTAGTCTGTTCTTCTCTTGCTACAACAGAGGAAAAACGGATTAAAACAATACAGATGTGAACCCATCCTTAGTTGAAATGGTGCAGTGTATTCGCTACTATCTCTTTTAGGGTTGTACACAGCATACAGTGCTGTGAAAAAGTATTTGCCCCCTTACAGATTACGCTTGTGTTTGCACATTTGCCACCCTTAAATGTTTATCAAACAAATTTGAATATCGGACAGAGTAAATACAAAAAGTTTTTAAATTGTGATTTAATTTATTAAAGGAAAAAAAAGCTATCCAGATCAACCTGTGAAAATATAATTGCCCCCTCCCCATATCTAAGTCTTTGGCACTCCAACAAACCACAGTTAGAGCTTTTATCCACAAATGGAGAAACCTGGAATAGTGGTGCACCTTACCAGGAGCGTATCAAAGACTCACCCAGGAGGTCCAAAAAAACCCAGAACACCACCTAAAGCACTGCAGGCCTCACTTGCCTCGTTTAAGGTCAGTGTTCATGATTCAACAATAAGAGTGGGTGTGAAAGATCCTCCATGTGCCAAACCGCTTTGGCCACACCCTGATCCCTCTTTCATATAAAAACCACACTCACCGCCAGTGAGTGCCGGGTTCACCAGATAAATACAAGACAAGCTTTCTAAATTTTATATTTATTAACCCCTAAATGGGTCGGCATTAACATCTAACATACACAGTTCAGAACAGATATGCAGATATATGCAAGCATTAACAGTTACTAGTTACAAGATACAGTACAAATAAAATAAAAGGGATAAAGGTGAAATAGTTACTTTACCACACATGTCCTTGATGTGGTTCTATAGTCCAACACTCCCACATGCTCTGTCATGTGTGAGTCCCCAGTGGAGGCCGTTTAGCATGTAGCATTAAAACAATAATCCAGCCTGCATGCTTTTCACAGGAATCTCAGCATTAGTCCAGTAGTCTCAACAGAATCTCATCACAGCAGCCTCTCCTCATGGTCTGTCTGTGTAAACTCCATAGCATAATCTCCATAGCATAAACTCCATAGTGTAATCTCCTCCCACAGACCTCTTACCTCACCTTTTATACCCTTTATGCCACCTCCCAGAATGAGGTCACTGGCGACAGTACGTCTGATGAGTTAATTCAATCAAGTCCAGATCTTTTGTATAGAGCTGCGACAAAGTGAATTGATACACTGTTATCAGCCATATCTGATCAACAGCCCAGGCTTGAACAATGCACTATTGTTTGATCACTCAGGGCTGTATAGGAATACAATGGAGCCCTATTGTTCCAGCCTGGCCACTACTGCCAATATGCACCTAGGCTTATAGCTGCGCACAGTATGAATGAGTGCAAGCAAGAAGGGAGATCCTATACTCAGAGATCAAAATACAGCTGAGTTATGGCCATATTTAGGCAGAATCATCACAGTGGGCAAAAAAGGTATCCATGGGAGAGTTCCAAGGCGAGAACCACTGCTGACCCAAAAAAACACAAAGTCCCATCTCACATTTGCCAAACAAACTTCTTGATAATCCCCAAGACTTTTAGAAAAATATTCTGTGGACTGACGAAACAATAGTGGAACTTTTTGAAAAGTGTGTGTATGTGTGTGTCCCTTTTGCATCTGGTGTAAAACTAACACAGCATTTCAGAAAAAGAACATTATACTGACGGTCAAACATATTGGTGGTAAAATGATGGTCTGGGGCTGCTTTGATCCCGGGAAGACTTACTGTAATTGATGGAACCATGAATTCTGATCTTTAGCTGAAAATCTTGAAGAAGAATGTCTGGCCATTAGTGTGTGACCCAAGTGTATTTGGGTTCTGCAGCAGGACAATGATCCGAAGCACACCACCAAGTCTACCTCTGGCTGAAAAAAACCCAAAATTAATATTTTGGAGTGGCTTAGTCATAGTCCGGACTTTGCTTGAGATGCTGTGGCATGAGCTTAAACAGGCCGTTCATACTTGAAAACCCTCCAGTGTGGCTCAATTTAAAACCATTCTGCAAAGATGAGTGGACCAAAACTCCTCAACAGAAATGTGAAAGACTCATTGCCAGTTAGTGCTCAAGCTTGATTGCAGTTGTTGCACCCATGGGTTGCACAACCAGTTTTTGGGTTTGGGGGACAATTATTTTTTAACATTGGGCCAAACTGAATTTTGCATTCACTCAGGTTATCTATGTCTGATATTGAAATTTGTTTGATAATCAGAGAAATGTAAGTATTAAAGCAAAAACAAAAAGACTCTGTAAGCAAATAAATACTATTTCACAGAACTAGGTTTGTTGCAATATCAACAGGTGTGGTGGGGTATCTTGGACTGGCACTCCCACAGTTTCTAATGACAAAACAGCAGTATTCTCCAGGGTTTTCCACACTACAATAACTCTCCAGGAAGCTGTCTGGAAGTGCCCCAGTACTCCAGAGACTCCTCCATTTAAAGGGGTATTCCCATCTTAAGGATCCCATCTATAAGGGTATCTTATGTAAATTCAAGAGTTTTCTTAAAAACATTGCTTTAACAATGCTGCTTCATTTGCCTATGTGAAATTATTATTCCCATTGTTTACATGACGTTAGCAAGGCTCCTGGCCTGTATCTGATCTTGGGCAGATGATGTGATTCACTCATTGCTCCCTGGAGCTCTTGTTTAACGGCTACAGACCTGTAGCATTGACATCACACTTGATGAAGGTCTTAGAGAGATTGGTTCTCACACATCTCTGCCCTCTAGTGAGTTCAGCTATAGGCAAACTGGAGAGGGTCTATCGACCAGGCATTGGGGTGGGCGATGCCATCATCCACCTTCTACACAGAGCTCTTTCTCACCTGTAGAAATCAGGGGACACTGAGAATAATCTTCTTTTGATTTCTCCAGTGCTGTTAACACCATACAGCCAGGGTTACTGAGGGAGAAGCTGGCCCTTGTTGGAGTGGACCACCACCTCTCCAACTGTATCCTAGACTACCTCACAAACCGATCTCAGTATGTGAGAGCCCGGGACTGTGTATCAGACACCGTGATCTGTAATACTGGGGCACCTTAAGGTACAATTCTTGCCCCTTTCCTCTTCACACTGTACACTGCAGATTTTACATGCAACTCATCTAGCTGCTACCTACTAAAGTATTCTGATGACTCTACAATAGTAGGCCTCATCACAGATGAAGATGACAGGGAGTACAGAGAATTGAACGGGAATTTTGTGGATTGGTGCCAGCGGAACCACCTTAGGATTAATGCTGGGAAGACCAAGGAGATGGTGGTGGACTTTCGCAAGCGCAGATATCCTCCAATACCAGTGGACATCCAGGGGAAGGGCAGTGAGATTGTCAACACCTATAAGTACCTGGGTGTGCTCCTCAATAATAAGCTGGACTTGGCAGATCACTTGGATGCACTGTATAAAAAGGGCCACAGCAGGCTCTACCTGCTTAGGAGGCTGAGAGCCTTTGGAGTCCAGGGGGCACTACTTAGGGACTTTTTCAACTTTGTAGTGGCCTGGACAAGCTGATTAGAAGGGCCAGCGCTGTCCTGGGGAGCCCCCTGGACCTAGTGTAGGTGGTGGGTGACAGAAGAATATTGTCTGTGGTGAGCTTCATGCTGAGAATAACTCCCATCCCATGCATGAGACCATGATAGCACTGGGCAGTACTGTCAGTGACCGACTGCTCCACCCTAAGTGTGAGAAGGAGCGCTAGCGGAAGTCTTTCCTTCCCTCTGCGGTTAAGCTGTACAACCAACACTGACCTAAGCAGAGATCATTCCATACAGAGAACTGAAAGATCTTAAATTGTGATCTCCCTTCTATTACTTTTTTACCTTTACCTTTTTATCTGTACCTACTGTCACTGTAATGCCTCTACCTTGGAGCTTTTGTATTTGTATTATCTATTCTGCTGTAACACACTGAATTTCCCCATGGTGGGACTATTAAAGGATTATCTTATCTTTTATCTTATCGCTCTTCTGTCCAGAAAATCACTTCTGCTAATTGCAGCTTGCTGATCTAGGCATGTAAGTTTTTTTTTCCTCTCCAACCCTGTGTAATGTAACTTGCATTTACTGTGCATATTTGATTTGCATTTATATTAGATTTCTAGTAGATAAAATAAATCATCTCTCATGGTAAAGACAAGGTCTATATCTACTGAGATACTTCATAGTGTCCTGTTCATCAAACAGTCAAAGTCTGTCCACCAACTTGCTGAAGCATACAGGAAGTGAGAAGAAGAGACAGCAGGCAAACTGCTGAGAGTGGAAGATGGGCAAAACCCCTTTAAGCCTAAGGCCCCAAATAGCAGCAGCCAAAAAGCACTGCGGAAAAGACCATGACGGAAACGCGTCACATTTTTCCGGCATTGCTTTTCACAAAAAGTCTGCAGAGTTTTCCTCTCCAGAAATTCTGTCCCTAGCATATCTATATGGAAACCGCCAGCATTTCTATAGGTATAATTTGACATACTGCGATTTACAAAAACTCAACAGTGGTTAATCAGACTCTTCAATCCCAAGGAATGCTGTATCCTGGTGCAGGTCAAGATAAAAGATGACTACCCAACAGGATCAACAGCTCTGGTATTGTACACTGCCTGGACCCATTCCCACATACCTGTTTAGTTTAATGCTGCAGCTCTCAATAGGGGTTATTTATCATCTGCCCCTTTTTTGGCCATACTTTTTCACATATGCACCTTTTTTTTATAGACTAGTTTTACTGTGGTGTTCATGATGTCGGCGCACCTCCTTGTTAAATGTTGTGCACGTTAGTTTAGATGCGCCTTTTTTGGCCATATGCACTTTAGTCAAAAAGGTGCAAAAAAGGCACAGTTGCCCCTTTTTAATGCTTTCTAACCTGATGGGCTCTTTTATGCTTCCCATGGACTGGAGTGTATTTGCGTCTTTTTTGCCCCTTTTTAAAAAAGATGCAGGTTATAAATGCAGTGTGAAAAGGATCTTCATTTACGCCATGCCCCCTTTTCTTGCCAAAAAGCAAAAGTTGGGAGAGCAGCATTACAGCGTGAAAAAAAAAGGTGTAAATGCTTCATAAATCAATTGTAGCACAGAAAAAGGTGCAAGTAACTTAATAAATGTACCCCATTGAGTCCTCTGTAGTCTATCACAGAAACACCAGGCACTTTCTGTACTTTCCGTTGCTAAGTACATAATAATGTCTTTGGATTGGGATGAGCGTCCTTAATGGGATAACCCCTTTTAACAAACTTTTTTTTTTTTTTTTTTTTTTTTCCTTCAGTGGTATGAAAATTGCTTTCACATGGAGATGGAGTATTGCCAGTAAAACTGGCTATACACTTTAGATAATTGTTGGCTGAGCCTGCTCATTTCAACAGGACCGGTTGATCATCTGATGTGTACAGTGGCATGCAAAAGTATTCATACCCCTTGAAATTTTTCATATTTTGTCACCACACAACCTAAATGTATTTTATTGAGATATTAAGTGATAGACCAACACAGAGAAGCAGATAATTGTGGAGTGGAATGAAAATGATACATCTGAAAAGTGTGACATGCAAAAGTATTCAGCATGCTGTACTTTGATACCGCTAAATAAAATCCAGTGCAATCAGTTGCCTTCAGAAGTCACTTAATTAGTTAATAGAGTCCAGCTGTGTGTAATTTAGGCTCAGTATAAATACACCTGTTCTGTGAAGGCCTCAGTGGTTTGTTTGAGAACACTAGTGAACAAACAGCATCATGAAGACCAAGGAGCTTACCAGACAGGTCAGAGATAAAGTTCTGGAGAAGTTTAAAGCAGGGTTAGGTTATAAAACATATCCCAAGCTTTGAGCATCCCAAGGAGCACTGTTCAATCCATCATCCAAAAATCGAAAAAGTATTCTACAACTGCAAACCTACCAAGACATGGCTATCCACCTAAACTAACAGATTGAGCAAGGAGAACAATGGTCACTCGCAAGGGCTTACAATCTATGAGGTAGATGGGGTGACACAAGAGGTAGCAGGGGCGGCATCAGAGGTAGCATTGCTTATACAATGGTCAGACAATTATCTATAAGTCGTGCACTCCACAAATCTGGCCTTCATGGAAGAGTGGCAAGAAGAAAACCATGGTTGAGAGAAAGCCATAAAAAGTGCTGTTTGCAGTTTGCCACAAACCATATAGGGGTAACAGCAAACATGTGGAGGAAGGTGCTCTGGTCAGATGAGACCAAAGCTGAACTATTTGGCCTAAATGCAAAGAGCTATGTGTGGTGGAAAAGTAACACTGCTCATCACCCTGAGCACACCATCCCCACTGTGAGACATGGTGGTGGCAGCATCATGCTGTGGGGAGGCTTTTCTTCAGCAGGACAAGGAAGATGGTCAGATTTGATGGGAAGATGGATGTAGTTAAATACAGGGTAATCCTGGAAGAAAACATGTTGGAGGCTGTAAAAGACTTGAAACTGGAAAGGAGATTTACCTTCCAGCAAGACAATGACCCTAAATATACAGCAAGAGCTACAGTGGAATGGTTTAGATAAAAAAAAAAAAAAAAAAAAATTGTGTTAGAATGGCCCAGTCACAGTCCAGACCTAAATCCCATTGAGCATCTGTGGCAAGACATGAAAATTGCTGTTCACAGACGCTCTCCATCCAATCTCGCTGAGCTTGAGCTATTTTGCAAAGAAGAGTGGGCAAAAATCTCAGTCTCTAGATGCACAAAGCTGGTAGAGACATACTCCAAAAGACTTGCAGCTGGAATTGCAGTGAAAGGTGGCTCTACAAAGTATTGATGTAGGGGGGATGAATACTTTTGCACGTCACACTTTTCAGATTTTTATTTAATTAAAATTTTGAAAACCATGTATCATTTTCCTTCCACTTCACAATTATGTGCTACTTTGTGTTGGTCTATCGCTTAACATCTCAATAAAATACATTTAAGTTTGTGGTTGTAAGGTGACAAAATTTGAAAAAGTTCAAGGGGTATGAATACTTTTGTAAGGCACTGTATGTGGTCATCCTGCCTCTGTCTATGCCTGAATCTTTTCTATTTTGGGAGTTGAGATTATTGAGGAGTACATGCATGTAGAATGGGAGAGGGGAGGAAGCCACTGCCAGATATCTTTGACAGCAGCTTCCTTTACACTCTAAATCAGTACACATGTGCATACATATGTTCAGTGAACTGGGTGAGAGAGCTCTTGGCTGACAGTTACTGTATCTTATGTGTATGACTAGCATAATTCTTCAGACCGTCTCATCTCCTTTAGAAGAGTCGGTACCCTCTAAGCTTTTCAACTTCTTGGAAATTCTGGGTTCCGTAATAACATAACTTTATATTGATGTTTTATTGATGACCTGTTTTTCATGTGGAGAGGAAGGATGGCTGTATTAAGGAATTTTACAGTATATTTAACCAAATCACATGGGGATTCTGTTCATCCTACATACATTACATGCTGAGAATCCGATGAGTAGCTAGATGTCTAAATCTTGCAAACTACTTTTTTATTTTTTTTTCATCACAAGCCTTTCCTTAAAACAGTAGACACAGCTGTTTGGACTTTAGAGTGGACATATAAAAGTTGGCTGCTAGGCATCCATCCTATTCAGAATTGTCCTCTGTCAGACATTAAAGGGAGTCTGTCAGCAGGTAGAATCATTATCAAACTAGTGACAGTACTGTGAAGAATATCGCCTCGCCCAGCCGCCTGGCACGGCTGCGATCAAACTTCTTTCTTAACCTCCCACTCACACACCGTGAGTAGACCGGGTCATAGGATAAAAACGAAATGAGCGATATAAATTTTATATATTTAATAACCCAAGTGGGTCGGTATGGATTAATAGCATATACAGAAATATACAATATTAATATGATCAAGCATAAACATACAAGCGAAAGGGCAATGATAAAATACACCAAAATAAAAGGAAATAAAGATTAGAAAAAATACCTGAGCACACAGCTTTGTCCTAGCTGTCTCTCTTCCATGCTCAACACCATAGACTCGTAGTCCGTTTCTCTAGGCCACAGCAGAGTTTTGGGCCTAGGTCGCAAGCTTAAGCAAGTTGCATAAAACAATCCTTCTACATGCTGTCCAGAACTAGGCCCTCAAAGCATTCCTCAGTAGGGCAGGCCCTCTCATCTTCTCCCAGATCAGAGCTCCTTACTGCCTCTTTGCTGAATGACCCCAGAATCCAGGTCTGCCCACAGCATATGGCTAGTGCTCCACCCACCCCTTGTACCCAGGCAGCCCCCCTTCTCCCACCTTTGCAGAACCCTCGGAGAGATGGATGAAGTTAAGGTCACTGGCTTGCTATCCCCCCATCGCCATCTGGCCAGGGATAATAAAAGTTCCTGGCTATAGCAAGCCATCTCCAATGAACACACATAAAACCAGTGAAGCGTATCGTCCAGCAATGTAAAACCCAAGTTAAACACAACATTCCAATAGGTAGGGGGAGGACGGACATGAGCAAGTAAAAATACATTTCTAAGAAAGATGTACAACTGAGGGTCGGTTCATCACACCTCCCCCTTTTAGAGCGTGTCGGGAGGAAGGACGATCCTAAGATCACCTTCCGCGGACACCTTGGCGGCCTCACCCCGCCAGGACCTGCGCTGGTCCCTGACCATATTCCTGGCGTGCTGATACCCTCTTCCTCTCCTGTCTGAATGGAGACTCTTCTAAGGCTCAGGCTCTGAATTAAGTAGACCTGGCTACCTCCTGCTTGCTCTGGGTCCCTCCCCCGAGTGCTGGCGTCCCTCAGACCCACACTCACAACCCCAGGCCCTTGTGGTACCGGTGCTGAGACCCCATCCTGGAAGCCTCCGCCCACCTGGCTACCCCCGGCCTGCACTGGGACCTCGTTCTGAGTGCTGGCATCCCCCAGATCCACACTCGCAACCCCAGGCCCTTGTGGTACCGGTGCTGAGACCCCATCCCGGCAGTCTCCGCCCACCTGGCTACCCCCGGCCTGCACTGGGACCTCGTTCTGAGTGCTGGCATCCCACAGATCCACACTCGCAACCCCAGGTCCTTGAGATACCAGTTCAGAGACCCCTTCCCGGCAGTCTCTCAGGGTCTCTCCCACACTAGCCGCTAGTTGGGAGAGTTCTAGGTGATTCTGCACCTCCCCCTTTGCTTCCAAACCTTCAACCTGTTCCTCCTGTACTTGGGTGGGTGATAGTGATACCTTGGGCAAATGACTGAGATCATGCTTCCCCAAACCATCCCTCCACAATACATTGACAGGTAATACATTTGACACACACCCCTTCTTGGGTCCCACCTCCAGCACCCCATGCCGTCTGCACTTGGGCCATGGGCATGACTGGCACACCTTGGATGGCTGTTTCTCCTTCCCAGGACTCTTTCACAAGAGTTAGGGGCCCACGTACACATCTCCCGTACAAGAGCTGAAAGGGGGAGAACCCCGTTGAGGCTTGCGGCACCTCCCGGTAAGCGAACAGCAGGTGCGGGAGATAAGGCTCCCAGTCGCGCCCGTGGGACTCGACTAACATCCTGAGCATCTTCTTCAGGGTGCCATTGAACCGTTCACACAGGCCATTGGTCTGTGGGTGATACGGGCTGGACACCAGATGTTGCACCTCTGTTACCTTACACAGGCCTTGCATCAAGGCAGACATGAACTGGGTACCTTGGTCTGTGAGCATCTCTCTGGGAAATCCAACACGGGAGAAGATGCCTACCAGAGCCTTGGCCACTACATCAGCCCGGGTGGAAGACAGCACGACAGCTTCCGGGTACCTAGTAGCGTAGTCTACTACCGTTAATATGAAACGTTTCCCGGTGCGACTGGGAATGGACAGGGGTCCAATGAGATCCACAGCCACCCGCTGGAAAGGTTCGGTTATGATGGGCATAGGTATCATGGGTGCTTTGGAGCCTTGCCCCGCCTTGGCCATCCTCTGACAAGTGTCACATGAACGGCAGTATTTAGCTACATCTGTCCCCATCTTAGGCCAGTAGAATGAGTGGCTGAGGCGAGCCTTGGTCTTAGCGATCCCCAGGTGGCCTGCCAGTGGAATATCACGAGCAATCCGCAACAACTCCACCCGATAGGGTTGGGGTACCACCAAATGTTTCTCCCTGAGCCGACTTTCTTTTCCCTTTGTGGGGATCGTTTCCCGGTACAACCTCCCTTGCTCCCAGTACACGCGGTCCTTGTCCGACTCCAAGGGAGGTTGAGCAGCACGCTCCTTCAATGCATCCAGACTGCGGTCAGCTTGGACAGCGTCCCTGAACTCCTGACTGGAACCAGACAGAAGAGATGTGCATGTCATATACCCGCCGGGCTCCTCCGGCTCCAGCGTAGGGAGGCTAGTCATGGCGGTCTCAGTGCCATCTCCGGGTGACAGAGGGAACGGCTCAGGGGTCGGAGCGCCTTCCACCCCTCTAGCACTCTGGCTGCGGGTCACCACCGCAATACCAGCAGTCCGTTCCTCATCCGGATCGGCCCTGAGATCCCCGTGACCCACCTGACCACCTGGCACATTGTCCTCAGTTGGGGTTGCCCCCAGCATCTCAGAAGAGCTACCCTGTAAACCTGCAAGGCAAGAATTAGCAATTACATTGACATTGTACTCATTCATTGATTCACAGTGAACTGCATGGGTGACTGGCTGAACCAGGGTCACACTGAGGGGGCTCTCATCACCCGCAGATGTGGGCGGGGCTACAGCCAGGTCAGCATTCCACAATGTCTCATTCACATGCTCACTGATTACTTTAGCTGGACACACAGCAAGGGGAGACAAAAGGCTAACCCCTCCCTCTGCCTGTGTCTGTGCCTGTGTGGCAGGCTTCAACACCTCATTAAAATCATCCTTCAGTACAGACATTTTGTCACAGCGAGGTGGGGCTACTCCCACCCCATATTGGGACACCAAGGGCCCCAAATCTCTTCCCAATAGTACATTGGCAGGCAGATCAGACACTAGCCCCACATCACGCATCCCTTTTCCCGCACCCCAGTCCAAATGGACGCAAGCCATGGGCACAGTTACGCGTTCTTGTCCAATACCCTTCAGGGTCAGAGTTTTTCCAGGGATAATACTGTCCGCAGGGACCAAGTCAGGTTGCACCAGAGTAATCTGCGCCCCAGTGTCCCGAAATCCCATGACCACTTTACCCCCCACAATGACTTGTTGACTGTTGGCATCGGATTGCAACCCCTCCCTCCCCACCAAGTATACAGATGAGCCAGCTGCTGTGGCTGGGGAAACAGGGGGGTTCTTAGAGCGGTTGGGGCACTCCGCCTTGAAATGTCCTGGCTGGTTACAAGCATGACACCGCCGGACCTCTCCTTGGGATTTAGAGGTGGTCCCTGGGGCGCCAAGAGTTCTTGGGACAGGGGAAGTAGAGGGGGCACCCGGGACAGAGTTTGTCTTACCTCACTTGGAGACCGCAGGCTGTGGTGAACTCCAACTTTGCCCCTCCTTCCCGCTTGGGGGTCTCTGCAGTGTGGCTCATCTCTTGATCCCTTGCTCCCTGGTGGACACATAGTCGTCAGCAATCTCTGCAGCATTGTCTGCTGTTGTGGGTTTCCGATCACACACGAACTGGCGGACCTCCAGAGGGCACACCTGGAGAAATTGTTCCTTTATCATAAGATCCCCAATTCCCTCAAACGTGGTGACAGTAAGTCCTTTGATCCACTGCCAGAATGTAACCTGTAAGTGGTGCAGAACATCCGCATAGCTCTCTGTGGGACCCCGCTGGATATTCCGGAACTTTTTGCGGTACACCTCCGGCGTGAGCCGGTATCTCCGGATCAGCGCCGCTTTGATGGTCTCATAGTCCGCGTCCACTGGTAAGCTCGTGGAAACATCCAGGCCTTTTCCCTTCAGCCGGGGAGACAGGTAACGGGCCCATTCTGCCTGGGGAATATGATGCTGCTTACACACCCGCTCAAATCCCCCGCAAAAACGAGTCCAAGTCCCCGTTATCTTCCAAGATTGGAATGTTCTCGGATCGGATCTTTAGTGCTCGGGCTCCTGGAGTTGGTACAGGGGAAGGTTGCGCCTGCTGGCAAAGTTCCAGTTTTTTTAGCTCGAGCTGATGCTCCAACTCCGCCCAACGCTCTGCAGCAGCGGCCTCTCTTTCCGCCCGGCGCTCTGCAGCAGCAGCAGCGGCCTCTCTCTCCACCCGGCGCTCTGCAGCTTCTCTCTCCGCCCTGCGCTCTGCAGCTTCTCGGTACTGGAGAATCACCTGCAGACGGGTGCTAGAGTCACTAGCGTCTATCTGCTGTAAGGCCATTTGCAAGTATAAGTCCGTTACCCCCACAGAACTGGGGCTACTGGTCCCTCCAGGCACAATTACCTCTGGGGTCCGGGCACCTGCGGAACCGTCTGGCATGGTGATGTTGTCTGGTGCCAGCCTCTCAGGACCTTGCTCCGCCTCCTGCATGGCTATGGTAGCTTCCATATCTGCCATCTCCTGGAGTTCAGCAGCACCCAAGTCCTGCAGACGTTTGGTTATGCTTCTGGTCCCACCAGCCATCCACTGGAAGCCGTTGCCAAATAAAAGATAGGACAGAAAAAAAGAAGAAGGGAGGGAACAGTACTGTACCAAACTTTCACCGTATTTTAAGTTTGATCTCATACCGCGCTCGTTCCATAGGTTTCCCGCAATCCCCAGTGTCTGCGTGATACCACACCCACACACTATTACCCTAATATCCCACAACGCTGCCACCACTGTGAAGAATATCGCCTCGCCCAGCCGCCTGGCACGCCTGCGATCAAACTTCTTTCTTAACCTCCCACTCACACACTGTGAGTAGACCGGGTCATAGGATAAAAACGAAACGAGCGATTAGAAATTTTATATATTTAATAACCCAAGTGGGTCGGTATGGATTAATAGCATATACAGAAATATACAATATTAATATGATCAAGCATAAACATATAAGCAAAAGGGCAATGATACAATACACCAAAATAAAAGGAAATAAAGATTAGAAAAAATACCTGAGCACACAGCTTTGTATCGTCCAGCAATGTAAAACCCAAGTTAAACACAACATTCCAATAGGTAGGGGGAGGACGGACATGAGCAAGTAAAAATACATTTCTAAGAAAGATGTACAACTGAGGGTCGGTTCATCACAAGTACCTTTCTCCAAAAATGCCTTTTTTCTTCTGCATTGCAGCTCCATTTTCATGAAAGTCTGAATTTTCATCTTATTGCAATTTAGCTGAAGGGGTTTAGAGGCCTTTCTTCTCCTGTCAGGTATTTGCTGTCTTCTCTGGATAACTGTGCATAACTGCAGTCAAGTGGTAGATGTCACTCAAGCTAATTTGCATGAATAAATTTGCAAGATTAAAACGTTTTTCATGAAAATGGAGCTTCAATGCAGAATAAGAAAGTCACCTTTGGAAAGTGTAGAAGCAGCCCCACAAGACACTGATTTTTATGCTGACAGACTCCCTTTAAATTAGAGCAGCCGAGGCAGAATATTATAGCTAAGGCCCTTTTTTTTTTTTTTTTTTTTTTTTTTTTTTTAAGCCAAAGCCAGATGTGAATTGAGCAGAAGGCAGAAATATGTGTTCCCTTTGTATTTCCCATTCCTTTTTGTAGCCACTCAGGCAAAATCTGCAACAAAAAAAACCTGTTTTTACGCAACGTGGGGCCTTAGCCTTAGATTGTCTTTAGCCACAGCCAGTTTCCTGGCCGCTGGTGCTTTCACTTCCATGTAAGGGCTGGTTCACATCTGTGTTCGGTTTCCGTACAGGGGAGTCCGCTTGGGGACCCCCCCCGAATGGAAACCTGTACGCAGAGAGAAGCGGTTTACATAAGGAAACCTGTGGACCCCATAGACTATAATGGGGTCCGTGTGGTTTCCGCTCGGTCTCCGTGGAAACATGCGGAGAGAAAAGTGCTGCAAGCAGCACTTTCCTCTCTGCATGTTTCCTCACGAAACATGTGGAAACCACACGGACCCCATTATAGTCGAAGGACGTACCAGTAATCGTGCAGCTGCTGAAACGGGGAGCCGGCTGTAACTTCAGCTGGAGCTCCCAGAGAGAAGACAGGGAAGGTTTATTACCTTCCCTGCCTTCCTGATTGCTGTGTATACAGCGCTCAATGAGCTTGAAAATGTGCCTGGTCTGGAAGGGGAGTAAAGCATCTGGTATGGTTAAAAAAAAAATAAATAAATAATTGTTTAGGGTCTTTACACAACTTTAGCTTGGCTTGAAAGTATGGTCTGCTTATCAGCTGTAATTCCAGGTCACAGGCGCTGCAGTCTTGCTGGAACTTACAGCTTCATATTGACTTATGATGCTGCAGGCTTCAGAATGATCACAATTCTACTGTCCTGCCCTTCCCCAGGATCTTTGTTGACTGTTCCTGGGGAGGTGAATAATGGTGGTGAATTTCTTCCACTTGTACATAATGTGTGACTGTGGATTGGTGGAATCCTGAGATTTGTTTTCTAACCTTTTCCAGCCTGAGGAACATCAGCAACTCTTCTTTTGAGGTCCTCAGAAATCTCCTTTGTTCGTGCCATGATACACTTCCATAAACATATTGGGACAACAGCCTTTGATAAATTCCTGTTAGGTAGGTAGTAGTCTCATTACAGAGTTTCCCTTTGGACCCCAGGAGCTTCAAGTTGCGCCTCTGCATCTGCTATGCAATGTACAATGCTGCTGTTTGTGAGCAGTGAAGAGGTTGCTGTTCAATGGGGTACTGGGCATTGGATCTCATCCAATCTAATACTCAAGGATTAGTTATTGATATCTTAGTCTCAGATATCTTAGTCTTAGTCTCCCTTTAAATTTCTGAAACCATCTTATGAAGCAAAGGTACCAGAAGTAGATTCCTTTCCTTTATAGTTCTAGCACAAAATGGAGTATCACGCCAGTTACTCCTCACTGACAGACACTCATCCCTTCATCACAACTGCAAGGCCAAAATATGTCCTTGATGCAGCCACCGTTGATCTCAGATTCTCTCTTCTAGAATTAAAAATTAAACATGGTGGACTTGGCATTCCATTCCCCCATTATATTTACTAAAAGCCACTGTTCTCCGGTTCCCAGCAAATGATCCTATGAAGCCAAGTTTGTGCCTACACCATGAACACTCTGTTTCGTCTCCTATCTAGAATGAAACATTGAGCAGCATTCTAGTTTTAGCTTGTCTGGATTTACTTCTTATATCTTTTAAGTATTATGGGCCAGATGTAAGTGCCTCCAGTCCCAGCCCTCTGCAGCTCCACGTCGTCCCCACTGGGAGACAGCTTACTACTGAAATTGCGTATGGTAGGTAAAGAAGAAAAGTCTCCAACTTCAAAGAAGCAAACAGTAAAATATCTTTCCATACAAGAAATAAGGTTTATGAGCCACTCTACAAATAGAAAGTGATCTATCCTTTCTTATTTCAAGAGCCTGGAAGTGTCTGACTGCTGGGACCCACAGCGATCCCTAATTGAATGGAATGATAGTTTGCAGCTTTGGCCTTTGCTCCATGTGAAGGATCTCACTTTGCCAAGCCGCTTGGCACACCTGCGATCAACCTTCTTACCTCCCACTCACATGCTGTGAGTGGATCGGCTTCATAGGATAATATGAAATGAGCTTTATAAATGTTATATATTTATTAACCCAAGTGGCTTGGTACTAGACACTAACATATACAGAAATATATATCAATGGATTATTAAGCAAATACAGGTAAAAGCACACTACAGTACAGAAAATAAAATGGGAATAAAAGACAGAAAAGTAGTACCCAGACCGAATTTGTAGTCTGATTCTCTGGGCCTCCATGTGTTGGGTCTCAGGGCACTTCCTTAAGCAAGTTACATAGCAGCTAACCCCTAGCTGCCTCTCCTCAGTGACAAAGAATTTAGCCCTTCCTCGCAGTATAAGGCTAGTGTCCAGCCACACCTCCCCTCCGGGTAGCCCCCTCGTCTCAACCAACTGCAGGACCTGAGAAAAGTGGGATGTTTTCCTAGCTGGGGAAAGATGTGTGTCTGGGGTTGAGCTGAGGGTCATTAGCCCTCTCTTCCCCCTTTGACATCTGTTTTCCAGGGGTCATAAACTGGCTGGCCAGAAAGGCCCTCTCCCATGGTATACACATAAAACCGAAGCGAATTAACCACCAATGTAAACACAGCTTAAACCCAACATTCTAAAGGTATGAAAGAATAATATGAATAAGGAATAATACATTTCATAGAAAGATACATAACTGGGGGTCGCATCATCACACCTCCCCCTTTTAGCGCGTGTTTGGAGGAAGAAGCATCCTATATTTATCTTCCTCGCACCTCGGTGGCCTCACCCCGCCAGGACAGGTCTTGGTACCTGAACCGCTTCCAGGCTCACTGGTACCCTCTGCTAGGTGCTCACTAGAAATCAACCCTCTTCCCTGGGAACCACTGGGCCTAAACTGGATCACCGGTTGCATATCCTCGTGGGGGTCTATGATTCCCAGCTTCCCCTTCCCTGGCTCTGTACTAGAGTAAGGTAAGGGGGAAAGATGGAGCCCCTTGACTAGGCCACTCCCCTGGGAATCTGGCTGGCAGGCAGCATTGGTTATGGGGCCCCCTGGGAACCCCACTAGGACATCGGGCCCGATCTCCTCCACCACCGGCCTTGGTACCTGAACCACTCCAGGCTCACTCATACCCTCTTCCTCTCCAGTCTGAGTGGAGACACTTCTAAGGCTCATTCTCTGAGCTGTGCTCACTTGGCTACCTCCTGCTCTGGAGTGCTGGTATCCCTCAGATCCCCACTCACAACCCCAGGTTCTTGAGGTATATGCTCAGAGACCCCATCCTGGCAGTCTCATAGGATGTTTCCCGCACTAGCCACTAGCTGGGAGAGTTCTAGGGGATTCCTTCCCTTCCCTTTAGCTTCCTTCCATGGGGACACCTCTGGTTCTGGCACAGGTTTAACAGCCACCTGTCCTACCTCCCAGACACACTGTTCCCCCAGGCCTATGCCCATTACTTCAAGTACTTGGGTGGGTGATGGTGATACCTCGGGCAAATGACAGAGATCATATTCCCCCACACTACCTTGACAGGTAATGCATTTGACATAACCCCTTCTTGGATCCCACCCCCAGCACCCCAGGCCATATGAACCTTGACTAAGGGTACTCCTGGACTGGAACTAGACAGAAGAGACGTGCATGTCTCATACCTGCCGGACCCCTCCGGCTCCAGTGTGGTGAGGCTAGTCACGGCAGTCTCAGTACTGTCTCCGGGTGATATAGGGAACGGCTCAGGGATCAGAATGCCTTCCACCCCTTTAGCCCTCTGGCTGCGTTTGACCACTGCAACACCAGCAGTCCACCATTAGCACTCTGGCTGTGTGTAACCACTGCAACACCAGCAGTCCATCCCTCACCCGGATCGGCCCTGAGATCTCTGAACTACCTGACCACCTGGTACATAGTCATCAGTTGGATGCTGATCTAAGGTACTGGGTGAAGTGGTCGGGAGTGCCCCCAGTATCTCAGAGGAGCTACTCTGTATATTTTCATAGCAAGCATCAGCATTGACAGTACATTCATTAGCAATTGTTAATTCACAGCGAGCTACAGTGGTGAACGGCTCAGCTATGATCACACTGAGGAGGCTAGCACCACCCACAAATGTGGGCGGGGCTACAGCTAGGTCAGCACTACACAGCAGATAATTAGCATTTTCACTGTTTCAGCTGTGAACACATCAAAAAGGCGCAGGCAGCTGACCTCTGCCCTGTGACAGGTTTCAGCACCACCTGAAAATCATCCTTATTCACAGACAATTTATCACAGCGAGGTGGGGTTTCTCAACCCTATATTGGACACCAGGGGCCCCAAATCCATCCCCAACAGAACATTAGCAGGCAGATCAGACATTAGCCCCACATCCTGCATTCTTTTTCCTGCACCCCAGTCCAGATGGACACAAGCCATGGGTACAGTTAAGCATTCTTGTCCAATACCCCTCAAGGTCAGAGTTTTTCCGAGGATAATACTGTCCGGAGGGACAAAATCAGGTTGCACCAGAGTAACATCCGCCCAAGTGTCCCGAAATCCCATGAGCACTTTATCCCCCACAATGACTTGTTGACGGCATAGGGTTGAGACTCCCCCCCCCCCCCCCTCCTAACCAAATACACACATGAGACTGCTGCTGTGACCTGGGAAGCAGGGGAGTTCTCAGGGCGATTGGGGACTGGGCCAATGTCCTGGCTGGTAACAGGCGTGACACCGCCGGACCTCTCCTTGGGGTTTGAAGGTGGTCGCCGGGGCGCCCAGAGTTCTTGGGACAGGGGAAGTAAAAGGACCACCCGGGACAGAGTTTGTCTCACCCGACTTGAAGACAGAAGGCTGTGGGGAACTCTGGCTTTGCCTCTTCTTCCACCTTGGGGACCTCTGCAGCATTGCTCCTCCCTCGGTCTCGGGCATCCTGTTGGCCGCATAGGAGTCAGCGATCTGCGCAATTTTGATCTGCTGTTTTGGGTTCCCGGTCACACACAAACTGGCGGACATCCAGAGGACACACCTGGAGGAACTGGTCCTTGATCATAAGGTCCTCAAACTTGGTAATAGTGAGTCCTCTGATCCATTGCCAGAATGTAGCCTGTAAGTTGCCCACCACATCTGTATAACTGCTGGTGGGGTCCCGCTTTATATTCCGGAACTTTTTGCGGTACAACTCAGGAGTGAGGTTGTACTTTTTGATGAGGGCCTCCTTAATAGCGTCATAGTGCCCATCCAATTCAGGTGATAGGTCCACAAAGACTTCCAGGGCTTTGCTCTTTAACCCTGGAGTCAAATACTGGGTCCACTGTGCACGGGGCAAATGGTGTTGCCGGCAGGTTTTTTTCAAACCCCCGCACGAAAACATCCAAGTCGCCATCCTCCTCCAAGACAGGGAAGCTCTCCTGGCGAGGCCTCTGTGCACGGACCTCTTGGACTTGGTTCTGGGAAGAGCTGCTAGTCTTCTTCAGCCGGGCTATCTCCAATTGATGTTCCCTCTGGGCCTGACGCTCGGCAGCTTTTCTCTCCACCTGATGCTCTGCAGCAGCAGCCTGATGCTCTGCCTGACGACGCTCTGCAGCATCTCTCTCAGCCTGTTGATATTGGAGGGTCAGCTGCAGGTGAGCGTTTAGAGTCACTGGGGCCCAGCCGTTGCAAGGTCAGTTGCAAAGAAAAGTCCATTCCCCCCAAGGGGCTAGGGCTACTGGAGAAGTTACCTCTGGGACAGGGACAACTGCTGGACCTTCTGGAATGGCAATGGTGTCTTGTCCCAGCACTTCAGGACTTTGCTCCACGCCCTGCATGGTGGTGGCATCCTCGACCTCAGCCATCTGCTCAATGCCTCTATAAGCCAGTTGTTGGAGCTCTCTCGTTCTGCTCCTCAGACCCCCAGCCATCCGCTGGAAGCCATTGCCAAATAAAAGATAGGACAGAAAAAAGGAAGGGACAGCACTGTACTAAACTTTCACCGTATTTTTAAGCTTGATCTAGTACCGAGCTCGATTCATAGGATTGCCGCTATCCTCAGAGTCTGAGTGATACCGCACCCACACTCTGTTATCCTAGGATCCCACAACGCTGCCACCACTGTGAAGGATCTGACTTTGCCAAGCTGCTTGGCACACCTGCGATCAACCTTTCTTACCTCCCACTCACACGCCGTGAGTGGACTGAGTTCATAGGATAATATCAAATAATAACAAACTTTATAAATTTTATGCATTTATTAACCCAAGTGGGTACTGGGCACTAACCTATACAAAAATACATATCAATGGATTATCAAGCAAATACAGGTAAAAGCACACTACAGTACAGAAAATATAATGGGAATAATGGACAGAAAAGTAGTACCCAGACCGAGTTTGTAGTCTGATTCTCTGGGCCTCCATGTGTTGGGCCTCAGGGCACTTCCTTAAGCAAGTTACAGAGCAGCTAAGCCCTAGCTGCCTCCTTCCTCAGTGACAAAGAATCTAGACCTTTCTCGCAGTATAAGGCTAGTGTCCAGCCACACCTCCCCTCCAGGTAGCCCCCTCCTCTCAACCAACTGCAGGACCTGAGAAAAGTGGGATGTTTTCCTAGCTGGGGAAAGATGTGTGTCTGGGGTTGAGCTGAGGGTCATTAGCCCTCTCTTCCCCCTTTGACATCTGTTGTTCAGGGGTCATAAACTGGCTGGCCAGAAATGCCCTCTCCCATGATATACACATAAAACCACTGAAGCGAATTAACCACCAATGTAAACACAGCTCAAACCCAACATTCCTAAAGGTATGTAAGACGTAATATGTAATATGAATAAGGAATAATATATTTCCGAGAAAGATACATAACTGGGGGTTGCATCATCACACTCCATTTACTTCTATCAGAGGTATGGTCCAAAATAGGTGTTGGGTATTAATAATAATAATAATAATAATAATAATAATGGGTTTGTCCAGGGTAACCGATTTTTTTTGCACGGAGGCTGGGGAAGGTGAAAAAAATAAAAAAAAATAAAAACGGTCTTCCGCTGTGGTCAGGTCCCGCTGCTCCGAGTTCTTGTTTTGGTGTAAGTGACCACAGAGTCCAATCAGCGGCCTAAATACAGGAACCGGAATGTCACTCGCATAAGTCACTTTAGACGTCCCGTGTCCTTTTCTTGGGCCACTGATTGGCCTCAAAAGTCACATGCGGTAGGGACTTCTGCCAAAACAAGACCCGAAGCAGCAGGTCCAGACCACAGTGGATTACACTGCAAAAAAAAAAAAGGGTTTATTTAATAAGACAAAAATTGCCACTACTCTGCCTACATCACAGGTTCTAGCCCCACTCTAGTGACAACTATGTGTCACCTAGATAAAAATTTCTGGAGAGGGAAAGAATTTTTTTTTTTTTTAATTTATCAGCAATTTGTGCCATTTTAAAAATTAACAATTTTGAAAAATAAAAATGACATAAAGATAAAGCCCTATGTATCACCAAAAAGATGCAATATTATTTGATTAACCAATTTGGAAAAAATTGTTATAGCCCTAAAAACTGCATGTGCCAAAACATCTGAAAATGTGGCCAACAATGTAGTGGTTAAGTACTGAATAATGTTGTGTTTTTTTTTTTTTATACCTGGAGTCTCCATTGTAAAATCTGCCACAGCGTCCGAATCAGCAGAGGAAAAAGTCCTGAAGGCTGGGACTCCACATGGCGCAAATGGGAAACGCAGCGGCAAAAAATACGGCATTTTAGAGTCTTTGCAAAGTGGATTCTAGCGAATCCCATCCACACATTGCGAACAAATACATGCTGCGATTTTCAAAACCATTGTGGTTTTGGAAATCGCAGCATGTCAATTATACCTAAGGAAACCTCCTGCGGACTTTCTGTTAAAAGCGCTACGGGAAAAATCGTAATGCGTTTCCGCCCCAGTTTTTCCCGAAGCGCTTTTTTGCTGCAGCCCCCTACGTGGGGCCTTAGTCGTACAGAGGACTTTTTTCATATGTTGGTTTTAGTTTTAAAACAATGGACGCCTGACAGGACCCCAGACTTGTTGTCATGTTCTGACCATTAGCTGTCCCCTCTGACCTCCGTTTTATAATCTTACAAGAGGGATAAGATGTTACTGGGCTTGCTCAGAACTGCAACTATCGTCATCTGCCCAGGGGATAGCTGGCATCTTCCCTGCTTGTTAGATTTTGTTCCTAATGGAAACTCTTTAAGATAACTTATGAAATAATATCTGGAGACTGCGGGAAGTGAAGTTGACTCCACACAACTGTTAACCATTGTCCTTCCTGTGCCCTTCTACCTGTCAGAATCTACTTTTCATGTGTCAAAGAACATTGTGTACAGAAACCTGCAGATAGCACACTAGGTCATCCTATAAAAAATGCATCATATTATAGACATGGGCAGACACTTAGCCTAGGTTCTCAGAACATGAATTTTCTTTCTATTTTGTTTTATATTTCAGATTTACCCTTTTGAAAGTCGCTGATCACAGAGAGTATTGATTACACATGAAACCCCAACTAAAAATCAAAAATTTGGTAGAATATTATACAAAATGAAACTTTATTTACATAAAATCAGAGACCTAGATTTAAGAGAGAGTCAAAGATTCCTGTAAGAAAGTTAAAAAAAAACAAAAAAAAAAAACAGCCCCCATAGTGCTTTTGTTTCATGCCAGTTCTCCCATCAGTCCTGTGGCTGAGGCCCCACGTTGTGGAAATGCAGCTTTTTTTTTCTGCAGATTGTTGCAGATCCAGGAGTGGATTGAGCAGAAGGTAGAAGTATAAGGTACTACGTGTGTGTGTGTGTGTGTGTGTGTGTGTGTGTGTGTGTGTCATATATATATATACAGTCCTGGCCAAAAGTATTGGCACCCCTGCAATTCTGTCAGATAAAACTCAATTTCTTCCAGAAAATGATTGCAATCACAAATACTTTGGTAATAATATCTTCATTTATTTTGCTTGCAATGAAAAAACACAAAAGAGAATGAAAAAAAAGTCAAATCATTGATCATTTTACACAAAACTCCAAAAATGGGCCGGACAAAAGTATTGGCACCCTCAGCCTAATACTTGGTAGCACAACCTTTAGACAAAATAACTGCGAACAACCGCTTCCGGTAACCATCAATGAGTTTCTTACAATGCTCTGCTGGAATTTTAGACCATTCTTCTTTGGCAAATTTCTCCAGGTCCCTGAGATTTGAAGGGTGCCTTCTCCAAACTGCCATTTTGAGATCTCTCCACAGGTGTTCTATGGGATTCAGGTCTGGACTCATTGCTGGCCACTTTAGAAGTCTCCAGTGCTTTCTCTCAAACCATTTTCTAGTGCTTTTTGAAGTGTGTTTTGGGTTATTGTCCTGCTGGAAGACCCATGACCTCTGAGGGAGACCCAGCTTTCTCACACTGGGCCCTACATTATGCTGCAAAATTTGTTGGTAGTCTTCAGACTTCATAATGCCATGCACACGGTCAAGCAGTCCAGTGCCAGAGGCAGCAAAGCAACCCCAAAACATCAGGGAACCTCCGCCATGTTTGACTGTAGGGACCGTGTTCTTTTCTTTGAAGGCCTCTTTTTTTTTCCTGTAAACTCTATGTTGATGCCTTTTTCCAAAAAGCTCTACTTTTGTCTCATCTGACCAGAGAACATTCTTCCAAAAAGTTTTTGGCTTTCTCAGGTAAGTTTTGGTAAACTCCAGCCTTGCTTTTTTATGTCTCTGGGTCAGAAGTGGGGTCTTCCTGGGTATCCTACCATAGAGTCCCTTTTCATTCAGACGCCGACGGATAGTACGGGTTGACACTGTTGTACCCTCGGACTGCAGGGCAGCTAGAACTTGTTTGGATGTTAGTCGAGGTTCTTTAGCCACCATCCGCACAGTCTTTCGTTGAAATCTCTCGTCAATTTTTCTTTTCCGTCCACATCTAGGGAGGTTAGCCACAGTGCCATGGGCTTTAAACTTCTTGATGACACTGTGCACGGTAGACACAGGAACATTCAGGTCTTTGGAGATGGACTTGTAGCCTTGAGATTGCTCATGCTTCCTCACAATTTTGCTTCTCAAGTCCTCAGACAGTTCTTTGGTCTTCTTTCTTTTCTCCATGCTCAATGTGGTACACACAAGGACACAGGACAGAGGTTGAGTCAACTTTAATCCATTTCAACTGGCTGCAAGTGTGATTTAGTTATTGCCACCACCTGTTATGTGCCACAGGTAAGTAACAGGTGCTGTTAATTACACAAATTAGAGAAGCATCACATGATTTTTCAAAGGGTGCCAATACTTTTGTCCACCCCCTTTTTATGTTTGGTGTGGAATTATATCCAATTTGGCTTTTTGACAATTCTTTTTGTGGTTTTCCATTGACGACAAATTAAATGAAGATATTATTACCAAAGCATTTGTGATTGCAATCATTTTCTGGAAGAAATTGAGTATTATCTGACAGAATTGCAGGGGTGCCAATACTTTTGGCCAGCACTGTGTATATATATATATATATATATATATATATATATATACACAGTACAGACCAAATGTTTGGACACACCTTCTCATTCCAAGAGTTTTCTGTATTTTCATGACTATAAAAATTGTAGATTCACACTGAAGGCATCAAAACTATGAATTAACACACGTGGAATTATATACTTAACAAAAAAGAGTGAAACAAATGAAAATATGTCTTATATTCTAGGTTCTTCAAAGTAGCCACCTTTTGCTTTGATTACTGCTTTGCACACTCTTGGCATTCTCTTGATGAGCTTCAAGAGGTAGTCACCTGAAATGGTTTTCACTTCACAGGTGTGCCCTGTCAGGTTTAATAAGTGGGATTTCTTGCCTTATAAATGGGGTTGGGACCATCAGTTGTGGTGTTCAGAAGTCAGGTGGATACACAGCTGATAGTCCTACTGAATGGAGTGTTAGAATTTGTATTATGGCAAGAAAAAACAGCTAAGTAAAGAAAAACGAGTGGCCATCATTACTTTAAGAAATGAAGGTCAGTCCGAAAAATTGGGAAAACTTTGAAAGTGTCCCCAAGTGCAGTGGGCAAAACCATCAAGTGCTACAAAGAAACTGGCTCACATGAGGACCGCCCCAGGAAAGGAAGACCAAGAGTCACCTCTGCTGCGGAGGATAAGTTCATCCGAGTCACCAGCCTCAGAAATCGCAGGTTAACAGCAGCTCAGATTAGCGACCAGGTCAATGGAACACAGAGTTCAAGCAGCAGACACATCTCTACAACAACTGTTAAGAGGAGACTGTGTGCAGCAGGCCTTCATGGTAAAATAGCTGCTAGGAAACCACTGCTAAGGACAGGCAACAAGCAGAAGAGACTTGTTTGGGCTAAAGAACACAAGGAATGGACATTAGACCTGTGGAAATCTGTGCTTTGGTCTGATGAGTCCAAATTTGAGATCTTTGGTTCCAACCACCGTGTCTTTGTGCGACGCAGAAAAGGTGAACGAATGGACTCTACATGCCTGGTTCCCACCGTGAAGCATGGAGGAGGAGATGTGATGGTGTGGGGGTGCTTTGCTGGTGACACTGTTGGGGATTTAGTCAAAATTGAAGGAATACTGAACGAGCATGGTTACCACAGCATCTTGCAGCGGCATGCTATTCCATCCGGTTTGCGTTTAGTTGGACCATCATTTATTTTTCAACAGGACAATGACCCCAAACACACCTCCAGACTGTGTAAGGGCTATTTGACCAAGAAGGAGAGTGATGGGGTGCTACGCCAGATGACCTGGCCTCCACAGTCACCAGACCTGAACCCAATCGAGATGGTTTGGGGTGAGCTGGACCGCAGAGTGAAGGCAAAAGGGCCAACAAGTGCTAAGCATCTCTGGGAACTCCTTCAAGACTGTTGGAAGACCATTTCAGGTGACTATCTCTTGAAGCTCATTAAGAGAATACCAAGAGTCTGCAAAGCAGTAATCAAAGCAAAAGGTGGCTACTTTGAAGAACCTAGAATATAAGACATATTTTCAGTTGTTTCACACTTTTTTGTTAAGTATATAATTCCACATGTGTTAATTCATAGTTCTGATGCCTTCAGTGTGAATCTACAATTTTTATAGTCATGAAAATACAGAAAACTCTTGGAATGAGAAAGTGTGTCCAAACTTTTGATCTGTACTGTGTGTATACTTATATATATATATATATATATATATACACACACAGTAATACCTCGTACATTCGCAAGGTTAGGGTCCAGAGCGGATCGCGAGTAATCGCGAACGTTTGGTACAAGCGCTTAGAAGCGCTTACAATGCTGGTTTCTAATGTTTAACCCCTAAATATCAATAAACTTTACCCTACAGTATTGTACAGTATACTAAACTATACTGTACAGTACTGTATAGTAATACATTAATACATTAATTCATTAATTCATTCATTTTTCTTATACACTCAGAGTAAAATGAAACTAACTACTGGGTACGTAACTAACGGGACACTGCTACTCAATAGCGAAGGTTTTTGTTTTGTTTTTTTTTTTAAATTCACAGATCTGTGAAAAAACAGCAAAATCTATATATGTTAGTTGCCAAAAAAATATCGCGAATCTGTGAATTCGGAAACGCGAGTGTACGAAGTATTACTTTATATATATATATATATATATATATATATATATATATATATATATACAGTATATTTCCCATTCCTTTTGTAGTTATTCTTGGCTTTAGCTCAAAAAAGCAGCAAAATCTGCAACAAAAAAGCTGTGTTTCTGCAATGTGGGGCCTCACCCTTAGGCTAGGCTAACGTGAAAAAAAAAAAAAAAAAACTTAGTGGAAAAAATGCAGCAGAAACGCATGGTTTTTTTTTTGTTTTTTTATATGCAGCGTTTTTCTTTGCGTTTTTGCTGCTTTTTTTTCTGTGCATTTTTTTTTTTTTGTTTACTTATTAAATCTATAGGGAAAACACGAGCGTTTCTGCAGGTAAAATTGACTTGCTACGTTTTTCAAAAATGCAGCTTTTCCACAGAGTGTTTTTTTTTTTCCCCCAATGTGTGGATGGGATTAGCCAGAATCTCATTCACTTTGCTGGTACTGTCAAATGCAGCGGTTTATTTTTTCTACTGCGTTTCCGCAACCGAAAGGCTGAGGCTAAAACACCATGTTGCAGAAAAGCTGCTTTTTTTGTTGCAGATTTTGCGGCGTTTTTTTCAGCTAAAGCCAGGAATGGTTTGAGCAGAAGTGATAAGATAGATATTTCCCATTTTGTAGCCATTCTTGGCTTTAGATTAAAAAAAAAAACTGCAGCTAAATCTGCAACAAAAAAATCTCCCTTTCCGTAATGTGGGGCTTTAGCATTAAAGCTGCAACAAAACCTCAGAACTACAGTGTGTGAACCCAGCCTAAATATAATACCCATTATCTTACAGGTGAAATACATTCTAATATGTGCTACTCATAATTTAAAAAAAAATGCAGTTCTTATTAACAAAAAAAAGAAGCACTGTGTGAATTCACACATGCAGATGGATGTAGTTCAAGCTGCGTTGGAATAAACTGTATGTAGGTTTGATGTGGCTTTTGGCGCAGTTTCTTAATTTTACAGGTGAAACACATTTATTTAACATGTTTCACCTGTTAAAAACTTTACCAGGAAACACCAGCCTATTGTGTGACACAGCCCTAGTCGTCACTGTAATGGCTGCGATTTATTAATATTTATTGTGCTGCACCTGGACCTGCGGCCTGAAACTATAGCAAGTTAAGGTACAGCTGGCAACTAATAGTTAATCATATGTGTTAACCGTGGGTAATAACGCTTGTGTAATAACACCCTAAGAATAACTATATTAGCAATGTATTTTTACATTTATAACAAGTTTTCTCCATTGGCTTTTCTAATAACGTAATGTAAAGTGACAGGCGTTCTTTATGAATGTGGCTATGACTTGTTTTCTTCACCTGGATCTCTACATTTTCTGTTCTTGTTGGATAGAGAAATTACAGCTTTGTGTTGTGAATATAGGTCAGTGCAGTAATCATTCTGTAGACCTGTCTTCATAACAGATTATAATTCATTCCAGTTCACTCTATCAAGAGCATGTTACCCTTGGATCCCCAGCTGTTGACTTGCAGAGCAGCTACAAGAGGATCACAAGTTGTGCACCATTGAGGCAGTGACTAGCATATTCTGCTCCTCTAAAGTGACAGTCCATGTTGCCATGCTCTGTTCTGGAGCACCATTTGCCTACCTGTAAAATAGGCAACACATTCTCAGACGTGTACAGTGTGCTTAAGATAGTGTGAGACTCTCTACCCTTCCTGTTTCACAGTAATTCTGTTACATGTAGTCACAAGCAGTGTGTAATAGAACAGCAGTAAACCTTCATATCTTATCTTGCTATTTATCTTGCACTGTGAGCACTGTTTTTTCTGGGTTTTTTTTAAAAATATATATATATATATATATATATATATATATATATACACCAAAGCCCAGAATTTCTGTTTTTGATCACCTCATCTGCCATAAAGAACTGAATTAAAAGCGATCAAAAAGTTGTATGTACCTCAGAATGGTATAATAAAAACTACAGCTCACTCCTCAAGAAAAGCACTCCATCGACAAAAAAATAAAAAGGCTATGGCTCTCAGAATATGGAAAGGCAAAGTAACTTTTTTTAAATGTTGGCACCCAGACCATTCCTTTTGTACACACTATAGTGTCTGTAATCTACAGTGCTGTCTCTTATTATATACAATGTCCTTCCAAATTATTATACACAGTGTCTTCCTTTTCATTTTAGATAGAGCCCTTCCTTATTATAGACCACACCCTTTTTTATCAATATGTACAGTGTCTACATTACTATCATATGCTGAGTAAACTGCAAGTCCTGATGCTCATGTTGCAGTATTATGCAATACTGTAGGGAAGGACAGGAAGACTGCTTTAGGTTAAGGACCCACGTAGTGAATCACAGCACTATGTGGGGCTTGCATTCGTCACTGGTTTTTGTTGTGTGTTTTTTCTACTGAACTTCTGCAACAAGTGGCCTCAGCATTTCCTAGTTTCTGCTGAATGAGATAACACAGTCCACTACACTAATTCATAGTCATAGGTCCAGATTTATTAATAGCTAAACAGTGTATTTTTAGACAGGCAATCTGAAAATGCACCAGATTTGTTACAGTGGCTGATGGTAAATCTGGTGTATCTTTTACTTTGTCTAGTTTAAGTTTATACCATCTTTTTGTAGACTTAACTTTGAGTCAGAATTTTACAATAAAATTTTTGGACACATTGTGGCACATTTAAGACGCCCCCCCCCCTCTTTTTTTTTTTTGAGAATCGATACCCACATGCAGTGGCGTAACTAGGAATGGCTGGGCCCCAAGGCGCACATTTGACATGGCCCCCCCCCCCCGAACTGCTGCCTCCAACCGCCCCCTCCACACCCCCCCCCCCAAAAAAAAACGCATTCCTGCACACACTATTATGTGTCATAGTTGCTCCTGCACACAGTATTATGCGCCATAGAGGCCCCTGCACACAGCATTATATCCCATAGTGGCCCCTGCACACAACATTATTCCCCATAGTGGCCCCTGCATACAGTATTATATCCCATAGTGGCCCCTGCACACAGTATTATTCCCCATAGTGGCCCCTGCACACAGTATTATATCCCATAGTGGCCCCTGCACACAGTATTATTCCCCATAGTGGCCCCTGCACACAGTATTATGCCCCGTAGTGGCCACTGCACACAGTATTATGTCCCATTGTGGACCACCCATAAACAATTATTATACTCTGGGGTCTTTTCAGACCCCAGAATATAATGATTGGAGACCCAGGTGAGGATAAAAACATAAAAAAGAACGTTGCTTACCTGTTCCTCGTTCCGGTCCACTCCCTGCTACTTCGGCCTTCTTCAATGTTGGACCAGGCCAGCATCACGTGATCCGAGCCAGCGACGCGACGCAAAATGACTTCGGCTGACGTGTGGGACGTCACCAAACAGGCCCGAAGCCTGGAGAAGCATAGGAGAGGTAAGTAGCATTGTTATGTTCCCTCACCTTCCCTGGGCCTCCGATCATTATACTCCGGGGTCAGATACGCATCGGCAGCTATGTATTGTGTTATTGCAATAAGCAGCTGTCGATACTTTTACTCACCTGTCCATGCTCCTGTCCTGACTGCCCTCCGTTGCCTCCTCTAGGCGGTGCTACACTGACATCATAGTTACATAGTAGATGAGGTTGGATGAAGACATCAGTCCATCAAGTCCAACTTATAACCCTACAGTCCTCTACAGTGTTGATCCAGAGGAAGGCAAAAAAACCCCCATGAGGCTTATGCCAATTGCCCCATTTCATGGGAAAAAATTCCTTCCCGACTCCAATCTGGCAATCAGCATAAAACCCTGGATCAATGTGCCCTTACAATCTAAAACCCATAACCTGTAATATTGTTCTGTTCGAGAAAGGCATCCAGGCCCTCTTTGTACTTATTCAATGAATCCACCATCACCACTTCCTGGGGCAGAGAGTTCCATAGCCTTGTTGTTCTTACTGTAGAGAATCCTCTTCTATGTTGCTGGTGAAACTTTCTCTCCTCCAGTTGTAGAGGAAGTCCCCTTATCAATGTCACTGGCCTAGGGGTAAAAAGATAATTAGAAAGTTCTTTGTGCTGTCCCTTCATGTATTTGTGCATTGTTATTAGATCTCCCTGTAGACGTCTTTTCTCTAAACTGAATAACCCCAAATTTGTTAATCTATCGTTGTACTCCAATCCACCCATTCCCCTAATAATTTTGGTTGCCCTTCTTTGCACTCTTTCTAGTTCGATTTTGTCTTTCTTGTATACTGGGGCCCAGAATTGTGCTCAATAGTCTAAGTGTGGCCGTACCAGTGATTTGTATAGAGGCATAACTATGTTCTTGTCATGAGAATCTATACCTCTTTTGATGCATCCCATAATTTTATTTGCCTTGGCAGCCGCTGCCTGGCACTGGTCACTAAAGGTAAGCTTATTGTCCACCACAATCCCCAAGTCTTTTTCATTGGCAGTTTTACCCAGTAGTTTACTATTAAGTAAATAATCATACATTTTATTTCGGCGTCCAAAATGCATAACCTTACATTTGTCAATATTAAACTTCATTTGCCAAGTCTCGGCCCATGCTTCCAGCTTCCTTAGATCCCCTTGTAATATTCTATTATCCTCCTCATTTTTGATTACCTTACAAAGTTTAGTATCATCTGCAAATATGGACACCCTGCTTTGCAAACCGTCTACCAGGTCATTAATAAAGATATTAAACAGGAGAGGGCCCAATACTGACCCCTGTGGCACCCCACTGGTGACTGTTACCCAGTCTGAATATTTACCATTAATAAGCACCCTCTGTTTCCTATCAGTGAGCCAGTTGCGAACCCAAATGCATATGTTTTCCCCCAGTCCCAACATTCTCATTTTGCATACCAACCTTTTATGTGGTACAGTATCGAAAGCCTTTGAAAAGTCCAGATACACCACGTCCACTGCATTACCCATGTCTAGTCTTGAACTTACCTCTTCATAGAAGCTGATCAGATTAGTCTGACAGGACCGATTCCTCATAAAACCATGCTGATTGGGTGTGATAAGATTATTTACATTGAGGTACTCCCGGATAGCATCTCTTAGAAAGCTCTCAAATATCTTACCCACCACAGAAGTCAAACTTACTGGCCTATAGTTTCCAGGCTCACTTTTAGACCCCTTTTTGAAAATTGGCACCACATTTGCTATGCGCCAATCAAGTGGAACAGACCCAGTCATTACTGAATCCTTAAATATTAGATATAAGGGTCTGTCTATCACTGTGCATAATTCCCTCAGAACTCGGGGGTGTATGCCATCTGGACCCGGTGATTTATCTATTTTAGTGTTTTGAAGGCGGCACCGCACTTCCTCCTGGGTTAAACAGGTGACATTTAATGGAGAGTTAATATTACCCCTATTCATGTTGCTGGCCATTGAATTTTCTTGTGGAAACACCGTAGAGAAGAAGGCATTTAATAGTTGTGCTTTTTCCTCCTCCTCCTCCACCATTAAACCCAGATTATTTTTGAGAGGGCCCACATTGCCAGTTTTTATTCTCTTGTTATTTATGTAATTGAAGAATAATTTTGGATTATTTTTACTTTCCTTGGCAATTTTTCTCTCAGCCTCAATCTTTGCCTCCTTTATTTGTCTTTTACACAATTTATTTTTCTCTTTATAGTTTTTTAATGCTGTGTCACTACTTTCTTTTTTTAGCACTTTAAATGCTTCCTTTTTATCCCTCATTGCACTCCTTACCGTTTTAGTTAGCCATATTGGCTTTCTATGATTTCTGGCTCGCTTATTCCCATAAGGGATATATTTTTTAGTGGTCCTATTTAGAAGGCTTTTGAAAATGTCCCATTTTGTTTGTGTTCCGGTCATTTTGAGGACATTGTCCTAGTTTATGCTACTAATCTCCTCTCTTAGCTGGTTAAAATTGGCCTTCCTGAAGTTTAGTGTTTTTATTCCCCCTCTACTGAACATTTTTTTTTAGTGTGTACAAGAAAACTTATTATGTTGTGGTCACTATTACCAAGATGACCCCCAACCTCCACTTTTGACAATGTCTCAGGTTCATTTGTTAAAATTAGGTCTAAAAGTGCCTCACCTCTTGTTGGGTCCTGCACTAGTTGCGATAGGTAATTGTCTTTTATTACTGACAAAAACCTGTTCCCTTTGTTGGACCTGCAGGTTTCTGCCTCCCAGTTGATATCTGGGTAGTTGAAATCCCCCATAATAATGACTTTATTGTGCTTTGCGGCCTCATCTATTTGTTTTATTAGTACATTTTCAGCTTCTTGCATTATATTTGGAGATTTATAACAAACCCCTATCAGTATTTTATTATTCTTTGTTCCTCCCTTAATTTCCACCCATAAGGACTCCACATATTCATTTTCCTCCCAGATGTCCTCATGACGCTGAAGAACCCCGGGACGCTACTTACAGCGTCCCAGCCTTCTTCAGCGTCAGCAACAGCGCACCGTGGAGGTGGCAGCGGAGGGTGTCCAGGTCTGGAGCGTGTACAGGTAAGTAAAAATTATCGACCACTACTGTGTGGGGGGAGGGGAAATAACAGGGGGTCATATACTGTGGGTGGGCTTTAAAAAAGGGGTCATATACTGTGTTGGGGGATATATAAAATGTGTCATAAACTGTGTGAGGGCCATAAATATGGGGATCATATGCTGTGTGGGGGGGTAAAAAAGGGGGTTCATATACTGTGGGGGGGGGGTAAAAAAAGGGATCACCGTGTGGGGGCTAAAAAAGGGGGTTATATACAGTGTGATTGGCCAGAAAAAAGGGGTCATATACTGTGTGGGGGGGTATAAAAGGTGTCATAAACTGTGTGAGGGCCATAAATATGGGAATCATATGCTTTGTGGGGGGTAAAAAAAGGGGGTTCGGGGGGCTAAAAGGGGGTATATACCGTGTGATTGGCCAGAAAAAGGGGGTCGTATACTGTGTGATGGGCCAGAAATACATATAAATACATATATCAAAAATATAACTTTTTTTTTTTTTTTAACTAGAGCTACAAATATCACAAAATTATGGATATTTCTGGATGTGACATGCCACCCAAGTTAAGCTAGTTTTTTTTTTTTTTTTTTTTTTACGAATTTTGACACACCGAGCTTAAAAGGTTAGCCATCACTGGGTTAGAGGGTCTTTAATGTGGTGTGTCTTAATTATGGATAGTGCTGCATTGTGTCATATCTACTACCGTGTTTATATTATATTATATTATATTATTTTTTGCTCTGAAAAAGGGCTAGGGCTTATTTTCGGGGTAGGTCTTAATTTTTTCCGTGAAGAACAATCACACATTTGATCGCTTTTTAGTTCAACTTTTATCAGACGTGAAACAGCGATAAAACAGCAGTTCGGCACTTTTGATCTTTTTTTTTCACTACGGCATTCACTATAGAGGTAAAATATTTTTATAAGTCTGTAGAACAGGCGTTTTCGGACACAAGGATACCTAATGTGTATGTGTGTCACAGTAATATTTTATTTTTATATGTATTCTAGTGAAAGTGGGAGGGGGCTTGAACTTATTATTTTGTGTTTTTTTTTTTTGTTTTTTTTTTACACTATTAACCCCTCCTAGGGGGACTTGAACCTGCAATCATCCCATAGACTGCAATACAACCTATTGCAGTCTATGGTAGATTATCTACATTACTATTGAGGCAATAGTAATATTCCTATGACAGGCCTGGGATAAGGTTCCAGGCTGTCAAAGGAACAGGTCGGCTCCTGCGATCTCACCGCGGGAGCCGGCCTGCAACTTCAAAGGTACGGGGCCGGTGAGGACCGGCCCCGGGGATAGTTTATCTGCTTTGGGGGGTCGATTTGGAGTGGGGGTCACGGACTGGCATACTTAAGAATGCCCGCGATTAGCGGACTCTGATCGCGGGCATTAACTGCGGGTCTCCACTGAACAAGGAGACTCAGTATAGCAGATATACGGGGTGGGGACCGGCCGTGGGGACTGCGGGGGGGAAGCGCGGAGGTCACGCAATGCCCGTGGTCAGAGTCCATTCTGATCGCGGGCATTAACTCCGGCGGTTCTGCTACTTTGGTAGGCAGGAGGGGGTCACGTTCAACAATGCCTGCGATCAGGATAGACACTGACCGCGGGCATTAACTCCAGGTCTCCGCGAAGACCCGAAACGGCAGCTATGGTAGCCGCTCTGCAGCTGAGCGGCCGCCATCTTTAAGGACCCGGCATCCGCTGTAATCGCACGGCAAATGTCGGGAAGGGGTTAAATTAGCTAGGGCTTATTTTTGGAGTAGAGTTTATATTTCAAGCCTTCTCCAAAAAACCTGGAAAACGTAGCTAGGGCTTATTTTCGGGGTAGGTCTTATTTTTGGAGAAACACGGTATTTATGATACACACATAGGTTAGTGGTGTGTTCTATAGAGATAGGTGGAGGGTTAGGAAAAATTTACTAAGCACACTGCATATTCCAAACCACTTCATTATCTCTTTGGTGTACCTTTTTGCACACATCAGATGCCACAATATCTGGAACTCCCCCAAGCTAAACTTGTAGTTGTACCCTTGTATTTCTGTAAGTGTCCAGTAATTTTGGAAGCTCTACAAGATTGTTATGGATGTGCTATGGCTTATTAAAGATGATCTGCAGTCTCCCTGGAGTAGCTGCCTTTCTGTCTAACAAAGGTGCAGAGGTTCTTAGTCATTGGTCCCAGTGTCTGTCCTGTCAATGTGATGAATTATTTCCTTGTGGGAGGCACTGCATATACAACATGTATGTTGCTATAATGGAAAATGAGGTTACCACATCTCTGTTTGCAGCATGTGAGATGTCAGGTGCATATTAATGAAGTTCCAGAAGAGAAAAAAAAAATCCACAAATGTTTTATGCTATATTTTCTAATTCTGTGACTTACTAATTGCCATTGCAATCTACAGTCATATGAAAAAGTTTGGGCACCCCTATTAATCTTAATCATTTTTAGTTCTAAATATTTGGGTGTTTGCAACATCCATTTCAATTTGATATATCTAATAACTGATGGACACAGTAATATTTCAGGATTGAAATGAGGTTTATTGTACTAACAGAAAATGTGCAATATGCATTAAACCAAAATTTGACCGGTGCAAAAGTATGGGCACCTCAACAGAAAAGTGACATTAATATTTAGTAGATCCTCCTTTTGCAAAAATAACAGCCTCTAGTCGCTTCCTGTAGCTTTTAATCAGTTCCTGGATCCTGGATGAAGGTATTTTTGACCATTCCTGTTTACAAAACAATTCCAGTTCAGTTAAGTTTGATGGTCGCCGAGCATGGACAGCCCGCTTCAAATTATCCCACAGATGTTCAATGATATTCAGGTCTGGGGACTGGGATGGCCATTCCAGAACATTGTAATCGTTCCTCTGCATGAATGCCTGAGTAGATTTGGAGCTGTGTTTTGGATCATTGTCTTGATGAAATATCCATCCCTGGCGTAACTTCAAATTCGTCACTGATTCTTGTACATTATTCTCAAGAATCTGCTGATACTGAGTTGAATCCATGCGACCCTCAACTTTAACAAGATTCCCGGTGCCGGCATTGGCCACACAGCCCCAAAGCATGATGGAACCTCCACCAAATTTTACAGTGGGTAGCAAGTGTTTTTCTTGGAATGCTGTGTTTTTTTGACGCCATGCATAACGCCTTTTTGTATGACCAAACAACTCAATCTTTGTTTCATCAGTCCACAGGACCTTCTTCCAAAATGAAGCTGGCTTGTCCAAATGTGCTTTTGCATACCTCAGGCGACTCTGTTTGTGGCGTGCTTTCAGAAACGGCTTCTTTCGCATCACTCTCCCATACAGCTTCTCCTTGTGCAAAGTGTGCTGTATTGTTGACCGATGCACAGTGACACCATCTGCAGCAACATGATGCTGCAGCTCTTTGGAGGTGGTCTGTGGATTGTCCTTGACTGTTCTCACCATTCTTCTTCTCTGCCTTTATGATATTTTTCTTGGCCTGCCACATCTGGGCTTAACAAGAACTGTCCCTGTGGTCTTCCATTTCCTTACTATGTTCCTCACAGTGGAAACTGACAGGTTAAATCTCTGAGACAACTTTTTGTATCCTTCCCCTGAACAACTATGTTGAGCAATCTTTGTTTTCAGATCATTTGAGAGTTGTTTTGAGGAGCCCATGATGCCACTCTTCAGAGGAGATTCAAATAGGAGAACAACTTGCAATTAGCCACCTTAAATACCTTTTCTCATGATTGGATACACCTGGCTATGAAGTTCAAAGCTCAGTGAGGTTACAAAACCAATTTTGTGCTTCAGTAAGTCAGTAAAAAGTAGTTAGGAGTATTCAAATCAATAAAATGATAAGGGTACCCAAATTTTTGCACCGGTCAAATTTTGGTTTAATGCATATTGCACATTTTCTGTTAGTACAATAAACCTCATTTCAATCCTGAAATATTACTGTGTCCATCAGTTATTAGATATATCAAATTGAAATGGATGTTGCAAACACCCAAATATTTAGAACTAAAAATGATTAAGATTAATAGGGGTGCCCAAACTTTTTCATATGACTGTACATAGCCCCTATTTCCTCATAGCCTGGTACACTGCAAGAAAGGTTCACCATTATTTATGTATGAATTTATTTATGTATAAAATTGCTAAAAGCAGAATACAAGTCATATAGTGGGCAGTGATAATGGGGGCAATTCATGAATAATTAGGCACATTCTCCCGACACACTTGTACTCATCATTTTATGCTACTTTTTGTAATCAGGAATATGACTTGCACTGTGGTCCTGGCCACCTTAGGAAAAGTTGCAAGACCGTCACAAAAATGCCACTTGCAACTATTTTTTAGTCACAAGTAGAACTAAGTAGTTGCAAATCACATATGTGATTTATTTTACAGCACAAAAGTGGTATAATGGATTTGATGAATCCCCTCCAATGTTATTCATCATGTACACGCACTTATACAATGGAAGTGAAAAAAAAAAAATGATAAAGATCAGCTCACCTTTACATAATCCAGACATGACTCCATTGGAAGACTTGGGCTGTAAATACGATGCCACAGGGCATCCACTGCAGGAAGCACACAAAGGTTTTAGGAAAATGCAACTTTTTTATCATATAGTGGAACTGTTTGCTTTCCTATGGAGGTACCCTAGGTTCTAGCATGAACGTGCTTGTCAAATGACCACTAGGAGGGTCCATGCAGGGTTTAATATATTTTATTGGGGGTCCTTGACCATTCTAAAGCATCTTGCATACAGCTCTTTCTCTTTATTTAAATGGTCACTAAAGTTTCAGACAACTTAGTCTCACTTAATAGAACATGTGATTTTGGACAAAAATGTAATGTACTATAATTGAAAATGTTGCTGCTTTCTGCCTGAAAAACCTCTCCTGCCACTAGGTGTTTCTTCTAGTTACCTCCAAGTTGCTAGGGAAGTCCCATAAATTATTTAGATAAGCAAGAAGTCTTCAAAGTGAATGGAAGGAGGAGGGTCTGTTCTCTTTCACACAGTTAATGCAGATGGGAGGGGCTGATTCTCCTTCCATTCTTTACATACATCTGCAAACTGCTGAAACTGAACATTCTGCAGCATCTTACAGCTTTACAATGTAAGAAAAATCTACTTATGTACTTGTATCTACTTATGGATGCTTATGTAGTTACAGATGGGATATTATTCACAGACAGCATGTAGCTTTCCTAACTGTGCTCATAGATTTGCTCATTTACTGTGTCAGGGCTGTTATAGGCTGCATTATGCCTGCATGTATTTTCAGTTCAGTGTTCCTGAATCTCCTATATCTTACTCACTTGGGTTTTTCTCAGCTATTTATTTGCTATTGTAGGGTTATTCTTGGCAGAATTACATGTAAATAAACCAGTAGTAGTAGTAATGGATATGTGAGGGGGGCAGACTGCTCCTTATTGTACACACCCACAGCCTCAGAGACAAATGTAAAATGTGCTGCAGCCATAATGTGATTATTGGATGCAGAAAAACTGATAGGACAGCATGTATGAAGTCTTATACAGTCACGGAATAGACTGCCGAGCAAGACCCTGCCGTATTTCAACTTTCAGGTGCCCTTTAAATAAATAGTTTTCAATGTATAATGAAACCTTTTGTAAGGTTGCATAAAACTTGAAAATCCCTTTTACTGGCTAAACTCATATCTTTTAATCAATGTTGGTTATTTAAGTTTCATAATGATACAAAAAAATGCTTGTGAACCCAATGTGGTGAAAAATCAGATGGTATTTACAGTGTTAAAGTTTAAGTGGTATTCTTCTGTACAGGATGTTTTATTTCTCATCTGTCCATTCAGTCATGTAGTGCAAATGCATCAGTCGCCTACATGGTGAAAGATTTTATTAGTAATTGTCTAGGCCGGTGCCCACTCACATGGAAAAACTCTGATTATTGCTATCATATTACTACTAAATACATTTGGAAACTTTTTCATAAAGGTTGTTTTTGTATACCTTTTAAGGCTCAGGTTATGCTATTTTTTTGAACCTTCCATCTGAGTTAGACAATACAGTGCAAAGGTTTTAGACTGGTGTGGAAAAATGCTACAAAGTTCATTTTTGTCAATCAACAAAATGCAAAGTGAATGATCTAGAGAAATTTAAATAGTTTCAATATTTGGTGTGACCGCCCTTTACCTTCCAAACAGCATCAATTCTTCTTAGTACACTTGTAAAACGTTTTTGAATGAACTTGGCAGGGACGGTTGTTCCAGACATCTTGGAGATTTTAGCGCAGATCTTCTGTGGATGTAGACTTGCTCTTCATGTAATCTGAGACAGACTTGATGATGTTGAGATCAGGGCTCTGTGGGGGCCATATCATCACCCCAGTTTCTAAGTTTTCATACATAGTTAAGTTTCTTGGCTTTGTTTCCATTTTGAAGTTATGGCGTTTTTGCCTGATTTCATCCGTGAGGAATACTTCTGGCCAGACTTCTCTGAACAATAGATGGGTATAGCTGGTTACCACTGTTTTCAACTAAACCTGAGCTGATGGCATTACTGGAGATCTTCTGATTTCACAAGGAAGTAAGCATGATGTGTCTTTCATCTGCTTCATCATTTTGATACTCCAGTCTACTTTTGCTGGCTGAGTCCTTGCTGATGCAGTATACCTTATTGCACAAAACAATTTGCGACTTTTACATTTTTGTGCCGCCCTCTCCAGTTTTCTGATAAGGTAGTGTGGCGAAAGCATGCAGATTTATTAACATTTCAGAAATCTGGCGTTAATGATGCAGGAAAGCTACGTCAGCGCAGACACATGGCCCAGCCAAGGGTATGCCTTATTTATGAGTAAGTGTGTGCTTTGTCATAATTTACGTGCACCTTCTGCCAGTGATAGGGTTATGAAGATCGGCTTTGATAATGACAGTCTTCATAAATCTCCCCCATTGTTCTGAATGCAGTTATAACTGCATTCAGTACATTGGCCACAGGTGCTTAAGTTCACACTGTGTTTTTGCTGAAGAACTGCATGCAGTATTTAATTGCAGTAATGATTAGCACATATTATTATTCATGTTACCTGTATTGTAATGGCTATTAAATTGAAGCATATTTGGTTTACTGGTTGTTATCCTACTGGTTATTTGTAGATAATCATTACTGCAATTAAAAACTCATGCAGTTCTCCAGCAAAAAAGCACTGTATAAACACAGCCTTACTGGCCATGTGGTAGTGACAAAACTGGAAGGGCAGTGACTAGGGATGAGCAAATCGATTCAGATAGAGGCGGATTCATCCCAAATTTTCCAAAACTTTCATGATCAGTCTGAACCTAAACCTTTTGGGTCTTGCAATCCACAAAACACTATTAAACTCTGGGGTCTCCTTAGACCCCAAATTATAATAAGTTGAAACCCAGGGAAGGTGAGTAAAAATGACAAACTGTTATAATCTCCTTGACTCACTACTCCTGGGCATCTGCAATGTCTAACAGTAACCAGGCTTCTTCTTCAGGCCTCTTTTTATATCATGCGCCCCAGAGTCACCGCTTAGGCCCCTTCACAGGCTTCTGTGGTTACTCTAGGGTGCGTGATATAAAAAGAGTGGGGCATGCCAGCATCATGACCCTGTATCATAACATCTGGTGACCCCATAGTATAATGATAGCACTTCTGGTTTGTGCTGAACAATTATGGCACAAAGCTAAATGGATGGCCAAATGAATATTTGTCGAAAAGTAAGGTTTGCCCATCTCTAGTGGTGACATGCAGGGTACATGGATGCGGCTATAGCTGAATCCCGTCCCTGGTCATGGCTTTCCCTGGATATTATTACTACATGCGTGGCAATGGCATTGGCAAAATTGCACAACCAATAATTAAATCCAGCTGAAATTGGTCCGTGCTTTCACTTATAGGGAAGTGAAAGCATTGGCGACCGGGGACTGGGTGCTGCTATAGCTTCATCCAGGTACACTGTGTGTCACTATCCTGATGTTAGTGGAAGAGTGAAGAAATCAGGCGATACCTTTTAGAGGCTAACTGAGTATATTTGATGGTAAGCTTTCGGAGGTACTAGCTCCCTTCATCAGACATGGTGTTATACCACCATGGTAACACCATGTCTGATGAAGGGAGCTAGTACTTCCAAAAGCTTACCATCAAATATACTCAGTTAGCCTCTAAAAGGTATCGCCTGATTTCTTCACTCTTCCACTACTTTCAATGGCTAACACGGTACAACATTATACTACTATCCTGATGTTATTGATGAGAAATAGCCTGGAATTAATTATATTTCATGTAAAAGTAAAAACACCTGTGGCCATAGAAGTGAATGGTGTTATGGAATGCATTTGGGACACTGGGACAGATTTACCAGTACTGTCTAAGGTTGTGTGCATTGTCAGTATGCTTGTTGTGTTTTTCACATCTAGCACAGTAAACCATTATATTCTATGGCCCCATACATACGTATTGTCATGGGGCAAAACTGAGGACAGGTCCTATTCCTGTCCATTATGTGGCCTGGGCTCACTGAAGATGGTTAATAGGTTAGTGGAGGCACAGACAGCACAAGGACATCATCTATTTGCCGTTCAACCACAGACCTGGCTCATGCACACGGTAGAGCAAATTCCTCCATGTGAGCAACCCCTAAAGAGTTCTAATATGGCATCCATAGAAGTCTATACCATCATATGGCTCCACTTCTACATGTACAGTATTCCATCAGAAGTCATATCACACATTGATCCAAGAATATTTCTATAATATAGAGCTCCAGGGATTCTCTGTTCTTCCCTACAGGCTATGTGCACAGCACATGTGTAAAAAAAAAAAAAAAAAAAAAAAGCACAGGTTAATTCAAACCAAAATAACTTCCGCATATATCCCAGACTCTAATGCATACAACCATTTTGTTTCTATTGTAAACTAACTAGACTGTCCCTATGTGAACATGACCTAAATTATAGCATAAGTTCCCACTTAAACATTGTTCACATCAGATCCTGGATTTACACCTTTCCTTATTGTGACTGCACACCTACATAGTGTTCTGCTCTGCTTCCTCATAAGTTGTGGTTTTAATGATTAATCTGCAGACTGTAGCTTTGACAAGCGCTGGGAGATTGTATGCTTTGAAGTGTCGCTCCCTGGTGACTGTTCCATTGAGTATTTGTGGCCCTCTGCGGTGATGTGTGGCCCAGTGATCTGCATCTAAACAGGTGTGTAAGGTAGAGATTCCAGACTCTGCAGCCGGGGCTCTAGAGGTCCAATTACCAGCATGTGCTACCTGAGCGCCATATTCAATATGTTTCTGTCCAATTAAGAATCTCAGAGGAACATTAATTTTCCCTTTCAGGAAGTTCTGTGAAATCACACTGAAGAGCAGTGAACACGCTACAGATCTTTCATCTAACAACATTAAATATATTCATTAATATCATATTATCAGCCCCGAGAATGTCTGGTATCTGGCATCATCAGGATGTGTGGTGTCAAGGCCAAGCTCACGCTTGTAGTCTTTCCGCATATTATTTTTCTCTCTACCTTGATCACAGGATACCGCACTGTATGTGTTTTCTAAAAGTGCAGTTTTTGGAATACTGGACTCTTCTTCACCAAGTTAAAACAGAGAAATGACAGACCCTGTTATAGTCTAAAGCCCAGCTGCATGTAGGTTGTTTATGGGCTCACACTTGATGATAGGTTCCCTTTAAATATGTTGACAGAAAAATGTGTTTAAATAAATGTTTAAATTGTGTTTTTGTGCTAAACTTATATTTGAAGACTTTTCGGTAATTTTTTTTTTTTTCTTTGTTGATGAAATCTTTCACTTTGGCCACTGTGGCTCATAATAGCCTAGCATATCCTGTTCTGTAGAAATCACTTTTCAATACTCATTATTATCAGATGCAGGATTACAATACCAGGAATCACCTATATATAGATAAAATAGTATCGGACCTCTCAAAATAGGTGATGGCCAAAGCTCACCTCCTCCTCCTTTCTACACGGGTCACAGGGCCATGCCCACAACACTCTCCCATTGAAATCATTGAACATCTCTAGTCTATGGTTTCTTTTTGCTCCATGTGGCTGCTGTAAAAGATATCTCTGAATAACAGCAGTTAAGGTAAGATAGCTTCTCTCAAAGTCATGTACAAAAATCTATAATCTACAAATAAAAACAATTAGTTAGCATGAATGTTAACAGTGTCTGATTTTTTATTAGTAAAAATAATTGATACATCTAGGGGCTTAATATTTTGGGGGCCCAAAGCAAAATGTTTAGGCCACACCACCTATTTAATGAAATTTCCCTGCATTTGCTGGTCAAAAAATCTTCCTTTATTGACCCTCACACAGTATAATGCTCCTTTTAAAGGCCCCCCATACAGTATGTTGTCCCCATTTTTTTGACCCCCACACAGTGGCACAGTAGGATGTACCTGTGAGATCATTCCAACAGGTAGCAGCTGATATTTTACTCGCCCACCCCAGCTCCTGTCCAGGCCTTCCTCAGAGGGAGCTGCATGGCTGGGTGAGTAAAATAAAGACCTCTACCTGTTGGAATAGTCCAATAGGTAGCAAACGATTTAAAAAATGCAAATTCCCCCTGTTCAACTGGGCCCCATGCAATTACGTGGGTTGTGTTATGGTCAAATCTGCTCCTGAATATATCACCTGTAAAGTTTAGGTATCGTTCATTGTACAGTCTCAAATAATTATCTGCTTGTTGTATGCACACCACTTGCTCTAATATTACCAATGTCATTGTTCTAATATTACTGACATAAGTACTTGTAGAGGGTGCGATATATATATATATATATATATATATATATATATATTATATATGAAAGATTTGAGAAATGTGTACTGTGTGCTGCCCTGAATGATCAGCTGGTAGTAGTGTAATGTCCTGATATCTCTGCCCATGCCATCTTTGCACAGCCTTTTCCTGCCTATCTGTTTACTCAAAAAGGAGCTGAACCTGCTGTACTTCTAATGCGTCCCCTTCCTTGTCCTGGGCCTCTGGGTTATGATTTCATGTGACATCTCATTTCATGTTGCTCTCATTTCCAATAACATAACAATGTGTGTTGCTAAGAATATTTTTGGATTTTTTCCACTCATTAATTAGGCAAGACAGGGCTGGATGAGGAAATCAGTATAAGATGTATGGGATAAAACTGTAGAATAGTCTAGGAACTGGATCTTTATTAAAAAAAAAAAAAAAAGAAAAAAAAAGAAACATACTCACCTACTGGTCTGGTGTTCTCTTCCGGCAGAAGTCCCCGCCGCACATGGCTGCTGAGGGCAATTAGACATCCCATGTCCTTTCCTGGGACCGCTAATTGACCTAAGGAAATGCATCGAGGTTCTTTCCGCATTGCTTTTCACAGAAAGTTCACAGAGTTTTCCTTTGCTTACTTTCTGCTTCAATTATACCTATAGGTATAATTGACATGCTGTGATTTACATAAACGCAGCGGGTTTTGAAATCGCAGCATGTCTGTTGCAGATATTTTTCTGCAATGTGTGCATGGGATTAGCCAGAATCCTATCCACTTTGCAGGTACTGTAAAACGCCACGGTTTTTGCTGCAGCGTTTACGCTACGTAGGGCCTCAGACAGCGGGTGGAGTTAGTATTTTAGAATGTTTCTATTCATTAAACAATCTATTTAAGGCTAAAGCCCCACATAGGGAAACATAGCTACAAAATGCTGCAGAAAAAAATGTCCTTTCTTTTGCCAAATGCATGGCAAAACCTGTATTCTGCACCTCGGATGACATGCAGTGGGGAAAAAAAAGTATTTAGTCAGCCACCAATTGTGCAAGTTCTCCCACTTAAAAAGATGAGGCCAGCCTGTAATTGACATCATAGGTAGACCTCAACTATGAGAGACAAAATGAGAAAACATATCTAGAAAATCACATTGTCTGATTTTTTAAGAATTTATTTGCAAATTATGGTGGAAAATAAGTATTTGGCCACCTACAAACAAGAAGATTTCAGGCTCTCACAGACCTGTAACTTCTTCTTTAAGAGGCTCCTCTGTCCTCCACTCATTACCTGTGTTAATGGCACCTGTTTGACATTGTTATCAGTATAAAAGACACCTGTCCACAACCTCAAACAGTCACACTCCAAACTCCACTATGATGAAGACCAAAGAGCTGTGAAAGGACACCAGAAACAAAATTGTAGCCCTGCACCAGGCTGGGAAGACTGAATCTGCAATAGGCAAGCAGCTTGGTGTGAAGAAATCAACTGTGGGAGCAATAATTAGAAAATGGAAGACATATAAGACCATTGATAATCTCCCTCGATCAGGGGCTCCACGGAAGATCTCACCCCATGGGGTCAAAATGATCACAAGAACGGTGAGCAAAAATCCCAGAACCACACGGGAGGACCTAGTGAATGACCTGCAGAAAGCTGGGACTAACGTAACAAAGGCTACGGTCAGTAACACACTACGCCGCCAGGGACTCAGATCCTGCGGTGCCAGACGTGTCCCCCTGCTTAAGCCAGTACATATCCGGGCCCGTCTGAAGTTTGCTAGAGAGCATTTGGATGTTCCAGAAGAGTATTGGGAGAATGTCATATGGTCAGATGAAACCAAAGTAGAACTGTTTGGTAGAAACACAACTCGTCGTGTTTGGAGGAGAGTGAATGCTGAGTTGCATCCAAAGAACACCATACCTACTGTGAAGCATGGGGGTGGCAACATCATGCTTTGGGGCTGTTTCTCTGCAAAGGGACCAGGACGACTGATCCGTGTACATGAAAGAATGAATGGGGCCATGTATCGTGAGATTTTGAGTGCAAACCTCCTTCCATCAGCAAGGGCATTGAAGATGAAACGTGGCTGGGTCTTTCAGAATGACAGTGATCCCAAGCACACTGCCAGGGCAACGAAGGAGTGGCTTCGTAAGAAGCATTTCAAGGTCCTGGAGTGGCCTAGCCAGTCTCCAGATCTCAACCCCATAGAAAACCTTTGGAGGGAGTTGAAAGTCCATGTTGCCCAGCGACAGCCCCAAAACATCACTGCTCTAGAGGAGATCTGCATGGAGGAATGGGCCAACATACCAGCAACAGTGTGTGCCAACCTTGTGAAGACTTACAGAAAACATTTGACCTCTGTCATTGCCAACAAAGGATATATAACAAAGTATTGAGATGAACTTTTGTTATTGACCAAATACTTATTTTCCACCATAATTTGCAAATAAATTGTTTAAAAATCAGACAATGTGATTTTCTGGATTTGTTTTGTCATTTTGTCTCTCATAGTTGAGGTCTACCTATGATGTCAATTACAGGCCGGCCTCATCTTTTAAGTGGGAGAACTTGCACAATTGGTGGCTGACTAAATACTTTTTTCCCCCACTGTATTGTGCAAGTGTCAGAGGTACTGGTTGGGGACTCCTCGGCCTGACATATTTATTATAACTTATGCCAGTTTTCTGGTGTCAGTTATAATGAAGATCTATATCAATTCCTATCTGGTCCATTCTGGCACACAATAGTGTGTCTGAGTTATGAAGAGGCTGGAGCCTCTTCATAACTCAGCTGTGCCCTGCGCCTGTTGGGGTCTTAATAAATGTGCCCCATTATGTGTGAACTTCTTTGAACCCAGCTCAAATTGGCATTAGTTAGATGTTAGTCAGATGTTATGATATCTAGAGGTTGCAGCATTGTAGGTTTTCTACTTTTTATGAAGGATAGTTACATAAAGTACATTATGGTATTTTTACAATGTGCACATACGTAGCCGTAGCGGTTGTGTTTTTTTTTTTTTTTTTAAATCTTAAAGTCAAGGGTTTTCAATCACCTCTCGCAGGAGAAGAATAAGCATGTGGCGCTGTGTAAGGACAATCGCACGGAGGAGACTTTATAATTGAATCTTTTCTCTGAATAATGTTATTCTGTGGTGAAGAAGGAGCAGCTGAGGCTAATGGGATAAGAACATCTCAAGGTGAAATGAGGTTTACCTTTGGGCTAGGAAGCTGGGAACAGAACACACTATTAAGCTGACATATCAGTGACTGGGACTTTATCAGGAATATGCATAGACTGGAACAAGAAACAATGCGCAGGTAGACCATTGGCTTGATGAATGTGGTGATGGTGTACATGGGGCTGAGTAGCCATATAGCCCATCTGTTGTTGGTTTGTACAAATACTGCCCACAAATCCACATTTTGTCCACTTCACTCACCATGTTCCTTCCCTTTTTTTTTTTTTTTTTAGGAGAGAAAGGTGGCACAATGAACAATAGGCTCCTTCATAGCTGCATTGGTCACCTCTGTATTTTGTATAAACTGATAAATTGATTTATGTTAGTGTTTTACCATTTTTTTTTATAGAAGACTAGGGGGTTAAAACCCCTCTCCGGGTTTTTTTTTTTTTTTTTAACCTCTTCAGCCCTTTAGTACAGGACATACTACAGTATACTGAAGGATAAGATTACTCGTTTGGAGCATCCTTTAGTTTATTCAGCCTCTGAGTGAGTCCTCTTGCTGGTCATGTGATCAGAAGACTGTTCTGCCAATTCACACATCAGCCAGAAGTTACTTTGTCTTTGTAAGTCTGAGAGCCTGTAAGGAGCTTAACAATCGTGGTCACAGGGGCTGCGACTGCGACCGGCCCGGAAGGGAATGTGACCCACAGCGAGCTGGAGATGGCCAGGGCCCCACAGCACTATGATAGCGGTCGGGGAAAACCTGGATCTACAACCGGAATACAAATACTTAAGGGGCCCAGCATTATGTGATGTCTTTATATGCCGCCGGGCCCCTTTCCAATAGTAGCATGCCCAGGGGAGGTGATTAAAAATAACAAATACTGCTGGGGCCTGTGATTGGTCATCAGTGGTGACATGCGGCGCCGGTATAATGACGTCAGTGTGCCCCACGTGATTGCTGAGGCCTAATCACGGGTCCCAGTGGTGACCTCTGAGGCGCGTTGCCAGAGAGAGCCAGTGTGAGGATGCCCAAGAGATGAGAGGTGAGGTAAGGTAAGTATAAGTGTTTTGTTATTTTTACTTTCCGCCCCTGAGCTTCCACTTATTATACTCTGGGTTCAAGGAGACACCAGAGTATAATAGCACTAAAATGTACCGGATGGCCAAACCTCATGAATATTCGCCTAAACAAATTTCTTGGGGCTTGCCTGAAGCGTCTCGAGGGGAGCTCTTGGCATTTTATACTGTGTGGGGCCATTGTGGAGCATATTATACCATGTGGGGGCCACAATCCATTTAATGAAATTTAAAAAAACAGATGCAAACTGTTGCAAAGGGATGGACATCTGTTTTATATAACGTATCAAAAAAAAAAAATATGGATCCAATTCTGTCTTGTCTTTTTGGGCACAAAAGTATGGTATACTACATTTTTGTGTCGGTACAAAGAAAAGGATAAAAACTGATCCCTTTTTTAAATCTTGATCTCTATGTAAACAGATGGCTACCCGTTTGTATCCTTTTTTTGCATTAGTTTCTTTATATCTGTTAGGCTCCATTCAGATAACGTTTTTTAAACTGTGCAAAGAGATGCAATTGGATTGCCATACGTTTACATAGATATCAGTGTAAAAAAACCCCCCAAAAAAACGTAAGGATACAAAAACTTAGTATACCATACTGTGTCCGTCCAAAAAAAACAGAAAGAAACAGATCCATATTTTTTAACATTAATCTCTAAGTAAACATCAGTTTGCGTCCGTTTTGCATCCGTTAATCGGATGTGCTAAACAGATGTAAAAAAGACGTGATCTGAATAGAGCCTTAGGCTAAGGCCCCGCATGGAGGAAATGCAGCGTTTTTTGTTGCAGATTTTGCTCCTGTTTTTTTTTAGCCAAAGTCAGGACTGGCTTGAAAAGGAATTGAAAACTTAAAGGGAATCTGTCAGGGCAATTTGAGACACTAAACCACCCACACGTCCATATGGACCTGTGGTTTAGTGTCCCAAATCACCCTGTTATAAGCCTGCGCAGTTCTTCAATGAAGCCAGAGTAGTACTCCTCGGCTTCAGTGCGCATGCCCCACAATTGCGCAGTAAAGCCAGGGTGTCCATCTTTGGCTTCACTGAAGAACAGCGCAGGCGCCGGGAGGCGTGCCAACGAAGAATCTCATGAATAAGCCAGACCGTTCTCGCTGAACAGCGTTGATTGGACCCTTCTCTAGGTAAATATAAAGGTTTTTTATTTTTAATGCGCCTGCGGATTGCATTACAACAGGGCGATCTGGGACACTAAAACCCAGGTCTATAAGGACCTCTGGGTGGTTTAGTGTCTTAGACGTTTTCCTTCTGTTAAATCCACTCCTGACTTTGGCTAAAAAAAATACGCAGCAAAATCTGAAATAGAAAACGCTGTGTTTCCGCAACATGGTGCTTTTTTTTTTCTTCTTCCTTTTGGGTAGGATACGAAACTGTGATTTGCTCTATTTTTCTGGCCTACAGAAACTGATGTGTTTCTATTTAACATTGACTCTATGTAAACTAATGGTCATAAGTTTTTATTATCTTTAGTTTTTGTATCCTTAAAACTAATCATTTAAACTCTTGATCAAAATGTGATGTGAACAGCCCCTTACTTTGTAGATCTGCGAATATAATTTCTTGATTGTACTACATATTTTATATAGACTGCGCTGTGACCTTTTTGCCCTCACCACTACCATTAGGGAAAAATGATGGTAACTGTTCCATGGAAGCTGCTCCTCTGGGAATATTTTCTTTAACTGCTGCTTTGGGAAAATCATGCTGCAGATTTACATGTTGCATGCTGCCTGTGCATTTCACCTTTGTACGGTTTCTTTGTGTTGCTCATGGGGCACATCTATACCACTGCTTCTGCGTGGTGATTCCTCCTGTTCTTTTACAACGTTTTGTCATCTGTAGTATGAGATTTATGTGTATCTGTTCTTTAATAGCAGCTTTGAAGCTCCAGATCTCAATGTTTCTTGTGATTTCTTTGCGGTGTCTGGTGTGATCCATACAATTAACGATTACACCACCCACACTTCTCTGAACTAGAGCGCTCTTCTGGTCTCCCCTCCCTTTCTGTTTTCTCTGAAGATATTATCACAATGATGTGAAGCCACTGGCTTATATTTCATAGTAGCTTTGGTGGGGATGAGACAACCAGTATATTAGTAGCACCCATAAAACACCATATACTAGCTCCCCCTGCTGGTTACTTGTTAATATCTCAGTGTATATCCACAGGCTGTCACTTGGTGTACCCAGTCAGATTTGCAGCCTGCTGTAGCTTTAGCTGGGAAATTAATTTAGGAATTATCTTACTTATTTAGCAGCAGCTTTTCTGTTACTTGAGGTGGGATTTTGTAGCTGGACTTATAAATAGCTTAACTCCCAGGTTCCATATGCAGCTTGACAGAGCTGAATAGGGTCAAACAATGAAGCTTCCACATGTGCAAAGCTGATAGTGACCTATCTACACTGTAATTGTTAGCTGCAGTACCTCTGCCAATATTGACTTCTAGGGGTTGAATAGTTATGTTTTGAAGAAAGGTATTAAAATCCTCTTTTGTGTGTGTTCAAAAAGGCCAAAGACAGGTGAATACTTCTTTTTAGACATTGGGGGTTATTTATCATCTGCCCCTTTTTTGGCCATATATAATAATAATAATAATAATAATAATAATTATATATATATAAAAATTTTTAAATTTTTTTTTTTAAATTTTTGACTAGTCTTACTGTGGTGTCTTTATGATGGAGGAATGTACTAGAGTGCATTTGCACTTTTTTTTTTTTTGCCCCTTTTTAGCTTATTTTTATCAAATACTTTATGAAGGGATTTACGATTGTTTTACCATACTATGTCTTAGAGTCTACCTTTACGAGTGCACAAACTATACCTCAGGCCCGTTGCAGACGACCGTGGGCGAGATCCGTGTGCTGTCCTTGTTTTTCTCGGATTGCACTGACCCATTCATTTCTATGGGTACATGCAAAGGACCATATTTTTCACTGATCGGTGTGCGAGCCGTGATTCCACACCGCGTCAGAACATGTCCTATTCTGTTCAGTTTTTGCGAAACAGACTTGCCCATAGCAGCTTATGGGAGACTAAAAACCTAGGGATGGCACACTGATGTACCGTCCATTTTCACGGACAAGCTAGGGATATAATTAGATGTCACCTGTGTTTTTTTTTTTTATGGTGGACCTGCAAACTAGGTACACACTGATGGCACACTGAAGACACTCTGTCTGTTTTTGCAGATCTAGTTCACTGATGCTGAAGAAACACTGAAGACACACTGAAGACACTCTGTCCGCGAAAACTGAAGACTAATTACTAGTTTGCGGACCGCAAAATACCCACGGTCGTCTGGAACTAGCCTCAGTGTCTTAAAAAATATAAATGTGCTGCTAAGACTTCTGGAGAAAGAGAATATGCAAATAAGCTCTCTTTGATGAAAGAAAAAGTATAACTCACTCTGGCACCATCTTTTGAAGGGTAGTTCCCAATAGATCAATGTCTGTTCAATAAAACTAGATGACCTGATATGGGGTTAAAGCCCTTTTGAACCATGTCTATGGCCTCTTACTTAGCCATCAAGTATCCTGTCTTGCACTGATGAAGGGCAATAACCCCGAAACAACAGTTTGTGGATGGGTCTCTCTTCCTTTTAGAGGAGATATTGTGGTTTGGCTTTAATCACAGATCATGTTATCTAGGTTTTTTGAAAACTTGGCATTGGTCTATAGAGAGCTATCTTCCAAAAGGTGGTACTAGAGTGAGTTGTCCTTTTTTCTATTAACTTTTTTTGCATTACCTTACTGTAATAGACTGTATTTAAGTGTAGTGTTTTCTGTAAAACTTCTCTGATGTTTAGAAAAACAGACATGGCTTATTTTCTTTCCCGTTTTCCTAGGCCTCATACAGTACTCCATCCTATCCTCTTCCATATACACGTTTTATACCTTCAGCTTTGGTTTTTTTTACAATATCATTCTCAAAATATCATATAATTAACTCATAAAAAGGTTGACTAAAAAATAATAAGATGGTGGTCTGCTACTTGGGGCTGTACAACTGCTTTGAAGATACAATGCTGCAGCCTGCTGGGGATTGTAGTTTCCCAATAGCTGTTACTTTTCAAAAAGAATAGTTTATTATTTTCACCTTCTACAACAACAAAGTCCCTCTAGGTGGCACACTTGAGCAGCATGTAAGGCTTGGATCCTTGTATGACTGATACAGCTGTAGCAGAAAAGCTGGGTCTCTGTGTCCTTCACAGTGGGTGTTAGTGCTGACGTGTCCTGTGAGTTGTCTCGTGATGTAACACATTATTCTCATTGTCACTGCCATTGTAGTCACTGACATTTTCAGTAGTGATCTCCTCTCAGTTACATTTCCACTACACTGTGTACACTGTTTAATGACAAGTGATGATACTGATGTGTGACCTTACTGTCTCCGTGTAAAGGAGCACATGATTCCTGTGAAGATCTGTGTCTGTGTCACCTCTTTCTTCATCATGTTACTGTGAAAGCAGAAAACTCAACTGTAGACCGTGGCATATCTAGGGACCGCCAAAGACCCTTTGGCCACATAGGAGAACAACAGTACTATAAATGGATCATAAAAATGCCCTCACCCGCCCCATCTTACAGGAACAATAGAGGGTTTAACATCAAAATGTGGGTACAAATACATAGTACATTTGTGGCGTCCATATAAAGAGGACCTATCACCACTTACACTAATTAAAGTTCTTGGTATCTGTAATAGGTGTCGCTCCACTTGAATTTTTTCTCTAGTTCCAGCGCAGTTAGTTTTGGTGCCTGATGTGCTATTTCAGCTCTGTAATGTCAGAAGGGCAGTGTCAGGCAGGCGGTGTGATCCAGAACTGTAATCAGAGGCAGCCTAAATAGCATAACAGGCACTACAAGTAACAACATAGATTGCACAGGAATGGTGGGGCTTAGAGAAAAAAATTACATCTGTGCTAGAATCTGTGGAGCGGTGTCTATTAATTAATGCAAAGACTTGTTGGAGGTGGTGAAAGGTTCTCTTGGTTGTTGGGATATTTTCATGATCTATATTAAAAGGGTAGTTACTAAGTAACAGCCACTTGCTGTAAAGACATTTGTCCTAGTCCTAGAGGGAATGAGGAGCATAGCTATAGGGGGTGCAGAGGTAGCCATTGCTACTGGGCCCGGAGCCTCAGGGGAACCAAAGGCCTCTGTAAAACATAAGAAGACACCAATGATATATATAGGTACTTGGTAAGTGGGAGCCACACATATTTGGCACTGGGACCAGGAGCTACAAGTTACACCTCTGAGGGAAACCCTTTTCCATAAAGAGAGTCTGTTAATAGTAAATTGGTTATAAACCTAATCCCCTTGTAGAGGTGAATCTACAGTTCCCAAGTATGTCTCTGTTATTCAGCACTGGAGCTTTTTCAGTCATTTGCAAATAATGGGAAATGTGCTTTGCCTAGGAATCTTGAGCTGAGTCCGAAGCCCAGGCAAGCAAAGACTCATCCCTTAAGCACTTCCCCTCATTTGCATATGAAAAAAAAAACAATTTACATAAAAAAGGGCTCCAAAGCTGAATAAGGTTAGGTTCACACTAGTGTTCGAGTCTCCATACGAGACTCCATCCCACATTCCACTTAAAATCTTTAGATCCATATAAACCGGCGGATCCCATTATAGTCTATGGGGTCCGTGGGTTTTCGCATGTAACCACTTTTAAAGCGGATTGGTTTCAGTCTTTTGGGTCCCCAAGCAGACCCAAAGAACAGAAACCTGAACACTAGTGTGAACCTAGTGTAATAGTCAACTATAGAATCACCTCTTCAAGGTACTGTGGTTAGGTTTATAACATGACAGACTCTTTAATGCAGCTCTCCATGTACGGTTGGGGGTCCACAACACAGTGCCAAGTCAGCCATATACCAGGTATGATCAGTGCCAATTGGACCCTATTTACATGTGACAGCTCGCCATAGACATTATTTTTCTGTGTATCCCCTAGTCTTCATTAGGAATTTAATTTCTATGCAAGCTGCCTAACCAACCCCAACGATCTGAGTTAAAGAGATTCCTAGCACTGGAGATAGGATATAATGTAGTGATAGTAAAAGCGGGGAACTTTTTTTTTTTTAACTTCTGTCAATTGCTATGCTGTTGAATGCAAACGGGGATAACAAAAGTAAAGGCCAGATCATTGGCTAACCTATAGTTGTGACCTCTGATTTTCCAAATTATGTTATTACACTCATTGACAAATAAAAATAATTGTTGGACTTGAATGAAACTTTCTGTGTGAAAGTAATGATGATATATGTAAGTGGTTACAATATTAGAGCAAAAGGATAAGTGTGCAATTGAAATGATGTTGTAGCAGGGGCATAATGATTGACTGCGACCAGGCCCAGAGTGGTACGGAGCCCCGTAGCACTATAACGGTTGGGGAAAATCTGGTTCCCTGACCGCTTTACATCTCCATAATGGAAAGGGGCCCGGTGTCATATGATGTCTGTACAAGCCGCTGGCCCCCCTTACCAATAGCAGCCTGCCCAGGGAAGGTGTTTAAAAAATAACAAATACTTATATTCACCTCTCCTGGGCTTATGATGGTCCCCGGCATCCTCTTCAGGGCTCTTCTGACCTGTGACTGAGGTCACACACCCCAGGAATCACTGCTGGGGCCTGTGATTGGGCCTCAGTGGTCTCATGGGGGGCGTGGGCGTACCAAGAGGTAAATTACCCAAAAGTAGCCTCTGAGAGCGTTTTTATAGGGCAGCGGGTGACGTGCTTTTATGCCCTCTTGTGGCAAGACCCACTTGCAATAATTTACATATCTGCCTGAGACATAACTGCATGCCAGTTTTTGCAGAATTTCTAGCTGAATGCATTATTTATTTTTTTGTCACTGAGTATATATAGAGCGGCTGGATACATCAAGTGTACACATCCAGTGGGTCAAATAATTGTTTTATTTATTATTATGATTTATCTTGCTTGTATAGAGCCAACATATTCTACATTTTATGGACACTCTTATCACTCACTGTCTCCAGTGTTGGTTATGGCTTATTTATTAAAAATGTGTAGCTTTAGCTTTTCTGGTGCATCGTGTGGCCCATTAGAAATGTGACAAAATGAGTATATAAGTTTTCTTTAGATGGATCTATGACACCATGTCTTCACTGTTCACACCATCCCTTCTGTGCATTATGCGGAAGTGACAGCTCTCACTCACACAGAACCCAAATAGCTGCTGAGTAGGAGTGTGATCCATCACTAGATGATTGTTACATGCCCACAAGTGTCCGGGAAGTGTGACACAAGGAGGCTTTTTAATGTCACTCTAATGTTTATATTGCAATGAGTCAGCTCCTTTACACTGTACTGTATATTGTAGTAAACTTGCTTCTTTCTGCTTAAAAGGCTTTTATGAAAATGTAATTTAATCCTTGTATGATGAAAAACTCTTCGACTTTGTACTAACCTTAGTGACTCAGCCCGTTTTCATGATCTCTGCATGTTTTCAGAAATGGAAACATTCAGAGCCAAAAGACCTGCACAGGCATCTCACTGCAGATGGGCTGTTACAGTTGTATTCAGTCCTGACAATCAGACTGTAAACCAGACTGCAGATCTGTGTCTGCACTGATACATTGTAACAAACTGTCAGGACAGGAGAGAGCTGCACATGGTTAAAGACTTTTCATATCCTCGGAGTTGAGCGGTATTATATACTGCTAGACAGCTGACAGTCTGCTAAATTCAGCACATTGTCAGCTTTGCCGACATGCGCCCGGGGACCGGAAATATCGATGCTGTTAGCTTTGGCACCGATATTTCTCTACTGTCAGAGGGGCGGGCCTTACAGCCTAGCATCATCGCTGGGCTGTGAGGAAAGCCCCACACCAACAGGATAAGGCTATGGAAGAGTACTGTCAGGGGGCATTCCTCACATCCCAGTGATGACGCTGAGCTGTAAGGCCTGTCTTTCTGACAGTGGAAGGATATTGGTGCCAAAACTAACGGCACTGATATTTCTGGCAAAGCTGACAGTGTGCTGAATTCAGCACACTGTCAGCTTTCTAGCGGTATATAAACCGCCCATCTCCGAGGACATGTAGATCTTTTTTAAATAACAAGGCAGGGTGGGTCGAGGACAATCTACATGGATGCAGTTTATAGGGGCCATCTTATGCACCAAAAAAATTACTTAACTAAACACTGTTAGAAGTCTCTGACGAAAATATATTTCCTTTTTTTTTCTTTTTGATGGGGTAGTGAACTTTAATTTTGTCAAGGGCAGCTTTCCTATTCATAATTGTGTTTTGTCCTCTGCCTCTCTCCTCCCCATCCATGAGACCACTTGTCTTATTTACAACTAACAGACCCTATTGTATTGGGGACACATAACTCATCTCGTGTCGGACCCTCAGGGAGCTCTCTGACTAATGAGAGACAGAAAAAAGAGAAAGTTTCCCTCCAGTCTTACTCTTTTCTCAGTGATGGCGGGTGATTCTCTGCACAATACATCCCACAATGAGCGCAGTGATTCTGCCATTGCTGTTCCTGCTCTGTTTTCTTTGCTATTTCTCTTTTGTCCTTATTTAAGGATGATTTCTAAGCACTGCTGTGAGTCAGAGGTGACATTTAAGGAGAATAGACAATATTAACCACAATGCTTTTCTGTGCAGAGTATACTTATTAGCAGGAATCATTTCCTCTTCAGCTGCTTTTTTTAAAGTCTTTATACTTGGGAAATGTCTTTGTTCAACCATTCCTTACATTCAGGCAACATGGCAGTTCGTCTGTGAAATCCACCGCCATCCGCTGTAGAACTAGCCCTAATATCTGCAGAAGAATGGCTGCAATCTACAGCACATGTGAATCAGCAGAGGTCTAAGGCAGTATGCACAGGACTGTGTATCATCCATGAAACTCCATCCATGTATGGGCAATTAAAAAGTGCATGCAGATGATATTTTAAAAATGCATAGTGTGAACCCAGTCTGAAGATGGTGAGGAATTACTCCCATGTTGCAATACTTTATTTATCTCAAACTAGAGAACCCCTTTAAAGGCCGTGTCTAACAGAAATGTACCAATTTAGAATTATCTAGAATTTAGAATTATCCACAATATAATGTAAAATGACATGGCAAATAAAACCAGATTGAAAAGACAATATATGTAAAAAAATAAATTATATAGGGAAGATTACCAAGTAGATGTGTAGCCATAAAGTGCAGTACAGTTGGGAAACCAAGGGGACAGCTAAATCATAAGAAGTATAATAAGAAGCTTCCTTACGCTAGATTCACACTATCGTTCGGGTTTCCGTTCTTTGGGTCCGCGAAAAACACGGATAGCACACAGATCTCGCCCATGGTCGTTTGCAAGGGGCCTAAGGCTGAGTTCAAATCTCTGTTGGAGAAGCTGCCACAGAAACCCGCCAAAAATCGGCGGAGAGAAAAGTCCTGCATGGTGGATTTTTCTCTCCACTACTTTCAGTATGAAAACGGTAGACCCAATTATAGTCAATGGGGTCTGCCAGTGTCCTCGTGCAACCGCTGTTTTTGCCTGGTACTAGTGTGACCTAGCTAGCGTAAATTGTGAGATTTGCAGGATCCTCAGACTTTGGAACATAGCAACATTATGCATAGCAACATATGGGGAAGGTGAAAAATAATAATTAAAAAAAAACATATTCACCTGTCCCTGGTGATTTGGTGTTGCAGGCTGCTCCATGCTGCACCCCAGGGTATCTCTGGTGGAAGTTCCCGCCACCTGTGACTGCTGAGGCCAATCAGCGGCCTCAGGAAAGGACATGGGACGTCGCAGGTGACATCCCGGTTCCTTTCCTTACGTCACTGCAGTGGTGACCTGGACAGTGGCCTGGGACAGGTGAGTGTTTTGTTTTTTTTAATTTTTTTATTTTTTATTTTTACCTTTCTGCCACAGTTCTAAAATATTGTAGACAACCCTTTTCAGTGAGTATACCCAGCAAATGAAGGGGAAGCAGAGGTGGCCGTGGGTAGGAACCGGGATCTATAAATAAATAGCGTCTGTTACGTGCTGGTGTAATCTAACAGGTAATGGCCTATTAAAAAAAATAAAAAATAGCAGCAGGGGGACCACCTGCTACAGCTGCTATAGTGGTAGTTCCACCACTGTCTGTATAATATAATGAAGGGATACAAAGCCTGACACGTGCTATCTTTTTGCTACATTGGACTTGGCGCCGCTTTATTTTCTTACTATTACTTTTGAAGCAGCTCTGCTGTGGCACAAAAAAATGCACCATAACATCTGGAAAAATGCCATAAATGCGTCATAAAGTGCAGGACAGAAAAATACCACAAAGTGCAATTTATGCCAAAAAGAAGCGCAGTTGGCTAATAAATGTGCCCCTGGATGCAGATATAATTGTACTCAGTTCTGTGCCTGTAGTTTGGTGATTATAGCTGGAAACAAATAAATTAAAAAAAAAAAAAAAAAATGGAACGGAATCCGCAACATTTCCCTAAGGTAGTAAATTTGTAAATATGTTTGGGTTTTTTTCACTATAACTGCACGTCTACTTTATAGAAATGTCTGTAAAAGAAAAAAAAAAAAGCTAGAAATGTGGCAGGTCCTTTTTAAGGTGTATAAAGTCGCTGTGGATGAAGAAAATCATGTGAATATAAGAGCTGAGCCTCTGTTATATTAATCTCCCTTGATGAACTGACGATGATGTCCCCCACTTCCTGTCTGAAATCTGACACAGTCCTGGCAGGGATGAGCTGTAATGAGGTATATCAAAGTGGATGTTTCAGTGGGTTGCTGGAATGATAAAAGCGAGTGACATCTCTTTGGTATTACCGGCCTGCTCTTTATTTATGTGGTCTCTAGGATAAAGCTTTATAGGGAATAATTACTACATGGTGTACTTATAAACCAGGCATTAAAATGCATTTTGTGGACCAATGTTACTTCATATATTATGCTGTCACTTTATTGTTCAGTGAGTCTTTATATGAATGTTGATGCTAGAAAGGCAGAAGTAGGATTTATAGACCACACACACACACACACACACACACACACACACACACACATATATATCTGCTGGAATGTCATATTTACAGTATGTCACACTTATTTTACTAGAGGTGTTAAAAGTATGTATTTCACCCTAGGAAAGCAAGGTGAAAGAGACAAGTCTGGGAAAGTTGGGCGTTTCATGTGGAGCTGCACACAAATAAGGTTAATTAGCAGCCAGGCTTCATAAGGCATATGTTAACTCTTCCCATAATGCTCCCTTTTTGGGGAAGAAACTGGCTGTGTCAGGGCCTCTGAGAGCCTGAACCACATGAGTTGTTATAAACTGCTGTGTGTGTTGAGAAAGGATAGTATGCCCAGGGTCTCATAGTGAGGGACATTGGAATATGTGTGACTGCTGGGGGCCCAGTGGCAAGTAACTGCACATTTGCCTATTATAATCTGACCTTATAATCAACTATGGGACATTATACTGTGTGGAGGGTCCACTTTGAGACATTATTCTGTCACAAGGATCTCTGGCGTGAGGGGGCGCGAGCTTTCTGAACAGCCCAGGGCCCATGGTACCCTTAATCCACTCCTGCATATGTCACTCATCTATCTATCTATCTATCTATCTATCTATCTATCTATCTATCTATCTACACACATACACACACACACTCTCCATATAGGGCCCTGTAACTATGCATTGTATAGAACCTAATGTATTAGTGTGAGCAATTTTTCTCCCCATTGCTACTACAGTGCCTCATCTGATAAATTATGTAGCAGTTCTATTCACAGTAGCTATAAGGTGAGCGCCCAGAGATGCCATTCTGTAATGACTAGGTTTTTATCTTTGATCATCTCAACTTCCTGGATAACCGGTTTCCGGACAGTTGATCCCTTTTCAAGACTTGGTTTGTGGCCAGCAGTATTTCAGAGGCAGTATTTCAGAGGCATTATTGCTATGGGCACAGTGCATCCTGCTATCTTTCCAGTCTATGAACTGAATGTTAGTATCATATGGTAGCACCTTCAATGAAATAAAATCACTCAAACTCAGAGGAAAAACAAATTGAAAAAGCACACCCTTTTTCTAATCTAATACAATTCTTTTTAAAGAGTGAAAAAGAAGCACCCGGCCCTGTCTTGGCATTGAATCAGTCTAACCATCATGTTGACCTGTGACTGAAACAACATGGAAACCATGGCAAAAATACATGTTGTTGTTTTTTTTTTAATGTACACTACATGGACAAAATTGGGGCACACCTGTTAGTCATCATTTCATTCCCATTGCCACAGTCCCATTGTATGAAATCCAGCACCTTGCCATGCAGTCTGTTCTTACAGACATTTTTTAAAGAAAGTGAGGCCGGACTAGAAGGCATAGCCTTAGGGGAAGGCCATCATGACAGGTAGAGATGAGCGAATTTCTCAAATGTTTGATTCGGCAGTTCGATTCGAAGTTCCAAAAAAATTTGCTTCGATCTGAATTACTTCGTGGCGAATAAACAGCTATTTCCGGGCTACAGAGAGCCCGGGTGGGCGGCAAAATCTCGGAAGCCCTTGGATGCCGTGGTCATGTTTCTCTCTCTCTGTCTCTCTCTTCAGCACGGACAACTTTTATTCATGTGGAAGGATCTGCTAACAAGCAAAGACACGCCTACCCAATCACATCACTAGAGAATATCTTGTGACTGTCTGATGTCCTTACTAAATATTCGTTAACATGAAGCATCAGGAAATCCGGAATCGTGGAGAATCGAAGATTTCCTGAAATTCAGATCGAATTTCACTTCTGCAGAATCGATTTGCTCATCTCTAATGACAGGGTTTGGATAGAGAGGACACCTGGAGTTGATGGGTTAAATAGCCGTTACCTGGGGGGCAGGGGAGGTGTGGAATTTTAGCTATAGCCAGGAGAAGAGCTGAATTTCATACCATTTTGTAGGGAGCACAGCCAGATAAAGCATCCACCTGTCTGTTTTGGAGATGTGTTGTGTGGCACGAATAGGGGAGTAATGGTTTTGGGAGGAACTGGACGTTAGTGAATTTTGTCACAGTAGCTGTGGTGGTGGGGGTGTGATGGTTTTGGTGGGGAGAACCCCAAGGCAGGGGTATTTGGTATTGTTCGTATGGGACTAGTTTTTTGGCTTTAGGGATTTTCAAGTGATTACGGCAATTATGCCATGAGGTTAAGGTGGAGCACCAAGGAGCTAGTCGGTGCCCCTGAGCTGGTGTTTAACAGTTGGGGTTAAAAATAGTTGGTGCTACTGGAACCAGGTATTGTTTAGGAGGGTTTTGGCCTTCAAGGACCTCCCTCATAGGGTCATAGTGGATTCATTCCAGTTCATATTGTTTACAAGTGGGGTGGTGGACACTCCTTGTGTCTATGGGTTACGGTGGTTGGATGTGTTGTGGCCAGCTTTGGTGTTTGAGTTGATCCATCTTTAGTGTTTGAGTCTTTATTTAAGGTTGTAAGAGGAAGGTGGGGAGTGAATTGACAAAACCCTTATCATAGCTTGTTTTACAGAGCTTATGAAATTTGCACATGGTACTGTAATAGGATGTCACTGTTCGAAGTCCGTTTCTGAAATTTCTTCCCTCCTAAAAATTCCCCAATCAACTGTTAGTGATATTGTAGAGAAGTGGAAGCAGTTACAAACCACAACAACTTTCTACATAGCGTCAGACCACATAAAGTTACAGATCGGGGTTGCCAAGTGCTGAGGTGCAAAGCGCAAATAGTTACCAATCCTCTGTTGACTCAGTGAGGCAACCAATCGGAGAGCATCTTTAATTTGTTATAATCAGAATGCAAAATATAAGCCGTGCTGTGATTGGTTGCTATGGCCAACTAAAACAGATTTAATTTTAGATTAATAAATCTTCCCCGATAACGCCAGACTTCCAAACCTCCACTTGCATTAACATCAGCACACAAATGGGAGCTTCATGGCATGGGTTTCCATGGGTATGCAGCGCAGTGCTGTTAAGGGAGCCAAGGACATAAAAGACATGTGACTGCTGTGACATGTTGTTTGTGAACTAGGATCTCACACTGAAGACACTCTGTCTGTTTTTGCGGACATAATTCACTGATGCTGAAGAAACACTGAACACACACTGAAGACACTCTGTCCACAAAAACTGAAGACTAATTACTAGTTTGCTGACCACAAAATACCTACGGTCATCTGCAACTAGCCTTAGGCCCAGTTCTCATCTGCGTTCTGGGAGTCCGCTTGGGGACCCCCCGAACGGAAACCTATACGCATAAAAAAGAGGTTTACCTGGGAAACCCGTGGACCCCATAGACTATAATGGGGTCCATGTGGTTTCCGCTCAGTTCCTGCACGAAACATGCAGAAACACATAAGACATCACTGCTGACGTCAGCCAGGATACCTATAAATGGAAGACTGGGCCTGTGACCCCTGGAAATGATGGACCAGGGAGAGGTGCAACACTGTTAAACATTTAAAAAAAAATAAAAAAATTGGTGGACAATTGTTTTATATTCATCACCACGGGAAAAAATTATCAACTGCTATAGATTTTAGTTTCTGGCACATGTACAGTGATGTGACAAGGCCTATGTTAGATTGCTGCACATCAAGGTATGTTGAGGTGGAAGCCAGGCCAAGATGGCGACTCTGGCCACAGTCTGGTTACTGTGGTGACTCCTTTCCTGCCAAATCTGCCACAGGCCTAGGGCAGTACAATGACAGGGGGGAATGAATGGGGCACACCCGGCTCTGTTCAGGTCTCTAGGCTCTAATGAATGGTGAATTCGGGTTCCCTTTATGTTATCAATAAAGAAGCAGGAAACCCTGTGGCAGCATACAGACGTAGCTTGTGGATTTTTTTTTTTTTTTTTAACTTCAGAATCATTAACAGTCACGCTTCCAGTCAAAATGGATGCTCAGTCTCTTTAGTTACAGGGTTCACTTGCGTGGCATGTGTACAGGAGTGGCATTTATGCTTCACTCTCCCTGGTCTTTTATGTGGCAATGCTGAGGTGACCCCAGGCTAGAACCAAGTCACTTCCTGGGAAACTTTTTTTGACCTATCCAATTCATGTTCCTTCCTGGGCAGCTGTCATGGCCTATGTACTTCAGCTTTCTTTGTGGGTGTTCAGGGCACTTTTGTGCTCTAATGTGTAGCAGTGGAGGTCTTCTAAGAAAAGGATATTTTCTGCAAAATTATTTTCTGTAAAGGCCGGTTGATATGGGGCAGCCTGTCTTAGGTGTTCTGGAAAATCAGTACTGTCCGCAGCTAACTTGTGGCAACATGTGGCTACAACTCTAACTACTGAACAAAACTTAAAGGGGTTGTCCAGGAATTGGAGCAACCCATCAGGAGAACAGGGGAGGTATCATTTTAAAAAATACAGAATACTCTCCTGTCTCATGCCCACACTTGGATACCAAAAATTCTCAGCCTCATATGACCAGTGAGATCAATCCACGGCCTCAGCAGTCACTGGAGAGGGACTGGTTACATTACTCTCATACATCATCGGCATCCATGCACCAGCGGTGGATAGATGAGTATATTTTATTTATTTTATTTTACACCTCCCCTGGCCTCTTGATGGGTTGCTCCAATCCTGGACAACCCATTTTAACCACCTCACTCTGGTTGGAAGTTTGGTTATTTAATACTTTAACTCCTTCCACTCTCTAAAAAGAGCACAGAGAGATTGACACTCCTGTTACACATACACATATTAAAACAGCCTGAATGGCATAATCTGCTCTTAAAGATACAGTGCACTTTGCTGTAAATACACATACTGGTGAACTGTGTAAAACTGAGTTTGGCTCAAAAAACCCCAGCAAAAAAAACAAAAAATACTACATTTCCGCAATGTGTGGCCTTATCCTTACACAGCTTTCTACACTACTATATAAAAAATTTGCAGGTGTCACAATATGATGACTCATATTAAAATTTTTGTAAAGGTATTAAATCATGGAGAAAAAAAAAATTTTGGTATCCACGTAATCATACTGACCAACAGAATAAAGTAAAGATTATAAAATATAAAAGCTGTAAGAAATTGGCATAATTGTGTTTTTTTTCCAATTCCACTCCATTTCCAGCTTCCTAGTACATTTCACAGAATATTGAATGACACCATTATGAAGTACAATTTGTCCTACAAAAAATAACCTCATATGACACTCTGGGGACAATTAAAAAATGATGGCTTTTGGAAGGTGGGGATTAAAAAATGAAAACGTAAAAGTCGAAAATTGCTGTGTCCTGAAGGGGTTAATAATCTCCTCCAATGTGTATATGTTTTATGAACTTTGCAGCTGCAGGTAGTATTGAATATTATTTTACCTACTCTCACATCTGCATTTTCACTTACGCCAACACTTCCATTTTCTGAAACCACACAGGTGTTTTATATTTTTTTTTTTTTTATCAATTTTAGTCATGTTCATTGGTGTAGAAAAAAACAATACATGCCTTAATGCAAGTAAAAACCGCATGTGTAATATCACCCTTGGAGTTCACGTTTTGTAGCTGTGGGCGTCAGTTCTTGCCCTCTTTGCTGCCATGTGACTGACTACCCTTGTGCTTATCTTTGCAGTCGTCTGCTCTCATTAAGGAAAATGATGGGAAGTGTCATGGGCTTTTTTAGGTGAATCATGCTGATAGAACAGGGGGTGGCTTCCTCCATCAATACAATAGGTGCATAAAGAGAGCCGTCTATCAATTTACATGCAATAAGCTTCATTTATGTGCAATGAAAGGTGAATGATGACAGGAGACGCACTGATGATAAACATCCATCCGCCTCTTCCTGGACCAGCAGATGTTCAGTGTGAGTCTGCACCATTGTCCGTCTTGTATCCAGCTGCTAACCAGTAGAAAGGGGACCCATCCTGCTGCTGCTGTGTAAAGTTACTGCAGCCCAGAGATCCCATTATTCCATAATATCGGTTAAGACATAGTGTTGTGAGCTGCATTGCTGTTCTCTGTAGCACTGTTCTGGAACACCCCAATTGCTGAGCATGCAGTTCTGAAAGCCTATGATGAGAGCCCAGGATACAGGCATGCACTCGTGTGCAGATGACAGCCTCTGAAGCATCTTTATTCTTGGTACCAAGCACCCATCATCATCCGGTTGTAGGTCGTCTCTTGGCATCTATTGATTTCAGTGTAACTAGGCCAAAGGCAGATCTGCATTCCCAGTGCTGGGGACATTGAGTATACAATGATGAATGTGGCTGGATGAAGTCACTGAGATCATCCAATAGCAGTGCAGCTTTCAGCGAGGTTGAGCAGCTTCTGCAGATGAACCGAGCATCACACACTGTCAGAATGGGAACAAATCCCTGACAGGCTCTAGTAATAAGTTCCTATGTTTCGGAGTGAGGCTTAAGGTGAGTGTGCTGGATGGGATTTGCATTTTTTCAGACTCAGCTTTCTGCTTGTGAATGCATCACCCCCTCCTCTCCTCTTCTCCCCGCACTGTCCTGTCCCACACTAATCTCATTGCTGTGACCTCTGCTCTTTTCATAGCTCTGCACCAAAATACCCCGACCAACACCCAGCATTGCTGTGCTGTACTTTTGCACAGTGCCACCTCCTATTACACCCAGATTCAGCCTCACACCCCTCCCACCATCCAACCATTAATATCCAAAACCATCACTAAGAGGCTGCACTTGTCAAGTGTGTCCAACTCCAGTCTCATATATCCCAGACTGGCTAACTTCTTTACACATGGCACACATTTGGCCATACTAGCACTTTATGCGGTATCACTGCTACCTTTTCTATCACCTGGCTGACCGTGAATTTTGTCTGTATATGTAGATTTTAACCATTATTGCAGTCCTTTTGGATCAGATCCATTTCCTGTCACAAGGATATAACTAGTAATACAATATGACTAGTTACATCCTACCATATACAGTAGTAGCAGGTTGATAATGTAATCCAGCGTGGCATAAATTTGAGACTGTGGATTACTTCACTAATTTATCTGATATTCTGATCTGAAGTTACTACATAGATATAAATCATAATGGTGGGCATTTATTAAGACTGGCATTTAGTATGCCAGTCCTAATCCATTCCCCAGCTAGTGTTATATGCACCTAAATCATTAAGAGGTTCTGGCCTTTTTATAAACCATATGCACACCCATGTGCCAGAATTGAAGTCTTCACCAGTCAGGTACTAGTGTACATTTTCAGGTATAACCAGCAATTTTGTCTGGCTTAGGTGTCCCTGGCCAACCTTGGACTTCACTCTGCTGCACCCACTTTCTTGAAAAGTGGTGAGCAGGGCATAGAAAGATCAAAGTGGCTCATCTTTGGCACGAAAAGGGACTGATCTCCAATGATGTGCCACAGTTACTCCCATCTCCCCTAGTATTCTTGTGTAGAGGGAATAGTAAATTCCCACCAGTGTTCTGGATTCTTGGCACTACTAATAGGATATTCTGAATTTAATACCATATGCAGTAAACTCCTAAAATCCCCAAGTTGGTGACTGCAGGTAGCAAGAATTTTTAAAATTTTTAATGTGTATGCAGGGACTTTGGAGTTTTTTGGACACCGAAAAAAAATCTGCTTCAGGAATTGGGAATTTTCCTCAGGTGCATTGTTTTGGGGATGGGCCTAGAAAATTTGCTTCAAAAAACAGCTAGCGTTTTTTGATGCGTTTTGTTGCAAAAAATGCCCCTAAAAACCGCATCAGTTTTTTTCCACCTCCCATTCATTTCTATGGGATTTGCAAAGCGGAATCTGTCTGAGGCTAAGGTCCCACATAACGGGCCCTCAGCAAAAAAGCACTTTGGGAAAAACCACAGCGGCAATGCATCATGGTTTTTCCCACAGTGCTTTTCAGGTTTCCTCTGTGGACTTTCTGCTTCCATTATACCTATAGTGAATCCGCCAGCCTTTCCATAGGTATATTTGACATGCTGCGATTTCCAAATCCGCGACGATAATCAGTAGCAGATTTTTTTCCTCTAGCTGTTTTTTCAGCTACAGGAAAAAAGTAGCACTATCACCTAAAGTTGGGCGTATTTTTCTGCAGCGCGTGGATGGTATTTGCTAGAATCCCATCCACTTTGCAGGGACTCTAAAACGCTGCGGTTTTTGCTACAGCGTTTACGCCACATGGGGCCCCCTGGCCTGAAGATAGGTGATAATGCTACTTTTTTCCTGTAGCTGAAAAAACAGCTAGAGGAAAAAATCTGCTACTGACTCCCATAGAAATGAATGGGAGATGACATATTTTGAGGTAGATTCCGCCTCAAGATCTGCTTACTAAAAACTCTGTGTGAACTTTCCCTTAAAGTGGATCTGCCAGTTTAAGGTGTTGCCCTATGTAAGAGCAACATTTAGTGACAGGTCCATACTAAAGTACTAGTAACCAAAATGGCACAAAAATTGTTGTGAGATTTTGCTACTAATCAGAGGCATAACATGAAGTTCCTGGGCCCCAATGCAAAATCTGTACTTGGCACCCCAGCTATAGTCTCCTCATATTTGGAAGAAACACCTTATGGAACCCCATTAAGCTACTGGACCCCAGTGCAACTTAGACCTCTGCACCCCCTCAAGTTATGCCCTTGCTACAAAGACTACATAGCTTAAACAGAAGATGCCAGGACCATTTTGAGCACTAAACACCCACATTTCAGAGGTTGGGACTGGAATAAAACAAACAACAACAAAAAAACTATATGCTTACTGTACTCCTTGCACCTGCAAGGCTCTTCAATGAAGTCAGGGTAGTACAATTCAGTATCAATTTGCATGCACTGGTGCTTTGGTGCATGTGCAGTGAAGCCAAGGTGTAAATCCCCAGCTTCAGTGAAGAACTGTGCAGGTACTGAGAGCACCAGAGATGGGTCTGATGATATTCATTGTAAGTATGAATGCTGGCAGACACAAACTGTGAGACCAATGTATCCTTTCAGCGTTGGTGGTAGCAAAATGAGATCTAGCACAAAAGGGGACTACCTTCTAAGAAAATATAACTTTTAATTAATCAAATTAAAAATGGCATGTCATCAATGTTAAAAATGGGCCCAGCACACAATACAAACATCATAGGCCCCTTCTAGAGGACACAAAAATCTATAACAACCTACCAACATGTTAAGAAATGTTAGGTCTTTTGGTAGCAAAATGACACATTTTTTTGTGCTGTTTAAGCTACTAGTCATATGGACCTGACACTATAATATTCTGCGCATATATAAGACAGCATATACAGTCCCTGACAGAAGTTCTGTCGCTTATCCATGTTGTGGAATCAAAAGCTTATAACCTGACTTTAAATTCATCCATTGGTTTTAGAAATGACTCATATGAAAGCTGAAACCCTCCCAAATTATTTTTTGGTTAAGAAAATAAATTTGCTTCACTGCTGAAATATTCATCAGTTAATGAACACAGAAAGGTCAGATTTTGGCAAGACAAAAGTTTTGTCGCACACATAAAGTAATGTGAAAATCAAACCAATAATTCTGTTCAAAAACAAAGATATGTTTCATAACATTGGTGAATGAAGTTGTGGTGCTATTAGAGCCATATTTAATATTTTGCGTGACTTCCATGAGCTTGGAGGACTGCATCCATGTGTTTCAACAATGATTCATACAATTTATTGATGAAGTCATCAGGAATAGCACAGAATGCAGTCTTACATGCCTCCCAGAGTTCATCAAGATTCTTGGTTTTGTCTGCCAAGCTTCCTCTTTCATCCTACCCCAAACATGCTCAATGATGTACATGTCTGGTGACTGGGCTGGCCAGTCCTGGAGCACCTTGATCTTCTTTGCCTTGAGGAACTTTAATGTAGAGATGGATGTATGAGATGGAGCACCATCCTGCTGCAAAATTTGACTCCTTTTATGATTGGGAATGTAAGAGGAAGCTAATACTTCTTGATATTTTAGGCTATTGATATTGCCTTCCACCTTGCAAATGTTTTGCACACCCCCATACTGAATGTAACCCCAGACCATGATCTTTCCACCACCAAACTTAACTGTTTTCTGGGTGTATCTTGGATCCATACGGGCTCCAGTAGGTCTCCTGCAGTATTTGCGGCGGCTGTGGTGTAATTCAACTGAAGATTCATCTGAGAAATCCACCTTCTGCCACTTCTCCAGCGTTCAGCCGTTTAGCAGGCTGTGGGCTTTGGCCAATGCCACACGTTTTTTTAATTGCCTTTTGTTTAGTGCTGGCTTCTGGGCACTGATTCGATCATGGAGGACATTTCAAGACAGAATCCTACAAACTGTTCTAGTTGACACAGGGACTTGAGGTGACCAGGCCTGTTGGAGCTCTGCTGCAGTGGAAGAGGGACTGGCTTTTGATTTTCTAACCAACAAACGTTCCTCCTGAGCAGTTGTCTTGCAGGGTCTGCCGGACCTGGGCTTGTCAAAAACATCTCCAGTCTGTTCAAATCTTTTTTTAATTCTTTGTACTTGATGCAGAGACACATTAAAGGTGCCAGCCACCTCTGCAGTGGATCTGGTCTTCAGCCTCTTGATAATCAAGGCTTTGGTCGCAGGGTTGATTTTTGGCATGTTGTCAGAGGTGAAGTTGCAGTTCAAGTGAAGGTCTGGGGTGCTGGAGTTCTTTTTATACACACCCACTAATTAACCGATCAATTAGTGAGCACAGGTGAGGCTTTAAACTAGGATTGGGTGCATTATATGACAAGGCGACAAAACTTTTCTCTTACCAAAATCTGACCTTTCTGTGTTCATTAAATGATCAATATTTCAGCAGTGAAGCCAATTTTTTTTTCTTAACCAAAAAATCATTTGGGAGGGTTTCAGCTTTCATATGAGTCATTTCTAAAACCAATGGATGAATTTAAAGTCAGGTTATAAGCTTTTGATTCCACAACATAGATAAGCGACAGAACTTCTGTCAGGGACTGTAGAAAGATATAGAAAGTTTATCAATGCATTCCCCATGTATTCAGTATGTGCATGTGTGTGTATATAATCTACACCCCATTGCCTTCATTTTCAGTTTCCATAATGTAGCAAGGTTCTAGAAGTCTCTGTGGTCAGCCTCTTCTGCTAGCGCTCCAGCTCTTTGTTACATCATTGGCTTCGCTTTACTTCTGCTGCTTGTATATGGCGTAGAACAGAGTCACTATTGTGAGCGAAAGATGGAGCATCAGCAGATGAGGCAAAGGAAAAAGAGTTTGGGCACCCTGCTAAACTCTGCAATGGGGTGATGAATACAATGGGGTGATAAGCTTAGTAACTAAGCTTATCACCCCCCACCCCCATGGTCATGTGAACCTAGGACTAATCAGCAAAAAATTTGGACCTTAGGTGTTACCAGGTGGATATTCACTTAAAATGTATCTTTTAGTTTCCTACAGAAGTACTCCTTTTAGATCCAGCAGAAACTTGCAGCTCTCCCTGCTATCCTTCTAATCTGTTAGCAGAATACAGGCTGACATTTGTTGCTCAGTTTGTATTCTGCCATCTGAGCAACAAATATAGGATCCTAGTGCACTGACAGAAAAGCTGCAGGGAATTCTTATAGTATGGGAATGTTTCTGCTAGTTATTAGAGCAATATAGGGTAATATATAGATATGACAGAATAGGTTTATTTTTCAGCAATTCTCTAGTTGTATATTCACCAACTGTTTTGATATATTTAGGCTAATTTCACACTGACGTTTTTTTGTGTTAATTTTTCCAGAAAAAAAAAACTGGAAACTTAACTTAATTTTTAAACATTGAAGTCAAATATGACTGATGTCGTCTTCTGTTTGTACCTGTCATAAGGGAAACCTGTTTTTCTAATCCTAAAGGATTGAACAATGGCAGTATGAATATAGCCTTACAATTTCAATTTTAGTTGTTTCTGCGCATTTTACACACTGTTATGCCTTGTGTATGCCTTGTGAAGCAGGCATCCTTAAACCTGCAGGCTCTGCTGACTGCTCACCTCCACATCTGAGTCATCTGCTAGCAAAATGCCCTCTAGTGGCAAAATATAATGGAGCTGGCCACATAATCTAATCCTGTGCTTATTTACGTGTCTGCTATAAAGAGGCCAAATCTGTGGCAGAATTGTTCACGGTGAATACTCAGATCATTACTGTTAGGTTATGGAAATGGATAGAATGTAAAAATCATATGGTATAAAAAAAAATATAGTATAGGATAGTATAAAAAATGGATCTCATTCTGCTTTTGACGCTAAATTTACTGACTGCTTCAATGCAGAGCTGTTGTATGGCTATATATAGTGTAAACCTTTAGAAAACCCACAAGCTGTCATACCCTTTTCTTCATTGTGCCCATCTTTCCCTCACTTCTACAACCTACCTACTTACTGCTACACAGTTGGCTGCCCCTACACATGGTCTCTCTCAGGTTCAGGTCATGACTTGCTCACCTGATACACCTCTCTTTCAAATGGTTGTTTACTGATAGGCCAAGTACACAGCATGGAACCGGCTGATGTGGTTACAGCAAAGGTAGGATGGAAATGCTGCTCACCTCCCTGTGCGTAAGTGACTTCTTCCTCCAGAATGAATCCATGCTTCTGAATGCAAGGCAGGGGTGCTGAGGGCTGTAGCCCATCACATGTGCCTGCCTGAACCTCTGTAAAGTAGCACGTCCCCTTTTTTCTCTTACCCTTATATGCCTGTGCGCTTCTAAGGCAAAACTGCATGAACTTAATGGGACTGCAGGCTAAAAACGCCCTGATATTCCTATGGGTCAGCCACAGATGTTTTGTCATACAGTAGGTAATGGTGCATCCATCTGCAATTCAGCAATATTCTGCACTCTGGACCGAAGATGGCCATAGATGTAAAGATTTCCCCTATTAGGGGTTTTGGGCTATTTATAGGGAAAAGTATGAACAAGTCTCCCTCATTGTAGCGGATCATATAGTGTATTTCCAATGCTGGTAAAGTCGCCTCTGATGGAACTGATGTGGGTATATTAATAATCAATGATTGTAAATTTGCTCATATTGTAAAGATAAAAACGGTTTATACTGGGAAACCCCTTTACCAGGGAGGTTGTTCCAAATATCTTGGAGAACTAACCACAGATCTTCTGTGGGTGTAGACTTCTTCAAATCCTGTCACTTCATGGTATCACAGACAGACTTGATATTGAGATTATGGCTTTGTGGGTGCCATATCACCACTTCCAGGACTCCTTGTTCTTTTTTTCTGCTGAAGATGGCTCTATGACATTGTATGTTTGGGGTCATTGTCCTGGTGCAGAATAAATTTGGAACCACTTGGATATCTCCTTGGTATTACATAATGGATAAGACTCTGCTTGTATTTCTGAGCATTGAGGATACCATTAAAGTTTTTTTCTGGGACTCTCTTTTAAACTGATGACCTCTCCTTAAGTCCATAAGATAGATCATCAATTGAAGATCTGTGGGAGTCCAATACTCAGGAACCCCCATTGATTTTATCTGTTTGAAGCTGCAGTGGCGCTCCTCATAGATCAGCTGTTTGAAGCTCCCTGAATGCCGCTTTCCACTTCACAGTCCACGCAACGTCATATTCATCAGTCACATGGCCTGATTGCAACTCAGTCCCATTCAAGGGAATGGACTGAGCTACGATACCAAGCGTAGTGAATACACAAACATACAGCAATGTGGTTGGTAAGTACTGAAAATACTGCAGCCCTCACCCAAACACTGCAGCCACTTCAATAGCTGATAGGTTGGGGGCCCGGGCGTCAGATTCCAGCCTATCTTTACTTGTGACCTATCCTAACATACAGCCAATGTCATTAGAAACTATCTTCAGCATAAAGAACAACAAGAAGTCCTGGAAGTGGTGATACTGCTCCCACAGAGCCAGAGCCCTGTTCTCAACATCATCGAGTCTGGGATTACGTGAAAAGACAGAAGGATTTGCGCAAGCCTATATCCATAGAAGATCTTTGATTAGGTCTTCAAGATGTTTGGAACAACCTTCCTGCCAATCTCCTTCAAAAACTGTGTTCCTAGAAGAATTGACGCTGTTTTGAAGGCAAAGGGTGATCACACCAAATAATGTTTTTATTTTAGATTTCTCTTTTATTCATTCACATTACATTTTGTTAATTGACAAATATAAACTATTAGCACTTCTACTCTGCACAGTTCTATTTAATGGGACAATGCTGAAATGCCAAGAATACCAGCTGCTACAAAAAGTACAGCGTTCTGAGCAGTGCATCTAATGTACATTATGTACCAGCTCCATACCTCTGCATTGGTGGTGCAGAGAGTCAGTCCCCCACCAGTCTAAAATTGGTGGCTGTCTTAAGGCTAAGCCATCCTTTTTTTTTTTATATATAATTTTTTTAAGTGATTGTTTTCATGCAGAGCAGTTTTTTTTTTTTTTTTGCTGTAATTTAAAGAAAATTAGTCTGTGTGGAGTGTAATGTTAGTGAATATATTACCCCTTCTTTATTGTGAAATTATATACTCCTCTCTGGAGCCCCCTCTCAGCTACTATGACACACATAGTGACTCCTGTAGGGAAAGGAGGTCAAACTATCAATGCAAGTCTATTAGAGCAACTGTTTTACTCCCACAGACCTGCATTGATAGTTTGACCTTCTGTTCATACAGGAAAGGCTGTGTGCATCAGAGAAGCAGAGTTCAGTGCTTCAGAGGGGAGCACATAACTTCACAACATGGATGTCAGAAACTTATTCAGCAATGTTACTCTACACACATCTGAAGACAATTTTAAGAATCACATGTGAAAGGCTGTGTTAACATGATTCTATTTTGATCAGTATTCTGCATCAGTATTTGTAGGCAAAGGCAGTAGTGGAGCCTACAACACAAACAGAGAATATACAGGTGCATCTGAATAAATTAGAATATCTTTTAAACATTTAATTCTTTCAGTAATTAAATTAAAAAAGTGACCTCCTATATTTTCTAGCTTCTTTACACACAGAGTGTTCTATTGCAAGTGATTTATTTCTGTAAATGTTGATTATGGATTACAGGTAATGAAAACCAAAATCTAAGAAAATTAGAATATTGTAAAAAAGTTCAGTATTGTAAATTCAGTGTGTCACCTGCCAAAGTTTCCTAAGCCTTTAAATGGTCCCTCAGTCTGGTTCAGTAGGACACACAATCATGGAAGACGCTGATTATGAATTGTATTACTGAATTACTGAAATGAATGAACGTTTCAAAGATATTCTAATTTATTGAGATGCACCTGTAATGGAAAGATTTGATTTTGTTTCTTCCTCTCTTGATTTTGGCTACTCATATTGATGAAGAATACCACTGCTGTGTATGATCATGGCTTAACTTATTCACACCAAATATTATTATAATTGGGATGCTGATGTCCTAAAAAAGCACCGTTGACCTCCATTATCACCAAATATGACTACTGGTATTGCTTGATATGGACAGATGTGGACTAGATATTAAAACTTAAAATGTTCCTCTAACAGCTGCACCTCTCACCCCAGGTGTTTCTAGAGAAAGTCATGTGCTTGGTGAAGCAGACCTTCATGCAATGTTTTACTAATTACTTAGAGACGCTCCGCTGGGTTTGTCTGGCTTTAATAATATGCACTTGCTCCATTTTGATCTGCATGTTAGTAATTGAATAATCCAGTGTTTCCCTGCATGTCAGAAACACATTAAAGGGGTATTCCCATTGCCTAAAGTGATCGTATATCGCTAGGATATATTATGATCACTGGGATTTTGACATCTTGGACCTCTGCTGATCCTGAGAATGAAGGGACCTTAGTGCCAGTTGAGTTCTGCAGCCCCTGTTTTTCCCTGCCATTGGTGCTCCAGCCACCTGGCTGTGCAGGGAACTGGAGTTGGCTGCATTTACTAATAGTGGAAAACAGTGAAGGGGCCACAGCAACGGATAAGTGCAGCAACCCCTTTGTTCAGAGTGTTGAGGGTCCCGGAGGTCAGACCCCACCAATCATATCCTAGTGATATCAGTCACATTATAAGGTGGTAATACCCCATCAATATCAACCCTTATGGTATTCACTATAGGATTTATCAGTCTTGTGTGTTTTTGAATTCGCTGTCTGATCAGAACTGAAGTCGTCAGGGAGCAGCACTGTTGTGTTTTATTCATGGCCCTAGTCTGTGACCAGATGTCGATGGGTAATGAAAGTTGATATTGTAACTTCAATTCTGTTATTTTATGTGAAATCCTTGGTACGGATTAGACCAGGGTTAGATGATGACTTTGTTACACTCATACCTCCTAAACTTTGGAAAAACATAAAGCTGACCGTAGATTAGTGACTTTAGACAGCCAAGGGTAAATAAAATAGTCACTTAGCATTGATCTGAAAAGGTTTATGTATTGAATGTCCTCTCTGAACTATATACAATATATATACTTATGTAAAGATTGTCAGCAATGGACGGATTAATCTCTGCCTTGCTTGATGACTCTCTTAAACTGACTGTCCAGTCATTATCCGTCCACCTTGGGACTAAGGACTGGTGATGGGTCAAAAAATGATAAAGATTAGTACTTGCCTCTATTCACATGGACTATTCTGGACATACGGATATCTACACGATCTTAGATTTACTGCCTCACCTGTTTTGCAATTTTGAGGTAGGCAGTAGTCTGAAAGGTTAAAGTCTGCCAAGGTGCTAGCAGCCGCCACTCTGATTCTCACAAGAAGAGGATGTGAGGGCCAAATGTCCTGTTTATCAGCCATGACAACAGTTTGTCACACTGGACTTTTTAGAATTTGCTTTTTATTTACCTGTACAACCTCTACACAGTAGTGTAACATCAATGTTGTTTAGATGTAGTCCCAAAGGTTTACCCTTGGGGTTTGATGCTGACCAGCATTTATATACTCCTGTAGCTGAGTGTCTGTGTCCTGTGATAGTTGTACATGTCGTCTTTGCCATTGATTAACCCGTCTCTTGACATATTAAGAGTGTGAACTGTTTATCCTGCTTTGTGACAGGCAATGGTACATATGGATTGTGTATCTTATACATAATTGTCATGGGAGCTGTTGAGGACCTGACGCTCTATACTTATCAATAGCAGACAGAAAGCCTTGCAACTTGGGGATTCAGTGTGTCGTTGGTGGGATTATTTTGCCGAGTCCAGCCCTTATTAATGCTCTGCTGATTGCCACAAAAACAAGGCTTGTTTTGCTAACGCAGAGTAATGTGACTCTTTTCAATCTGCTAATGTCATCACAGCTCCCCTCCCATTTATATGTACCAGACGGACAGAGATCATCCCCACATTCCCCCTAAGGGTGCTGTGACTATGAATATGAACTATTCAGATTCCTTGTTTTACAATATCCATATGTAACATAAAGTGCTGATTGTTAGCAACCATAATACTATAGTTGCTCATGTGTTGTGTTCCACTACCTACCCTCAAAAAAGAAAATATACTTATTTTTGCAGTTTTTGTCTTTCTGCATTTCAATATTAAAGCTCTTTTCCTTTCTTTACTGTGTGCACATGATCATATTATAGATCTATGCTGTCTGATCTGTAATATGGCATCCATGCAAATCTATGGGCCAATTCTAGTAACATACAGGTGCATCTCAATAAATTAGAATATCTTTGAAACATTTATTGATTTCAGTAATTAAATTAAAAAAGTGACCTCCTATATTTTCTAGATTCTTTACACACAGAGTGTTCTATTTCAAGTGTTTTATTTCTGTAAATGTTGATTATGGATTACAGGTAATGAAAACCAAAATCTAAGAATATTAGAATATTGTAAAAAAGTTCAGTATTGTAAATTCAGTGTGTCACCTGCCAAAGTTTCCTAAGCCTTTAAATGGTCCCTCAGTCTGGTTCAATAGGACACACAATCATGGAAGACGCTGATTATGAATTGTATTACTGAATTACTGAAATGAATGAATATTTCAAAAATATTCTAATTTATTGAGATGCACTTGTAGTAGATGAATTAGAATGAAGATGGAGGTCCAAGTCCAAGCTATATCTGTTCCTACAGTGTTGATCCACAGGAAGACAAAAAACCCAATGAGGCTGATGGAAATTGCCCCATGTCGTTATAAAACCCTGGATCAACTATCTTCACCAAAAATCTGAAACCCATAACCTCCTAATATTTTTCTGTTCAAGAAAGGCATCCAGGTCCTTTTTTAAACTTGCTCAATGATCCCCCATCACCACATTGTGTGGCAGTGAGTTTCATAGCCTCACTGCTTTTACAGTAAAGAATCCCTTCCTATGATGCTGGTGAAATGTTCTCTCCTCCAGACATAGAGGATGTCCCCTTGTCACTGTCAAGAGCCTAGGAGTAAAAAGATCATTATAAAGTTCTTTGTGCTGTCCCTTCATGTATTTGTACATTGTTATTAGGTCTTCCTTTAGACGTCATTTTTCTAAATTGAATAACCCCAAGTTTGTTAATCTGTCATTGTACTCCTATCCACCCATTCCCCTAATAATATTGGTCGCCCTTCTCTACACTCTCTCTAATTCTACAATGTCCTTCTTGTACACTGGGGCCCAAAGTTGCACGCAATAGTATATATGTGGCCGTACTAGTAATTTGTATAGAGGTATAACTATGTTCTTGTCATGAGTATATATGCCTCTTTTAATGCACCCCATAATTTTGTTTACCTTGGCGGCAGCTGCCTGGCACTGGTCACTAAAGGTAAGCTTACTGCCCACCAAAATCCCCAAGTCTTTTTCAGCACCAGTCTTATTTAATAATTTACTATTAAGTACAAAATCATATAACTTTTTTCCTCACAAATTCCAAATCAAAACACATATGTGGTATGATCCATCATATGCCATATTAAGTACAGAAGCGTTATATGGTGGCACACAGAGTGTCTGCAGCTCAGGAACGCTTAGAGACTCAGCTTGCTACTGTACAGAATGAATGGGAACATCATCTCGTTGCTGTGTGTATGAGGAATTATTTACTATCTGTTAATGGGGAAACTCCACACACTGGACACATTACTTGAATATTTGTGATCACACATGCAGGGTATAAGCAGAATTTTGTTGGGGAAGAGAGTCATGGACAGTCGTGCATGCATGAAAACACAAGACATTTCCCAACCACATTTATTGCCATGCTTACATACCAACTGGGGTGCCTAGGACTATCAGTAAAACTTATTCTGGCAGCCCACTATACAGTTACATGCAAATATTAGCTGACATTTGCAAATTCGAGGAATGTCACCAATATCATATTATTATTTATTATTTTTTTTATGAGCACTAGCTTGCTGCGTAGCCCTTGCCTCTGACTGTTTCTGTCCTGGGGCACTCTCAGTAGTCTGCTGCCTGGTTCTTGCATTGATCTAGCTCTGTGAGCCACTAATATGTGCTCAGACAGCAGCAGAAGTCAGGCAGCTGCAAAACTGTGCAAGATGATTGGTGATTGGGAAGATGGAGCTCAAGAAGGGACGATACTGATTGTCCTGACTCTGCACCTAGATACAATCTCAGCTATCCAGAGTGCCTGCAGCATATAAAAATAGTTTCTCAAATAATCTACGCAGTATATTAAACTGACACAAAGCCTGGTTAAGATGCATACGAGTATCTGTATCTAAGTATCTGAGCTTGGGGGGGCCACCTGGTGCAGGGGTCAACAGGGGGATTCCTCTGTTCACCTGTTGGCCACTTTGACTGCTTGATTTCCTTTATGGAAAGTAAGTTCTGGAGCAATATTTCTTTAGACTCTGTGTTGTGTCCTACCAGTGGAGTAACTAGGAATAGCTGGGCCCCAAGGCGAACATTTGACATGGGCCCCGCACAAACCGCATTCCCCCATTCCTGCACACACTATTATGCCCCATAGTGGCCCCTGCACACAGTATTATGCCCCACAGTGGCCCCTTCACACAGTGTTATGCTCCATTGTGGACCACCCATGAACAATTATTATACTCTGGGATCTTTTCAGACCCCAGAGTATAATGATTGGAGACCCAGGGGAGGATGCAGACATAAAAAACAATGTTACTTTCCTCTCCCTGGCTCTGGTGCACTCCCTGCTACTTTCAGTCATCATCATTATGCCTGACTGTGACTTCCTTCTCTACCACAAGAATATATATAAAATACATATTTATTAATGCTTAATAAAAGCAAGAATAAGCATGATGACATACAAATAATATAAAAATTGTAGAAATGTGGGAAGAGACTAATGGAAGTCTCGGAACTGGACACGCCAGCAACCAAAAGCGAGGTGAGTGAAATGGTGGAAAATAGGAAAGCTATGCCAATGTATACAATATAGTCTAGCTCAGGGGTTGGCAACCCCTGTTGGCACGCGAGGCTTTGTTTACCTGGCATGGGCAACCCGAGTCCTCACCCAGCAGTTTCGATAGGAGCAAACACGGCCGAAACATAACTGCTATTATTATTATACTGCGGGGTCTCTTATGTTTTGGTGATGAAACATAAAAAACAATGTTGACTCACCTTTATCCTGCGCTCCGCAGTGGCTCTGTGCTCTGCGCAGGGCACAGGGAAGGTGAGTAACATTGTTTTTTTATGTTTGTATGCCATTATGCCTTTTTGTAACATTACTATGTGTCTTTAACCCCTTAAAGACCCGGCCATTTTTCGTTTTTGCATTTTTGTTTTTCCCTCCCCACATTTCAAGAGCCATAACGTTTTCATTTCTCAGTTCACAGAGTCATATGATGGCTTATTGTTTGCGAAACAAATTGTACTTTGTAATGGCACCATTCAATATGCTGTGCAATGTACTGGGAAGCTGGAAAAAAATTCAGAATGCAATTGGAGAAAAACTGCATTTGCGCCAATTTCATATGGGTTTAATTTTTACAGCATTCACTGTGTGGTAAAAATGACATGTTACCTGTATTCTACAGGTCAGTATGATCACGGTGATACCAAATTTATATAGTATTTGTAATGTTTTGATACCTTTTAAAAAATTTAAATCTTTGCAAAATAAAAAAAAATGTTTGTGTCACCATATAGTGACACCTGTAACTTTTTCATATTTACATGTGTGGAGCTGGGTATGGCATATTTTTATGCGGGACAACATGACGTTTTTATTGATACCATTTGGGGAAAGATCTGATGGTTTGATCACTTTTTATTCAATTTTTATAGGAGGCAAAGTGTTGAAAAAAACCGCTATTTGGACATTTTTATTTTTTTTTCTCCACTACGCCATTCACCGTATGGGATAAATATTTTAATATATTATTAGTTTGGGCATTTTGGAGCGTGGGGATACCTAATGTGTTTATGTTTACATTTGTTTTTTTACTTTTATATCTGATCTAGGGAAAGGGGAGTGATTTGAACTTTTGTGTTTTTTTTTATTTTATTTATACTTTTAAAAACTTTTTTTTTTCTACTTTTACTTGTATGATCAGACCCCCTAGGGACGTTGAAACCTAGAGGGTCTGATCTCTCATACCATCCACTGCATCGTGTAATAGATCTAATGTAATGACAGGCCTGGGAGCCTTCAATAGGCTCCCGGCTGTCATGGCAACCGATCGCCGCCCTCCGATGACGTTCTGGAGGGTGGCAATCGGTGAAAAATGGCGGCGCCCATGGCGCCTGCGCAGTTTAGACGCCGCGGTCCGGTTTGACCGCGACATCTAAAGGGTTAACAGCCGCGATCGTTGCAGGCACCGATCACTGCTGTTAGCAGCGTGTCCTGGCTGTATTATACAGCCGGCATCCGCCCTGTATGGAGAGAGCTCAGCTCCTGAGCTCTCTCCATACATTGTCATGCGACTCAGGACGTACTATTACGCCCTGGGTCGCTAAGGGGTTAACTGTTGTTTGTGCTGTTTGCATTTATTTATTGCATTGTGCATATTACTTTTTCACTCATTTGCAGTACAGCCTACATGTATTAGCTAGACTATATTGTATTCATTGGCATAGCTTTCCTATTTTCTACCATTTCACTCACCTCGCTTTTGGTTGCTGGCATGTCCAGTTCTGAGACTTCCATTAGTCTCTTCCCCCATTTCTACAATTTTTGTGATTCCCCCATTTCTACAGTTCTGTGATCCGGCTGCATCCTTCACTTACCGATCCCCTACCCCTGCCAACGACCTCCTCCACTTCCCTCTTCAGCTTTCAATGGGCCTTGTGTGCCACACATCATGTTGTGGCGCGATGACTTAATGTGTGGCGTAGGGAGTCCCCTGGAGGCTGAAGAGGAAGTGGTAGGCTTCTGTGAACAGGAGTAAGGATCGGTAAGTTAATAGGGGCCTTTAGCCGGTAAGAGCTATTATAAAACCAGTGGGGGCGATGGGGCTCCCTAAAGGCACAGGGCCCACCTGGGGCTACACCAGTACCCTATTGGGCCAGTCCGAGCCTACTTCCCAGTAAGGCATGTGTTGTTATCAGAAAACCACATGCGTTTTTAAAAAATGCTTTTTTTTTTTTTTTTTAAACCTGCAGATGTATGTTTAAAAACAGCATACATTCAAAAACACATGCAGTTTTCTGAGTTTTGGGCTGCCAGCCCATCAGTATCCATAAAGCTCTCCCCCCACTCATGGGTGAATGACTGTCCAGTGGAGGCAGGGGAGAGGATTGCATAGTTTAAAAAAAAAAAAAAAAAAAAAAAAAAAACTATACAAAACGTGCTTGTCTACCTATCCCTGCTGCTGCTTCTAATTGCTGCTTTGATTTTATAGATGTGTGAAGCAGGTGCTGGATTGGTGATCAGGACCAGTCCCTACCTCTACCTGGCTGTTCTGGCAGTCCAATAAAGGTTATACAAATGGTGCTTTCTTCAGTAATTACAGTACATCATGCTCATGCGTGGGGATAACAACTGAAGTCATGTGCACAATGAACAGCACATGATCAGAACCATATAACGGTTTGAAGTGACCCTCCCCTATAATCATTTTCTCTGCATTTTACACAGTCCTCTAATCCAAGCTAGTACTCCATACATACATATATACATAGGCTGGAAACCGCTCTCAATACAGAAGCAAGAGAAAGAATAGATGCAGGATTTCACAGAAAGGAGCCAACATTTTTTAATGAAGTATAGTACAAAATTTATTAATGACACCAATACTGCCAGAAAATCAAAAGTTGTCCAAAAGTTTAGTTATTTAAGGAGTTCTTGTTTTGAAAATGGAGTAATATATGTTTGTTTTCAATCATTTTAACAACTCAATGCCTCTTCAAATATGCAGTGGGGCTTGAAACATTTTGAAGCAAAATGAGTGCCCTGAAATCCACTTAGCACTCCCTTCCTTTTGGGCCCTACCGTGTGTCCATACATAGGATTAGAGCCACAATGGGGATATTTTTAAACACTGGATAAACAGAGTGATGTATTTTAGGGTATATTCATTTTTATGATCACTGTCTAAAAAAGCTGCCTTTAAAATGACACTTTGAAGAAAATGAAAATTTAATTTATCTGATTTTGTAATAATTCTTGCAAAAAAATTGTGTGATCGAATTACTCACTAGACCCCCTCAATTGATATTTTTTAAGGGGTCTAGTTTTCCAATGTGGGTCATTTAATCCTTTCCTGCCGCAGGCATTTTTTGATTTTCGTTTTTGACTCCCCACTTTCCAAAGGCCATAACTTTTTTTTTATTTTTCCGTTCACAGAGCTATATGAAGGTTTTAATTTTTGCAGGACAAATTGTACTTCGTAGTGGTAACATTCATTATTCCAAACAGTGTACTGGGAAGCTGGAAAAAAATTCAGATCGATGATCCAGATCCCCAAAATGGCAGATTGCATGTGCCCCCGGGAAAAATGGGACTTCGGTTAGCATGACATAGCGAAGTGCCTCTTGGTGAGAAAATGTCCCAACCGAGTACCCCCAAAGTAGTGATCACTAAAGAATGTTAATAAAATGAGGCTTTAATAGAGCCTTTGTTAACAATTATGTAATGGGCCCCATCAGTGCCCCCACATGTATTGTAATGACCCTCACACTCAATAGAATGGCCCCTTCAGTGCCGCACATGTAATATTATGGATCACACAGTGTCCCCACATGTAATATAATGGCCTCCACATTTAAAATAATGACCCCCACATTCAGTGATGAACCTAGCCTCTTTGCTGCCTGAGGCGGACCATAGAAAGACGCCCCCCCTCCCCCCCAAAAAAAAATTGAGTTTCCATGCTACTAGCTTCACACACTGTTATCGTCGCACAATATACACAATACACAAAGTTATAAAACAGTTTTTAAGAATTCTTCTTACTGTATTACTTCAGTATCAGATCAACAACACGGCATTAACAATGAAAGTAACTTCACACATCTTCTGCTTGGTGGGTGGACGAGCCCACGTGGCCCCCATTCTCTATAATAGGAACGCCGCAGATAGCTGAGTACTGGACTTCGGCTATCTTTGGCACTCCCATTGAAGTGAATGAGAGCCACGTGGGTTTGTCCATCCACCAAGCGACACGCCTATATTCAGACTGGCTGCGGTCAGGCTGAATTCCCACCTGGTGGGGGGGAAAAACACAATTCTCAGGCTCAGTGGGGGTCTCAGCAGACAGACCCCCATCAATCAGGTATTTATCCTCTATCATTTTGGTGAATACAGGGCAGTAACATTCTGTGACTTACAGGTGACGTCTCTGACTAACCCTTCACATTTCCCTTCTCTTCCCTTTGGACTGCCATGGCCCCTTCTTCCAGCTATGACTTGTCTCTGTAAAGTTTACAACACAGACATCTTTGGCTCCTCACTTTTCCAGGCATCCAACCCACATTGTCCTCACCTGCACACCCATCCTGCTGCTACCCCAATTATAAAATATATGATATAACCCCCCATAATGAATAACTCCCAAGTGCATCTTTATATTAATAATGTCTGTGTGTACCCTGTATAAATAGTGCCCCTTATTAATAATGCCCCAGGTGTTAACTAATTAAAAGGTTTTCCAGGCCATTAATAAACTAATCAGTGGGGCTCAATAACCCAGGACCTCTACTGGTCAGCTGTTTGAATGAACCGTAGTACCTGTGTAAGTGCCATGACCGCCCTGTTTACATAGTGTCATCCATAGCGGCCATGTAATGTAACTACAGCCTTGTCCTATACATGTCTATGTGACAAGGCTGTAATTTCATCACACAGTCACTTTAAACAGACAGCACCATAGCCCCTGTTTATAATGCCCCTGCACACAGTATTATGTCCCGCAGCGGCCCCTGCACACAGTATTATGTCCCGCAGCGGCCCCTGCATACTGTATTATGGCGCGCACCGGCTGCTGCACACTGTATTATAGCCCGCAATGGTCCCTGCACACTGTATTATGGCCCGCAATGGCCCCTGCACACGGTATTATGCTCCATAGTGGTCCCTGCACACGGTATTATGCTCCATAGTAGCCCCTGCACACGGTATTATGCTCCCGCAGTGCCCCTGCACACGGTGTTATGCTCCATAGTGGCCCCTGCACACGGTATTTATTATTTATTAAAAAAAAAAAAAAAAAAGTTATCCTCACCTACCTGCAATCCCTTGATGGAGCCGCCGCCTCCTCTTCTTGTTCCTGCATAGGATGTCTGCATCTCAGCGCAGGATGCACGATGACGTCATTGTATCGCCACCTGCGCTGAGATGCGCACGTCTGGTAAGCCAGCCCATGACAGGCCCCGCTCAGCTTTGTGTTTTTTTTTGTTTTTTTAAGTGGCCTTTTCTGGGATGGTTTACGTTAAAAATAAATAGTAAAAATGCTGCCCCCCAGCCTCACTTCGCTTCATTAGAAGTGCGCCCTGCCCACATTTAATAAAATGGCCCCAATGCTTAGTGACGTTTAAGGAGTGAGTGGTAAAGTGCATTCGTTACTTACTACCGGGTTAGATTAAGGGTACCATGGGACTGTTTAGGAAGTGCAGCCTTCCCCCCTTTCATGCCAAAGATCCCTGTGCCAAATAATGTCCCAGAGCAGCCGCTCCATGCAGTGTAATGATCCACAAGAGCCCCTCCACGCAGTATAATCCCAATAGCAACCCCTCCACCCATAGTGGTTTCTCCACACAGTATAATGTCTCAGAATGGCCCCTATGTGAATAAGATGATAAAATCATGCCACATGCATAGAGACCTTTCTGAATCATTTCGGGTTTGGCACACCCGCATTTTCTGGGGTTTTGCTGAGCACGAAATTTTGTGGGTTTGCCACCCACAAACTACTAATATACTCAGAGTATAATAAGAGGAGTCTCACTTGTAAGGACCCAATATTTCATACAACAGGAAGGTCAGTCCTGCCTCATTACCACTATCAGATTAATTTAGAGTAGGATCAAAGAACAGATATACCAAAACAAAAAATATATATAAAATCTAACTTTTATTAATTATGGTTAAAAAATGAATATGAAGGACTTGAGACACATAAATCATGAATCATCAATTTGAGGGACATAGACTAGCTCAAAGATTTTATTATGTATTTTTTTTTGTTTTGCTATATCTACAATACCCTATCCTTTGATCCTACTCTATAATAGGGGCAAAGGGGAGGTGAATAAACATAATAAACAGTGTTACTCACCTCTCCCGGGCTCCAGCACGGGTATCTGGTCCTCTTCAGCCTCCCAAGTGACATCAAAGACTGCTGAGGCCTGTGATTATCCTCATTATTCCGCGTGACCCATGTGACTATGAGGCCCAATCACAGGCCTAAGCAGTCAATGACATCACTTGGGAGGTTGAAGAGGCCAGAGAGGAAAGAAGACCCATGCTGGGCCTCTGATCATTGTACTCTTTGGAGCCTCCACTTACTATACTCTGAGGTCTGGAGAGGTGTAAAAAAATAACAAACACTTGTACTCACCTTCCTTTATCTCTCCTGGGCATCTTTGCGGCATCCGGTTGTCTCTCTACTTCCTCTGCAGTTATCTTCTAGCCTACGTCTGACATCACATGCCCCAGGTGGGCACCGCTGAGACCCAATCATAAGTCTCAACAGTGACCCGGGAGTGTTATAATGACTACAGTCATCTGGGGCGCGTGATGTCAGCCGGATATTGGAAGAGTATGCTGAGGGACTACCAGACGCTCAGCAGAGGTAAAGCAAGGGGAGTATATAGTATTTTGTGGGTAGTAAACTCTAGAAGTTTAGTGTTCGCGCATACCTGAAACTTTTGGAAATCTCGGGTCAAATCTGGTTCTAAACTAATCAGTTCACTTGTCCTGACTTGTCCATTAGGCTTCAGGCTTTGTTTTTTCTTTGCTCCTTTATTTCCGCTACTGTTATGCTATGAAAGGTTTTTTGGGTAAGAGGCCACAGGAAGACATGACTCACCATTGCCAATGTAACACCACAATAACCTAAACCCAAATTAATGTACCTCCATCTACAAGACTGAGACTGAGCCACAGTGTTTCACATCAATGGCCAGAAAACTTTACAGACGAGCTCCTTCATACTTCCCTCACTTGGTTATCAGTCCTGATGGTGAGTTTCCTGATTATTCTCATGGATTCCTTGTGTTCTCCTCACCCTGGTACATTTCCAATAGTAAATCTGCCCAAATATATTTTCCTACGGAGAAATTCTGCAAGATTTACGAAAGGTCATGAGATTGTGGAGCTGTTCATCATATAGATATGTATTGGTGGCATGTGCTGCTTTTACACCTTTCACCACCGTCCTCAGGTAGGTCAAATAGGGTTGTGTCACTCCCATGGTATAATGTTGGATGGTATTGAAATGAGGAGGGGCGCTCATGACAACTTTTACACTTGACCCACTAATGTATTATAATGGGGCTGCTTTTACATATAGATGTAGCAGGAACCAAGTGAACCTTAGTTCATTTGTGTGGGGCAGCCGCTGTAATACATGTGATATGTAATAGTGTAAGCACAGTCTGATCATTCTTTAATGTGCCACAATAGTTCATTGACCACCTGCTCCAGCTATACATGGACGACTATGTGACGGTTCATAGGCGTTCTGCTCCATCTATACATGGATGTGGAGGTTTGTGTCTCTGTGAATTGTGGTAAGTGTGTAATGAAAGAGAGAAAAAATGACACTGGACACCAGAAAGGCTGATTTAATACCATTTATTAGCAATAAACAGAGGCGCCATTAATAATAATGGCTTGTATTATATCTTACTAAATGATGGGGGTTGTGGTTCTTATCTCAGGTCCATGGAGTCTGAGCTTCTGTGATGGTCCATCTCAACATCCATAAATAAGGTCCTGAGATAAGAGTCCCAACCCGATGATCCAGAGGAAGGCGAAGAAAAACCCCGGAGATCTGAGTTTCCGGGGAAAAAATAATTCCTCCCTGACCCCAAATATGGCGATCGGCAATATATCCCTGGATCAAGTCTATACATCTGCCTACTGCTGCCCCATACCAGAAACCTCACCTGAAGAGTTTACAGACTAGGAATTACAGACTCACAAGGAAGGAACTCTCTAATCCCTAGTTGAATATAAACTGTGTTCTGTGATTACTTGGCTTATGATGAGAACTTTGCATTGACTTGTGTTGAGATGATTTTCTTCTTGAGAAGACTTTGCTTAAAGAACTTCTGCTCATTTAAAAGAAAGGAGAAAAACAAAATCAATCATTTCCTCTGATCTTCTGATTGTCCTAGCCCCACCCCTGATCTACCCAGCCCCATCCCTGCACTTCCCATTCACACATCAGCTCTACTATTAGAACGTACACTTAGCAGCCACACTGGATCCAATGTGAAAGCAATTTGCTAACACCCTGGGAATTTGTGGGGTCTGTCTTTCCAGTTGAAAAAATGATCCTTAGAAAATCTATGATTTTACTTTGAGGTTTACTAAAATAAAGGCTATGTGTTATTTTTCCCTGCAGCGCCTCTGCAGAAAAACTGGAGAATTACATCTGAAATTACTGATAAATCAGGACCCTGATAATGTAACTCCCCAACCCCTATTCTCATAGGGGCTCACGTCCCCCTTTAGATCCTTTGGCAAGACATTGTTTATTGTAGGTAATCTGGCCAAACCCCGTGTCTAATTATTAAGACCTAAAATCATAAAAAATTATATTTTTTATATCATATTATTTATAAATGAAGATGATAAATGTTGGGTATAAGACTCCAGAACTTACCTCTAAATGCCTGTGGAGGAGGCGACTCCGTCTATGTGCTAATGGAGAGGCTGAAATAAAGGGATATATAAAAAGTGAGCGATTATTAAACATGAAGCCATTACTATCACACAGATATCAAGTCATTTACAATACGACATAAAGAACAATGTTAGGGAGAGGCCACGTGACTTCCCACAGGAAGTGACATCTATTGTGAGGTGCATGACTTCCCAATGAAACCGCCCACAGGAAGTGACATCACACCTCAGGGGTTTGTTGTCTCCATCTATTAAAACTATTTCTTGGTGAACCCTCATATATTCTACTAGAAATGAGTTCACAATCCACACTGAAAATCTATGATAAATATGCCATGTCTCAAGTTTCCCTATTAGATAGAAAAACCCATTAGTCCCTAACATTTTCTTATATATAAAGTGCCAGAATTGTGGTGGGAAAAAGTCACAAACTTTGGCGCACATCTTATTTGTGCAAAAATTAGCAACTTTTTCCAATTAAAATTTCTGCTTGCCACATTTCTAAAGCATGGGTGGAGCCAGCTGGGTGTGGCTTATCAGCAGGGGAAGGGCCACATTATTACAAATGGGTTCATATTTGGTTTACAAAGTAACTTCATAAATCCCACCTTTCTTTTTTCCCAAGTGTACGTTAAAAAAAAACAAAACTTTCAAAATAATTGTCATGTACCTGGTCACTTGAAAAAGTCTCAACCTATAGTAGAATTTTTGTCTTTCCCTCTTTGGAGATAGATCCCTGGAGGCTTTTAAAATTATCGCTTTAGGCCGCAATCACACATGCTGTTTTGATGCAGTTTTTTAAGTCAAAGCTAGGAGTGGAATGGGAAACATAAATGAAGGACATACACTAATCCTATCTGCTGGATACTGGATTTGGCTAGAAGAAACACCAAAAACTGCATATGTGATTTCATCCTTACTAGAGATGGGTGAATTGACCTGAATATTCCTAATTGTTCGGTTTTTAACAAACCCCAACAATTTGGAATTCGTCTCTAAAATGTCCGCCACTTGTAAATTATTGTACTATAGGGCCTCTTCAGACTCCAGAGTATAATAGCTGAAGGCCCAGAGGAAGTGACAAAAATAAAGGAAAACATTTACACTGACATTGTTACCTCTCCTTGGCCTCCTGGTGGCACCCAGCAAGCTGTGTCTTCCTTCTCAGTCTATGCACAAGTACAAGGGGGGAGCACTGGGGGGCGCTGTGTTATGTGATCATATAGGAAGGTTGGATCCGTCTGTACTGAATCCTAAATTATCCCTAGCATGGACATCTCCTATAGTAATGTGGTAAATCTTCCATACTGCACATACCTGGTAGTCCTCTCCTAAGCATGGACATCTTCGTCTATCCCCATCCTCTGAGCAGATCCTGTAGTGTCAGGTGTACTTATGCACTTGCCATCATTGTGATGTCATTGTGTTCTGGTGATGTCATGATGGTCTCGGAATTTAAGTGCAAAAGGTCAATCTCATTTGCATATCCAGCAAAGGTCAACTTGATTTGCATATGATACTGAGAATATTATATGTTTTAAACCCTGGAAACCCCTTTAATACCCCTCTTAATAATCCTTAGCTAGTATATCTTTATTGTATTACATTCTCTTTCATAGCCATGAGTTAGAAAATATAGAACTCCTATATAAAGAATTTTCTTTAAGATATAACATGAGATGTCAGTGCGGAGCCCTGTGATTGGATAAAAACAGGACAGCCTTTGTTGACTTTTATACAGGTTACAGGGATGCAAGGTGATATATAATACCTTATATATAGTAATATGCAGTAGTGGATATATGACTGCTCACAATATGCACCTCAGTTAAACCTTCCTGTCAGTTACTGACAAAATAACAGAAAGCACTGTCTTCACTTTCAAAACAAGGTTCTGTAATAGCGCCCCCTGTGCATTAGGAACACCATATTTATCAACAATACTGGACCCCTACTTTTACTGACACCTATAACACTTGTTGGTGTCAGGTGAAGAAAAAAAAAACCTGCACTGGAATATATACATGGGTATAAATTTCAAGTTTGTGTCAAAATCACCCCAGATAGTCCCACAACAGTGCTAACTATATATGTATAAATTTCGACCAATCACTGTCAAGGAGTATCACTCTACTGCCATATTGGAGGTTTGCCACCCATTAATTAGACCTCAGAGTATAATAAGTGGAGGCCCATGGGAGGTGCGGGCAAACTTAAAAAAAAAAAAAAAAAACTTTCCTCCAGCCTCTTCTCTGATGTCATGTGCCCCAGGGTCACCAGTGAGGCCCAATCACATTGAGCCCACTGACGTCATGATGCTTGAAACCTTGTCCGAACTTGTCAGTGAACTTCACAATTATTTAAAAAAAAAAAAAAATCTTGTAAGGTTCACCCATCACTAGTTGTGACTGCACCCATTCCATACACCAAGGGCAGGTGGAGCATTTATCATTTTTTGCTGAATTAGAGGTAAGACTGTCTGGTTGTAATGGTGAGCATTAAACATGGTTAGAATCATAAGAGAGAGAGAAAAAATAGAAAGCACAAAGGCTTAGTCCCCGTGGCCTAATTGGTACAGTACATGAATATGACAGGTAGTACAGCCCCTTTGATTTTAATAACACTGACAGGCAGTACAGCCCCATTGATTTTAATAACGCTGACAGGCAGTACAGCCCCATTGATTTTAATAACGCTGACAGGCAGTACAGCCCCATTGATTTTAATGTTGTTGACAGGCAATACAGTCCCTTTGATAACCATAAAACTAACTGACCATTTCCCTGATGTTTTTGTGAAATTAGTGGTACTCAAACTCCAGCAAGAGTGATTAAAATGAACATGCATGAAAAGTATAATATCCATAGAGAAATTGATGGGACCATCGCTGCCAGTGGCATTGAAATCAATGGGACTATACTGTGTATTATATCCATATCCAAAGCAGAGACTGTAACAAATAGAAGATTCACCCCATCTGTAGACAGCTGTTTAGGGATTCTTCTTTCCTCTAGACATGGCGTCTGCCTCATCAGTCACGTAGTGTAATGACACATAACGTGATAATGTCATGACCTACATGACCACTGAGGCCCAATTACTGGCTTGAGTGGTCCCTGACGTCCTATCTGGAGGCCAAAAGAGCCAGGAGAGGTGAGTAAGACTGGATTCGCATCTGTGTTGGAGTCTCCATAGGAGACTCCATTGCAGATTCCTCTTAAAATCGTCAGAGAGAAAAGTCCTGCAAGGAGGTTCTCTCCGCGTGTACCCCTGTGGATAATTGTACATACCCCCAGAGGTACGCATACCACTCCTTGGGAACCACTGCTCTATACTACACCACACAGAAGAGCAGACAGGGTCCACTATATTACACCACTCAGGACAGCTGACAGATCCTCTATATTACACCACACAGGACAGCTGACAGATCTGCTATAATACACCACTCAGGACAGCTGACAGATCCTCTATATTACACCACACAGAAGAGCTGGCAGATCCTCTATACTACACCACACAGAAGAGCTGGCAGATTCTCTTTACTACACCACACAGAAGAGCTGGCAGATTCTCTTACTACACCACACAGAAGAGCTGATGGGGTCCACTATGCTACACCACTCAGGACAGCTGACAGATCCTCTATATTACACCACACAGAAGAGCTGACAGATCCTCTATAATACACCATGCATAAGAGCTGGAAGATTCTCCTTAGCTCACCAAACAGAAGAGCTGACAGATCCTCTATATTACACCACTCAGATGACCTGACCAATCATTTATAGTATATCTCACAGGAGAGCTGATAACTCCTCAAATACAGGAGCATAGCTATAGAGAGTGCAGCGGTAGCAGTCGCTACCAGGCCTTGGACCCTATGGGGGCCCCAAAGCTCCCTCTGCCAGATAAGATACCACTATTTTAATTGGCACAAGGTAGGTAGGGGCCACATTACACATTTTGCACGGGCGCTACGAGCTTCAAGGTACGCCTGTGCTCCATACTACAGCACACAGACTGTAATTGGGCTTTGCTGCAGTCGCCTGTACAGGAAAAGCTAAATGTTTAGACAACTTTTGATTTTCTGGCAGTATTATGTCATTAATAAATTTTGTAATATTCTTTATTAACAAATGTTGGCTCCTTTCTGTGAAATCTTGCATTTCTTTATCCTTTCCCTTGCTTCTCTATTTAGAGCTGTCCCCGGCTTCTAACTTTGTGTGGTGTATGGGCTTGTGTATATAAAGCAAGGAATAGGGAAGGATAGGGAAGGTCAATTCAAACAGTTATATCTGAGGCATTATAAATCATAGAAACTAGCTTCTGGTTTCACATGAAAGAGGAGATTCTCTTCTTTCATATGACTCTAAGTTATACCTGTACTATTTCTAGAGGCATCATTGGCTGAAACACAGTAAGGATTGGGATATTTATATGCAGCTGCCATAGTGTCATATGAAAGAAGAGAATCACCTCTTTTATAATGTCTAAGATATGACTGAGTGCAGTGACCTTTTCTCATTTTATTTTCATTGTACACAGTGAGAAGCAGGGTACAGCTCTCAATAGAGAAGCAATAATAAATACATGCAGGATTTCACAGAAAGGAGCCAAATTTGTTAATAAAGTAGATTACAAAATTTATTAATGACATACATACTGCTATAAAATCAAAAGTTGTCCAAAAGTTTAGTTATGCTTTAATACCTGAATTGGTGTGGGTCTTATCCATCTGACTTCCACTAATCATAAAGTGATCAAAGTGACCCCAGCAATATGTCACCAATTTCTGTTAAAGGAATAATACTTTAATCCAACTTAGTGTGAAGTCCATTCATTTCCTTTTTAGGTAGTTAATGGATGATCCACACATTTCTCATGAAGATTACAGTTCAAAAGTCCGAACAGATCACCCAAACACTTACGTAGGGTAGAATATTAAGAGGGATTGTGAGCAAGAAATGTTATGAGGATTTCAAATAGATAATATATTAATGGCCTACAGACTGGTATCCGGTGTACGTATTATTATTGTAATGTGGCAGTGTGTGCATCCCTAGCCCTTTTTTTTCTTAAAGGTGTTTTCCGGCTCCAGATTGAGTTTTCATACTGATGAGCTATTCACAGGATAGGTTATAAGTATGTGGTCTGTCGGGGAAAGACACCTGAACCCCACACAGATCATTTGTTCTAGCAGCCTCTGGGAGCAATGCTAAGAGGAGCAGCGCTGCAGTTTATCAGAATCCTCTTACTTGAATAAGATTGGTAAAGCATGCGTCACCCATCCTATAGCAGCTTCTCGCACCTGGAGGCTGCTAGAACAGATGATATTTGCGGGGGTCTGGGTTTTGGAATCCAACAGTTCCTGTGGATAGGTCATCAGTATAAAAATTTGATTTGGGGCCAGACCGCCCCATTAAGACTTATCCAGGTTATGCATACTTCCCATCCATCCCGGATAAAGCAGGGCAGTCCTGGATTTTGAGTGATTTTTTTTTTCAGGCAGTGGGAGGTATGTCTCTCCTGCCAGCAGCTTGGTAGTTAGTACAATGAACCTGCTGTTGCCCTGCTGCCAACAGCAGAAACCGGGGTGAACTATGTGGGGAAAGGTGAGCAAACTTTTTTTTTTTTTTTTTTCTTTTGTGCATTTTACTGTGATGGCCACATTGAGGGGGTATTATAAAGTGTGGGAGCTACAATGAGTGAGTATTACACTTTGTGGAGCCCGTAATAAGAGGAAGTATAGTGTGGGGGCTGCAGTGAGGGAGTATTATAGTATGGGTGCCACAATTAGGAAACATTATATTATCTGGGGTCACAATGAGGGGGATTATAGCATTGGGGCCACAATGACGTAGCGTTATACTGTGTGCGGGGCATGGTGAGACAGCATTATACTGTGGGGAGGTACGATGAGGGAGCATTATCCAGTATAAGGACCTTGATGAGGGAGCATTTTACTCTGGGCATCGACAAAGAGGGGGCACTGTAAGGGCCACAAGAGGGACATTACATTGTGTGGGGGCCGCAATGAGGGAGACATTATACTGCGTAGGGCCACAAAGGGCCATGATACTGTTTGAGGCATTATACCCTATACAGATATTGAAACGCAAGTAGCTAGAATATACTTAGGAATAGTAATTTATAGCTCTTAATGGGGCTGGTTAGCATATAAAAATTAACTAGCTGCAAATGTCCTAAAAATTTTAAAAAATCGGTACTCTCCTTTTCTTTCCCTGTTTACATGTAGACCGTGTATGATCACTGTAGCCATTCAGCGATCACATGCCATGTTATTGGCATTATGGATTCCCTCATTGAGCCACAATGCCAGTAGTATGCTATGTGATCACTGCGGCTATTGACTGGCTGCAGCAGTCATACACTGTTTACTTGTAAGTCGAGACTGTGAGGACCATCATATAGCCATTGCTTGGTTCCCAGGGAAAAGCAATGTGAGTACTTATTAGGACTGGTTGATTATAGTCTAAATTAAACTCTCGATTCATTGAACATTTTACCTAGATTATCATTAACCCCTTCCCGCTGGTGGCATTTTTCGATTTTCGTTTTTGACTCCCCCGCCTTACAAACCCCATAACTTTTTTTTATTTTTCCGTTCACAGAGCCATATGAGGGCTTAATGTTTGCGGGACAAATTATTTTTTATAATGGTACCATTTATTATTCTGTACAATGTACTGGGAAGCTGGAAAAAAATTCAAAATTGGGTGGAATTGTAGAAAAAATGCATTTGTGCGACTTTCCTATGGGCTTCGTTTTTACAGTGTTCACTGTGAAGCCAAAATGACATATCACTTGTATTCTATTTTTCTGTATGATCCCAAATTTATATAGTTTTTTATTTAAATTTTAACCCCTTTAAAAAAATCCAAACCTTTGCAAAAAAAAAAATTTGTTTGTATTTAATTGTAAAAAAAAAAAAAAAAGCAAAAATAAATAAGCAAACATGTTAAGTATCCCGACATCCGTATAAGTCCCCACTATCCAAAAATAGTGTTAATTATCCTGTACGGTGAATAAAATAAAAAAATATTAACGTATTTTGGTCACTTTGCTTTCCCCCAAAAATAAAAAGTGATCAGAAAGTCATACATACCAAACATTGGTACCAATAAAAAGTACAACTTGCAAATATGGAGCCCTGACATATCTCCGCAAAGAATAAGCCCTCACATAGCTATTTCGACAGAAATATAAAAAAGTTTGAATTTAGGGAGACTGGTAGGGAAAATATGAATAAAGTTGCTGAGCATTAACATACAAACTGCCCTGCGTCAATAAAGGGTTAAAGACCCGGTATCCGCTGTAATAGTACAGCGGATGTTTGGAAGGGGGTAATGAACAATTCTTTTAGGACACGCCTCTTTCCACATACCACACTTTTTATAGATGCCATGACATGCCTGCCACTGAATTTTGGTTTTGGTTACTTCCTGGATAATTTCCCAGTGCTATCCCACGTAAACAGCTGCACAATCCTTAAAGAGGTTATCCAGGCAGAAAATGTATTTTTTAAATAGGTCAGGAGAAGTGGAAAAAAAACCCCAAAAAACCAAAACCTCATACTCTCCTGTCTCCGGTGTCCTCCCAGCGCGGTCCAGTACTTCTGCTACCGGTAGTGACCTCACATGTCCTTCGCTGAGGCCGCTGATTGGCCTCAGCCATCACGTGCGGCGGGACTTCTGCTGGAAGGCAACAACAAACCGGCAGGACCAGATCGTGCTGGAAGGCACTGGAGCATCGGGGAAAGGTGAGTATGATTTTTTTTTTTTTTTCCATCTCCCTGGTCTACTTTAAAAAATAACATTTTTGCTTGAACAACCGCTTTAAGTATATATCCTAATCTTCTGTACACTCTCTATGTATATAGCCCATGTTATAGTCTGCACACTACTGTTATGGCAGCGATGTGCACAGTATAAACCGGTGTTTCTTTACTTTTTCAAGCAAATTTGGAGCCTCCATTCACAGTTATGTGAAATTTGAAGGAAGGAATAGCACAGCATGCAGCGCTATTCTTCTTATCAAAGCAACAGACAGAATAATGGCCCCCTCAGTGCCCCCCACACACAGTGTAAAGAACCCCTCAGTGTTCCCACAGACAGTATAATGGGATCCCTCAGTACCCCTCACACACAGTGTAATGGTTCCCTCAGTACCCTCAAACACAGTATAATATCCAGAGAGTGATTGGTAAGCTGTATTCATTACTTAGGCTGTGTTCACCCGGAGAAATTTGCTGCGGATTTGGGGGCGGATTTCGCCCCCAAATCCGCCTCCCATTGAAAACAAGATCACAGCAGTACGCGGAAAAAAGAAGCGTCCTGCTCGATCTTGCCGTGGCTCGAGACTCCCTACTGATTAGGCCCATTCATCTGGGCCTAATCAGCAGCGGGATGCCGCGATGGAATGCTGATGCACTGCATTCGAAAATGCTGGCGGTGGAAAATGAAGAGGATTGAGGATGTGAACATACCCTTACCGTTCCGCTCCTGGTTTTGGGCAGCACGGTGGCTTTACCTTTATTTGTCTCCTGAAACGGCACTAAGAGCTGAGATCTCCTCCATTCTTTCCATCTGTGCTAGAGTTTGAGCAAAAGGATGGGCAGCATGGTGGCTCAGTGGTTAGCACTGATGCCTTGCAGCGCTGGAATCTTTAGTTTGAATCCAGCCAAGGACAACGTCTGCAAGAGTTTGTATGTTCTCCCCATGTTTTTCATGGGATTCTTCTGGGTACTCTGGTTTCCTCCCACACTCCAAAGATATACTTACAGTGGGGGAAAAAAGTATTTAGTCAGCCACCAATTGTGCAAGTTCTCCCACTTAAAAAGATGAGAGAGGCCTGTAATTGACATCATAGGTAGACCTCATCTATGAGAGACAAAATGAGAAAACATATCTAGAAAATCACATTGTCTCTATTTTTAAAGAATTTATTTGCAAATTATGGTGGAAAATAAGTATTTGGTAAATAACAAAAGTCCATCTCACTACTTTGTTATATATCCTTTGTTGGCAATGACAGAGTTCAAACGTTTTCTGTAAGTCTTCACAAGGTTGGCACACACTGTTGCTGGTATGTTGGCCCATTCCTCCATGCAGATCTCCTCTAGAGCAGGGATGTTTTGGGGCTGTCGCTGGGCAACACGGACTTTCAACTCCCTCCAAAGGTTTTCTATGGGGTTGAGATCTGGAGACTGGCTAGGCCACTCCAGGACCTTGAAATGCTTCTTACGAAGCCACTCCTTCATTGCCCTGACGGTGTGCTTGGGATCATTGTCATGCTGAAAGACCCAGCCACGTTTCATCTTCAATGCCCTTGCTAATGTAAGCAGGTTTGCACTCAAAATCTCACGATACATGGCCCCATTCATTCTTTCATGTACACGGATCAGTTGTCCTGGTCTCTTTGCAGAGAAACAGCCCCAAAGCATGATGTTGCCACCCCATGCTTCACAGTAGGTATGGTGTTCTTTGGATGCAACTCAGCATTCACTCTCCTCCAAACATGATGAGTTTTGTTTCTACTAAACAGTTCTACTTTGGTTTCATCTGACCATATGACATTCTCCCAATACTCTTCTGGAACATCCAAATGCTCTCTAGCAAACTTCAGACGGGCCCGGATATCTACTGGCTTAAGCAGGGGGATACGTCTGGCACTGTAGGATCTGAGTCCCTGGTGGCGTAGTGTGTTACTGATGGTAGCCTTTGTTACGTTAGTCCCAGCTTTCTGCAGGTCATTCTCTAGGTCCCCCCGTGTGGTTCTGGGATTTTTGCTCACCGTTCTTGTGACCATTTTGACCCCACGGGGTGAGATCTTGCGTGGAGCCCCTGATCGAGGGAGATTATCAGTGGTCTTGTATGTCTTCCATTTTCTAATTATTGCTCCCACAGTTGATTTCTTCACACCAAGCTGCTTGCCTATTGCAGATTCAGTCTTCCCAGCCTGGTGCAGGTCTACAATTTTGTTTCTGGTGCCCTTCCACAGCTCTTTGGTCTTCACCATAGTGGAGTTTGGAGTGTGACTGTTTGAGGTTGTGGACAGGTGTCTTTTATACTGATAACAATGTCAAACAGGAGCCATTACTACAGGTAATGAGTGGAGGACAGAGGAGCCTCTTAAGGAAAAAGTTACAGGTCTGTGAGAGCCAGAAATCTTGCTTATTTGTAGGTGACCAAATACTTATTTTCCACCATAATTTGCAAATCAATTCTTTAAAAATCCGACAATGTGATTTTCTAGATATGTTTTCTCATTTTGTCTCTCATAGTTGAGGTCTACCTATGATGACATTTACAGGCCTCTCTCATCTTTTTAAGTGGGAGAACTTGCACAATTGGTGGCTGACTAAATACTTTTTTTCCCCCACTGTATATATTATAACTAGAGATGAGCGAAGTATTCAAAAATTCAGTTTGGGAACCCTCGACGAATTTCGCGATATGATTCTATTCGATCCGAATTAAATTGTGGCAAATCGCGTAACAAAAACAGCTATTTATTGGCTGCAGAGAGCCGGGGTGGGTGGCAAAATGGCAGAACCCCTTGGATGCCGCGGTCATGTTTGACGGCGGCATCCAAGGTGTTAAAACCCCCGATCGGTTATGTAGCAGGGTGTTAGCTGTAACTGACATCTAACACCCTGCTCCATAACCAATAAGGGGTTTTAACACCTTGGATGCCGCCGTCAAACATGCCGTGTGCACTCGCGAAGGGGTTAAAGGGATGTGACATCACAGAGCTGGCTGCTGATTGGCTGTACGCATGGCATTGTGGGTGATCCCGCGTTCCCAGAGTTCCTTGCCCCATGTCCTAATATGTACAGCAGCCATTTTGAACTAAATGCGAATCGTTACCACGAAGCGTGAGAAAATTCGGATTCAATGCGAATCAAATATTTCCTGAAATTCGGATCGAATTCCACTTCTGCAGTTTCGATTCGCTCATCTCTAACTATAACTGCAGACTGCAAAGCTGTATACTTTATATTCTAGAGGGCACCATTGTATACGGTACGTAAACTAAGGAAAGGGCAAGTGTACAGTGCCAGACCATACTGTACCCCCCCATACTACATGAACAGTATGCTGAGTCTGAAGGACAATATGTTAAGGCTCCAGATACATGGTACATTTATAGTAACATATACCAATAATATGCCACTATTAATGTATTTATAATCCTGTATAAATTGCATTAGGCACCCTTCTCATATATGTCTGATATGTACACATGTATGATACATGTGTACACAGTAGATATGCAATAACATAGTGTGCAATGTATTATATATAGATTGGATGTGGTTAAACACTGTAATGTGGCCAGATGGTGTATATTTCTGTCTATAGAAGCTACTCTCTTGCTGCACATTGTTCCCTTACTGCACCACTGTTACATACTAAGGAGCAGCCTGTCTCACACTGCCATTGGCTATGGGATATACAGTACAGACCAAAAGTTTGGCGACACCTTCTCATTCCAAGAGTTTTCTGTATTTTCATGACTATAAAAATTGTAGATTCACACTGAAGGCATCAAAATTATGAATTAACACATGTGGAATTATATACTTAACAAAAAAGTGTGAAACAACTGAAAATATGTCTTATAGTCTAGGTTCTTCAAAGTAGCCAACTTTTGCTTTGATTACTGCTTTGCACACTCTTGGCATTCTCTTGATGAGCTTCAAGAGGTAGTCACCTGAAATGGTGTTCCAACAGTCTTGAAGGAGTTCCCAGAAATGCTTAGCACTTGTTGGCCCTTTTGCCTTCACTCTGCGGTCCAGCTCACCCCAAACCATCTCGATTGGGTTCAGGTCTGGTGACTGTGGAGGCCAGGTCATCTGGGGTAGCACCCCATCACTCTCCTTCTTGGTCAAATAGCCCTTACACAGTCTGGAGGTGTGTTTGGGGTCATTGTCCTGTTGAAAAATAAATGATGGTCCAACTAAACGCAAACCGGATGGAGTAGCATGCCGCTGCAAGATGCTGTGGTAACCATGCTGGTTCAGTATTCCTTCAATTTTGAATAAATCCCCAACAGTGTCACCAGCAAAGCACCCCCACACCATCACACCTCCTCCTCCATGCACCATGCTCCATGGTGGGAACCAGGCATGTAGAGTCATCAAGAGAATGCCAAGAGTGTGCAAAGCAGTAATCAAAGCAAAAGGTGGCTACTTTGAAGAACCTAGAATATAAGACATATTTTCAGTTGTTTTACACTTTTTTGTTAAGTATATAATTCCACATGTGTTAATTCATAGTTTTGATGCCTTCAGTGTGAATCTACAATTTTTATAGTCATGAAAATACAGAAAACTCTTGGAATGAGAAGGTGTGTCCAAACTTTTGGTCTGTACTGTATAACTTACTGTACAGTGTCCAACCAGAATTGCTGATATGTGATTTACATATTGTACAGTTATTGACATCCTTTAGCTAATGGCAGTGTGAGACAGTATGGTATGGATGCAAAATAATTAAAATACTTAATATGAGCAAGTTCACATTGGTTAGTTGAGCTAATGTTTGCTTTTGGTTATTTTGCAATTAATTGCCCATCCCTATTACTGATTTTTTTATCAATTGATTATAATTTTGGATAAGCAGTTTGTATTAAATTTTGGTTATACTGGGCACCCACTTTAAGGCTGAAGCCCCACATTGTGGAAAAGCAGCTTCTTTTGTTGTAGATTTTGGTGCTTTTTTTTTAGCTAAAGCTAAGGAGTGGATTGAGCAGATGGGAGAAGTATAAAAGCTTCCCTATATATTTTTCATTCCTTTTGAAACCACTTGTGGCTTTGGCTCAAAAAACGCAGCAAAATCTACAACAAAAAAAGCTGCTTTTCTGCAATGTGGGGTCTCAGCCTAAATTAGACTATGTCACCACGCCTGACAGGTCTTTAGTAAATACTCAAAGAAGCAGTCCAGAGAAAACTTGCTTTGATCACTGCACCTCACCTGGTGGTCTTTCACATTCTGGATATTATATATAGCACTCCTATCACTGCAGTTCAGCCTTCTGTCTGCTTATGATTGGATATGATCTTGATTTTTAGATTTCTCCACTCACTTTTATGCTCTGCTGTAAATCCCATAATGCCTCAGTATAGTATCGCATGAGCACCTAGAGACAGTACCATCTCTACCTGCAGAGAGGACTGTGTAAATGGCCTTTTCTCTACATTCTCCCATATACACTATATGTACACAGTCAGGGAGACATGAAGTGTCATCATCTTCAATATAACTTTGTGCCCGGTGATGTATAATCATGAGCAATAACTTGTGTGGAACAGTCCATGTAGTTTCATCATACAGGATTTTCAGATGCCTGAAATGGTGATCCCTAGATAGAACAGAAAAACAAGTATTTTGCAAGGGGTGACAATGAGATCACATGACTCATTTAAAAAGTAGGATCCTGTGAGTTTTCAAATAGATAAATAAATAACAAAATACGGAAGTACTAGCCAAATGATATACAATATATTGGGGAAATAGCTACATAATGAAAGAAAAAAAGGTTGCTTTGTTATTCTTCCTAGAAATTCATGAAAAAATTGACAGCTGGGAATTACCATTTCCCTTGTGAGTGTGTTCCTACACAGTCCAACATGGTCAGCACTGACTGGACAATTTGAGACTGTGCAGGACAAAACCAGCTCAATGGTAACACTCTAGGAGTAAAGGAGAAACAGCACAAAGAGGAATGAGAAAATACGCTGCTGAATTGGTATTTCATGGGAAAAACAATCAATTACAAAAATAGACATGTCAGAAGAGGTGACACAGCCACTGAATTGCAGTGAAGGTGCCGGGCAGCTAGATAACGGATGGAGCTTTCTGCTTCTGGCCCCGTATTGTAGACTGGACGGGTGGCGGAAGCGGCTTCGTACAGATGATCGATCCGAGGGCCAGGTTTTGGACCCTTACTGATCATATATTTATGGCTTGTCCTGATGAAAGGCCATAAAAATATAAGTCCGAACAACGCCTTTAAGGTTGAGGCCAAATGTTGCAGAAAAGCTGCATATTTTTTTTTTTTTTTTTTTTTTTTAAAGCAAAAGCCAAGAGTGGCTTCAAAAGGGGTAGGAGAAATACACACCTAACTTAGGCTTAAAAACCCACAGCAAAATAAGCAACAGAAAACGTAGCTTTTCCACAATTTGTGACCTTAGCCTAAAACAGGGGTACTCAACCTGTCTATTGACCGGGTTCCGCCATCAAGTAAAGGTCTGAACTGAACAGCAGCTGAACATGTCCAGTATTTACCTATTTTTCAGACAAAAAAACGTTTAACTTTAAGATGCAAAAATATTTCCTATTGTGGCATTATATTGTGTGCAGGAGGCGACTAATGTGGCATTATACAGGGCAGGGGGGCGACTAGTGTGGCATTATACAGTGCAGGGGGGTGACTAGTGTCGCATTATACAGTGTAGGGGGCAACAAATGTGGCATTATACTGTGTGCAGGGGGGCATTAATGTGGCATTATACTGTGATTGGGGGCACTGAGAACCATTATATAGTGGGTAAGGGCATTGAGTGGGGACATTGGGGATCATTATACTGTCGGTGTAGGCACTAAGGAGCATTATACTGTCGGTGTAGGCACTAAGGAGCATTATACTGTGGGTGGGGGCACTAAGGAGCAGTATACATTAGGTGGGGGGCACTAAGGAGCATTATACTGTGGGTGAGGGACTAAGGAGTATTATTCAGTGAGTGGGAGCATTAAGGAGCATTATACCGTGGGTGGGGGCATTAAGAAGCATTCTATGGTGGGTAGGGGCATTAAGGTAAATTATACTGTGGATTTTCTCCACACAGTATAATGCCCCATTATTGTGCCTCCTCACAGTATGCTCCTTAGTACCCCTCACACAGTATAATTCCCCATTAGTGCCTCCACATAATTAACATTAAAGGGGTATTCCCACGAACATAACCATTTTTAAATTTGTAGATAATTAAAAGTTAAACATTTTTGCAAATATAACTAATTAAACATTTTGTTGAATTTTAAAGATTTTCTCTAAATATCTTGTGGTCACAAGTTGTTGTCTTGATCGGTTGCCAGTGGATACGACCATGAATGCAGGACCTTTCTAAGGTCATAAAATCAGCCATGATTCCCTTATTGTGGCCAGGATATCTTCTCATACATGTAGTGTCCCTGCCTGATAACCCGGCTACAATAAGAAAATCATGGCTGAAAGTTTTTGCATTTGTGGTCGTATCCACTGGCAACCGATAAGACAATAGACTGTCACCACTAAGATAATTAGAGAAAATCTTTAAAACTCTGCAGAATTTTTAACTAATTATATTTGCAAAAATGTTTAACTTTTAATTATCTACAAATATGGATATGGTTATGTTCATGGGAATACCCCTGAAACATATATCTCCTGCCCACTGTCCCCAAGCCCTGATACCTTACACTAAGCGGCAGCAGGGTTCAGCAATCGTCCCTGTTGCCTGCGCATGAGCCCTCACGTGTGAAGGCAACAGAGATGATTACTGATCCCTGCTGCTTCTAGTGCAAGGGATCTGGGCTTGGTGGACAGTGGGCAGGAGATTTCAGACCCCAGAGTATAATGATCAGAGACCCAGGGGAGGATACAAACAGAAAAAACAATGTTACTTACCTCTTTCTGGCTCCGGTGAACTCCCCGCTACTTTGGTCATCTTCAATGTTGGACATGTTACAGTGTTTTTTATGTTCCCTCACCTCCCCTGGGCCTCTAATCATTATACTCCGGACTCTAAGACTCTAGAGTATAATGATAGCAGTGTTTGTGGGGTTCGCTCTCCGGGCGCCCGAATGTCCCGAGCCCTGTGGCAGCCGCTACCGCAGCTACCCCGGTATTTACGCCCCTGGGGAAACAGTCTGGACAGTAGGTGGCCTCGGTCCGCAAGTTGAGTATCCGTGGCTTAAAGCATACCATAAATCAAGTTTTCATAAATGAATAGTAAAAAATCATTAAATAAAAAAACACTTTGCAATAAATCTTTAAGAAAAATGCTTCTTTTCCATGTATGTCTGGTAATAGAATCTGTATCCATAGTGGAGGTAGACTGTCAGCTTTACACACTATTGTTTCTTCATCCAACAATAGTATAAGCGGATATGAGAAACTTTGTAATATATCTTGTTGGAAAAAATACTTCTTTCTCCACTTCCAATGTTTCTTTCCTCCTCCACCTTCCCAGTGGAGTGGATTTAACAGAAGGGAAATATCTAAGTACTTCCTTTATTTTTCCCATTCCTTTTCAAACCACTCCAAACATAAAACACTGCATTTCCACAATATGTGGCCTTAGCCTAAAGTGGGTTTTGTTACTCAATTATCTATGCTTAGGATAGGTCACCAGTTGAAGATCAGAGGTGGTCTGACACCTGGGACCTTTGCAGATTAGCTGTTTAAGACTAAGGCCCCACGTGGCGTTCCGCAGCAAAAAAGTGCTGCGGGAGAAACCGTGGCAGGATCGCATCGCGGTTCTTCCCGCAGCTCTTCAGACAGAAAGTTTGCAGAGTTTTCCTCTGCGGACATTCTGTTTCAATTATACCTATGTGGAAACCGCCGGCGTTTCTGTAGGTATAACTGAAATGCTGCGATTTCCAAAACTGTGCCGGTTTTGGAAATCGCCGCGTGTCCGCAGTGCGGTTTTTTCCGCAAAGTGGGCATGGGATTCACTAGAATCCCATCCACTTTGCTCTGACTGTAAAACGCTGCAATTTTTTCCGCAGTGTTTACGCCACGTAGCGTAAACTCCCTGAGCGCCACTTCGGCGTCACAAGACATGTGAAGTCACATTCATCAGTCATGTAGCCAGTTGCCACCCGCCATATGCTTCCTATCACCACTGGTGGAGGAGAAGACTTGCAGGCAGAGTCAGCATAAGGCTTATCAGATCCAGAAGTTGGTATGCAAGGAAGACCGTAGAGGAGCTTCCAGCAGGGGCTGTGGCAGGCTAGTGTAGAGAGCCCTGCAAGAACAGGAGGGTCTCAAGAGGAGTACTTGTCTGTAAAGACTGCAGACTTTTCTGCATTGTTTTTTTTTTTTTTATTTTATACAGTTTCCTTATTTCCTGTATCTCAGTTTTGCTGCCAATAAAATAAGCCATTAAGTATAACTGGTAGTTCTCATCAGTGTCCATCAGTTCCTGCACATTACATGGCCTCATAACAGAAAACCAAGCACAGCAGTGTACAGTCATGGCCAAAAGTTTTGAGAATGACACAAATATAATATTTTCACATGATCTGCTGCCCTCTGGTTTTTATGTGTGTTTGTCAGATGTTTTTATCACATACAGAAATATAATTGCATTCATATTATGAGTAACAGAAGCTTATATTGACAGTTAGAATGAGTTAATGCAGCAAGTCAATATTTGCAGTGTTGACCCTTCTTCTTCAGGACCTCTGCAATTCTCCCTGGCATGCTCTCAATCAACTTCTGGACCAAATCCTGACTGATAGCAGTCCATTCTTGCAGAATCAATGCTTTAATTTTGTCTGAATTTGTTGGTTTTTGTTTGTCCACCCGTCTCTTGATGATTGACCACAAGTTCTCAATGGGATTAAGATCTGGGGAGTTTCCAGGCCATGGACCCAAAATCTCTATGATTTGTTCCCTGAGCCATTTAGTTATCACCTTTGCTTTATGGCAAGGTGCTCCATCATGCTGGAAAAGTCATTGTTGAGCGCCAAACTGCTCTTGGACGGTTGGGAGAAGTTGCTCTTGGAGGACATTCTGGTACCATTCTTTATTCATGGCTGTGTTTTTAGGCAAGACTGTGAGAGAGCCGATGCCCTTGGCTGAGAAGCAACCCCACACATCAATGGTTTCAGGATGCTTTACAGTTGGCATGAGACAAGACTGGTGGTAGCGCTCACCTCTTCTTCTCCGAATAAGCTGTTTTCCAGATGTTCCAAACAATCGAAAAGGGGATTCATCAGAGAAAATGACTTTACCCCAGTCCTCATCAGTCCACTCCCTGTACCTTTTGCAGAATATCAGTCTGTCCCTGATGTTTTTTCTGGAGAGAAGTGGCTTCTTTGCTGCCCTCCTTGAGACCAGGCCTTGCTCCAAGAGTCTCCGCCTCACAGTGCGTGCAGATGCACTCACACCTGCCTGCTGCCATTCCTCAGCAAGCTCTGCACTGCTGGTAGCCCGATCCCGCAGCTGAAACACTTTTAAGAGACGGTCCTGCTTCTTGCTGGTCTTTCTTGGGCGCCCTGGAGCCTTTTTGGCACCAATGGAACCTCTCTCCTTGAAGTTCTTGATGATGCGATAGATTGTTGACTGAGGTGCAATCTTTCTAGCTGCAATACTCTTCCCAGTTAGGCCATTTTTGTGCAGTGCAATGATGACTGCACGTGTTTCTTTAGAGATAACCATGGTTAACAGAAGAGAAACAATGATGGCAAGCACCAGCCTCCTTTTAAAGTGTCCAGTGGTGTCATTCTTACTTAATCATGACAGATTGATCTCCAGCCCTGTCCTCATCAACACCCACACCTGTGTTAATGGAGCAATCACTGAAACGATGTTAGGTGGTCCTTTTAAGGCAGGGCTGCAATGATGTTGAAATGTGTTTTGGGGGATAAAGTTCATTTTCTAGGCAAATATTGACTTTGCAAGTAATTTCTGTTAAGCTGATCACTCTTTATAACATTCTGGAGTATATGCAAATTGCCATTAGAAAAACTGAAGCAGTAGACTTTGTAAAAATTAATATTTGTATCATTCTCAAAACTTTTGGCCATGACTGTACATTCGTATAGTGGCTATGCTTGATATCACAGCTCAGCCCATTCATGTAAATGGGACCAAGCTGGTATACCAAATATAGATGCTATATGAATGTACGATCGTCTCCTCAAGCAGCTGATTGGTGGACGGTCCCGGGTGTTGACCTCTGCTGATCTTCAACTGATTACAATTAGTAATTGATCTTCTATCAATTACTAATTATCTATTAGTCAGACTGGAAAATATATATCTATTCATCTGTATTACAGTCTATAGTGTGCAGTTTTTCATCCGTTCCACTAATCCAGCAGGCTCATTACCAACTATATGCTTGATCATTTTTTTCCCCTATTTCTGGAAATTTTAAAGACGTTGTCCAGCCATCATGAAATTGTTTGCTAATTGCTTACAAAGCAATAAAATTTCAAGAAAAAGTAATACGTCCACTTACTTACTAAACCTAAGGCACTCCAATGGCAATTCTTTCCCTGCCAGTCTTTCTTTACTGGGCTCCAGCAATGATATGGCATGTCAACATGTCTGCTGCAGCCAATCACTGCCTGCAGAGGGGATATGACAACACCACCGAATTCTCCACTGCAGCCAATGATTGACTGTAATGGTCACATGTTGTGTTGGCAGGGTCCATGGAAGTATTGGCATATACCACCCCAATTCCAAAAAAGTTGGGACAAGTATGTGTAGTTTGGAAATATGTTCTAACTATATTTTATTCACAGTAGAACATAGATCTTATATGACAAGGTTAGACATTTTTCCATTTTGTTTGAAAAAAAATAACTCATTTAGAAATTGAAGGGAGCAACAAAGTTGGGACAGGGCCATCTCTACCATTGTGTAGCATCCCCTCTTCATTTTACAACAGTCTGTAAACATGTTGTCCCATTCTTATCTGATGTAGGATTCTCCTGGGTTTTCTTTGCTGGATTTTTTGTTTCCTAATGCACCAAATGTTTTCTATTGGTGAAAAGTCTGGACTGCAGGCCAGTTCAGCACCTGGACTCTTTTTCAGCAAAGCCATGCTGTTGTGATGGATGGAGTATGTGGTTTAGCATTGTCTTACTGAAATATGCAAGAGACATTGGATGGGAGCATATGTTGTTATAAGGCCTCTCTATATGCTGCTCAGCATTTGTAGTGCCTTTCAAGATGTGGAAGCTGCTCCTGCCGTAGGTACTAATGCAACCCCATACCGTCAGAAGTGCAGGTTTTTGTATTTTTCACTGATAACAAGCTGGATGGTCTCTCTCTTCTTGAGTCTTCAGGACACGGCGTCTGTGGTTTCTATAAAGACGTTCAAATTTTCATTCATCTGACCACAGAATAGTTTTGAATTTTGCCTCAGTCCATTTTAAATAAGGTTTGGCCCAGAGAAGATGGCAACATTTCTGGACTGTGTTGACATAGCTGCTTCTTTGCATGATTCCGCTTTAACTTGCATTTGTGGACTTCAGAGTGAACTATGTTCACAGGCAATGACTTCTGGGAGTATTCCTTAACCCATGCAGAGATCTGCATTACTGATTTTTATGCAGTGCTGCCTGAGGGCCTGTAGATCATGAGCATCCAATATTGACCTTCAGCCTTGTCCCTTGTGCACATTGATTTCTCCAGATTCTCTGAATCTTTTGAGATTATGTACTGCAGATGGTGGGATATTCAAAATCTATTCAAAATATTTTTCTGAACTTATTCCACAACTTTTACATGTAGTTTTTGACAGATTGGTGTACCTCGAACAATCTTGGCTTATGAGAAACTCTGCCTCTTTAACATGCTCTTTTTATATACAGCCATGTGACATAGTTGAAAATAGGCTCACTTGATGTCATAGCAGTGTGACCAGAGCAGGTGAAGAGCTCGGTCAAAGAGCAGACAGGTAAGTATTGTAATTAAACACTATAGATTATACTGTATGGGGGCCACTATATGTGGTCATTATTCTATATTGGGGCCATTATATGGGGGACATTATACTGTGTGTTCCGCCTCATAATCAGCGCCAGATTCTGCCTCCCACTGTTTTCAGTGGGAGGCAGAGATTGAAATAGGATTCTTAAAAAAAAAATAAGCATGCTGCTTGATCTTGCCACTGATTCCCTGACCGATTCAGCCACAGAGTCCACGGCACGAGAGAGCGCATACATCTGGGCCTAATCGGCTCTGCTTCAGCTTTCCACTGAGGGAAGGCGGAGGGCCAGAAAATGAAGAGGAATCTGAGGTGGTCAGGGAGCAGTTATTCTCATCCCGGCAGCGATTTGCCAAGATGGGAATAACCCTTTAACTATCACATGACAGTGTTCACCTGATTTCTACGGTTATTAAAATACAGATGACACATCTGGTGTGGGAAAAATCTGTCATGGAGATTAAAGCAGTCGCCTGATACTATATGGAAAAGCAGTTGCAGATTTTCCATCTGGATTTGTGGGCAGAAAACCCACAGTGGAATACAGTTGCAGCAAAGTGGATGAAATTTTAACAAATCTCATCTACAGGATGCAGAAAACTTCCCTGCTTAGGATTTATTTATATCCTGTTTAGACACATCGTAATAGTGACTATAAGGAGATCACATACACACATTACATGTAGAGCTCTACTGCTTCATATAACTGTGTCATCTTGTAAAAATGAGACTACAGTATTTATGCAGCGCTGCGGAATATGTTGTTGCTATATGTAACGGAAAACTTAAGAGAAAATTGTTGCTGACTTTTGTATATAGCGAAAGGGATTGACCATTTTAGGTAGTGGTCATTTCATGATGGATAGTTGTCACTGAGCAGCGAGACACTTCATGCCTCATACCTCTTTGACATCACAGTTAAGGCAATGAATATGCTGGCTGTTCAGCACACCATTTATTTTCAACCACTGTGTAATGTGTCTCCTGCCTCTTTACACTGTATTTACTGGTGCCATGGTGTCTGTGGACCCTTCTGCCCCACAACCTGGCATTTACATCTGACCACACACTGAGGTACAACTTCCACAAATCTTCTCCCTGCATTAAGAAAGTGATTCTAATGAAGATGCATAGAAGGCGTCATCTTCCTGGCACCTGCTCTGCCCTAATTATCTGCACTTCCCTGGTGCTTGAAATGAGTCAGCTTTGCCCGAGGCACCGCACTGTAAAACCCAGTTGCTGAGTCTGTGAATAGATGTGGTGACACGTTGCTTCTGTGCCTCAACCTAGTGTCACCTTTTTAGATGCTGACACAGAATGGTCGGAGCTGCTTGTTCCATATTTCCAATACAAATGTAATCGTAGCCTGGCATGGTGCCAAGGTGACCTGGTCACTTAACTGTGTGACCACATCATTGTCCATGGCACTACTATATCAGAGCAGTGAATGTGATGCTCACTAGGAGTGACAGCTGAGCGGTGTCACCTGACAGAGATTGGACAGACTTGATTGGCTGTGATCAGTCATCTGACACAGGGAACAGATGGTCAGATGTCCTACGGTCACAACTCCTGTGTCCTATATTTATCTTCTTTTCTTACCCATATTACAGGGCACATAGTCTCACAGTCAGACTTTCATTCACCAGTTTCTTAAGACATTGCACAGGGGTGTTGTGCATGTTCATTGTAGTTTTATAGGATGTAGCAGAGCTGAGGTTGTCTTCTTAAGATGCCAATATAATTCATAACTCACAAGTCTTTTTCTGTTGGAGGCATAGTGTCATCTTTTGAGCCAAATCCTTCTGTCGGTCTGTCTGCTTCTGAAAATATTCTGCAGTAGGACTTTAATAGATGTATATTCCTGCTGAGTATGAGCCCTCACCTTGTGCATTATTTAGTAAAGGGAGTCTGTCAGCAGGGGCATGGTATCAGGCAATTTAGCTGAAAAGGATTTTAGGGGTGTTTCTTCTTCTGCCAAGGCATCGCTCTCTGCTCTAGATTACACCCCTATCTGCAGACAAAGTAGATGATGTCACTCAAGCGATGGGGGAAGGAGTTGGGCGGCAGTTAGGGGTGGTTATCTAGATCAGAGAGTGAAGCCCCAGCATGAAAATGGAGCTGCCATGTAGAATAAGATAAGCATCTTTGGAAAGTGAGGCAGTCGCCCTACAAGGTACTGTCATTAGTCTCATACCGATTTTCCTGCAGACCTACTCCCTTTAATATATGGCCATTATTTCTTAATATATTGCTTACTAACCAGCATTTTGAGGTGGATGTCTAGATGAACAATGCACAGGAGAGGCCATAACCCCCTTTTGGGAGGTGGACATGTAGCGGCACATCACATATTAAATGGCCTAGCTGAAGGGGGAGCATTCCGCCAGGCCTGGAAGTCCAGGAGGTCATCTCTGTTTTCAGGAACCTCCTAGATGTTTTTAGGAGAGTTGGCAGGTATGATATATGCCTATAACTTTCATATTCTGCTGGATTGTGGTGGTAATTTGTATATAGTTTTTAATTTTATGTATAACAACTGTGGCTACATAAAGAGAAGAGTTTTTTTACACCATGAACCTTAAGGTTAAGAACACACATTTAGGTTTTTTGCTGCAGTTTTTTAAGGCCAAATCCAGGTATGGATCACAAAACCTTCATCATACGTGAAAAATTCATGATGGCATCACACAACTGTTTTTAAAACACGTTGCGGGAATTCATTATTATTTCACGCCGCTTCTTTGGTGTAAAATAGTCACAAACCTTTTGGTTGGTTCATTTTTAACACCACTTGTGCTTAAAATAGTCACAAGTGGCACTTTAGTGCCGGCCTCACCACTTTTCTCTCATTCATCATCATTTACAGTATGCTGCTTTTGTGGTGTACATGACAACAGAAACCCACAGCAGCTATGAGCATTTCAGCTGAGGCGCAAGAGACTCCCAGAAGACGCATCTTATTCATAACCTTATTAGAAAAAGGTCATGCCCCTCGTCATGAATTAAACACATCCTCACCTGATACAGAGTACAGAAAGATTGGCATACACCAGGCCTGACAAATTCCTCCCATTTTATACAGTGGGGCTATTAACATTACTGTCTTTTGACCGTCCTTTATTTAAAAAGCGCAGGATGTTACCTTTGAGAATCTGTTGCATTCATCTGACTGAGGCATGCAGAAATCTCTACAACCACCATTAAAACAATCCAAGTCAGAAGAATGGGACTGATTTTTGGTCATTTTAAAATTTCTGCAACAAAATCTGCTGCATGTTATGACACCATAAAGCCACCCTAAACAAATCTCATTCACGTTCTGCGACTAAAACCCAGAGCGCAACTTGCAACTCAAATTTTAAACCCACAGCCATTTGATGCTACCGATTTCACCTTTAGTTTATAACTTTTGCCATGCAGGTAGCCAACAATGAAACTTGCAGATGAGCCACAGTAAAAACCACCCAATATTGAATGTATTTTTTTTTATCGTTGGGACGTGCAGAGGAGCATGCGGATCTTGTGGGTCCAAGTCCTAAGAACAGAAGGGTCACAGATGGATAGATTTGCATTGCTGGATCTGGATTTGCATTGCGTTTTTTTACTGTAATTGTTGGATGGGATTTGTTTAAATTCCACCTACTTCATTTCTGCTGTAAGCTACAGTGAGTTAGTTGCTTGCGATTCTACAAATGGCCGATCTACTGCAAACTCACAATGTGTGGACCCAGCTTCAGGGAGTTCTATTTATTTACTAGTGTTTTATCCTCTTCATTCCCTGAATTAAGCGTTTCCTCCGCCAATGCAAGGGACATCAAGACCAGTGTACAATACGCCGGTCTTGATGAACCCACCCTCCCCCATGTGTGTCTCCAGCATAAGGCTGAAGTTGCACATTGCCAAAAAACGCAGCGTTTTTGCCACTGCTGAAATTCCACAGAAAAAAATTCTGCTTATACAGTACCAGCAAAGTGAGTGAGATTGTGGCTAATCCCATGCTCACATTGCAGAAAAAAAAAAAAAAAGCTGTGGAAAAGGTGCATTTTCAAAAATGCCTGCATTTTTGAAAATCACAGCATGTCAATTATACTTACGGAATTATACCTACGCTTCTGTTTTCCCTTTAGGCTTTAATAAGGGAAGAAAATCCTCTGAGAAAAACTTGGAAAAAACGCTGTGGAAAAAAACATGTGTTTCCTCTGCATTTTTCTCCACAGCGGTTTTTAGCTTTGCTTCGCTACATGAGGCCTTTTAAAGGGGTTTTCCGGGCAAAAAATATTTTTAGTGCTATTAATGGGTTAATAAGTGCACCCAAATACCTATAGCAGTGTTTTGAGTGATTTTTGGGTTCCTCATGGAGCTCCTGGCATCTTCTGCATTTGTTTACATAGGTAGCTTTCTGTTCTTTTATCCTACAACTACCATGATCCCCCTCCCTCTCTTACTCCCTCACACCCCTCCCTGTTTCCCTAGCTAGCCCGCGGACTACTAGCCTTACCTAACTAACTCAGCCCCCCCCCCCACTCCATCATACTTACCTGTCTTCCTGTCCGGATCTTCTGGGCTCGGGAGATCACATCCTTCATGTCTGACAGCGCCTGCGCCATAGAACTGGAGTGCCGGCACTCTGGCTCTATTGCGCAGATGTGGGAGGCTGGTTCCTTCTCCTTTTCACGTCTGCCGGGACCCGTGCAATAGAGCCGGAATGCAGACATGCCGGTGGTCTAGCTCTATTGTGCAGTTGTGGGAGGCCGGTAGACGTCAAGAAGAGGAGGAGCCGGCCCCCCTGAAGGTAATGACATTTCGTGCCCAGAAGATCCGGACATGAAAACAGGTAAGTATGATGGGGTGGGGGTGGGGGGTCCTTACTTATCTCCATCAACAAAATGGTAAAAAAGTTATAGGAGTCAGAATACGGCAACCCCAGGAAAATCGTTAATTTTCAAAAAGTGACATTTTATTTGTAAAAGTGGTAAAACATAATAAAACCAATATAAGGTTAAGGCCCCAGGTGGCGTCCCGCAGCAAAAAAAAAAGTGCTGCGGGTGAAACCGCAGCAGGATTGCATCGCAGTTCTTCCCGCAGTGCTTTAGACAGAAAGTTTTCAGAGTTTTCCTTTGCGGACTTTCTGTTTCGATTACACCTATGGGGAAACCGCAGGCGTTTCTGTAGGTATAATTGACATGCTGCGATTTCCAAAATCGTGCCGTTTTTTTCCGCAAAGTGGGCATGGGATTCACTAGAATCCCATCCACTTTGCTCTGATTGTAAAACGCTGCAATTTTTTTCCGCGACGCTTCCTCCAGACTAAGCTGCCATGTAATTTTTTTTTTTTTTATATCAATAGTTTTTATTAAGTTTTACGTAAATACAATACAAAGGTAAAGAAAAAACATAGGGTACAGTCATGGCAAAACAATCTACAGGTATACAGAATACAAAAAATTATCATGAAAGACAAAGTATTTAGAGGAAAACACATTAAGACGCACTCCAGTAACATTTAATACTAGAGGTATTCCACAGTTGCAAAATAGGATAAATGCAGTCTTCAAGTTGAGGCCATGGGGGAAGGGAACTTTTCACAATGGGCAGGGAAGGTAGATCAGGAAAGAACCAACGGACATATCAAAAAGGCCTAAAGAATATAGGAGAGTCGGGCCACTCTATGACATCTAATAGGACGGATTGGTCTGCCACTCGGGTGAGTGTGCAGATTCTCCTGCTACCAGTGATAAACAACAACAATATATAAATACATACACAGTAAACCCCATACCTGACCAAAGAGGGTGGGCATCAAAAAGTTGAGTTATAATAAGAGATGAGTATCAGTAAGCATTTACACAGGGGAACGATGCCAACCAAATCTCCCAGTTATCCCGGATCTTGTGCGGATTGCCACCCCCACAGGCATAAATTTGTTCAAATTGGCAATTCAGGTAGACCATGGAAATCAGTTCTGGCAATGCTGGGCAGGAGGTAGATTTCCATCTGCGCACAATAAGTAGGTGAGCAGCTCCAAGTACCTGGGAAATGACAGTTCTATGCTTAACTGGTAAAGTGTGGATGCCCAACAGGAGCAGCGCCATCTCAGGTGTAAAACCCACCCCTCCACCACATAATGTGTTAATTAAGGAGAAAACCGACATCCAGAAGGGCTGAATGAGTGAGCAATGCCAGAAAATATGGAATAAAGAGCCAACTCCCCCACACCCTCTCCAACAGACCTGCCATGTCATTTTTAATGTAGGGTGAACGCTGTAAAAACAAAATGCAAAAAACTATGATAGAATTGTGGGATTTTTCACAATGTGAGACCCTGGCCTAAAGGAGACAAAAAATGGACGTAAACGGATGGTCATCTGGTTACCTAGACTTGAATTTTCAAAAAAAAAAAAAATGTACAAAACCTGAACGGTTTGTTTTTGTGTGCTTAAAAAAGGACATGGATCCATTTTTTTATAACTTTTATGTCTACGTAAATGGATGACCTTCAGGTTTGGCAGGGTTCACACTACCGTTGATGTCCGTTCTGATAGTGTCTGTTAAAAAAAGAAAAACAAAAAAAAACGGACACCTATCATAACAGACATTAACAGACAGTAACTGATGTTAATGTGTCCGTTTTTTTAACTGATCCAATTAATGGACTAATTAAAAAAAACAGACACATTAGCATCAGTTAGTGTCTGTTTTTTAACACTGTCCGTTTTTTTAACACTGTCCTTTTTATTTTTTTTTTTTCCTGCTTTCTGAGCATGCGCAGGAAAAAAAACGGACATAAAATAACGGACAGTAACTGATGGTTATCAGTTACTGTCCGTTACCCATAGACTTCAATGTTAAAAAAATAACGGACACTTGCTCTCCGTCAAGAATCCGTTTTTTTCAAACGGACAAAAAGTCTTACATGTAGGATTTTTTGTCCACGAAAAAATAACGGACTTCTGACGGATTTGGTGTAAACGCACACAATATAAAAACCCACTGATATGAATGGAAATTTTAACGGATTTCTGACGGTTCAGCTAGTGTCCGATGCTAAAATCTTGTAACGGACAATAGCAACGGACAATACTGACGGTCACCAACGGTAGTGTGAACGCCCCCTTACATTTGTTTTTTCATCCATTAAACAGATGTAAAAGATGTGATCTGAATAGAGACTTACAGCTCTCAAAACGCCTTAACTGATGAGAACACTGGCTGAAGTGTCATCAGATGAGACATAACATGAGAACACTGGCACTGGTGTGATGTCATTAGACACACCATGAGAACTCTGACTGAGGTGTGACTTCATGAGACTTATTATTATTACATTGGCTGAGGTGTGACATGAGGAAGGCATATCAAGAAGCATTGGCAGAGGTGTGACTTCATGAGGACATAACATGAGTACGTTGGCAGGAGCGTGACGTCATGAACTACAGCATGAGACCACAGGTGTGACGTCATGATACACTGAATGCAAAAAATCTCTCTGGAAATGATTGCCATTTCATGACCGTTTCTATTTTTGTCAGAAAATAAATATGTTTGAGGAGGAAAATCAAAGTCTTTCTTTTTTAATAACCGATGTAAAAGATCCAGCACAACAGGAAAGACAAAAAAAGCCGCCGCTGCTGTGGTGTGTGGCGGTGCCGCTAAGTATAGGGAGCAGGAGGGTATTTTCAGGATGACTCGCTGGACATGTGTCCCGGTAATTACTGCGCGCCATAGACAGGGCACAGCCTGCTCTGCTCCGCCTGCACATCGGGCCCCTGGGGCCCCAGGAAACTTCTTGCCCCTACTTTGAAGACCCCCTCTCTGCTTCCCCCCCCCCCCCCCCCTCCCACTCCCACTCCGAATCCGTGTCTGGCAGGAATGCCAATTCTGCCTGTGTTTCCCACATCTCTCCCCATTCTGCACATGCTCAGGCGAGACAGTCAGCAGCAGCAGCAGAGCCGTGTTCTCCAGCACTGGTGGGAGAGAGACGAGAGCAGAGTGAGAGAGAGGACAAGAGGGGACATATACATTAACAAGCAGGCCTGTCAGTCGCCTCGTCCAATATGTCCTGGACTACAGACAGCACTGAGGGGGCAGGCTGCAATGTGCCCAGGGATTTAGCCATCCTGCACTAATGAAAGGGTTCAGGCTTGTCTGGTAAGCAGAGCCTCTGCTTCTTCCCCACACCTTGCACCTTTAGCACCTTGCCCCCTCCCCCTCCATAGTGTGCCCCTTCTGTTGGTTTGGCTATGGGCTGAGGGAAGTTGGCTTGTGATTCCTCGTTCTCTGCAGCACTTACTGCCAGACTGCAGCTGTCAGGAGCATCTCCATGGACTGAAGAGACGCACTGTGCCCAGCTCCTGGGAGGAACGCACCATGGCTTGCAGGTTTTTCATGCTCAGTGCCCTCCTAGTAACGTGTTAGATTAGTCCTAGTTCAGACGGCTTCAGGAGCCCCAACCGCTACCTAGAAGCCTGGTTCTAGTCAGTAGTTTGGTATAGTTTGTTAAAGTATCAGGGGCAGCATCCTGGATTTTGCCCACTGCTGTGTAGCCCTCTGCATGTGCCCTTTATGTGATGCAGTGCATTGCTGAACTACATGTGCCAGCGTTGAACAGTCAGGCCGGGTTCACACAGTGCAGGTTTTGCAGTTTTTTTTTTAGTAAGATAGGAAGTATACATTTGCAGAAGTTTAATCATTTCCTTTGTATGTCTCCACTAAATAATATTCAAGGTAACCTGCACCAAGGCTGCCCTGTGTGAACACGTCCTGACCCTGCATGTGCCCTTGTATCATACATCAGGTACCACCACCACAAAACCTCTACCCACCGGCTCTTCCCTTTTGTTTGAAAGTTTTTATTTCTTTGAAATGAAAGAGAAAAGTTAGTTTTTGCTTTTCAATATGACCCATCTCCCCTCTTGTCTTCACCAGAGCATTCAGCTGTAGTCTCCCTTCCTGTTCCTGTAAATTCAATGATGATTTAACCCCATGTGTGCCACCCCCCTGTCTAAGGGGTCAAGTCCATCCGCTTTTGTTGTGGACCATATCTCCCCTCTGTCTGCAGTTTTCCCATGTCTGCCTTGTCGCTTACAATGTCTGTTATCACTGCCTAATAAAACAGCGTTCCATTAATACAGCACACAATAAAGGGACATGGGGGCATGAGGTGGATGTGTTCGCAGCTACATATTTCATTCCAGATAGCCAGTAGCCCCTGTCATTGTGTACTTTGACCTTGAGGTAAGTGGGAAGCTTTCTGGATTCATGTGAGTATTATACTCTGACCTTTCCCCTTTTATCACATCTATTAGATAACTTTGAAAGTTTATAGGTTGTAGACCTCCTATGGAGTCTGGCTATGGGACCGCTATGCCATGTAAAATGTATGGTGAGAAGTGAGAGAGCAGGGAGACTGTCGGATGCCATCTGTAGACGGAGCCTATAATCCTCTTAACATTTATCCTGCTTCCTTTCCACCCCTCCCTCAGACCTCCAGGATTAATATCTTCTCTCAGTCCCCCTATTTTCCTAGCTTTTACGCGTTAACTCTGCCTTGCCATTGCTACAGAAGACCGACCATACCCCATACCACGAAATTTTATTATTTTCCTCCACCATCAAGGTTGTCAACACAAATTAATAATTCTGCAATAACAATGCAACTTGTAACTAGCAGACAGGACTTTGTAAATATTAACCCTTATAGTGATGCTTTATCTTCCTTCTAGAAATTAGTTGAGGGATTAAGGCATTAGTTTGTGTTTGAGATTATGCCCATTGTACCCCCCTCCAGGGCAATTAGCAAGCCGGTATTTAACAGTAACTATGGTTGGCCCTCATTACATCATCCTGGACTGGCTAAAAGGTCCTGCCCCATCTGACTATCCTCTCCAAGCACAATCTGATCCTGCAGATTTTCAGTCCCTTATACTGCCCATCACATTGTGCAGATACATTGCAGCAAAGTCACATAGCTACCTGCATATAAAGGTGTGGATCTGTCCTCTGCACAGCTTTGTGTGTACCAATGGACAAAGATATGGCAGAGCTAAATTTCTGCTTTAAGTATGTTGTACAGATTATGGATCTGCATTAAGATAATGCAGAAGATTATCCTGCAGTCCTATGTAAAAGCACATCATGCTGTCACCATGACAAACTCTGTCCCGCTTTATTGGAATTCTGTTCTGTAGTTTGCTTATTTTGTAATATTTCTCTTTCCATTGCCTCTATATATGACACTTCTACAATACTGGCGTTTAGTTTATACTGACATTATACTGCGCAATGTCCATAGATTGTGGTTTTTCTGTGGTGAAGCTATAATTGTTGAGTATTTATATGATTCATCTCCCTGTGGTCAGAATGCATAGTGTATTATATATACAGTCTGCTGTCACATCCCATCCTGCAAAGCCGCCCCCCCCCCCATTCATTACTTACGTCTGCCGAATGCTCCCGTGGTTTTAAGACTCTATTACTACTTTGTTTGTTTTATTTATTTTCACTGTGAAACTTTGCATTGTTGTAGAACCTGATACAGACCTGACACTAAGAATGGCTCCACTTCCTGTATTGAATAGCAGTGCCCATACATATGGTTGTATTGTTGCTGGCTGTAGGTCTTCTGCCTTCTTTGCCTATGTGTAGTAGTCAAACATTGCTGTCTGTATTATTATGGTCATTGTAACGTAACATTGGGTTACAATGTAATTCTCCTATAGGTGTTTACATGCCAAATGTGGCAAAAAAGTATCTTATTTTTATATAGCACAGTCTATTTTATATAGTCACAGTTTCCTGCATCAAAAAAAAGGATACACCAGAGTAGCTATAATCCATTAAATATTCCCACCCTTGTATCCTGAGGGTAATATATTGACCATGTAGGCCTTCTCTTCAGGCTTTTATGTCTTTGCCCTATCATTAGGTTCTATTCACATCTAGTTTTTGACTGTCAGAGGTATACAGTAATATGAAAAAGTTTGGGCACCCCTATTAATCTTAATCATTTTTAGTTCTAAATATTTGGGTGTTTGCAACAGCCATTTCAATTTGATATATCTAATAACTGATGGACACAGTAATATTTTAGGATTGAAATGAGGTTTATTGTACTAACAGAAAATGTGCAATATGCATTAAACCAAAATTTGACCGGTGCGAAAATTTGGGTACCCTTATCATTTTATTGATTTGAATACTCCTAACTACTTTTTACTGACTTACTGAAGCACAAAATTGGTTTTGTAACCTCGCTGAGCTTTGGATACACCTGGCTATGAAGTTCAATCACGAGAAAAGGTATTTAAGGTGGCCAATTGCAAGTTGTTCTCCTATTTGAATCTCCTCTGAAGAGTGGCATCATGGGCTCCTCAAAGCAACTCTCAAATGATCTGAAAACAAAGATTGTTCAACATAGTTGTTCAGGGGAAGGATACAAAAAGTTGTCTCAGAGATTTAACCTGTCAGTTTCCACTGTGAGGAACATAGTAAGGAAATGGAAGACCACAGGGACAGTTCTTGTTAAGCCCAGAAGTGGCAGGCCAAGAAAAATATCAGAAAGGCAGAGAAGAAGAATGGTGAGAACAGTCAAGGACAATCCACAGACCACCTCCAAAGAGCTGCAGCATCATCTTGCTGCAAATGATGTCACTGTGCATCGGTCAACAATACAGCACACTTTGCACAAGGAGAAGCTGTATGGGAGAGTGATGCGAAAGAAGCCGTTTCTGAAAGCACGCCACAAACAGAGTCGCCTGAGGTATGCAAAAGCACATTTGGACAAGCCAGCTTCATTTTGGAAGAAGGTCATGTGGACTGATGAAACAAAGATTGAGTTGTTTGGTCATACAAAAAGGCGTTATGCATGGCGTCAAAAAAACACAGAATTCCAAGAAAAACACTTGCTACCCACTGTAAAATTTGGTGGAGGTTCTATCATGCTTTGGGGCTGTGTGGCCAATGCCGGCACCGGGAATCTTGTTAAAGTTGAGGGTCGCATGGATTCAACTCAGTATCAGCAGATTCTTGAGAATAATGTACAAGAATCAGTGACGAATTTGAAGTTACGCCGGGGATGGATATTTCAGCAAGACAATGATCCAAAACACAGCTCCATATCTACTCAGGCATTCATGCAGAGGAACAATTACAATGTTCTGGAAAGGCCATCCCAGTCCCCAGACCTGAATATCATTGAATATCTGTGGGATAATTTGAAGCGGGCTGTCCATGCTCAGCGACCATCAAACTTAACTGAACTGGAATTGTTTTGTAAAGAGGAATGGTCAAAAATACCTTCATCCAGGATCCAGGAACTGATTAAAAGCTACAGGAAGCGACTAGAGGCTGTTATTTTTGCAAAAGGAGGATCTACTAAATATTAATGTCACTTTTCTGTTGAGGTGCCCATACTTTTGCACCGGTCAAATTTTGGTTTTATGCATATTGCACATTTTCTGTTAGTACAATAAACCTCATTTCAATCCTGAAATATTACTGTGTCCATCAGTTATTAGATATATCAAATTGAAATGGCTGTTGGAAACACCCAAATATTTAGAACTAAAAATTATTAAGATTAATAGGGGTGCCCAAACTTTTTCATATGACTGTATATTGATGGTATTCCTCAGTGTATACCTTGATGCCACCCATGAACCTGTCTATTGTCAAGAGCAGAGGTTGCAATAACATCTGTACAGGCAATTTTATGTTTTGGAAAAAGGTATATTATTAATATGTATGAGACTTCCCTGGCCCCAAATGATTTTCCATACTGAAGGGGTCCTATACCCGGACCCCTCTCAGATCTGTTCCTGCAGACTCCAGGCGTTGGAAGCTGGCACAGTGGATGGGGAGCGTGTGCAGGCTTCTTCTATACATGTAGTAATAGCAGAACTGCAATTCTCTAACCTCCACTGTACAGTACAGTGGATAGGGCTGCAGTGCTGCACCTACTGTAGTGTCACTTCTGGGTTTCTGTTGTAGAGAATCAGTCTGGACATACTTATGAGTCTAGGGGACTCCTCACTGTATCTATCACTTCCTCCAAGCTTATTCATTTGTCATCACCGGGTTACAGAGCACATTACAGTGATAAACAACATACATTTGTTATATATGTCAAGTTTATAGAATTGGAGAGAAATGTTTTTGAAGTGTTATGCAAATGAGGTCATTGTTGCACTGTCTGGGGGCGGATCTTCACCTCCCTGGAGCACTGCTCTTGTCACTCAGACCCCAACCATCATCTGTCTCCTCTATTCTGTGCAGTGGGAGTTGATCCTCCCATCATTATGACCTCCAAGCCACTTTAGCAGCAAGAACAACGTTCCCAGGGCTGAAGGCCCACCCTCAGTGCACCAACTGCCTAATTTGCATAAGATTTCAAAGATACTTTTCTCCAAATCCACAAAGGTGATGTACGTAACAATGGTATGTTGTTTATCACAATAATATGCTCTGTAACATGGTGATGACAGAGGGGGAGGTAATAGACTAACTTTAAATCGCCAAGGCGACATAAAAGAAAAAAAAATCACAACTACAAAGGATCTAATGTCAGATGTGGAATGGAATTCTTTTCCTTATGTGCAGAACCCAACACTTGTGTGACGTTAAAGTGTGAAGACCTGTCCATTTTACTAAAGTTCAGTTTGCAAACTGAAAAGCTATCTGATAATACCCCATTATAGTCAATAGGGACCATGGGTCACCATTTGTGTACACTATGTCCTACATCTAGCACAATCCGTGGTTTTCCCTCTGCTGCTCTGGTTGCAGATGTAAACCCAGCCTTAGGCCTAATTCAAGTGGCCATAATGCAGCTGATAGAATTACCTACAGGCGTATCTCAATAAATTAGAATATTTTTGAAACGTTCATTCATTTCAGTAATACAATCCATAATCAGCGTCTTCCATAATTGTGTGTCCTACTGAACCAGACTGAGGGACCATTTAAAGGCTTAGGAAACCTTGGCAGGTGACACACTGAATTTACAATACTGAACTTTTTTACAATAGTCTAATTTTCTTAGATTTTGGTTTTCATTACCTGTAATCCATAATCAACATTTACAGAAATAAAACACTTCAAATAGAACACTCTGTGTGTAAAGAATCTAGAAAATATAGGAGGTCACTTTTTAAATTCAATTACTGAAAGAAATAAATGTTTTAAAGATATTCTAATTTATTAAGCTGCACCTGTAAGTTTTCAATTTATGTATGATAGGCCCGGTTCACATCTGCGTTCGGATTTCCGTTCGGGAAGTCTGCTTGGGTTCACTGAGTTTTTTTGCGGCGTTTTTCTCTGCTTTTTTTCTTCTCCTATTAAATCTCTACGGAAAATGCTTGCAATTCTGCAGCTAAAATTTAACATGCTGCCTTTTTCAAAAATGCACAAGTTTTTGAAAAAGAAGCTTTCCTGCAGCTCTCTTATTCCACAATGTGTGGATGAGATTAATCAAAATCTCATTCACTTTGCTGTACTGTAAAATGCAGAGAAAGTATTATTCACTAGCATTACTGCAAAGTTCAAACTTCTCTTTGGCTTAAAAAAAAACTACTCAAAAATGAGGAGTGTTTTTTACTCCTCGAGAGAAAATTTATTGTGATCTCTGGTCAAGAGTGTCCGTCCATTTTCTCTCCGCTGGTTTCAAATTAAAACGGGGGGAAGCCCGGCAGACCCCATTATAGTCTATGGGGTCCGCAGGTAACCACTTTTCTAGTGGGCAGGCTCTCCGTCTTTCAGGTTCCCATTAGGACCCCAAAGGACAGAGAGACGAACGCTAGTGTGAACCTAACATAAAAGTGGCTGTATTGAAATTCCTGAATTCTGGCATTTGACATAATAAAGAGCAAGCACTTTATAAATCACTTGGAGTGCTGTCCAACTTTTCTTTTATACAATTTTTATTGATGGTTGTGAAAAACAGTCCATCAAAAACTCTGACATGTGAATAGACCCTTTCACTGACATTATTGCAAAACATTACAAAATGACTGTTACACGACTCTTGTGAATACAGCCTAAGTCTATGTTCACAACTGCATTATTTCCATTCTGCTGCCTTATAGGAACAAAACAATGAAAATAATTGAAGTACTGTATCCATTGCAATATGGACACGAATAGTGCCTGACGTACCCCATTGACAGCAATCGGATCCATTGTGATTCCGTTACGGGACAAAATAGTGCTGTATGCAGGCGTCTTTTGTCCTGCATGTTCAATGAAATCTGCAACAGAAGCTCCTTACAAATTTAAACAAGGGCTAAATCTGCCCCATCAAAATTGATGGTGGAAGACACAGATAGCGAGACAGCGGAGGGCCCCTGTGCAAGGACAGTATTCAGGCCCCTTGCTTACTGTTGTGCATTCCTTTTTTATGTCGATCCACCAGTAAGTGTGAGCCATGGAATTGAAGTCTCTTTCTTCTGTCTAATAGACAGTACTAGCTGATTTTAAAATGGCAGTGTGCTCCCTTACCTATAGAGCCTGTATAGCTGCATAAATGGTTTGTCCATCCATTTGGGGAAGGCTAAAAACACAGCATGCTCTAGTAACAGAGTGCTTCTTGGCCATTCACATTTGCGTAGTTGACTCCGTTGCAGTGTCAACATGAAATCGGCTTTTTTATCCGCAAGGGCTTACAATTTATGAAGAAAGGAGTATAAAGACAGTAGGTCAGAGTAGAAACTATTCAGATGGGTGGTGTGGTGGCAGTAGTGCTATTGGAGTTTGTAAGCCTTCCTGAAGAGTCTTCAAGGTCTTCTTGAAACTTGTGATTGTGGGATCTTATGTGTCATGCTAGCGAGTTCCAGAATATGGGGGATGCGCGAAAGAAGTCTTGTGTGAAGAGCAAAAAGGAGTTGGAGGTCTTGAGAGGATCAGAGGTTACGTGTGGGTAGGTAGCAGGGGGTTAAAGGGGTTGTCCAGGCAAAAATGGACAACCCTTTTAAAGTTAAAATAAGCTTGGGGCAGTGAAAAAAAAAATTTAAAAAAATCTGTCCTCCTGTGCCTCCAGGTTCATCTGCTCCGGTGGGTCTCTTCCGGCGTTGTGCTGAAGCCGCAAAGGTGTGACCACTGAGGCCAATCAGCGAAGGGCCTGAATGTCACTACCTGTGACATCACGGGTCCTCTTCCTGAGGCCACTGATTGGCCTCAGCGGTCCCATGACCGCCGAGGCCAATCAGCGACTTCAGCACAACGCCGGATGAGACCCGCCTGAGCAAATGACCTGGTAGGCGCAGGAGGACACTGGAGCAATGGGGACAGGTGAGTATACATTTTTTTTATTTTTTTTCACTGCCCCCAGCATATTTAAACTTTAAAAAGTTTGTCCATTTTTGCCTGGACAACCCCTTTAAGTCAGAAATGTATGGGAGGAGACAGGTTGTGGATGATCATTTATGTCAGTTGTAACATTTTAACTCTATTTGCTGGGTGATGGATAGCCAGTAAAGGGATTTGCAGAGGGGAGAGGCTGATGAAAAATGGGGGGAGAGATCGATTAAGCAAGCGTCAGAGTTTAAGGTGAACTGGCATTTTTGTAGTTTCAGGGGTGAGGAAGGAGGCGACAGGAGATCTTGAGAGCTTGGATGTGAGGCTTGAAGGATAGGATAGAATTGAGGGTTACCCCCAGGCTACGGACTTGTGGGACTGGGGTAAGTGTGGCACCATTGACTTTGATAGAAAGGTGAGATTGGGGTGTCATGATGAACCCCATTTTTTCCATGTTGAGTGTGAGAAAGCGGGAGGAGAGGAAGGAGGCTTTGGCTGCTAGACATTCTGGAACTCTGGACAACAGAGGGGTAATGTCTGGACCAGAGAGATATATCTGAGTGTTGTTGGTGTAACAGTGCGCCAACAAAACTCAGATATCTCTCTCTGGCCGAGACATTACCGCTACATTTACTGTATTGAAAAGCATGGGACTCTTTAGAACTGTCCAAGGCCAAGGTGTAGATTTTGGACAGGAGTGGTCCCAGGACAGAGCCTTGAGGGACACCTATAGAAAGAGGGCACGGTGAGGAGGTGGTGTGTGAGTGGGAGATTCTGAACGTGCGGTTGGTGAGGTGACTTATATAAATAAGTAGCACCATAAGAGATCATTCATATTTACTAAACAAATAATATACTGTACATAATCCCTAAGGATGCAAACACAAAGCACTAACTAAATACATAGTGCAAGTAAATACTGCAATTCATATATGAATGAACTCCATAGGCAGAACTGGTCTGCGAAAGTGTGTACAATTGAAGGGGGTTTTTAGAGGGTTAAATATTGTTGATCTGTCCTTAGGATAGGCTGTCAGTAACTGATTGCTGGAGATCTGGGACCCCCTATAACTGATTGAAGACTACGGAGTGTAGCTTTTGGGTGAGCACTGCATTCTTGTCGCTGAATACCAAGCTCAGTGCCGTACATTGCAAAGAGACTGTGCTTTGTGTTGCAGATAATCCCTATTCACATGAATGTGCTGAGCTGCAAACAGGTCATGTGACTAATAAACATGACATCACTAGAAGCGGCCAGCAGCTGATCAGTGGGGGTCCCAGGTGTAAGACCCTCACCGATCAGATATCCTAAGGGATAGGTCATCAATATGTAAGTTCTGGAATAAACACTTTAATCAATTAATGTATACAAGAATAGTGAAATTGACACCGTTTTGGCTAGTCAGAGCTGACAAACTAAAGACCTATGTATTATGGGAAACGCCTTGAATAAAATGCAATATGTACAAAGATCTAGTTCATTATCAACTATTACATGCCTAATGAAGCCTAGGAGTTATATAGAGATTTACAATGGTTCTCATGTTATACCTACTTGTGCCTCCAATTTCACGTGGAAGCATAAAAAGGTTTTTTTTTCTCACAGACGTGATGGTATACTACAAAGATATTTTCTCCTAGAAGATTGCCTTAGGCTAAGGCCTCACATTGCAGAATCGCAGCATTTTTAGCTGCTGCAGAAAAGCAGTGGAAAAAACGCTGTATTTTATAGTACCAGCAAAGTGAATGAGATTTCATTATTCTCCTCCACACAGTGCAGAAAAAAAAAGCTGCAGGGAAAAAATATGTTTAAAAAAAAAAAAAAAAGTTATTGACACAAGCTTCAAAATGAGAATTTTTTTTATAGAATTATTAATACTGTATATAGATGTATAGTTTGTTAAATATTTACTTTCATGGGAATTCAGTCATTCTCTAATTAATGAATTTTAGGATGTTTACTGCTTCTGACTGCTTGTCAGCCATTTATGAAGGCGTTAGAGTCAAGCGGTGGAAAAATACAGGAGTCAGAGTTGGTGGATTGGCCTACCGACTCCGCCACCGAGGAAATATTGCAATTCCCTTTTTGACTGACTCTGCAATGGAGGCTCCTAATGGAGCCTTTGATGCAGATGTGAACATTAGCCTATGGTGTCACACAGAATGCATAAAGCACTATAATAGGAACACGCAGGCCTTAACTGTTTTCACAAAACTGTTTTGTGCTAGCTTCACACTTGCTCTGAAGTATCCGCTCTTCTCATCCGTCATTGAACTTCTGCCAGACAGTGCACCAGAGACTCTGACACAGATGTGAATTTAGCTTAAAGGGAATCTGTCAGGTCAATCTGGGACACTAAACCACCCACAGGTCCTTATAGACCTGGGGTTTAGTGTCCCAGATCGCCCTGTTGTAATGTAATCCACAGGCGCATTAAAAATAAAAAACCTTTATACTTACCTAGCTAATGGTCCGATTGATGCTATTTGGTGAGATCGGTCCGGTTTATTCATGAGACACCTCCCGGCACCTGCGCTGTTCTTCAGTGAAGCCAAAGATGGACGCCCCGGTTTCACTGCGTAATTGCGGGGCATGTGCACTGAAGCTAAGATGTACTCCTCTGGCTTCATTGAAGAACTGCACAGGTGCCGGGAGTACAGCGGCAGGGTGAGTATAAAGCTTTTTTTATTTTTAATGTGGCCATGGATTGCGTTATAACAGGGTAATATGGACGTGTGGGTGGTTTAGTGTCCCAAAATGCCCTGACAGATTCCCTTTAAATAAGTATTATTATTATTATTATTATTATTATTATTATTATTATTATTATTATAATTTTATATAGTGCCCACATATTCTGCAACACTTTGCAGTTCTTGTACAAACAAAATCAGACATATAGAATAACAAATGAATCAACATATTAAAGGGAGTCTCTCAGCAGGAAAATTGGTAACAGACTAATGACAGTACCTTGTAGAGCTGCTTTCCAAAGATGCCTTTCTTATTCTGTATTGCAGCTCCGTTTTCATGAAAATTAGTGCTTTATTCTTATGCAAATTAACTGAAAAGAGCTTTAGGGGTGTTTCTGCTGCTGCTGGGTCTTCTCTCCAATTTAGATCTGCAGACAAAGTGGGATATTTCACTCAAGTAATGGGTGGCAGAGCTGGGCAGTAGATAGGGATGATTATCTAGAGCAGAGAAATGAAGCCCCAGCAGCAGCAGAAACAACCCTAAAGCCCTTTTCAGTTAATTTGCATAAGAATAAAATGCCAATTTTCATGAAAATAGAGCTGAGCAGGAAGGGATTAAAAACATTTTGAGCAGTTGACAGGGCTCAAGAAGGGACACACCTTTAGCAATCTATGAATTTGCCGTATCTACAGGCTCAGCTGTAACATCTGTGCTGCCGGATACCATATGGAACCTGTATGCCTCCATGTCCAACCGTATCACATCTTGTATCCAGGATAGACATCTTTGGAAAGTGTAGAAGCAACCCTACAAGGTACTGTCATTAGTTTGATACTGATTTTCCTGCTGACAGACTCCCTTTTCACAGTAGTAGTGAGGACCCTGCTCACAAGATCTTATGTGCTGTGAGAAAATAAGAGTCACAACCGGTGAAAGTGCTTGTTTGTTACAATGGGCCAGCCATGTAATTACATAAATAAAGCAGAGAAGGCAAGTAGTGCCCTAGCTAAAGACCCAGAAGGTACAGCATGGGTTGGGTGGGTCTTATTACGCTGTATAATCCGGTTTCCCATGTTTCATTGCCCCAGGTGATTTATTTAGGAGTTTATTTATTGAAAGGTAGCATTTGTGGTAAGAAGTCTGAAGGCCATGTGTGGGCCAGCTGTGGCGCTGGTAATGCTGGAATGCAGATTCAGGGTGGAAAGCTGCCATCAAGAGATGCTTTGTAAGCGTCTGGAGTAATATAGGGTAGACTTTGTAAGGGACAGATGGTCAGTGTTTCACATTATACTGTAAGCCTGCTGAAGTCTTAGATAAAAGCTCGATAAGTGTAGGTGATCACATTAATCTATGAGTTCTTTTGTCACACTTGTCACTTCTCTTTGTGACACTTACTGCCATGGGTTTCTGATGGAGTGGCATAACTGGCATTGTGTATATACAATATTGCACTTCAAGTTTTTGTTTTACTTCAAAAGTCAAGGAAAAGGGAATTCTTTGTAAATTTTATTTTTAGAAGTGACACCCCAAGTGTCTTGTCACATTGTCCTTTCACCTCATATGTCAGGGTCTCCTTTTCCTGTCCCTCCGTGTCATTGTTCTGTCGCCCCAAGTGTCTAGTGGACATATGCTAAAGGTAAAATACTGCGCCAGACTCTGTATGACTATCCTGAGCAACATGAGGAGTCAATGAATCAAACTGTATCCAGAGCAAACTCTTATTGTTGATATACAGGGGAAGGAGATGCATATTTTTTTCTTGACATTTTCTGCAGCAGTTATTTTGGAACTTAATTGTTATCTTGCAATCCTGAGTTTTTAGACATTTTTGTGACCCCTGTGTGCAGCCCTTCCAGAAGATTAGATGGTGGTAAATACTGCATTGACAGTCACTCCTACTCAGGCCAGGCATTATATTGCTGCATTTAGATGCACAGGTGTGAGGTCATGTGACAACCTGGCATCACCGAGGGTGGCAGCAGGATGGTGGCACTGCATCCAAGAAGCCGTAACTGAACTAGATCTGCCTGATGAAGAACAAAAATAGGGATTCTAGAAGGGAAGAGTGTAAATGACAGGCAAGAACGCAGCATAGGATCAGCTGTGAGTCAGGGAGGAGGGGTGGTCCATGAATGACTGTTCCCTCCCATCCTTCAGACTCAGCTTCAGGAGGGTGACAGAGAAACAGCTGAAATAAAAGGCTTCCCTTCTTTTATCAGAGCAGCCTGATAGGACCCCCTTGTATAGGTGGAGGGGTCACTGAGATGGATTTGGAGGTGAGTAGCCCTCCTGCCCGCTCGCTGTCTTCCCTGCCCCCTGCTGTTTTTTCTGCATGAATGAATGGATCAAGCAATGATGCTGGCTCATCCTCTCATGGCTGCCAGGTTAGTGCTGCTGAGGCTTCTGTGTGTTTTATGTTGCTCACAGTTTGTTTGTGTCTGTGACCTTGCAGTGATGTGTATGCACAGTACAGATCTGTCTCTTCCACCTCCCCACATTATGGGGGGGGGGGTATATTGAGCAATGCTCGGTGCATGCTGTGGGACCATCTCTGCATTGTGACACATTTTGCTGCGGACTTACTGCTGTCCCCTCTTCATGCTGTGCTAGGAATGGTGCTCAGACAAAAGGCTGCGGCTGCTCCCACCCTGAGAGATGCTTAAATTACCAATGCGTCATCCTGGGTATCTCTGCAGTATGTGGAAGTCTACAAGGTGCCTGTGTCCAGCACATGTGCCGTGTACTGCAGGTGTGCAAATATGTTCTGTCATCAGCTGGGACATGTGCGGCTTGGCTGTGTCTGCCTCTTCTGTACATCAGGCCGCGCACAGTTGGAGGGTGTTGCCTGTTCTTTTTGTGTCTAGTTTGGCAGTGTGATTGTGAAGTTGTGTTGGCCAGTGTTTGTATGCTCGGTAAGTTGCACACTCCCTAAGGTACGAGCAGGTGGATGGAACAGCCGGGGCCTTATGTCCTTCCCTGTTATTAAAATATCTCCTGAGGATTGAGCTTGAACTCACCCCAGAAGGTAGGTTATCATAGGACAAGACACCATAATAGTATGGACCGCAACAAAGCAGCAGCAGATTTCTAGAAAGTGTGCCTGAATAAGCCAAGGAGATCATTGCTGCTGTTATATACTTATTGATATGGATACAATGGGAAATCGAACCCATTCTGATGCATGGAGACTCGCAATATGGCCGTGCAGCTTTTGTGTTGCGCAAATCAGGACCGAAAATATTCATCATTCAATGTCTGAACCGTAAGATACAGCAAGTATTTTTCATAATGAATATCCAGCAAATCTGGTGGGGTAAATGTATATATGGGCAGTGAAGTCAGAGAGTGAGGAAACATGGGGTACAGGCTTCAGAGAAACTGACTAGTAGGCCTACAAGGAGCATGCATGGGAGCATAGTGTGATCTGTAGTATGGGAAGTGGGATGGATTTGCCATTGCCAAAAATAATAGCCAGTAAAAAAACAGAATCTCTCTGTTATCGTCCATCACAGCACTTCTCTGGTTAAAGCTGGTCATACTGTACCAGACCAGCAGAAGTTTCCATGTCTTCATGATTATTTTTTTCCATCACTCTAAAGTTTAGGGCACTTGTTACAGAACAGCAGATCTCATGGATGTTAAAAGCCGTTCTGCTAAGGATGTGGTTGCTGCTGTATGGACCAAGTGTAGTGGTGACAAATACTGGTGAGAAAACACAAGTTTCACAATGACTCTGATCTCACAAATGTACAAGGGCTAAGGGTCATTATGTATATAAGGACATTGCTAAAGAGGACTAGATGCTTGGTTATTTTTTTATTTTATTTTACTGTATATCAGTGTCCGTCAGTACATGTTGAGAGTTGTAGTTTCACCAGAGCTGGAGAATCACCTGTTGTAGACCACTCTACATACAAATGTGTGCACAACATTTACCTTGACCTGTCTCATTTTCTCTTCCCCTCAGCCCACAATCCAGTCTCCGTCTTGGCACCCTCTCCCCATGAGCTGTCGCTCTTTTTATAGCATGTTATTTCTAGGCCTCCTCCTAAAACCGTGGCCGGGTGACTTGCAGGGTGCTGTGTACGCCTGCCTTGCTTATGGCTCTTTCTGTTTGTTGCTGAGTGGCTTTAGCTGTGTTCATCTTTGCTCATGATGCTTGTCTGTACAATTCCCCTGCTGCTAGCTCGCCTTTAGATCCTGCATCATCGGAACATCTCTGTTCCTGCACCATTGATAAAGTCATTTGTCTGACCCTGTGATCTGCCAAGGACTCGGGATTCATCCACTGCTGTGATTCAGTGTATCTGCTTCTGCTTTCCACCCTCTTGTTACTTTAATTGCAGCTAGTGCTACAACTATTAGATATATTTTCCAATTGCTTTTATTTGTGCTTTTATGTGTTTTATAGCATTGTGTATCTGGTAGTAGTTTCTATATCCCTGATTGGAGATTTCCAGTTTTATGTAAATAAAGCTTATATAGAGTTCCTGTCATCTCTCCTAACACACTTGCATTCCCCATGAAATAACTGGAGCAATTCTAGACCAACTTTTTTTTTAGAACTCTTAATTCTGCTGTTCCTCTGTTATTCCTCCTGGAAATTTAGGTATACATCGATATCTGTACGTTGTGAGTTACATATTTGTCTCTACCTATTGACACTCTCCAATCAGCGCTTTCAGTATCCGGCTGTGTAGGGGCATGTCGCTTGGACAAAGGGTATTGTAACACCCAGTTGTCAGTTTATTCATACATTTATAGGAGGGATAACAGAAGAATGACACAAAGCACAGTTCTAAATAAAGCAAATCTAGAATTGCTGTTTTATGGGAAATGTGACTTCTTACTAGATCAGATATGGCAGGAATGGTGACAGGTTTAAATGATTAACCCTTTAATTGTATAAGGATAAGATCTAAGTTCTGCACGGTGGCTCAGTGGTTAGTACTGTTGCCTTGCAGCTGGAGTCCTAGGTTCAAATTTAACTGCATGGAGTTTGTATGTTCTTCCCTTGTTTACAGGAATTTAGATTGTGAGCCCTATATGGGATAGTGACTGACAGTGTTTGTAAAGCGCTGCGGAATATGATGGTGCTATGCAAGTAATGGAAAAATAATAAAATAAACTTTGGGTTTCCATCACCATTTTCAAGATCTTACTGGCAGTAAATGAGAATGATCTTGTTACAACCAAAAGCTGTAAATCTGGCTTCACCTGGTCATACTGAGAGCTAAGGTTTTGCTACAATTGTGCCCAATTTAGGCAATCTTTTGTGAGCTAAGGCTATGTTCACGTCTGTTTCAAGTCTCTATTCAGAGACTTTGCCACAGTGTCTGTCTAAAATCGACAGATGAAAAAGTCCTGTACGCACAACTTCCTCATCCGGCCCTGTCAGTCAAAAACGACAAGACGATCAACGGACCTCATTATGGTCAATGGAGTCCAATGGGCTCTGTATATGATGACCATTTTAGTGTTCTGTTTGTCCCTTGTTCTGGTCCTACTGACCAGAACAACGGACAGCGTGGCGCAGGTGTGCAGCTAGTGTAATTTCAGCTGTAACCTCTATCTGATACATTGTAACAAACCTTCAAGATGAAATTTGTGCTACTAGTGTGTGTGACCAGAGGAGTATCTAGATTGTATAGAACTATAGCAAATCCTTCTCTATCTGATCAGACTAATTCTTGAAAATGGAATAGAAACATAAAGTGTATTAGAAAGTTGCAGAACTTTTCGTTATACAATTGTAAGGCTTCATTTACATAAAAGTGGAGAACAACTACAAGAGTGCAGGATTACTATTACATTACTATTGTAATGTTTAACCCTTTTGTCTTTTTTACCTTAGCACGGCAAGTAACTCGAACCGAAGCTCGCCTGCCTGCTCTCCCATTCTGCGCAAGCGCTCCCGCTCTCCAACGCCACAACAGAGTGAAGGAGAAGTCATGGTGGAGAAAAGCTCGGACCATTCGTCAGACAAATCTCCACCAACTCCAGAACCAGGTGTGCAGCGGAGCGGATCATCTCAGTCGGGTCGCAGTGGAAGTAAGAATTCCAAGGTGCGTACGGCCTCTCTTAGCTTCCATGATTGGACATTGATGATGCCACAGCTGTGGTTCACATGGACTGAATGTTTTCTGGATCTAAGAATGTGCTATTTTTTGTATGAGAAGATAATCGTATAGAGAAAGAGTCAACAGGAGTACATAGAAGACAAATGGTGATCAAGATCTCAAATGTCCATGTGAACTTCTCTATTGGTTTCTTTAGTTGTTTGTGTAATAACAAGATGTGGGATACGTGAAACTCAGCCCTTTTCAATGGTTATTGCATAAAAACAGAGGGGCAGATTAAGGCCTCATGCACACAGGCATATTTTGATTAGGTTTTCTGTCAATTTTGTTTAATGAATAGCCTACTGGCCCCTTGATGTCTATGGCCCCATGAACATGACAGTGATTTTCACAGATCTTTGGGATAGCCTTGAACGCAGGCTGCAAACCTCTGCACAGGTCCTAGCCTTACTAGTTAGACAGTGTAAACATAGAATAGACAGGTTTTAAAATGTGTAACATTTATCACAGTAGCGGATGGTGTAAAAAAAACTATCTTTAGATTTTCTGGTCTACACCAAATATTTGTTAGATCAGTCTGTGCCAAAAATGCAACACATTTTGTGCCACAGAGTGTTACATCTTGTCATGCCAATTTTCCTGTGAGTTATCTCCACTTTCTGCTAAGCCCTTTGTCAGACTAAGTGGAAAAGGTGTTTAAAATCATTAATAAGTTTGGTGTGAGGCATGCACAGCAGAATTTTCAGTTTTTTTTTTACTTTTCTGTACATGGTTGATTTGGCCTTTTTGTTCTCTTGGTAACTTTTGTTCACCATGTTGCCACTTTTTGGGACAGCCTTGATACTTACTGTATGTTATAGAATGTTTCATAGTGGAACACCCTATTATTTATTGAGAACTCTGCTTTTTGCAGACTAAATAATGTGAACCTGCTGTCTATTTCAATGGCAGTCTGCAGAAGATTGAAATCACCTTTGTAAATTAATTAGGCCATCCATATCAGATTGGTGGAGGTCCAACTCCAAGTACCCCGGTCAAGCACTGCAGCCTCTTCATTGTCTTTTTGTCCATCTGCCTGCATATTGTACATATAGTAATGACAGTCCAGGGTATTTTAGCTTTGTCCTATTTCAGTATATGGGATGAAGCTGCAGTACTTTGCACTGTTGCTACTAAGTAGATGGTACGTATAAAGATGGACAGATGTAAACTTATGTGTTATTTGTGGAAAAGAAGTCAGCTTCTGCATTCACTCCTATGGGACTCGATTTGAGGCTCTCATAGGAATAAATAGATAATGAATTCCTGTCCACACCTAAGAAGCCGTGTCAGTTAGAGGGTCTTATTAGCGGTCATGTGATGCAGGTGAGGCCCAGAAGGGAGTAGATGACTCACATATACAGCCACCTGTAAGAAGATTACCTTCACTACAGTTTATATGATCTATTTTTCTAACTGGTCAGAGAATAATAAAATGCTACTTCAAGTAGAAAAAAGACATTCATCAAATTGGGGTTTGTCTTTTTATTTGCCCTATTTAGGTAACTATCATTTGTCACTATTCTCTAAGACTGAGAATGCGTGAGTGGACTGGGAATGGTCTGACCCGGTAGGAGTGGACTGGGAATGGTCAGATCCTGTAGGAGTGGAGTGGGAATGCTCTGACCCTGTAGGTGTGGAGTGGGAATGGTCTGACCCTGTAGGAGAGGAGTGGGAATGGTCAGACTCTGTAGGAGTGGAGTGGGAATGGTCTGACCCTGTAGGAGTGGAGTGGAAATGCTCTGACCCTGTAGGAGTGGAGTGGGAATGGTCTGACCCTGTAGGAGAGGAGTGGGAATGGTCAGACTCTGTAGGAGAGGAGTGGGAATGGTCTGACCCTGTAGGTGTGGAGTGGGAATGGTCTGACCCTGTAGGAGTGGAGTGGGAATGGTCTGACCCTGTAGGAGAGGAGTGGGAATGGTCTGACCCTGTAGGAGAGGAGTGGGAATGGTCAGACTCTGTAGGAGAGGAGTGGGAATGGTCAGATCCTGTAGGAGTGGAGTGGGAATGGTCTGACCCTGTAGGAGTGGAGTGGGAATGGTCTGACCCTGTAGGAGTGGAGTGGGAATGGTCTGACCCTGTAGGAGTGGAGTGGGAATGGTCTGACCCTGTAGGAGTGGAGTGGGAATGGTCTGACCCTGTAGGAGTGGAGTGGGAATGGTCTGACCCTGTAGGAGAGGAGTGGGAATGGTCAGACTCTGTAGGAGTGGAGTGGAAATGCTCTGACCCTGTAGGAATGGAGTTGGAATGCTCTGACCCTGTAGGAGTGGACTGGGAATGGGCTGACCCTGTAGGAGTGGAGTGGGAATGGTCTGACCCTGTAGGAGAGGAGTGGGAATGGTCTGACCCTGTAGGAGTGGACTGGGAATGGGCTGACCCTGTAGGAGTGGAGTGGGAATGGTCAGACTCTGTAGGAGAGGAGTGGGAATGCTCTGACCCTGTAGGAGTGGAGTGGGAATGGGCTGACCCTGTAGGAATGGAGTTGGAATGGTCTGACCCTGTAGGGGAGGGAATGGGCTGACCCTGTAGGGGTGGGGTGGGAATGGGCTGACCCTGTAGGAGTGGAGTGGGAATGGTCTGACCCTGTAGGAGTGGAGTGGGAATGGTCTGACCCTGTAGGAGTGGAGTGGGAATGGTCAGACTCTGTAGGAGTGGAGTGGGAATGGGCTGACCCTGTAGGAGTGGAGTGGGAATGGTCAGACTCTGTAGGAGTGGAGTGGGAATGCTCTTACGCTTTATTCCTTTATGCTGAGTATTCTGTTTTCTGTCGGGCAGCAGTTAGAATAGGTCGATCTTCTGGAAATTTCTACAGGGGACCATAAACTTGTGATCTGCAAATCATTGCTTGCTGGAAATAGGACAGTCTCCAAAGATAAGGGCAATGAAGCAAATGTTACATTATAGCTGAAGTCTTAGCTTTCACTGATAGATGTTGTAGTTTTTGTTGTGATGCTGGGTATGTGAGAAAAAGACAGCCTGGCTTAAAATAGATGTGCTTTCTCTATCTTTTAGCACACTGATAGAGAATGTGCCATATTATGAGTCTTCACACACCACGTTATCCACCACTTCCCCCTTTCTGGTTCCCCCTTTTCTCACAGCTATACAGTTAGCAGTTGACTGATGCTTCTGGGGACCCAGTGTTGTATTTGCATATAATGTCAGTTAGTTATGACTTTAGTTGCAAGAGGTCTCTGTAGCCATAACCTGAGAGTAGCTCCCAATGTAGATAATTGAAAGCATTTTTAATCTGTAGCAGATCACAAACCAAACAAATTAATTTTTATTATTTATTGGGCCATCTTAAGCTGCTGTATTCTTATACCTCCCATTTCTGGTGCTCTCCATGGTACCAGTCCTTAGGATCCTTTATTTACATGGAAATAGTAGATAGAGCTCCTCTCTAAAATTACCAGTGACTTAGAGCTTTGTTCCCTCTTTCTAATACTTAGCTTCCCAAGATCCTAATTCTATGAATGTACTGACTGCTAAGAAATTTACAAATCATAAAACAGATTTAATGCTGAAAATGGAAGGGATATCCTTTATCATGTTGGTGGTATGGAAATGGTCAGACTGTAACAGAGATTTGGAAGACATTGGTTTGGCGAGTGCTCAGACCACTGCTACCCATACCAAAAAGAGTAATGTAGTAAGAAATAAGGAAACCTATATAACTGTTTTTTGTAATTTTAGAATCCTTTTTAGTACCGAATTGCACTGGTACCATGTTATACTGTATGATGTTTTATTCTGTTTACATCCAAACCTGCTGGATTCATGTTTCTAGAGGAAAGTTCACTGTTGGAGCGCAGATGACATCTAAAACAATGCTATTAGGTCAGGTGAGAATGTGAGTGCTGACTTGGTGAGTGGGACCAACACAGCAAGGGGAACCCTAGAGGCAATGAAATAATTTGTAAAGAAGTCATCAGAAGCAGAAGAAACCACCATATGAGCTTTTTGGGACTGCCCTAGAATTACACCCTTTTGGTCTGTGGTCAGGGCTCTGAGGCTGCGTTCACAACTTCGCTGTTGTCCATTTGGTGCAAAGTACGTTCGAAAGTGCTGAACTTTTTTTCTTTTTATGATGTCAGGGAGAAAACAAGTACCGAATAGACCCCATTATAGTCAGTGGGGTCCCTCAGGATCCATTGTTGTCCTTTTTTTAGACGGAATGACTTTACTGTTTAAAGGGAATCTGTCAGGTCAATCTGGGACACTAAACCACCCGCAGGTCCTTATAGACCTGGGGTTTAGTGTACCAGATCGCCCTGTTGTAATGCAATCCGCAGGCGCATTAAAAATAAAAAACCTTTATACTTACCTAGAGAAGGGTCCGATCAACGCTGTTCGGCGAGAACAGTCCGGCTTATTCATGAGCTTCTTTGTTGGCATGCCTCCCCCATGCTCCCGGTGCCTGCGCTGTTCTTCAGTGAAGCCAAAGATGGACACCCCTGCTTCACTGCGTAATTGCCGGAGTTATGGGACATGTGCACTGAAGTTGAGGTGTACTCTTCTGGCTTTATTGAAGAACTGCTCTGGCGCGAGGAGTACAGCGGCAGGGTGAGTATAAAGCTTTTTTATTTTTAATGCGGCCATGGATTGCATTATAACAGGGTGATTTGGGACACTAAACACCAGGTCCATATGAACGTGTGGGTGGTTTAGTGTCCCAAATTGCCCTGACAGATTCCCTTTAAACCATTTTTTCAGTCCTATGACTGAACAGAAGAATGGATCAAAGGATGCAAATGTGAACGCACCCTGAAGCAATCTGTCCTCTGCCTTCATATCCCTTTATATCACCAAGTATATTTGCTTTTTTTGCGGCACAAGATGTAGTTTTAACATTTTTGGGGATGTCTCTTGTTTTGATCACCATTTTATTAGATTTTTTTTTTTTTTACTGCTATGGTGTTCATCATATGGGATAAACATTTTTTGTAGTTTGGGCATTTTTAGATATGGGATGCCTAATGTGTTTGTTTTATATGCATTTTATGGAAGGGAGCAATTTGACATTTCAGATATTTTTTTCATGTGGATTAAAGTTATGTCATGAAAAATAGAGGTTATATTGCTGATTAGTGGGGGTCTTACGGCTGAAACCCCCACTGATCCTGAGAGTGGGGGTGTTGTTTTACCCCTGTTGTGTATATAGCTGTGGTGAACACAGACACACTCCTCACTTTGATGGGAAAGCTGGAGAAGTGCTCTACTCCAACTTTCTCCAGCGCTCCCATTGAAATGAATAGGAGCAGTAGTGCGTCTGTGTTCACTGCAGCTACTTTCACAACAAGGGTAAATCTCCCTTTTCCCAGGACTGGTGGGAGTCTCACCCCCTACCTATCTCCAATTTATCCTCCGGTATAATGGCAACAAGGAGGGGGTCATTATAGTGTTGGGGTGCTACTGGGAAGGGGCCATTATACTGTTGGGGGCAACAAAGAGGAGTTCATTATTACAGTATAATGGTCCCCTCCATGTGGCCCCCAGCAGCAAAATGCACATTAAAAAAAATAAGTAATGCTCACCTCACCACTTTCTACCGTAGTCTGCCCCCTTGGGAGCAACAGTCACCTGTCTGCTTCCAAGCTGCTGGAGCAGAGATGGGGGCTGCTCCCTTCTTCACCATTGTACTCAACTCTATCTGCATCCTACAGATAGAGTGGAAAACTGGGACCTACCTCCAGAGACGGCAACTTAAATCCAGGACTGTTTTGCTCAACCCAGACAGTTGGAAGGTGTATGTTTTTCATGGGCAATTTTCATCTTAGGGTGCCCAATTTTAAAGATCTTTCATAAACCCGAGTCTGTGAAGGAGCTATGAAAAGTGTCCAGAAATAGGACATGTCCTATTTTTTGATGAACCGTTTGCACGGTCTGTCAAAACGACGGACATGTAAATTGCCTTGAAAACGACCACTTGAAGGCTGTTCAGTTTTTCACTGTTGTGATATTATTGTTTTTTGCAGTTATTCTGTTTCTACACACCAAGTTATGTGTAAACTGCTCACCAGGCCTGGTTCCTAGCTTTCTCAGTTTTCTAGGGTCAAAACACTATTGCATTTCCTTTAAGTGGCTCTTCTGAAGTACCGATCTATGTGTTACTACTGGGGATGGTGCTGATATATTACTTGTTACTGGACTCATATGATATTGATAATGTCTCATGTGACTGGTGAAGGGTCCCAGATTTGTTAATTTGCATATTATTCACCAATCAAGTCCCTCGCTGAAGGATCCACATCCTGCTAGTCTGAATATTCATTGAGAATACAATAAAGCTACCCAAATAAATGCATTTGTTAATGTTCTATTAGAACTTGCATTTTGTTTTTTGAGAGAAGCGAGGGGGATCTCTGGGGCCCTGATATTTGTGGACACACCTGGCAGAGAATTCAGAGCTTCTATTTTTGATCACTAGTTCTTTATAATGTAGCTCACAAGTTCTTAACCACATACAACCTGTACTCAATATGATTATATAGTATCTGGGACAAGCCCCAAGTGACTGGTCTGTTGAGAATATAACAAAATAATAATACCCTGCATTAGATGGCGGTATATACTAAGTTATATAAAAAGCAATCCTAATCTCATATGTGGGATATTTGCTGGCACGTTTCAGCAGCATTCCAGGAAGCCTTTCTTCATCTCACAACTACAAGTCAGTGAGCCGCAGTCAATAGGTTGTCATCACTGTTTGCCTCCGAATTACAGTCCTCGTGTCTTGTGTGTGTGAGCAGAAGCCAGAGACTGGTGCCAAGACTTGACATCCTATCCTGGAACCAAACACTTGTGACATAGTCGCCTCACAAGTGGCAGAACCATGCAACACGCTCCAAGGTCACAGCCATTATCATGAAAAATAGTCACACACCTCATATACTGGATTCATTTGTGATCTGCATGGATGAAGCCGAATTGCTGGATGTTGTCTTTGATCAGACTTCCTTAAATTACAGTTTTGCTTGCCAATGTCTGTACTGAAGCTTGTATATTTCTGAGCAGAGTAATGTAGCTGAAGTAGCCAGTAGTTCAGTGTGTGGCAGCCTCAGACCATGACATTAAAGGGCTTCCTCTTTAACATCTGCAGTATGTCAGAGTCCTTGGGTTGTCCTCTTCTGTCAATGGGGTAAACGTTAGATCGAACTGTTTCTCTTCAGCTATATAAAGGTCAGCTGTACAGCTCATGCAAGGGTTATTACCCAGCTTTCCTGAATGGGAAAAGAGCATGGAATCAGTGAAGAAGTAAGTGGATTTGCTATTCAGAGTCCTTGGAAAAGCCAAGTGACAGTCTCTATAGGGGTGGTAATGATGGACACTATTATTATATATTTACATGGCATGTATCTCTGTGTGTGTATATTCATGGTAAAAATATAGCTGTTGGCTATATTTTTTCTAGGAAAAATCTTATATGGCTGTTGTTACACCTCCAACAGTGGTTGTCACTCAGCCTTTCCAGACACCTGAATGTCAAATCATTCCAGAATGATGACCCAATTTTTTATTCTTAAATAGTAATGAACACGTTCTTAGAATAACTGTGTCCAACAAAGCAAAAAATGAGCACTATTGCATATATCACTCTTTACAGAGGAAAATGCAAAACACTTTTCAATTTTTAATAAATGACAGTTAAAATTTAATAAAAAAACCTTAAAAAAACCATTGAAAAGTGTACACCAATAATTCCACTAACGGAGAAGAGTCTAATAAGCAATGTATAGAGAAAAGAGTGGATCTTACCCAATTCAGTCAACCAGTGTCAGGGCACAGCGGAAACAATCCAGTGAGAGAGGCAACAGTCCCTATTTTAGGTGCAACTCATCCAGCTGCTACCTACAGAAGTATTCTGACGACTCTGCAATAGTGGGTCTCATCACAGATGATGATGACAGGGAGTACAGAGAACTGAAACAGGATTTTGTGGACTGGTGCCACCGGAACCACCTGAAGATTAACGCGGGGAAGACCAAGGAGATGGTGGTGGACTTCTGCAAAGGCAGAAGCCCTCCTAAACCAGTGGACATCCTGGGGACGGGCATCGAGATTGTGAACACCTATAAGTACCTGGGTTTGCTCCTTAATAATAAGCTGGACTGGGCAGATCATATGGAGGTACAGGAAGGGCCACAGCAGGCTCTACCTGCTTAGGAAGCTGAGAGCCTTTGGAATCCAGGGGGGAACTTCTTAGAACTTTCTTCAACTCGGTAGTGGCATCAGCCATCTTCTTTGGAGTGGCCTGCTGGGGGAGCAGTATATCAACCAGGGACAGAAATAAACTTGACAAGCTGATTAGAAAGGCCAGCTCTGTCCTGGGGAGCCCACTGGACCCAGTGCAGGTGGTGGGTGACAGAAGGATACTGTCCGCGGTGAGCTCCATGCAGAAGAAGAAGTCCTATCCCATGCATGAGACTGTGATTGCGCTGGGCAGTACTGTCAGTGACCGACTGCTCCACCCTAGGTGTGAGAAGGAGCGCTATCGGAAGTCTTTCCTCCCCACCGCGGTTAGGCTGTACAACCAACACCGACCTAAGCGGAGATCATTACACACAGAGAACTGAAATATCTCTCTGCCTGTTAAATCCCCCCCCCCCCCCTGCTACGCCCTATCTGTCTGTCTGCTATTAATGTAATGCCTCTCACCTTGGAACATTCCTGTACATGTTGTATTTGTATCTGCTTATCTTATCTTATCTTTGCTGCTGTAACACACTGAATTTCCCCATTGTGCGACTATTAAAGGACTATTATTATTATTATTATTATTATTATTATTATTATTATTACTTCCCTGTCAAAATCTATCCCTTTTCCTTATGCAATTGACTCCCTCCCTGACAAGGGCAGTACCAAACTGTACCTGACAGTCTCTAGCAGTCCCTACTCATTTTCTTTAGGGTTTTTTTTTCAAATTTTATCCATCATTTATTAAAAGCAAAGTTTTATTCTTTGCATCAGTGCTGATTCAGTAGAATAACTGTGTGTAATGGTGGTGCCCACTAGAGGGTGCAGATCTGGATCAGTGATTTTCTCGGTGCTCCACTCTTCTTACTCAGACTCTGTATCTGCCTATGTATATATACATATAAACTGAATGTGCTTTCCAAAAGACTCACTAGTCAACTCTTGGTTACTAAGCCCGACATAGTAAGTCAATCTGTAGATGTGTCACATTTAGGGTATGTTCACACATTGCAGATTTTGTAATTTCATTCATCTTAATGTAGCTTGCAGAAATTCATGAGCTGTCCTCCAAAGCAACTATATACAGATTCATGGATCTGTTTTTTTTAATCGCATGAAATTTCTGCAATGAAATGTGCCTTATGTGAACACACCCTTAGTGTTTAATGTTCCTGTCTATGTAGATAGACTGCGTTCATAGATGTATGTTTTCATTGTATACTCCCAAGTGTCTCTCTTTTGGGGGAACAGTCCCTACTTTAGTCCTGCTGTCTCTCAGCCTACTCTCTTCATACCTTGTTTCTTATTATGGAAAAATGGGAACAGATTACCGAGGTGGGAGTGGGATAATGGGAGAATACTTTCATTTCTATATCTTCCCTCTTCTGAATCCCTTCCTACATTAAGAACTCGATATATCGAGCGCAGTCTAGGGAGCCGTCTTTGACCATGTGAAATGTTTGCAGACTTGTATGAATAAATGTCTGTAACCACAGGTGCCTGAGAGGTGGGCAGGGTTGTAGGCTCTCTCCCCAGCCGTCCTGTTCCCTGGCGTCATGCTCTTAATGTGTCTTATTTCTGTGTTCTGTAAAGTGTTAGCTCTAATTTTCTCTGTGTTTTTGTTTCAGTATGACAGACTTAACCTCATCAAAGTAAGATGTTCTCTTTATCTTGTCACCCGGTCTTGTCCTTTTCCGCTAGTCCTTGCTAGCTAGAGGTGATTAGGCTGGCCCCTGGCATTGCCTTGCAGTGTGTGTGTGTGTGTCTAGCTAGTCGGCTTCCCCTTCCTTTATGTGTCTGCCCCCTGTACAGTGTCTGATTGTTACAGAGGCCTGGGCTGCTGAGAAGTGCACTACTGGTTATCTGTCGCCATAACTCCAAGAGTAATCTACAAAGTCAAAGACCTTCCCCCTCCCATGCTCATATAGGTCCCTAAGCCATCCTGTAAGGGAAACTTTCCAATTGTATTTATTCATCGGGGAGTCATTAGAGAGATCCTGTCAGTAGGATTTGGGACATTAAACTACCAGCATGTCATTATAGTGTCCCAAACAAGCCTATACTGTGTCTGTCTGTTGTTCGGTTGTTTAACACGACGCTCCACTTACTGATAGATGTCCTTGTGGCACATTCGCATTTCTTCAGTGACTCTGAAGGGGTACAGCTTTGCCTCACTGCGCATGCGCTTTGTGCATGTGCAGTAGTAAAACTGTGGTGTACTGCCTTGGCCTCACTGAAGAAATGCTCCTGCATCACCCACAGGTGAGTCCAATGTATTAGTAAACATTCTGGTGGTTTAGAGGGGTTGCCTCGTTCACAAATGTTGAATGAAAGGAGTGAAGGTTCGCACTCCCCTCCCTACACAGAGATGGAAGAGGCTGTGTGGCCTACAACACATGTACAGTTAAGGCATAGTCATCTATCTGGTGCGGCATCTCTAACCAGTGTTTCACTACTACTACCCCATCATTATTGTTACTAGCCACCTACCTGGTGTGGCATGTATAACCAATGGTTTTTGTTTTTTTAATCTGCCTTCCATTTTTTTCAGTGGGAGACAGTGATTGATGTCTGTTTTTCAGTGTGCAGAGAGAAGTGTCTCGCTCAAGAGGATTTTGAGGCAGACGATCACCTCAAATTCCTCTCCAAATTCATTCACAAATATCAGAATACTTAGTTAGTAGATGGTGGTGGGGTTACCTGTTCAGGACCCTCACCTACTAGGCAGAACAGAGAACAGTACAAAGATGTCAAAGAGTGCATGTCGCTCTTTAGAGCCCACCATGTCCACGCATTGCTTTCAGTAGGTACGGTGTAAGGCTATTTCTTCTGTGTGGTGACACTGCAGAGAATTGAACACTTGTTTCTAGTATCATACATTTAAGGGGAATGGGTGGGGGGGGTCTCGACTCCTTATTCTAGTGATCGTGGGAACTCCCAGTGATCAGACATTTATCACTTCTCTTTATTGACAATATGTGTAAAACAATGCGGAATATGATGGTGCATATACAGTGGCTGGCAAAAGTATTCATATCCCTTGAACTTTTTCACATTTTTTCACATTACAACCACAAACCTAAATGTATTTTGAGATTTTAAAGGGAATCTGTCAGGGCAATTTGGGACACTAAACCACCCACATGTCCATATGGACGTGGAGTTTAGTGTCCCAAATCACCCTGATATAACGCAATCCATGGCTGCATTAAAAATAAAAAAAGATTTATACTCACCCGGCCGCTGTACTCCTCACGTCTGCGCAGTTCTTCAATGAAGCCAGAGGAGTATGCGCACTGAAGCCGGGGTGTCCATCTTTGGCTTCACTGAAGAACAGCACAGACGCCCGGGAGGCGTGCCACATAGAATCTCATGAATAAGCCGAACCGTTCTCAGCAAACAGCGTCGATCGGATCCTTCTCTAGGTAAGTATAAAGGTTTTTTTTATTTTTAATGTGCGTGCGGATTGCATTACAACAGGGCGATCTGGGACACTAAACCCCAGGTCTATAAGGACCTGTGGGTGATTTATTGTCCCAGTTTGAGCTGACAGATTCCCTTAAAGTGATAGACCAACACAAAGTAGCAGATAATTGTGGAGTGGAAGGAAAATGATACATGGTTTTCAAAATTTTAATCAAATAAAAATCTGAAAAATATGACGTGTAAAAGTATTCAGCCCCCCTATATCAATACTTTGTAGAGCCACCTTTTACTGTAATTACAGCTGCAAGTCTTTTAGGGTATGTCTCTACCAGCTTTACACATCTAGAGACTGAGATTTTTCCCCATTCTTCTTTGCAAAATAGCTCAAGCTCAGCCAGATTGGATGGAGAGCGTCTGTGAGCAGCAATTTTGATGTCTTGCCACAGATCAATGGGATTTAGGTCTGGACTTTGACTGGGCCATTCTAACACATGAATATTCTTTGATCTAAACCATTCCACTGTAGCTCTGGCTGTATGTTTAAGGTCATTGTCTTGCTGGAAGGTGAATCTCATTCCCAGTCTCAAGTCTTTTGCAACCTTCAACAAGTTTTCTTTTCTTCCAGGATTGCCCTGTCCCTGCTGAAGAAAAGCCTCCCCACAGCATGATGCTGCCACCACCATGTTTCACAGTGGGGATGGTGTGTTCAGGGGGATGAGCAGTGTTACTTTTCCGCCATACACAGCGGTTTGCATTTAGGCCAAAAAGTTCAACTTTGGTCTCATCTGCCCAGAGCACCTTCTTCCACATGTTTGCTATGTCCCCTATATGGCTTGTGGCAAACTGCAAACGGCACTTCTTATGTCTTTCTTTCAACAATGGTTTGCTTCTTGCCACTCTTCCATAAAGGCCAGATTTGTGGAGTGCACGACTTATAGATGTCCTGTGGACAGATTCTCCCACCTGAGCTGTGGATTTCTGCAGCTCCTCCAGAGTGACCATGGGCCTCTTGGCTGCTTCTCTGATCATTGCTCTCCTTGCTTGATCTGTGAGTTTAGGTGGACGGCCATGTCTTGATAGGTTTGCTGTTGTAGAATACTTTTTCCATTTTTGGACGATGGATTAAACAGTGCTCCTTGGGATGCTCAAAGCTTAGCATATGTTTTCATAACCCTGCTTTAAACTTCTCCACAACTTTATCTCTGACATTTCTGGTGAGTTCCTCGGTCTTCATGATGCTGTTTGTTCACTAGTGTTCTCTAACAAACTGCTGAGGCCTTCACAGAACAGGTGTATTTTTATACTGAGACTAAATTACACACAGCTGGACTAACTAATTAAGTGACTTCTTAAGGTAATTGATTGCACTGGATATTATTTAGGGGTATCAGAGTACCGGGGGCTGAATACTTTTGCACGTCACACTTTTCAGATTTCTATTTGATTAAAATTTTGAAAACCATGTATCATTTTTGTTCCACTTCACAATTATCTGCTACTTTGTGTTAGTCTATTACTTAAAATCTTAGTAAAATACATTTAAGTTTGTGGTTGTAAGGTGACAAAATGTGAAAAAGTTCAAGGGGTATGAATACTTTTGCAAGCCACTGTATGTGGTCATCCTGCCTCTCTATATGCCTGAATCTTTTCTACTTTGGAAGTTAAGATTATTGAGGAGTACATGCATGTAGAATGGGAGAGGGGAGGAAGCCACTGCCAGATATCTTTGACAGCAGCTTCCTTTCCACTCTAAGTAAGTAAGCAAAATAAAATAATTAATGAAGGTGTCCCTTTTAAGAAGACTAATAACTAGCAAATGTATATTTATATATTGGTTACTTGTGAACAGTTATTAGGTTGGTGGTTGGTGAGTTCACAGTCCTGGTTCCTGTGCGCAGTATATCCCTAGACCCTTATCCTCCACTTATTTTGATGAGAATGGTGGGATCCGTATAGAACTGTGCATATCCAACCTCGATTAATCATTCACCATGCCATTTCCTAGGTACATATAAAGAGTGTGGTTAAAGTGTAGCCACCGCTCCTTAACATGGAGTTTATACTTTGTCCTTCATCACTAGTAATCGCAGAGGAAGGTCTGAGCAAAATGGAATTTTTTGCAAATTATTGAATTGATGCTTCCCTGTATCCTTGCCCTTCTACATCTAATGCTAGATAAAAGGATGTCCCAGGATTAGAAAAACGTATCCGCTTTCTTTCAAAAGCAGTGCCAAACCTGTCCACGGGTTATGTCTGTTTTTGCAGATCGAGATGATGTGAATGTGGTTGAGCTGCAGTACTACACACAACTTGTGGACATGTGGTTCTGTTTTTAGAAGAAAGCAGACATGTTTTCCAAACCCTGGATAACCCATTTACAGTATACATTGGATAAAGATAGTGGATAATGTCCAGTTTGGTCATGCATGTGAAGTCTCAATTATTAAGGGGTCACCCCTAGACTTTATGGTTACACTTGGACTTAATCATATCCAATTCTTTAGAAAAAGCTGTTATTTAGCTATCTCTGGCAGTCCAATAAAGATGACTAGAGCACAACAACCATGCACGTCCATCAAGCCATTCAGGAAGAGAGACTCGGTTGCCCTTTCTTGAGTGGATGCCCCACTTTTCAGTTTTTTATTTTTTACAAAAGTTTAAAATATCCAATAAATTTCGTTCCACGTCACGATTGTGTCCCACTTGCTGTTGATTCTTCACCCAAAAATTAAAATTTTATATCCGTATGTTTGAAGCCTGAAATGTGGCAAAAGGTTGAAAAGTTCAAGGGGGCCGAATACTTTCGCAAGGCACTGTATAAGTACTCTGTTACTGCATCATTGCACACCTAACATTTGCTCGATCATACAGGACATAGTTGTTGGACTGGTTACTATTATTTCAGTTTGTAAGATAACTGAGCACAATGGGAGGGATTTATCAATATCCTAGTTTTCTAAGTTGTTCTTGATAACCCTTGCAACGGCAGAGAATACACCAAATTTATGATGAAACGCAGACCTCATCTTAATTTAGGCACATCCTTCAGCAGTCCATGCACCTACACACAGCTCTAGGTTAACTCCTAGCTGGCATAAATTCAGTCATTGTTTACGCCAGAAAAGCCCCCATCCACAGCATACCCTCCCCACGTCCCATTTACAGAAGATAGTCATGGCAGCGTAAAAATGCTACTTATTGCAAATAGTGTTTAAAAAGTTGTAAACAAAAAGCGGGCATAGGGGCTTGTTAAATCTTCCCCAATGTATTATCCTTGTGCCCCCAGCAATGCACAGCTCGGTAGTCTGTCTAGAATAATGTTTCATACAATACATTATCACAGAGATGCCGGCTCTCCCTTAGTGATGAACGCCTGTGTTTTATGAAGAGATTAATGCACTTAACATGCTAGCCATATCTCTAATAATATATCAGTTTTATGTACCTAGTTTACCCTGGAGGTAGAACTTTAAGGAGATTTATATAAACATGTATAAGCTGTGACTCGTGGCAGAACATAAAATTTTAAATATACACTGTCCTCCTTGAAACATTGAAATTGCAACACCAAGTAGTATAAGCTATGAGGTTATGCACATTGAGGAAGTAGAAGGTGTCACCAAGATCTGCAAATGATCACATTTTCAAGCACCTAGCTCCAATCTGTATCACGTGTGAGGGACATGAAAGTCAGATTGAAAGCAAAGTTTTTTTTTATCCACATAAAACCTCATAAATAGGATCAACTAGTATGGGAAGATTGTGCTATGCCTCCTGGTCATCGCTGTGCCAGTTATCGCCATTGTAGCAAATTGAGAGCAACAGAATCCTTAAACTGAGAGACCTTGGTTATCACTCCAGCAGATCGCTACGCACTGTTCAACATTGCCTGTCCTGGTGATAGGGAGACAAACTACAAACTGGAATGACAATAAGAGGTGAGGAGGCGAACCTCTGCACGGGCGGATTGTCTGATTGGAATAATGACGCATAGTGATCCATTTCTGTGCTGCAAGTGAAGTTGGATGTCACATCCCAAGCCATTGACCTCAGACCACCATTCTCATAGACTATAATGGTGCACAGAAGATGGCAATGGAGACTGGAATGCATGTCTATTCTCCTCAGTGATGATTCCCACTTTTGTCTTGGACACAATAATGGCTAGAGATTGGCCTGGATACCACATGAGCACTACCATGAAGAAGCTTTCATAAGGGAACATCACATCACCACACACCCCCACACCTGGGATGATGGTGTGGAGTGGCATAATGTATGGTAGCTTTCATTTAAGGTACACTAGCCGCTTGGTGTTAGATTGATTTGGTTGTGGAACCACTAGTACGGCTGTTTCTCCAAATTGTCCCAGGAGCCGATTACCAACAGGACAACAACAGGCTGTATGTTGCTCGTAGTACTGTGAGCAACGTGCATGGTCTAAATATACTACATGCTACACACAGGAGTGTGTGTGTATGTACAGTGGGTCCGGAAAGTATTCAGACCCCTTTAAATTTTTCACTCTTTGTTTGATTGCAGCCATTTGCTAAAAGCAAAAAAGTTCATTTTAGGTCTCATTAATGCACACTCAGCACCCTATCTTGAAAGAAAAAAAACACAGAAATGTAGATATTTTTGCAAATTTATTAAAAAAGAAAAATTGAAATATCACATGGTCATAAGTATTCAGACCCTTTGCTGAGACACTCATATTTAACTCACATGCTGTCCATTTCCTTCTGATCCTCCTTGAGATGGTTCTACTCCTTCCTTGGAGTCCAGCTGTGTTTAATTAAACTGATTGGACTTGATTAGGAAAGGCACACACCTGTCTATATAAGACCTCACAGCTCACAGTGCATGTCAGAGCAAATGAGAATCATGAGGTCAAAGGAACTGCCCAAGGAGCTCAGAGACAGAATTGTGGCAAGGCACAGATCTGGCCAAGGTTACAAAAGAATTTCTGCAGCACTCAAGGTTCCTAAGAGCACAGTGGCCTCCATAATCCTTAAATGGAAGAAGTTTGGGACGACCAGAACTCTTCCTAGACCTGGCCGTCCAGCCAAACTGAGCAATTGTGGGAGAAGAGCCTTGGTGAGAGAGGTAAAGAAGAACCCAAAGATCACTGTGGCTGAGCTCCAGAGATGCAGTAGGGAGATGGGAGAAAGTTCCACAAAGTCAACTATCACTGCAACCCTCCACCAGTCCGGGCTTTATGGCAGACTGGCCCGAAGGAAGCCTCTCCTCAGTGCAAGACATATGAAAGCCCACATAGAGTTTGCCATAAAACACATGAAGGACTCCCAGACTATGAGAAATAAGATTCTCTGGTCTGATGTGACAAAGATTGAACTTTTTGGCATTAATTCTAAGCGGTATGTGTAGAAAAAACCAGGCACTGCTCATCACCTGCCCAATACAATCCCAACAGTGAAACATGGTGGTGGCAGCATCATGCTATGGGGGTGTTTTTCAGCTGCAGGGACAGGAAGACTGGTTGTAATTGAAGGAAAGATGAATGCGGCCAAGTACAGAGATATCCTGGAAGAAAACCTCATCCAGAGTGCTCTGGACCTCAGACTGGGCCGAAGGTTCACCTTCCAACAAGACAATGACCCTAAGCACACAGCTAAAATAACAAAGGAGTGGCTTCGGAACAACTCTGTGACCATTCTTGACTGGCCCAACCAGAGCCCTGACCTCAACCCAATTGAGCATCTCTGAAGAGACCTGAAAATGGCTGTCCACCAACGTTCACCATCCAACCTGATGGAACTGGAGAAGGTCTGCAAGGAAGAATGGCAGAGGATCCCCAAATCCAGATGTGAAAAACTTGTTGCATCATTCCCAAGAAGACTCATGGCTGTACTAGCTCAAAAGGAAGGGGCTTCTACTCAATACTGAGCAAAGGGTCTGAATACTTATGACCATGTGATATTTCAGTTTTTCTTTTTTAATAAATTTGCAAAAATATCTACATTTCTGTGTTTTTTTTTTCTGTCAAGATGTGGTGCTGAGTGTACATTAATGAGAAATAAAATGAACTTTTTTGCTTTTAGTAAATGGCTGCAATGAAACAAAGAGTGAAAAATGTAAAGGGGTCTGAATACTTTCCGTACCCACTGTATATGTGTATTGGTTAAACTGCTGCTAAGTGACAACTTATCACATCAGACTACAAAAACGAATGAAAAGTCGTTGAAAAATTATTTTTCACAGTTTTTTTGTTGTCTTATGTGATAAGATATCATGTTGCAACAGTTTAACCTATATATATATATATATATATATATATATATATATATATATATATATATATATATATATATATATAGATATATATATATGTTATCCTGTCATTTTTGCAAACATTATTCTGATTACTAGACAGAAGTTCTTACACAGATTCATGTATTGGAAAATGAATTTCCCTTTGAGATTAGTGCCCCCTAGTGCTTTTCCTTTGCACGTCTGCAGGGCCCTGCTAATTGTTTCTTGAGCTTGACTTCTATGTAACTTGTGGCTGCTGATAGTAATTGCTATGCTGTGGAGTTTATGAGGGTGAGATGGATCTACTGAACCACAGATTCTATTATTTATAGTATCCGAAAGCAGAAATCATAGCAACTCCTCATTAGCCTATTTCTGATATCAAAGCCAGGTCAGGAGAGGATCTAATACGCCCCAGAGAGCTCCAGCTGCTGAGCCCACAGCTCATACTGCACATCTCTGGGAAGCATTGTGGCTGAATTTGGGAGCTTAAATCTAGCACATAGTACTTTACATTGAAGCGCCTTCCTTTGGATGAACAATTGGGTAGCAAAGATTGACTCCATCAAGCAATAGGAACTTGGCTCTTCGACAGACACTACAGCACTAGGGTTGGTAAAGATGAGGTTTTGGTTCCTTAATACAACCCTTCTGGCACCAAGTGAAAAGTTTGCTAACTGGACTCTGGACTGAATCCTGGACTTCAACCTCCCACTGAGCCGTAGAAGATATCTGCTTAACCTTACCAGCTTTGAAGATGAGGAAAGAACTCATCAAAGGGGTTATCTTCTTTTTAATAATAATTGGCTATCTTTAGGTGTCAGAACCTTGCAGATCAGCTGCTCCAGGACTGTGCAGCTCCCAGTAATGTTTACATGCTGGCAGCCACTCTGCTCACTCACTGTACGATTTGTAGTTGCGCTTTAGTTACTGCAGCGCTGCCCTATTGCAGTCTATCCCCGATGCATTTGAATCTTATTGGCATACCTAAAACACAGCAAGAATTATGAACATTTGTCCTATAGGTTTAATAGGGGAAGGAAAAAAAAGCAGAGAAAAACTCCATGAAAAAAGCTGCAGAAAAAAGTCGGTGTTTTTACCTAGTTTTTTAGCTGTGTTTCACTACATGAAGCCTTAGCCTAAAACAGGTAATAATTTGATGTAAGTCATCAACACCAGCTTTTTGATATAAAAAAAAAAAAGTCCCAGAATTCTGGTTAAGGAAAAAATATATATTTGCACTGTAAAAGTTGAGAATCTTCAATAGTTGATAACTGAAAAGATGATGACAAATAAAATCTTTTGAGACTACTTAGGTCCCTTCATCAGTCATGGTATAAAACATGTTGCAAACTTATACACAACAGGACACAGTAATACTGTGGTAAATGAGACGTAAACAGCTATCAATATATAAGGAGTAAACTACTACAGCAATACAAATTGGAGCAGTTCCTAGGTAAGGAGTGTGACAGTTTTATTGTCCCCTGGTTGAGATCTGGTCCATGGTTGTGATACCCTCTCAAGGTCTGAGGGCACATTCCTTACAAATCACTGTACTGTCAGAGGGGCCTGTCCTACGTCTCAGCATCATCACTGGGCGGTGGTGAACGCCCCCTTGACAGCACACTTCTGTAGTCTTGCACTGTGAAGGGAAGCGTTCCTTAGCGGCCAGCGATGAACCTGAGCTGTAAAGTCAGCCCCTGTGACAGTGCAGGGATATCTGTAGCCAAAACTAATGGCACTATCTCTGGAACCAGGGCAGAAACCTATAAAACTGACAGTGATCTAAGTTCTGTCAGCTTTGTAACCGTATATAACATGCCCAATCTTGGAGCACATGAAAGCTCCTTTTGATATGTTGCACAATCTGTTTTATATGTATCATTAAAGCTCCTGGGCTTCATTGCGAAACATGTCCCAAAACTTTGCAGATGCATAACGGCCAAAAGACAATACAAAGTTTGGACCCCCTATAGCTGTACATCAAGAGTATAAAATGTCCTATAAATAATAAAGTCATGATGTTCACCAAATGATCCCTAAATCAAGGCGCATCAGATGGCCATAGAAATGTATATGAAAAATGTACATAATAGGTACAGAACCTTGAAAAGGACATCCCAAAATAATCCTATTTTGTGAAGGGTAACCAGTGAGATGTGGAGGTATGGGATTCTTTGTGTCCACCAGGGGGAGCTGTTACACTGCACAGTACTTATTCAGCGCAGAGTTGGGGCATCAGCAGAGGTATTGGAAGAACTTCACATGTCTTCTCTTCTTTACCAACTCATCACATTGACCATTACATCCCAGTTTCCCCATTAGGAGATGAAATGCTGTAGTTGCAATATCCTTTATCTTCTTTTTCCTTGTTTACAATAACATCCCTTTATATGATATTTTGCAGAGTGTTTTCTTGCTGTCTACATGGACACAGCATTTCTTTAGCTTTCTGTGATTATTTCTAGCTTCTCCTTTATTGATGTATAAATGTTGTTCTCTATGGGAATGCTCGCAGTAAATCATATGTAAGAGAATGATATTCCACTGCATGTGCGTCTGTTTTTTTCCCATCCTTGAACTTTCAGTACTTTGTTGCGAATGAGCGCCATGATAATTACAGCCTCAGGAACAAGATCCCCATGGTGCAATGCATAGCATCAGGAAATAGCTGTGCTCAGCCATTTTGGATCAGATTGTCAACATTAAGCAAATGGTTTTCTATTTCAGGATATGTATGTCCTCATCCCCCCAGATATTAACCCTGGTGTGATCATTGGTTGCCCAGTGGTTCTCCATAAATACACATACAGTTGGGCTGAGGTTGCCATTTGACTCATGGTGATTCTACATTGGGGTTTTACATACATTACTGCAGGTAATCCTTCTGTAGAGCCTTAGAGCTATTTTAGTGTACCCCTACAGAGTTGGATGACAGATGCAGGCCTGCCCCAGGCACTGTGCAGCCTTATTGCTTACCTGGCCTCTGTTGATCAGCCTTTGCTTGTGCCCCTTGCTTAGTTGTCCCTCTTTATAAAAAATCTAACCTGTGTCTCCTAACCCTTTTTTGTGCCCAGTCATAAATGTTATTTGTACAATTATTAGAATTGCACTTTTATGGTACTTCTATACAGTTTGAAAAACCACATAGCTGCTTACGTAGGGTGAAATGTGAATATCTGCTGAAGCTGGTTAGATAAGAATCGTTCTATTAGTATCTTTTGACTTTTTCCTGATAGTCTGATGATAAACTGCAGTTGTTTGTGCATTCTGGGAGTAGTAGTTGTTGAAGAGCTGCAGGTGCAGATCACTGGGTTAAAGGGGTTTTCTAAGAGCAACAAAAAGCATTTTCAAAGATCTGAAAAAGACAAAAAAAATAATAAAAGAACCATTACGCTGCTGATCTTGTGGTCCCTGTCAGTTGTTGCTTTCTTGGTTGCAGCAGTGGTGTGCCCATCTACACACCTGACCACTGCACCCACTTCAGTGATGTATGACACAAGACCCCTGAGGCCATTGGTTGGCTGCAGAGGTCTCAGTGTAGATGAGCATGTTATCACAAAGACTAGCAGGGATCATCAGAGCGACAGCACTGGAAGGATGGAGGATTTTTCAGGTGAGTAATGATTTGCCCCTTATTTTATGGTATTTCCATCCCCTTGGAACTTTTTTTGCTGATCTCAGAAAGCCCCTTTACAATGTTATTGTTATTAATCAATTTGTCACCCATTGTGCAAACGTAGCAGAGGTGACATTATCATTCAGTACGCTTATCTGCATTCCTATGTAAAACCACAGCCAAAAGATTACAGGTAAACCTGTTTGTTGAGTTTTTGCAAATGTTACACCTCAGTAGTCTTTAATTGGTGGTCTGCCATCAGTCACCTTGAGAATGACATGGGTCCCGCTTCCTGTTCCTGTTATCTGTAGCATCTGAGTGTTTTGGCAGGTTAGTATCATCGGTTTTCTGTAAACTGGGTTCCTATTGTTGTACGGACTAGTGGGGCTACCATGTGCAAAACCCACAAACTATTTCACTTGCTATAAATATAAACTTTTGTATGTGAGCGTAGCCCGCTGTGCAGAGCGCACATAGAGTAGATGGCACTTGCTACTCCTGACCCACAGCGCCATTTACTGGTGACACCTGTAATTGCACCACAGATTCTGTGCAAAGTGGTGCAACTTGATAGTTACTTATTGCTGATAAGTTCCTGATATTTCTTTCACCCACACATAGAAACTCAATGTTGGTTGTAGAAAAAAATAATCTCACTGAAAGAAACAAGGCAATAAATAAACCAAATATATTCTTTATCCTCTGTGATGGATATATATATATATGTTTTGATTTCTGCATGTTGCTTGCAGTGGCTGCTTATTATTGATGAACATAAGTATACAGTACTACTATATATCATATATGGTTTGGACAACACTGGGTCTTCAGGCTGGAGGAAGATTGCGGGTGCAGTAGATTTTTCACATGGGAACATTTGCTCTTCCAGTGATAATATATCATGTGATCTCTTTCTATGTGACCTAGTTTTCTTTAATCCTCATTTAACCCCTTTTCTATACTATGCCTTACAAGCTGTAAAGGATCATATAGAAGTAACCTCTTTTCTTTCTCCTTACAGAAGAGCCAGAGCTGGTACAATGTAAGTACACCTCGATTTTCCATGCCTGTTAATATGCATGTTAATGTTAAATGTCTCTGACTTTCCTGGCTTGCTGCATGAAATTTAGTGAGTTGCATGCACAATACAGGTAAGTGCTGCCCTCTGTAGGTCTTATTGCAGTATTGCTCCTCTTAGCCTATCCTAAAACAGTTTGGTAATGTTTATAGGATTATCTGTATTGCTGAAGAAAATAGTAAGGTTGCTAAATATAATAGAAGGATGTTGACAAAGTTTGTTCCCCAAGTACAAGCATGACATCTATACGAAGAAATGTTATATGAAACACATTGTTTCCTGTACAGAAGTTATATATGCTCCACATATACTGTATAAATCGTATTATAAAACATCCAACCATGTCTGATCATAAACCTCATTGGATATGTAAAAGTTTTATAGGCACTGTATACCAGGATTGTGTAAATGCGGAGAATGAGGTCACAGTGCTGAGTGTCGTAAACCTCACAGCCTGAATATGTATGATAGGTTTCATGAGGCCCATGGTTTCATGTTATAATGTACTGACCAGTTTTCTGTTCCCTCCACAAACCAGCAAGATTTTAGTTATGCTGGATGGTGAATGGAATTTTTTTCCTTTTACAGGTTGAAAAGGTATTATAAGGATAGGTCATCAATAGCCAGTAAATGAGGGGGTCCAAAACTTGGCACACCCACCGATCAGCTGCTCTTAGTAGCTAATAAACAAAGAAAAGAGCAGGAAGCAGATAGCTCTGTTCTCTGTGTATTGGTCAGACTAGGTTACCACTTGAATGGGAGCTAAGCTGTAGTGATTCGATTCAGCCACTGCATGGAGAATGGCGCCATCTCCTTCCTGCTCCATTCTGTGTGTATCAGTTACTGAGAACAGCTGATAGATGAAGAGACTGAGAGTTGGATCCCCTCCAGTCTGATACTGATGATCTATCCGTACAATAGGCCTTTAATATTTTTAGTAGGAAAGCCCCTTTAATCAATAAGTTTCTCTCCGTATAAAGCCATTGCAAAGTACAACCCATTCCACAAAAAACATGGCAAGTGTAAAGTGAGCAAATTCCTGTGGGCCCTAATGCCAAAATTAAAATTGGTATTCCACTCTTAAGTCCTGACAGTAGCGTTTCTGAAAGCACTGATATACCAGAGTGAGTAATTATAGTTGGGTTTATACTAATGTCTTCAGTCCCAAAACCCACTGGTTTGCTACCTTTGTGACAAAATATTTCCAATTAGTTAAGGACAAAGAAATATCAAAAATAAAACCTAAAACTAGAAATCTAATCCATCAGTAATAATACAAGCCTGATAACAAATGTGGATGACATTTATGTTGTTGTTACTGCATAATAAATACAAACTTTACACAAGTTTCTGTTATTATACTTTTTATCACAGAGCAGTATAGATAAGGGTTTATAATGGTATGCTGACACATTGGGAATATCCCTGGATGGAAACAGATACCACCATTTTATGTAGTCAGCATTGTGTTACGTTTTCTTCATATAATCCCAGAAACTAGCCTGATATCCCTATAGACCTATAGAGTCACCATACAATATGGGGAACTAGCCTGATATCACAGTATAACCACACCGCTATTATATAGTTTGGAGAACTAGCCTGATATCCCTATAGACCTATAGAGTCACCATACAATATGGGGAACTAGCCTGATATCACAGTATAAGCACACCCTATTATATAGTTTGGAGAACTAGCCTGATATCCCTATAGAGTCACCATACAATATGGGGAACTAGCCTGATATCACAGTATAAGCACACCGCTATTATATAGTTTGGAGAACTAGCCTGATATCCCTATAGACCTATAGAGTCACCATACAATATGGGGAACTAGCCTGATATCACAGTATAACCACACCGCTATTATATAGTTTGGAGAACTAGCCTGATATCCCTATAGACCTATAGAGTCACCATACAATATGGGGAACTAGCCTGATATCACAGTATAACCACACTGCTATTATATAGTTTGGAGAACTAGCCTGATATCACACAATGTGACTATAAAGTTATACATTATGTGGGGTTAGGCTGATATCACACAGTGATATACAGTGTGGAGAAATCACCTTATAGCATGCAGTGTAGCCATAAAACTACTTTACAGCTAGCCAGATATCACATAGTGTTAATTATTGTCACTGTACAGTATGGACAACTAGATTTCACTATGGAGTAAAGTAACTATCCTATATCAAGAACTAGCCTGATATCCTGATATCACACAATGCAACTATAAAGTTATCGTGTAATATAGAGAACCAGTCTGATATCACATGGTGTAACCACACAGCTATTAAAACAATATGGGGAACTAACTTGATATCATGCAGTGGAACCATAAAGCCACTTTACAGCTAGCACGATATCACACTGTGTAACCATGAAGCCACTGTACAATATGGAGACCTAACCCTATATCACACAAGGTAGCTTTATAGTCATCATACAATTTGGGGAACTAGCCTGATACCACATAATGTGGCTATAAAGTTATCATACATTATGTGGGGTTAGACTGATATTACACAGTGATATACAGGATGGAGAAATTGCATGCAGTATAACCATAAAGCTACTTTTTGAAGTAACTATCCTATATCAATAACTAGCCTGATATCACACAATGTAACTAAAAAGTTATCATACAATATAGAGAACTAGTCTGATATCAAGTAGTGTAACCATAAAGCCACTTACTAACTAGCAAGATATCACACAGTGTAACCATAAAGCCACTGTGCAATATGGAGAACTTACCCTATATCACACAATGTAGCTATAAAGTCATCATACAGTATGGAGAACTAGCCTTGATCCTATTAAACCCCCATGCATTTATAAAGATAAGGACTAGCCTGATATTACAAAGTATACTTATGTAAGTCTCTATACATATGTCACTATGTACACACAAAGTCAGTATACAGCTAGACTTCCATCAGTCTTATCTAGTGGTCCCTGCTATGTGTGCCCATAGGGTGTGCCCTATATGTAAGAAACTACAGTTGTCATGTCTCAGTCTAGTGTTCGGACATCATTACAGGCAGGCTTTAATAGATAGATCTATGGACTGTGTGAAGTGATATTCTATGTAAGTAGAGACTAATGGCATGAAACAGTTTACAGGAAAGAGGAGTCCTAATAAATGATGTTAGTACAGAACAGTTATTACAATATTCTAATATAAAATGTTAGGAAAATATCAGTCAAAGTCCGTTCTCAAGTTAAACATTGAATGTTAAGATAGATGACAGTATTACAATATATGTGTGACCTAGAAAAGCTTTGTAGCCCTAGCTGTCATAGCGGCAGGAAGTCAGTATATTGTATAATTTCTATAACACTTCCATAGTGGTGTATATTACATCTAGGATTCCTTCTTTCATAGACTTCCTATATATAAACAGTTCAGGGATAGGCCAGCTCCTCCCTGGAGTCCGCAGAGTAAATTCATCCATGTCGTCTTGGTTCCATTCCAGGGGTGCAGTCACCACCCCACCCCACACTGCTGTTCTACAAATAAACAGTATGAGAGAATAGATCAGGCTGTACTATTTTCAGAGGAGGAGCACATTCTTTAACATCTGTGACAAGCAAGACTGAGATCTATTATAATGATCAGTGGCCTGTACAATACTGTATAATGCTCTTGTCTGCATCTTTTAGCAGCAGTTATTTCAATGGCAGAACCAAAATAGCACATGTAAAGCTACTTGATCATAACTCATAGAAACTAGGATAAAAAGAAGACACTCTTTAACATTTTGTTGTTCAGATCTTGTACTAAAATTTTAAAAATTAAGTTTTCCCCCATCAGTCTGCATTCAGTATCTCATAATGTGAATGTGAAAACAGAATTTTTGAAATTTTTATAAAATTTTATTTGGACTTAAGATTTTAAACCCTTTCCTATTTGACCTTTAGCTCTGGGGGCCTCCCATTTCTTCTGATCATCTTTGAGATGTTCCTACACCTTTGTTGGAGTCCACGTGTGATAAATTCACTTGATTGGACATTATTTGGAAATACTCCCTCTGTCTATATAAGATCTCAAAGATGACAATGCAGAGACAGGACTGTGTGGAGGAACAGACCTGGAGAATGGTACAAAAAATTCTGCTGCCTCCATAATTCTTAAAAGGAAGAAGTTTGGAACAGTCAAGACTCCTCCTAGAACTGGCCATCCCACCAAACTAAGCAACCAGGGAGGAAAGGCCTTGTTAAGAGAGGTAACCAGGAACCCAATAGTCACTTGTGCTGAGCTTCAGCTCTCGCCATGACCCCCTTTTTGGGGAAGTGGCAAAGGCGGTGCAGTAAAGAAATAAACAAAAACCCGATTTGTGCAAAAAAAATTGCAGCTTTTTATGTCTTGTACACCAGAAAACTGGTGTAAAAGGCATAATAAATCTGCCCTAATGTCCTTGAGTGGCCCAGAAGGTAAACCACCAATGTAGCACTTCACCAATCTGCTCTTTATGTCAGAGTGGCCAAAAATAAGCCTCTCTTCTGTAAAAGACACATGACAGCTGTCTGAAGTCTGTAAAAAGTTGCTAAAGTGCTCTGATTGTGAGAAACAAGATTCTCTGGTCTCATAAAACCAAGATTAAACTTTTTGGCCTCAATTTTAAGCATCATGTTTGGAGGTGTTGCTCACCACTTGCCAAATACCATCCCTACAGTGAAGCATGGTGGTGGCAGGATCATGCTGTGGGATATGTTTCAGCAGCTGGGACAGGGAGACTGGTTGGGGTTGAGGGAAAGCGAAATAGAGCATAATACTGAAATATTTTTTATGGAAATCTGATCCAGAGAGATCAGACTGGGCCAAAGGTTCACCTTCCAACAAGATAATGACCCTAAGTACACAGCCAAGACAACACAGGATTAGCTTAGGGACAATGGGTCACAGTTATAAAGACTGGCATTGTTAAAGGGGTTGTCCGGGATAAAGTCTTTTTCTAAACTAAGCTAAACACCTTCACCCCACCTTCTAACTTACTATCTGTCTAACTTATTCACTTTGCCAAAAATGTATATTTACCCATAAGGGTAAATAAGCTAGCTTCTGTCATGTTGTTTACATTAGTGTCAATGGGAACGGACACAGAATCAGTCTGTAACCGTTCTCTGTGACAGCTAAAGTCCGTTGCTGTCATCCTATTATGGAAGACAGCAATGGACTTTAGTAACGGTAGTGTGAACTCCCCCTAACACTGGAGCGGTCATGTGACCGCACTAGGCACATTTTCAGATTTTCCAGTGACATTCCATTTCCAGAAACAGAACGTCACCAATACTAACCTCCCCCATCATTCTTGCTTTACTTCCTGTCCGGATCTTCTGGGCACAGAACATCACTTCTTTCTTCTTGACATCTGCCTTCACTCCGGCTCTATTGTGCAGGCACCAGAAGACTGCAGGAGGAGGTGGAGCTGGCCTCATAGAAAGACGTGATCTCCGTTGCCCAGAAGATCCAGACTGGAAGACAGGTAAGTATGATGGGGTGGGCTAAGTTAGTTAGTTAGGAAGGGCTACTAGTGGGCAGGCTAGCTAGGGAAACAGGGAGGGAGCGAGAAGGGGAGGTAGTGTGAATCAATTCTAAGTGAAGAGCAATGCATCATAGTAGTTGTAGGAAAAAAGAACAGGAAACACAATGTAAACAAATGCAGAGGATGCCAAGAGCTTCGAGAGAAACACAGAAATCACTCCAAACACTGCTAAAGGTGTTTGGGTGCACTTATTAACCCATTAATAGCGCTAACAGACCCTTTTTTTTTTTTTTTTTTGCCCGGAAAACCCCTTTAACACCAGTCTTCATAACCCCGGAGTCGATGGAGGATGCACCTCATTTATGACCAGGCTTCCTCATAAATGTCACGCAGCCTCCACTAGACCAAGAGCCTGGAGGGGAAATGTATGCCAGTTCAGATCTGGTATAGATTTCCCATGTCATTTACGCCATATTTCTGGTGCAAAAAACTGTGAATTTTTATGTTTTGTATGTCGGAAAACTGGTGTACAAAGCATAATAATTCTGCCTAATAAATCTGCCACAATGTCCTTGAGTGGCCCAGCCAGAGCCCTGACTTGAATCCAATTGAACATCTCTAGTGAGATCTGAAAATGGATGTCTACCAACAGTGTCCATCTCCATCTAACCTGACTGAGCTTGAGAGGATCTGCAGAGAAGAATGGCAGAAAAAAACAAATCTAGGTGTGCAAGCTTTGTGGCCTTAAACCTAAAAAGACTGAAGGCTGTAATCGCTGCCAAAGGTGCTTCAACTGGGTCAGAATACTTAAAGGGGTTGTCCGGGATAAAATTAAATTCCTACACTAATCTAAACACCCTCACCCCTCCTACTTTCTAAATGACATAATGAAACAAAACCGCCCCAGGGACATTTTCTGATTATCCGCTGATGATCCGGAAACGGAAGGTCACTACTACTCCCCACCCCCCCATCCACCCCATCATACTTACCTATCTTCTTCCTGTCCAGGCTTCCTTCTCCGAGGAACGGCTCCTCCTTCTTCTGTGACGTCAGCCCGCGCAAAAGACCTGGAGTCCCGGCTTTGCAGTGAATCCGAGACTCCATCTCTACTGCACAAGCATGGGAGCCTGATGTAGCTGCCCACGCCTGCGCAGTAGAGATGGAGTGAAGGCTACAGCACAGTGTCGGGACTGCTGCGCGCTAGCAGAGTCACAAAAGAGAGGAGCCATTCCCCGCAGAAGGAAGCCTGGACAGGAAGAAGATAGGTAAGTATAATGAGGTAGGGGGTTGGGCTGAGTTGGGAAGGGCTAGTAGTGGGTGGGATAGCTAGGGAGACAGGAGGGGATGTTAGAGTGGGAGGAGAGAGAGGGAGATAGTGTGAGAGTCTACAACTACCAGAATGCATGGCATCAGCTAAGGCAGCAGGAAGCTACACCATGTAAACAAATGCAGAAGATGCCAGGCACTCCCAGAGAAATCCAGAAATCACTCAAAACATTGCTAAAGCTATTTGGGTGCACTTATTAACCCATTAATAGCACCGACAGACCTTTTTTTTAAAAAAAAAAACAAAACAAAACTTTTTTTGCCTGGAAAATCCCTTTAAGGCAATGCAATATTTTAGTTTTACCTTTTCAATAAATTAGCAGAGATTTTACATTCTGTTTTTAGTTTGTCAATATGGGATATGGAGTGCAGAGTGCTGGGGGGGCATGAGATCACAACATGATAAGATGCAAATTAAGGGAAAGGGTCTGAAGACTTTCTGAAGGCATTGTGTCACAAAAATATGAGATTTTTTTTTTTTTTTTTTAATGACAGGTTTTAGTAACATTTTTAATTAACTTATACAAAACATCAGAAAGAAAAGAAGGGGGGTAGGAATAAGGTGGCTAGGGAAGGCAAAATCAAGATAACACTAACATGTTGCTCATCTTAATCAGAAATTATAGCGCAGAAAATAGATCCGAGAGAGCAGGCATTACATTATGCCAGATATCCCCAACCCCGCCAAAAATATGAGCTTTATTGTCCAAAAAAAAGAGAAAAGAGACTAAAAAACCCATAATGATAAAAAAACATGAAAAACATAATCAAAAAATCATGATATCATTAAATCAGATGAAAAGTACTGTACCTCCACCATGCCCTTATGTGGGTCAACGATATGCAAGGAAAAGGGCATAAATAGCAATGCCAGGAGCAGCTAATGATAAAAAATAAAATGGTGCTGGCCAATGAAACCTATGAGAAAGGTAGAGCAACCAAATTAGTGAACTAGTCCTATGCTGTCCCTATTAATAAGAATGAAGCACCTCGAATAAAGAAAGTTCTTTCATGCCTCATAAATGGCACTGGATCTTTAGCAGCATTATCCATGTAAAATGTAAAGTTATATGCCACCTATACAAATGAATGGGCAACTAGATAATATAAGGTGAGCCCCTCTCTGCAAAAGCTGGCTGCCTTGGTGAAAGAGCTGTGGAAATTTCAGATATTGGTCTCCTTTTTCTCCTCTGGTTGTAGTTCCTGGCAAACTTGGCATCTGGGATTGGAAGGAATATCCCACAGGCAGCGATCTTTCAATGTACTAGTGTTCTGCCTTTATTGGCACACCACTTGAAGGGAAGACTTCACATTTCACCTATGTATATGAATTGTACTTTAGATCATACTTATCCCCCTGACACTGCGCGGTGTACCCCCTGGGTAGCATATGTGCCATGCTATGGAATTACAGCTCTGGAAGTGGCAGATATAGTGAGTGCTCAGAATTCGAGACTGGGCTCAATACTGAGGCACAATGGCCAAGCAGAGGCAGGTATCAGAGGACGTTAGGTCAGGGTTAAGGGGGCGGTCTCCTCAACAGCAGCGGGGAATCTTCTGAACAAACAAATAGCTCCTGCTCTATGATGAGTGACAGGCTGGTCGGAAGCTAAAAGACCCTCAGAACATTTAGCATGTATTTGCCATAGGTGCCCCCAGAAGCAAGAGGAGTGTCTGTTGGGGGTACTCCGTTGGAACTTTTTACACAAGGGGGTTTTTGGCTTGAAAAGGTTGAGAAACACTGTCCTAAATTATTTAGTGCCATTTTCTTTTTCTCATTGTAAACAATACCCTGCTAACTTTGCTAATATACTTTGTGTTTCCATTGCTCAGCATTGCTGCTGGAAACGTTCTTTTACAAATCCAAGGGCTGAGCCATGCCCATCTGCCATAGCTGCAGGGCGGATGATCAGGACGGGTAAACAGTGATGTTTCCATTCTCTGTCTGTGATAGTCTACTGTAAATTCATGACTAGTCATATACTGCCCTGATATCTATTTTACATCAACAGAAAACCTTTTCAAGAGCTACGGCAATAACAAGTATAATAATAGAGCACTAAAAATAATTTTAAGCAGGTCAGATACATTTTCTGACTGATCTCTCTACCTCTTTCCCTTGTTCAGAAACAGTCCTCTTCCCCATCAAAGATGATTATCAGTGATCATATTGATCTTCCAGCTAGTTCACTGAAGTTTCTGGTTAGACATGTCCTGACTCTGCTGTATCAGTCCACTGATAAAGACAACACTGTGTACTAGAAGACCTATAACATCTATGGTCACTTCAGAGAATTGATTTATCTGCTGTCACGTGTCAGAAAATAAACCCCATTGTACGTCAGACCTTCATGGCAGTGACCAGTTAATTTCTAGGCTCCAGTATGAATAAATGGCTTTTCCTGTTTTCTGTGCCCCTCAGCTAAATATGGATGTTGTCCCATGACCTGAGGGGCAAACCTCCCTCCCCCACCTTCTTATCTCACTGCCTTAGCTTCTGGTTTTCTCTTAATTCTTCACATTCTCTAGTTTTCAATGGATCCTCTACTTTCACAGTATTAGGCATCCCCCTGCAGCTTGTCTGTGTACACTATAACAATAAAGCAGTGAATCAGGTTAATCTTAGCAAGTCATTCAACCCTAAAAATCTGCTATTTTGGCAGTTACATTAGTATAACATTTGCTATTAGTTGTATACACTGCTGATGATGGTTTAAGAGTTCTGGGAAGTAAAACCTATGCCTACTGTCTGCAATGTCTGACTCTGGTACTTTGAGGGCCAGTATTGTAATAGGGGATCACGTTTACTGTTGTAATCTGGCCACAATACCTTGTCCCCTGTGCTAGACCATACTACTGTGGTTGGAGCACAGACGCCTAAAATGAAGCCACTGCTGAGGGCTTTCCAGATTTACTGCAAAGCTACATCTGCTTGCATGGTGACATATTCATAGTCATGTCACTAAGAAATACAGTATTATTTTATTTGTGAACTAATAATATTAATTATGGTGTGCCAGAACCACTTATTTGATGTAGACTAGCGCTTTCCTGTAGCTTGGTATCTCGGGCCATGTTGCATCCCGTCATCATATTAGAATATTATCCCACAAAGGAATCTTCTGGTGGGGCCAATATGTCTCTGGTTATCGGTCTATAGTACATGCACAGAAAATGTTCCATGGTTGTTTTCTTTCTCGAAGTGATGTGCTGCATTGTATGGGGCCACCGCAACCAGTCACTGGCCTTAACTGTAATGGTATTAGGTACTGCTGAGGCCAGCGATAGGCTGGAGTGGTCACTTGGTAGTCATCACTTTGGAAAGTACACAGCAAGGACCACCGAGCAGACACACTGAAGAGGGAAGGAATTTATACTGGGGTTTTTTTAAAATAACTTAATATTAATCATAATAATTTAGGAAATATTATACTGTTAGACAACACCTTCAAATAAGACAGTGCAAACCTTTAGTCAGAAACACTGATGTCTATGGATATGTCCGTGGTCAGGTTTACTGTGTGCCAGCCTCTGAACTTGCATTGCCCTCCCATAGGAAACCAACTGACCAATATTGTATGGACAAGGGACTTTGGCATAGATTCAGCTTCTTAGACTGGTGGACAGGCATTATTATGTGTGTGTATATGCACATCGAAAAATCCCTCATTAGTTATAACTAATAAGAGGCCTCTTTTTACCATGAAAGAGGCCATTGTGTGCAGTTCCATCTAATCTGCTAAAGAGGAGCAATACTTGTAGTCAGTACAATGTAATGGAAAGGATAAGATGTGTGCAATCCCCTATGAATGTCTCTGTTGTCAGGTTTTCTCTGTTACTGCATGTTGTCATGTCTCCTGTTTTCTTTTCCTCAGCATGAACGGCAGCACATACGCAGAGTAAGATTCCCCCTAGTACTCTTCCCGGTCGTCTTCCTTCTCCATTGGAGCAGTGCTATTAGTAGGAGATGGGGACAGTTGTCCTACATTGATAATATACCCTGCTTCCTCCAGCTTCCCCATCTTATGTTTAGTATAATACATTTACTAAATATTATATTGACTTCATCCCTCCCAGCACTGAACCTCGCCAGCTTTTCCCCTCCCCCTTACCTATATTGTAATACGCATTTCCTTATTATGTTGCAAATGCATTTATGACTCTGCAATCGCCAACTCCTCTAATTGGGGCACAGCCTAATCTGTCATATTGGAGGATTCCCCCACCTCCACCCATTCCCTGCCAGGAGGTACCAGCCTGTCCCAGCTCTGTGTGTTTACCATACAGTTAATGTTCTATCTCTTTCAGGTCCTTATCTCTCATAAACTTTGAGTATGAGCCAGCAATAACCTGTGCTACTGTTAGTGAGCACACATCTGCTAGAGGCATATGTGCAAAGTCAACTTCCACATACTGCACTCATTTCCATTGTAAGCAACCTCATCTTGATCATCGATTGGCGGGTCAGTTTAATAATGACTGAGCTGAGATCTCAAGATAAGGCACAATGAGACGCTTTATCACTTTATTATAAACACCTGGTGAATTGTATTCACAGGGTAAATGTATAAAACATGTGCAGTTCACCTCCATCAATAGCATATATATACTTACTTGTTGACAGTGAATGGAAACCCAGCCTGTTCATAGTTCAGGACTCAATAGAAAAGTGAGATTTTATTCAATAACTGAGCTGAGGTTTTTTGCCTCCAGAAAAAAAATGTGAAGAAATCAAACATTACGTGTATGAGTTCCTTACATGTATACATAATACCATAATTTCATAGTAATATTATGTAGCATTAGGATATGCTGGGGCTAGTGTATATCCAGAATCACAGATTCAAGTTTTTTTTTTTTTTTGCAGAAGTTCTCTAGATGTTTTTTTTTTTTAATGGGCATAAAATTTTTTGCGTTGATTCTTCATCAAGAACGCAGGGACACATCCATGAAATTTTTTTAGCTCATAATATAATATTGTAACCTGAAAAACCACAAGGTCCAAGGATATTTATCTATTATTTTGTAATTTTGTATTATGTATATCTACATTTGTATATTAGAGCATACAGCTGCAGGACATGTACACTCTGCCAGGAGAAGGCTTCTCTTGAATGGAGCTGAGCTGCAGTTCTGCTGTGTAAGGAAACACTGTGTCTGCCTCTCCATGGGAATTTGAGAGGCTTAACTTGGCCCCTCTTCGAGCGAAGTTTCATACAGAATTTTAAGCATAGTCCAAATTCTCTTTTTGTGATGGGTAGTTTGAAGGGCAAATCTAATCAAAATGATTTAGATGCCTCTATTGTTGTACCTGCTGCACAATACCGCTGTGTGGATCCCACTCCAGCTCTTTTACAGAATTAATGGACTATATAGAATTGATTTGGTGGGGTCACTTGGCACATATCAAGCTGGAGACGCTTCAGAGGGCAAAGGACGGGGGAAGGGGGGGTTGTCTGTATCCAATCCATGGGTATATTATTTAGCAGCAAAGCTACAGTCATGGCCAAAAGTTTTGAGAATGACACAAATATTATATTTTCACATGATCTGCTGCCCTCTGGTTTTTATGTGTGTTTGTCAGATGTTTTTATCACATACAGAAATATAATTGCATTCATATTATGAGTAACAGAAGCTTATATTGACAGAATGAGTTAATGCAGCAAGTCAATATTTGCAGTGTTGACCCTTCTTCTTCAGGACCTCTGCAATTCTCCCTGGCATGCTCTCAATCAACTTCTGGACCAAATCCTGACTGATAGCAGTCCATTCTTGCAGAATCAATGCTTTAATTTTGTCTGAATTTGTTGGTTTTTGTTTGTCCACCCGTCTCTTGATGATTGACCACAAGTTCTCAATGGGATTAAGATCTGGGGAGTTTCCAGGCCATGGACCCAAAATCTCTATGTTTTGTTCCCTGAGCCATTTAGTTATCACCTTTGCTTTATGGCAAGGTGCTCCATCATGCTGGAAAAGGCATTGTTGAGCGCCAAACTGCTCTTGGACGGTTGGGAGAAGTTGCTCTTGGAGGACATTCTGGTACCATTCTTTATTCATGGCTGTGTTTTTAGGCGAGACTGTGAGAGAGCCGATTCCCTTGGCTGAGAAGCAACCCCACACATGAATGGTTTCAGGATGCTTTACAGTTGGCATGAGACAAGACTGGTGATAGCGCTCACCTCTTCTTCTCCGAATAAGCTGTTTTCCAGATGTTCCAAACAATCGAAAAGGGGATTCATCAGAGAAAATGACTTTACCCCAGTCCTCAGCAGTCCACTCCCTGTACCTTTTGCAGAATATCAGTCTGTCCCTGATGTTTTTTCTGGAGAGAAGTAGCTTCTTTGCTGCCCTCCTTGAGACCAGGCCTTGCTCCAAGAGTCTCCGCCTCACAGTGCGTGCAGATGCACTCACACCTGCCTGCTGCCATTCCTCAGCAAGCTCTGCACTGCTGGTAGCCCGATCCCGCAGCTGAAACACTTTTAAGAGACGGTCCTGCCGCTTGCTGGTCTTTCTTGGGCGCCCTGGAGCCTTTTTGGCACCAATGGAACCTCTCTCCTTGAAGTTCTTGATGATGCGATAGATTGTTGACTGAGGTGCAATCTTTCTATCTGCAATACTCTTCCCAGTTAGGCCATTTTTGTGCAGTGCAATGATGACTGCACGTGTTTCTTTAGAGATAACCATGGTTAACAGAAGAGAAACAATGATGGCAAGCACCAGCCTCCTTTTAAAGTGTCCAGTGGTGTCATTCTTACTTAATCATGACAGATTGATCTCCAGCCCTGTCCTCATCAATACCCACACCTGTGTTAATGGAGTAATCACTGAAACGATGTTAGGTGGTCCTTTTAAGGCAGGGCTGCAATGATGTTGAAATGTGTTTTGGGGGATAAAGTTCATTTTCTAGGCAAATATTGACTTTGCAAGTAATTGCTGTTAAGCTGATCACTCTTTATAACATTCTGGAGTATATGCAAATTGCCATTAGAAAAACTGAAGCAGTAGACTTTGTAAAAATTAATATTTGTATCATTCTCAAAACTTTTGGCCATGACTGTACAACACACTTGAGGTTGGGACCCTCAAAAGAAACTATTGCAACATCATCTAATTACCTCCAGGCTGTATGAGACTCTGGAGGCACACAGATTCAGGACCACATCCCGTCATGCTCCTATGCTTCAATTGCTTCATAAACTGTGGTGTATGGTGCAGGAGTTGAAGGGAATCACGGGTGGCACCCAATAAACTTCTCTGTAGAATACTCCTGGACTATAGCACTTTGAAAGGTGGAAACATAGGGGTATAAGAAGGATATCTCAGATTGTATGGGAGGCAGCTTCATGACATTTTTCCAATTGCAAGAGGAGTTGTTCTCCACCATTTTCCATATGTATTTACAGATCTGCCATGCCTTTCATGGGCAGTTTGCATACTACAGTATCCTTAAACAAAATAGGCATCAGATGACTCCACTGGGATTATATCCTGACTCAGATCCTGCCTTGGCTAAACATCCAGTGTATAGCAAAGTCAAGTCGGAGGGAGATATTAGCCCCATAGAAGACAATCACTGGCAAGACAATTTGAGGCTCACAGATTGTCTTATATATACAGGGTGGGCCATAAGTATGGATACACCTAGATAAAATGGAAGTGGTTGCTGATATCACCTTACCGTTTGTGGCATATTAGTACATGGGAGGGGGGGAAACATTTGAGGCCGGGTGACGCCCATGGCGGCCATCTGCAAAGCCGCCATTTTGGATTCAACTTTCCTTTTTTTTCAATTGGAAGGGGGTCATGTGACACATCAAACACGTGAAGAATCTCACCGAGGATGAGATGTTGTAGCAGTTGGATCTTGTAAGGGTGCCATCTGTGTGTAGCCAGTATCCGTCGAATGGACGTTCGACTATTGCCACACTCCAGGGACATACATCGAGTGCTACGCTGTGGGCTTTTGGTAAATTCTGCAAGGACAGCCACTGATGTTTCGTCATCGGTGACAGTTTTCATATGTGCAGATTTGGGCTTATCCAACACCGAACCAGTTGCATGAAATTTGGCGAGCAGTTTGCTAACTGTGGCATGGGAGATGGGTGGTCTCATAGGGTTTCTTGCATTGAAGTCTGCTGCAATGACCCAGGTACTGCATTCACCAGACATCAACACAATGTCTGTCCGCTCCTCGTTAGTTAAGCTGTGCGACACGTCAATGGCTTGTATTCAGGTGTAGATTGCACTCACAGATTTACAAGTGGAAGTAGGATCCTACTCCATCAAATATATAAATAAAGGATTTCCACTTCATTTAATGTATTCCAAAGAAGTGTTGAATTTTATTGTTCACACGTAACAAGTTTTTCATGCAGAGTGATGAGTAACGTTTCGGCCCACCGGCCTTCATCAGACTCTACAAAACATATCATATTTAACATTGTGAGTAAGAAAATTCACCGTGTCATTGTCTATGGTGTCAAGTTGTAGATGTTTCTGCAAAGTAGATTGTATTCTACTAGAAATTGAATAAACCGGATTCTGCTGTAATATACCATAAACCTCAGTGTCCATTAGTTGACTGTGTATTTCTAATACGTAATCCACTTTGTCCATTATGACAAGTGCTCCTCCCTTGTCAGCTGGTTTTAAAATCAAGGAGTTATCCTGTGATAAGGTTCTAAGCGATTGTCGGTCTATGTTTGTCAGGTTAGAGGAGCAAGAGAGAGAATTATTCTCAATATCCTTACGAAGTTTATTAATGTCTCTTTGAATGAGTGCAATGACAGTTTCCACTGGGGGTGAATTTCTTGGTGGTGTGTATGAGCTCTTAACCTTGAGTCCTAAACTTCTTGCTGTAATGCAGCAATTGGAATTTGTGTTATTAGGGCTACTGGAGCTAATAGTCCCTTGTGTATCTCCCGCAAAGTGGGCTTTCAGACTTAGTGTTCTATAAAATCTATGTAAGTCCAGATCTAGCTGGAACAGATTATATTTGTATGATGGACAGAAAGAAAGACCGTTCTGTAAAACTCCCAGTTGGGTGGGACTGAGAGATTGTATAGATTCATTTTTTGGTTAGGGGCACTTTAAGAGTGGATACGTTTTATATACAATGTATTTGGGATAATATATTTCACAAAGACAGTTACTTGATGATGGAAAAATGTTTTTTTACAATTTTAACTATCTAAAATGGTAACTAGTAATCTATAGTATGTATATATATTCACCTCCTGGTCATAATCACTTATAAGTCATACTCACAATGTTAAATATGATATGTTTTGTAGAGTCTGATGAAGGCCGGTGGGCCGAAACGTTACTCATCACTCTGCATGAAAAACTTGTTACGTGTGAACAATAAAATTCAACACTTCTTTGGAATACATTAAACGAAGTGGAAATCCTTTATTTATACACGTCAATGGCTGTAACAGTAAGAAACGTGTCAATAACTCAATAATGAATAAAGATACGTTAAAAATGAGCACACCATTGTTTTTCTTGTGCAATTCTCCATGTGTTTGATGTGTCACATGACCCCCTTCCCATTGAATAAAGTAAAGTTGAATCCAAAATGGTGGCTTTGCAGATGGCCGCCATGGGCGTCACCTGGCCTCAAATGTTTTCCCCCTCCCATGTACTAATTTGCCACAAGCGGTAAGGTGGTATCAGCAACCACTTCCATTTTATCTGGGTGTATTCATACTTATGGCCCACCCTGCATATATCTCCTTCACTGAGTATGTTAAGTACCCAAATTTCTTTTTGATATTGAGGTACACTTAAACTCTATGCTCAAGGTGTCAGTCCCAGTAAGCAGGTATATGGATGTGGTTGTGTCCAGAGTTGGAACAATACTGGAGGTGCATGGTGGCCACTATTATCAGCTAACATTGATTTCCCCCCCCCCCCCCCCCCGCTTGTGTGTTTCTTGGGGTGCCCATGGCCGCCTGCGCTTTCCATTCTGCAGAGGCGTAGGTGGCGGTGAACAGGAGCGGGGATCAATAAGTGAGGCCGCGGGCCCGAGAACCCCACAAACACTGCTATCATTATACTAGGGGGGGTTTTCAGACCCCCGAGTATAATGATCAGAGGGCCAGGGGAGGTGAGGGAACATAAAAAACACTGTAACTTACCTCTCCAACGCTCCACAGGCTTCGAGCCTGTTTGGTGATGTCATGTGGGCCAGGCCTGTGTCAGTATGCATCACGACGCCAGCCCGGCTCACGCGAAATCTGGTCCAAAATTGAAGATGGCCAAAGTAGTGGGGAGTGTGCCGGAGCCAGGGAGAGGTAGGTAACATTTTTTTTGTTTGTTTGTTTGTATCCTTCCCTGGGTCTCCGATCATTATATTCTGGGGTCCGAAAAGATAAAATAATTGTTCCTGGATGGTCCACAATGGGGCATAATATTGTGTGCAGGGGCCACTATGGGGCATAATACTGTGTGCTGGGGCCACTATGGGGCATAATACTGTGTGCAGGGGCCATTGTGGGGCATAATACTGTGTGCAGGGGCCACTGTGGGGGCATAATACTGTGGGCAGGGGCTACTGTGGGGCATAATACTGTGCGCAGGGGCTACTGTGGGGCATAATACTGTGCGCAAGGGCCACTGTGGGGCATAATACTGTGCGCAGGTGCCACTATGGGGCATAATACTGTGTGCAGGGGCCACTATGGTTCATAATACTGTGCAGGGGCAACTGTGGGGCATAATAGTGTGTGCAGGGGCCACTATGGGGCATAATACTGTGCGCAGGGGCCACTATGGGGCATAATACTGTGCAGGGGCCACTGTGGGGCATAATAGTGTGTGCAGGGGCCACTTTGGGGCATAATACTGTGCGCAGGGGCCACTATGGGCCATAATACTGTGTGCAGGGGCCTCTATGGGGCATAATACTGTGGCAAGGGCCACTATGGGGCATAATACTGTGTGCAGGGGGCCACTAAGGCGCATAATAGTGTGCACAGGAATGCGGTTTGTGTGGGTGTGGTGGTTGGAGGAGGCGGTCCAGGGGGGGTGGGGGCGGCGGTTCGTGGGGGGGCGCCCTTGTCAAAGATTCGCCTTGCGGCCCAGCCATTCCTAGTTACGCCACTGGTCCTTGGTCAGATTCAAACCAGTGCTAACCACTGAGCCACGTGTCCCACAAATAGTATAATGCCCTATTAGTGGCCTCCACATGTTATATTGAATTATAATGAACTATTGCTCCTTAGTGCCCCACATACAGTGTAATTCCCCTTGGTGTTAATTCTTTGTGGATAATCTATATGTTTATGGAACTAAGCTATCTATTGACATGGTATATTTGTCTGTAGGTCCTATTTTAGTTAACTGGATGTCATCTCTTTTGAATCAGTTTACTAGCCCCCCCCCCCCCCATATCTTACTGAAAATGGCGATCAGACAGGATTTCAACTCATCAATTGATTTTCCAAAGATAATCGTTGCCATTTGAGTCTGGCAGCCACTTGTCTCCTCTTGTGGAACAGAACTGGCATGTCTATGGGGGAGTTTGAAGCACTTTAGTAATACAAGTGACAAGTTATATCTAACATAAATGTGACCAATGCCCAAACATGAATTATAGAACAGAAATATAGGTAAGAATCTGACCAGGTATGCTGGGACTTGTAGTTTCACAGCAGCTGGGGAGCCACTATTCTATCATATATCTTGTTAAATTTGGAGCTGGGTACATTCAGTAGGTTAATATTTACATTGTGGAGTGCTATGAGCTGTAGGTCAGGTTTCAGTCTTTATAGGACATTGTTGCCAGTTATTGATTGAGACTGAAACCTGCCAGTGACTAATGATCGGGTAAGTTTGCTTTAGGTTTCGATCACTGGGTAAGGTGGAGACGTCCGGTCAGTAACCCTTCCAGCAGTTTCTTCATGCTGGGGTGCTTGGCTGTTTAGCTGCAGTGGGCAGAGTGAGGGTTCAGTGCACTCTAGTGACTCCTTGCTGGGTGATTCTTCTGCTGGGGTTGCCTGTGTTTATCTCACATGCTTCCTGCTTCTTCCTGCTGTGTTCTTCTCTGGGATAACATCTGCTAGGGGCTGTACTGACACAGCCAGGGTTACTGTAGGGCACAGACCCACGTGGTGTTGCTGGAGGAGGGAGTGACTAGTAGTTGTATGAGCGTGTGTAAAGGATAGCTATAGTGTGAGTGGGACACTGTGCAGAGAGCACTCAAAACTACTTGTTCTCTTCTACTTAATGGATAGTCCTATGGTTTTTTGGAGGTCCAAAGAGTAAAGTTTTTAGACCATTTGTTAAGAAAGAAAATCCCCTGAGACGGGGCGCTCAGTCTGAAGATGAAGGAAGAGGCAGGAGTTGAAATACTTGACATGATGTATGATGAAGACTACATGGAACAGCAGATGACGGATACAGATGACTGCCTGGCACAGTGGCAGTCGGACTCTCTACAGGAAGAAGCCTTGCTGTGGTATATGGACCAATTGCAGTATACTGCCCAGGAGTATGATGTCCAGAGCAGTTCAGATTATGAAGATGTGCCTGCTGTGAGTGCCAGTTTCATGTTTCCAGAACTTTGCATACTTACATCCTACACATAGTTATATACACATAAACATACATTAAATAGACATGGCTACAACACATTTATATATACAAACAATGAAAACACACCTGTAGCATCTGCACCTCACTACACACAGGACAGATAACCATACATGTGCTGTGCGATGTCACTTATATCTAGCAGATTTACTACACAGTTGTGTATACATGATGTGAATACATGGCCTGTGTCATAGGAGTGTTCAGATGTTATTTTCCTATGTTTTGGTGATTGTGCCTCCTTCTGTAAGAGGGCAGCCTCTTGTCCTCGCCCTTGCTCTTGCTGGCTGAAAATGGGGTCCGCCCCATGGCTTAAATTCCTGTGTTAGGGGTGAGTGTATCTTGCTTTCCAGGAAAGATTCCACTAACACATGGCTGATATTATAATACGAATAGTACAGAGCTGCTGTTCAGATGTGTACTATAATAACCTTACATGGCTCCGCAAAGTTTTGTAATAGTGATGTAATACTGCCAAGTCAAAGAGTGGAAATTAGCATAAGGGTTTGCTAGATATCTAAAAGTAAGAGCAGGGTGGTACAGCGACTAGAGTCACAGGAGCTAGACCCAAGTAATCTCCAACAATATAGTACTGCAGCAACAAAAGGTGCTGCACACCCCTGCTAAAAAAAAAAAAAAAATCTCCAAAGGCTTAGCAGAAACCATACATTGAAACTTTCTAATCTGTTTACATGGTGCAGGGCTGTGCAGGAGTTTTTGGTTATGCATCTACAGAGGGTGTGGCCCCGGCGATTGGTATCTGGTATCATGGTTACCAATCTACTTCACCCCTGTGGGTGCTTTTTGTCGCTGTAGCTTCGGTCGCCCTCAGCACAGTTGATCCATAAGCACTTTGAATTAAATATATATTGTCTCCGAGCTTGTCACAGTTTTTATTTGTATGCAATTGGAGGCATACAGAGGCACAGTAGTGCACCATAGACTTCTAGGGATGTTGTATTCTCGATTTGTATAACCATGATTGTATAAAGACATATAAAGGCTTGAGATCTTATAGTACAGACTAACTTCTATATGTTTGATGTGAAGTACCAGATGAATAGCTTGATACACCATATGATCAAAAAGGTTACTAAGGTGGCGTTCACACTACTGTTGGATATCTATTCTGATAAGGTCCGTTTAAAAAAAAAAAAAAAAATGGACACCTATCATAACGGACAATTAACAGACACTAAGTTAATGTATCAGTTAAAAAACAAACAAAATGGACACATTAACATAAGTTATTGTCCGTTTTTATGCAGTTTTTTTTTTTTTTTTTGTTCTGCTTTCTGTGCATGTGCAGAAAAAAAACGGATAGTAATAGCGGACAGTATAACATACAACAACTGTCCGTTACCGTAGAGGCATAGACAATGTTAAAAAATAACGGAAGCTTAACATCCATCATAAGTCCGTTATTTTGGACGGACACAAATGCTGCACCCCGCGTTATTACGTCCACTAAAATGTAACGGACTTGTTGAAAACGGACAACAGATCAATGGGATTTTTTAACATATTTATGACGGATCTATTAATGCCCATTAACATTTTGTAACGGATACTAGCAATGGACACTACTAACAGTAGTGTGAACGCCCCCTAAGAGTCTTGTGTAGTTTTATGTGTTTGCATTCATTGCCCTGTGATTTTACTGACTTGTCTTTTTTATATAGTATATATGGCTCTTCTGTGCACACTGCTGCCTCTGTTCTTTGACATTTATCACCTATCAGCATGTAACTACATCAGCAATATAGAAAGCTTTAGGGGATTTCAGCACATAGCCCTGAATAATTTTGCTCCTAGAATCTGTGCATATGTGGTATCATGGTATTGTGAGGGTAATATGCAGTTACATAGCAGTGTCATGTTCCAATAGGTAAGATGACACTACATCTAAAAGCCAGACAGGCAAGGGGGCCTGAAGTTTAAATTAACCTCTAAGACTCCTTGACCCTGTCTGTAACTCCACCATCCATCTGAGATGTGAAAGTGATTTCCTTTTAGGGGTTGACTATACATAAGAGACTATGAGAAGAATGCAGAGAATCCCCTTCTGTTCTATATAGTCTATGTATAGGTGGCAGTATTCACTTTGGTGGCACACTGTGACTCATGTGAATGTGGTGCAGTGTTCGCTGTGAGTGGGATGGGTGTACAGAACATCAGATGGTTTTCTGTATATCGTGTGCTCAGCATACTTGGACTGGCAGACGGTCTGTCACAGCCGCATGTATCATAACGTCTTGGAAAGGTTGCAGATGATGAGATGGACAGGTGTTTTTTGCTGTCCCTCTTTCCCCAATATTAAAAACAAGCACAGAAGTCAGAAGAGTTGTTAGGGAAGGGGTTTCTTATTTCCTGCATTGTACATAACATTTATTTTTTTTTTATTAGTCTGTTTATTACAGTTTTAAAACAATTTGAGTATAACAGACAATGCAGCGGGATTACATTACTCTCTCAAGTTAGACAGGAGATTCATCGAGATCTAGATATAAAGGAAAGTGAATTGCTGAGGAACAACGTAAACACCTTTCCATGTCACTACCTACAGTCAGAAGATAAACCAGTTACACCAATGGAATAGGTGTCCGTCCATGCAATAGCTCCAGGGAATACCATGCGGTGTATCTAAAGCAGCAATGTAATAATTTGCAGATGGTCAGAGCTCTTGTACAAATAAATGGACCCCAAGACTGTTGTTTTGTTAACATGTCTTTATGTAGGGTTGTATTTAGCCAATCCATGCACAGTAAATGTCCCACTTTCGTGATGACCAACATGAAGGGTACTGGGACTGGGTTTGACCAGTGGTGGAGAATCCTAGTTCCTAGTTGCACTGGTCCATATAACATTTCTTAAAGATTTGTTTGAGATGTATTTTTTAACCAAACCATTCAAAGTGGTTTTTTAAGAGTAAAACACTAATTTTAAGTCTTTCTTGTTCCTATTTCACTGCCAGTTAAGCCTCATCACGCCAGTGTAGTCCAGAACCTCTGTGTGTTGTCATGTCACGTGACTGTAGCTGCTTATAACCTGTCAGCCACTGTCACCCATAGTCATTGAGACGTCTTACCCTGTTAGTTCACATATATAAATCTCAAAATGAAGCTGAGGGGACATGGTGGAGTGATTTTGGCAATTGTAAGAGTTTCTGCTGACTCCACCATAGGCCCCCACTAGGTCAGGTGACCTTTAGTATTGTATATGCTATTCCACTACTGTCCATTATCAAGATAGTTTTTGCCTTTAATAAATTGTTGGATACAGCTGCAAATCTTAAGCTTCCTGCTGCATTTATGAAGATATCGGGATCAATGTATTTGGGGCTCCTGTAGATTTACGGCATCTGCCGTAAAGTGACAGGAAACTTGAGGTCTATAATAAAAGCTGTGATACTCAATTAAGGCATTGCAGGTCAGACATCAATGACATCCAGCAGACCCCCATTGACTTACAGTGGGGTTTGTTGGGAGTCCGTTGTGTTCATCGTCTTGATGAGAAAATTACCATGCATGCAGCTGTCAAATCTGATGCAAGGGTCATACAGAGCCTTTCACAGTTTGCAGGTGTACCAAGCATGCTAGTATGTGCTCTTTGCCTTGATGGGAAATGGTGAGGCTGCGAGCTCTGCAAGTGTATTTCAACACACACCAGACAATGCGACTAACACCATTTTTGTTATTTGGACTTTGATTGTTTCCAACATATGGCCAAGCCTATTTCCTGTGTGAAGTGATACAGGCGTGAGGTTCAGCAGACATAAAATATAAGTAGTGTCAGTGTGACGTCAGTGTATGTGTACATTAAAGGGTATGGACATCTATAGTAATTTGTTATTGACTGCTATATGAAGGGTTTGTGATACCTGACCATGATAGAGTCATGGTTTGTTTGGTGTCAATAACAATAATAATAACTTTATTTATATAACGCCAACATATTCCGAAGCACTTTACAAATCAGAGGACACATGAACAGACAATATGAGACATTACAATGTGACAAAGAAATAAGCATATCAAACAATAGGAGTTAGGACCCTGCTAGCAAGAGCTTACATTCTATGAGGAGATAGGGGGACACAAGGTCAGATGGCTTGTTTGCTACAATGGTCCAGCCATCTTTTAATAGAAAAGGTTGTGTAACGGAAGCTGTATGAGTCTGTCAACAGCCGTTATCTGTGAATAAACAGATACTAAGTGCAAGGAGTGCAGTGTAACTTCTAGATGGAGAAGACAAGATAGAACAGAGGAGGAAAGATAAAAGGTGTTATTGTTCTACACCTCCTCAGATTACATTCTGATCAGGTCACGTGATAAGCCTGACCAAACAGATGTGATTTTAGGGCAGTTTTGAAGCTGCTGTAGTTGGGGATTAATCAGATTGTCTGGGGTAAAGCATTCCAGAGCTCCGTGCAGCTCGAGAAAAGTCTTGGAGACGGGAGTGGGATGTTCGGATAAGAGGATGCAAGTCTAAGGTCATGGGTAGAACGGAGAGGATGGTTAGGGCGGTAGACAGTGACGAGAGAGGAGATATAGGGGGGCGCAGCGCTATGGATGGATTTGTGGGTGAGTGTGATAATTTTATATTGTATTCTGTGATAGATGGGTAGCCAGTACATCGACTGACACAAGGTAGATGCGTCTGTGTACCGCTTTGACAGAAAGATGAGTCTGGCGGCTGTATTCAGGACAGATTGTAGTGGGGAGAGTTTAGTAAGACGAAGCCCAATTAGAAGAGAATTGCAATAGTGATGACATGTCATAGAATAATGTAAGGTGTACATACCATTTCTATCTGCGCTTTCTACTATATGTATCATATATAAGTCATAGGTGTTAATTACACGGACAGAAGTCAGAAATGCACAACTGGCTTCTACTACTACCCGACAATAGAGAATGAGACCCTTCTCTAGGCATCCTACATTCAGCCCCAGGATCGCTCACTTTGGGTATCCTCTCTGGATGTTATAATCTGTGTTGTTACCATCACAAACCATATGTACTGCAGTGCTCTCCTAGATCTGGTGCATTGTGTTTCCCTACTATGTAATTTGTGGCGTTCACACTGAAAAGCTTTGCCTGTTTGATGTTATTGCCTGAATTTAGCACATCAAGCACAGACTGTTCACATATATCAGCTTTTCTGTGCTTTCTGAAGGCTGCATTGCCTTTGCCTATAGGTCATGTCATACAGCAGCCCATGACCAAACACGTCACAGAATGTTTGCAGTTAAAAACACAAACAAAACTGTTGTCATTGCACAATTGTTGGGTTAATTCCCATGACACCTCTGGTGTAATGTGGAAGTAGCCTGAAAATATGTCTCTATCTAGATGTCTTGTGATGAAGCCATTACTGAGTGCAATAAACACACAGCAAAGCATTGTGTGCAGCATCACCATCTGCGTCCATCCCGTCTGCAGCCAGTATCTGTACTGTACAATTTACACAGTTATCTAGAGATGATCCCACTGACTTAACTAATGGGCATGTGCCTTTAGTAACAGGCAGAAAAGAGGAATCCTTTAACCCTTCATATAGTTGCCTGCATTGTAACTTTAATGTGAAGATGGCTTGGCATGGCTCTTGGTTTCATTAGACTGGCTCCCACTCAATGTCCTGTCTGTCAATATGCTGTTGCTTGTGTTCCCCTTATGTAGAGCCTGTGGTTTTGCTTGTCTTTTTCGAGTATGTGGCTTTGTAGACTTTATCTGTTTCTAAATATTAAAAGTTTGTCTTTCCAGGTATTGAGTCCAACATATAAACAGAGAAATGAGGATTTTCGGAAACTCTTTAAACAGCTGCCAGACTCTGAGCGTCTCATTGTAGGTAAGAGAACTCCCATCGTGCACAAACAGGAACCTCACTGCCACATTCCACAAGATATCAACCTCACCCTGGGCCACTTGTGTGTTTTCATATGGGTGAAGAATAATGCCAAATTATGAAAGGGTGGATTGCCCTAGTAATCCAACATGGCTGGTTCTCTTTTGTTCTGATGCTGGACATGTATTAGACTTTATTGGTGCCCATACACAGCTATTGTGCAGAACCCCAAATGTTCACCTTTGACCATTTTACAGTTAATATATAGATATAAGGTACATAAAACTCCAATTTGTTGTGTACAAACATTAAAGTACATTACCCAATATTGTATCATTATTCACCAGAGCTTTACTTACTGTTCTTTTGGCTTTTGAAATGAAATTTCTGATATTCTGTATATACACACCTTGCCTTTTAAGAAGTGCCATCTTTACAACAGGTTCTGTGCAACCATCTACACACGTGGACAAAATTGTTGGTACCCCTCGTTTAATGAAGGAAAAACCCACAATGGTCACAGAAATAACTTGAATCTGACAAAAGTAATTTGCCAAACTACATGTTGACAAGCCACAAAGCTTCTGGGAGAATGTCCTGTGGACAGATGAGACAAAAATCGAATGTATTGCAATGTATTTTCCATGTTGCATAAGAGCATTTATTATAAGAACATAGTATTGGTATGAGTAATTCCCCTGTGTGCTTGCATGCTCAGTTTGCCATCTTTGCACTTTCAGATTACTCCTGTGCACTACAGAGGGATATCTTACTTCAGGGACGTCTCTACCTGTCTGAGAACTGGATTTGCTTCTACAGTAACATCTTCCGCTGGGAGACTCTGGTTAGTGCATCTCCTCTCTGACACAGCTATATTTACATAGATTGAATACCAGTTTCAGAAATCTTTATTTGGTAACCTCTAGGTTAAAGTAGGTTGCATATTACATTGTGACAGACAGTTTACTTTGTACGGCTCTACATCTGGGTCCATTTTACATACCCTTTACCTTTTCCATCTATAAGTCAACAGTGTCTGTTGCAGCATACTCCTGTATGTACACTGTATACAGGTCATCTGATAATTGTAGAAGTCATGGGAAGGTTTCAGCCTTGGCTAACAGAATAAAAAAAGGAAAGTTTGTACTGCAATATTTTAGTTTGTAAGCAACAATAGAAGTTTATTTCTTACAGAACAAAATTCTGAAAGAAACTCAAAACAAGATTTTTAAGGTTAGGTTTTTGGCTTCACAAAACAACTGGCAACACCCTATCCTGTAATCCTAATAAAGGTGGCCAGTCATCAGAAGAAGGGGAACCTGCTAATTCCATCATGTTTCCCATGTTATTCCCATGCAGTGGGTAGTGGTTCCAATGTGGCCACCATTTCATTGGTTTCTATGGTACTGCTTGAGATTGGTGTTTTGGAAGTCCCATAGTAATGAATAGAGCGTTGGGTACACATGCTCACCACCACTCCCTTGACATGGGGCACCTGGGGACACTTGCATAATCTTGTTCTTGTGATTGCTGGGGATCCCAGAGCCTAGACACTTATCCTTTCTGTAGGTAGGGGGTTAGCATTTAGATGGAGTGACACCTTTAAAGGAAATTTTTTGCATATATGACAATAATTATCATACAGTTTTAAGCTATAGGTCTGCAAATTCAATTCCCCATACTTCGGCAGATACTGGTTGCAGTTCTGATGACAACATTATATCCGGGATCTACTATTTCTGGAACTCCTGGAGTATATTCTGTGACGTGAAGAGTTCATTTCCTAAGAATATAGGGCTATTATACACTTAGCATTTCTCACTCACATTTATCTGTAGATGATGTTTGATGGTGTTAATTTCTGAATGGAAATGTTAATATTTTTGGAGGATAATTTAGAGCTTTACCAGTTTGAATCAGTTGAATAGCTATAAGAGGTATAAGAATTGCAAGTAATGATGTCATTACACTATATCTGTCTGACTGTCAGTTATAAAAAACTAGTAATATGTGCAGGGTCTTGCTGGGCAGTCTGTTCTGTGACTGTACAAGCCTTCATATATGGTGACCGATCAGTTTAATAATTTGCTAATAATCAAATTATGGCTGAAACACAGTTTATATTTCTGTCTGTGGCTGTGGGCATGTGCAATAAGAAGCATGCCCCCTCCCCTATCCATTACTGATATGTTCTGCCAGGAATAACTATAAAATTGCAAACAAACACCTGAGAAAAGCCGATTTGTCCATACTGTAGGAGATCCAGGAAAACTGGACTGTAAATACAGGGCAAATACATGCAACCAAGCAGATAAAGCACAAGAAAAAAAAAAACAACATATGAGCATAGACAGTAAAGCTGCTGCAGGTCTGTGAATAATATCCCATCTGTAATCACATATGCCGCCAGAAGTAGATACAAGTACATAGAAGAATGTCTTTTCTTACATTATAAGTTGTGAGATTTGCAGGATCCTCAGCCTATTGCACACAGTATGGAGCCGGCCACACGGCGGAAAATGAAGAGTAAGTCCTCTTCATTTTCCAGCTACTGACTACCCACAATATAATACTGATACAGAGCATTCTGCTGCTGATTAGGCCCGAGCAGGATGCTTATTTTTTTGGCGTCCTGTCTCTCATTGAAAACAATGGGAGGCTGAAGGTGCTGCTGATTCGGGAGGGGGAGAATCCACTCCCAAATCATCGTTAATTTCCTGTCTGTGAAGGACACTTAACAGTTTGCAGACATGCCTTGAGATTTCCCCTCTGCCCTCTACATTCATTGTGTGAATAGAGAAATTGACGGTCCCCTACACTCACGGAGATGAGCAAGATGAAATGGAATGTATCTATGGACGGATTTTCTTGGTAACAAAAGAGTGAACAGTAAATTAGCTACAAGGGAGACACCTAGTGGCAGGAACCTTAGATTGTTTTTTTTTTTTTTTTTCAAGCAGAAAGCAGACATATTTTTAAACTACATTACATTTTGTTCCAGAATCGCATGTTCTTTGAAATGAGACTAAGTTGTCTGAAAAGTTAGTGACCATTTAATACTTCATATTTATGAAGTGTAATATGATGACATAAGGCAGGTAGAAGTATCATACAGATTTAATCCTATTCAAACCCCATGCAGCACATCCTGCTTTTTTGGTCAAGTTCTGTTGCACACCACTGTATTGAAGGAAGGAAAAGGATCGGTTTTCCAAAATCTGAATATGTTTTAGATTTTACAGTCATGGAAATTCTTTTGTACCAGGAGTTAAATATTAATGGTCCATGCTTAGAATAAGGCTTTGCCACCAGCCAGCAGAATTAAGCTGCAACATTTCCTCATTTGGTCCCTTCACTGAAATGAACATGTTTTGGCTCTTTCTGGTACTACAGTTCAGTCTGAATAAAGTAAATGGGGCTGATCTATGTCTGAGTTGCAGTCCCAAACACAGGTACATGGTCAAAAATAACTGCTGCACTCAGTGGCCAAGGGTCTGACCACCACTGATTGCACGCTGAATAGACCAGTAGTGTTAAATCCTGGATGAACCCTTTAATATCAGGGACGTGAAATGCGTTAGACTTTTAACATGTATTTCAGAACTAGTAAAGTTTACAGATTTTATACATAGAAGTGCAGATTTTTATTACTTAAGACCCACTTTCATGGACCCAAGAGCTTCAAGCTATGACTTCAGAGTGTAGAATATGATCATTACTGTTAGGGGTCATTTGTTTTGGGGGAACTCATTCTCTATTGTGTTATAATACCGCTGCAGTCTAGACATAAACCAGCACTTTTCCTTCTTGTAGTTGACGGTACGCTTAAAAGACATCTGCTCGATGACTAAAGAAAAGACAGCAAGACTCATTCCCAATGCAATCCAACTTTGCACCGACACTGAAAAGGTGAGATGACCAATTGTCTCTTACAATTAGAATTCTTCCTGGGTTGTAAATATATCTGACTGTCCTAACAATATGATCCTTTTCCAGCACTTTTTCACATCATTTGGGGCTCGAGATCGAACCTACATGATGATGTTCCGTCTCTGGCAGAATGCTTTACTTGACAAGGTAACTATGTCCACGATTAGCTTGTCGCTAGATCTTTCATCTCCACCATGCTGACTTGCCTTCTCTGCTTTTGTAGCCGTTATGTCCGAAAGAGCTGTGGCATTTTGTTCACCAGTGTTATGGCAATGAGCTGGGCCTAACAAGTGATGATGAAGACTATGTTCCACCAGATGACGACTTTAACACGATGGGGTGAGTGTGCAGAGTCTTCTGAATGGGTCCTGTGTGTGTTTAGATTCCATGTCTTTATATACAATACATAAACCATAGCAACTGCAGGAATTGTTTTCTTTAAAGCGTATAGGAAGTAGAAGAGTGTATTTCCTATAAGCTTTTAAGAATGCAATTTCAATAAATTATTAGGGAATTATTTGCGAGGTGGCTTATTTTAGTTTATACTAAAATATCAATAAATTGCATATTTTCAGAAATGGTTGGCTTTTTACTTTTTTATGTTTTTTAAACTGTGGATTGCTTTTTGTATTCAGCTATTGTGAAGAAATCCCAGTGGAGGATGTAGAAGTAAACGACAATTCTTCTAAAAGCAGCGGAGATATTAAGCCAGAAACAAATTGCAACCTACAGGAACCTTCTCTTACAAGCAGTAATGTGCCATCCACCACTAGTAGTGACCCTCCCACGGTATGTGCCACTTCTACATGTATACCAACAGAGATATCAAGTCTGTGTCTGTACAAAGAGGCTACACATTAGGCTGCGCTTTGGCAGTCAGCACATTGAATTGCCATTAGGTGACTACATTGGAAGTATCTAAAACGATAGGTTAAAAATATGGTTAAGTATGTATTTTAAATGTTATTTTCCTTGTACTATTTTTTCCCGTACTATAGGTGTTATATTGTACCTTGCATATGATAGTCTTCCGCAATCCAAATACAGCTGCTCCTATTCTCTATATTGCTTGCTGACTGTTTCTGATAACCATTGTTATCTAGGCATATGCTATATCTCTTTTTCATTCCTGTTACAACCAATGGATCTTGAGTTGTAATTGTCTAAACCTCTCTTTCAATAGTTTGATGGGGGCCTCCTGGATGACATCGACAGCTCCTTAGAGAGGGAGATGCTTATTGCAAACCTGGAGGAGCAGAAGGTAGAGCTTCTCCCGCCTGTCACCTCTCCATCCTTGGACTTCAATGATAATGAAGACTTGCCCACCGAGCTTAGCGACTCCTCTGAAACACATGATGAAGGTGAATTTGCAGTCAAGGGGCCACAGTAGATATGGGAAATTGGGGTCATATTGTGTGCGGGATAGCAAAAACATGACCAAAAACCTGCTTTTAATGTCTGCAGAGTTGAAACTGTGTAATTGCAACATCATGCACCCATTCAGGGTCTGTTCATTAATGGCGACACGATTTTGTAGGTAAATCAGCTGTTTTACTTGCAGAACTGCACAACCATTAACACCAAACTGGAAACGGCAACAAACAACTCATTGTCATAGTTTTGGCCACCACCTGGCATATACTACGCTTGGATCTGTGCCCTTGTGGTTAGGCTTGTCTGATGTTTGCAGTCATTAAGAGAGAATTTATTGTGCAGGTGAAGTGCAAGCGTTTTATGAGGACCTAAATGGCCGTCAGTATATCAATGAGGTCTTCAACTTCAGTGTGGACAAGTTATTCAGTCTTCTGTTCACTGAATCTCAGTTCCAGAGGGATTTCATGGAGCAGAGACGGTTTACAGGTGAGAAATGCATGTGATGACTAGACTGGTTTGACTGAATACGTTTATAATATATATAATATTATATATAGTTATTGGATTACTTTCTGTATATTCCAGCTCTCCCGCAAGGTCATGTTTTCAGGATTTCCTTAGTGTTGCACAGGCCATGACTGTAGCTCTTTGGGATGTCTTGAAAAACTCACCTGTTGGGGTGTGGGTGTCTTTATTCTTGAAGTGAAGGGAATCTAATATTTTTAATTTTTCTTTATAAACAGAAGTTATATTTCATCCGTGGAAGAAGGAAGAAAATGGAAATCAGACGCGGGTTATCTTATACACCATTGCCCTGACAAATCCTCTGGCACCAAAATCGGCAACTGTAACAGAAACGCAGGTGAGTGATTCCACATGACAGCTTGCATGGGACTGGATGCATATGCCCCAATATTTCACTAGGTTTCTTGATTCTGAACTTGAAGTGATCTTTATTTCAGACACTGTACAAAGCCAGTCAGGAAAGTGAATGTTACGTGATTGACGCAGAAGTATTGACGCACGATATTCCTTATCACGATTACTTCTACACCATCAACCGATACACGCTGACCAGGGTAGCGCGGAACAAGAGTCGATTAAGGTACAGCTGAATTGGAGATCTGTGCAGTTTTCAGTAAATCATTTGTCTTAAGATCATGCCATCGACCACCAGTTTATGTTTTGATTCATAGGATTTCAACAGAACTCCGTTACCGAAAACAGCCATGGGGGCTTGTCAAGACATTCATTGAGAAAAACTTCTGGAGTGGTCTTGATGAATATTTTCACCATTTAGGTTAGTGAGATTTTCTGTTTATTGCCTGTATTAGAGATCTGTATTAGAGATTTGAAGTGTTTTCAATGAAAGTGACCTTTGGCCGACAATTCACCAAATCTGTCTCTGCATAGTAGTTTCCTTTTACAGTTTATATTGTATTTACAGTATACAGTAATACCTCGTACATTCGCGAGGTTAGGTTACAGAGCGGGTCGCGGATCGCGAGGAATCGCGAATGTTTGGTACAAGCGCTTAGAAGCGCTTACAATGCCGATTTCTAATGTTTAACCCCTAAATATCAATAAACTTTACCCTACAGTACTGTACAGTATACTAAAGTATACTGTACAGTACTGTATATTAATACATTCATTCATTTTTCTTATACACTCACAGTAAAATTAAACTAATTACCGGGTACGTAACGAACAGGACGCTACTACCCAATAGCGAAGGTGTTTTTTTTTATTAAATTTCACAGATCTGAGAAAAAAGAGCAAAATCTATATGTTAGTTGCCAAAAAAATATCGCGAATCTGTGAATTCGCAAATTCGGAAACGCGAGTGTACGAGGTATTACTGTACTGTACAATATGCTGTACTCCTAGGAGAATTAAACGTAGGAAATGCCAGACATGATTTCCTTTGCACTGGGGTGAGACCTGTCTAACTTATTAAGAGGCACATGTTCACATAGATTTGAGCCATTATTTATCCCAGTTTCTTGCATAAGTTATACTAATTTCGACAGTCCACTTTTCCTAAAAATTGCGAGGATGGTGAAAATCATTTTAATGGCAGAAAACTGGCATAGATGATTTTCAAAATCCCCCCTTATATTTCACTACCCCACAGTTTACAAGATCTCTGCTTGCTTTCAGTGAATACAAACATTCATGGCTTTGCTACATTTAGAGGCTGAAATTGTTCTGTGATCATGACCAGTTGTTGCTACTGGTGCACAGCTTGTTACAGCGGATCAAAGCTCTCTGTTTACTACACCTCTGACTACGTTCACGTCTGTGTTGCAGATTCTGACGAAAATCGTCTGAGAGAAAAGTCCTGCACGGAGGACTTTTCTCTCAGCTGGTTCAGTATAAAAGCAACAGACACCCGGCGGACCCCTTTATAGTCTATGGGGTCTGCGGGTGTCCACAGGTAACCGCTGTTTTAGCGGACAGGCTCTTCGTCATTCGGGTCCCCCGGTGGATCCGAACAACGAAGTGCCCCGACGCAAGTGTGAACCTATCCTCTGCTAGCTGAGAATGAATACGAAAAGGACATCAGCCCTGCTTCTTTCTTCCACTTTGAAGTTTCTCAGTTATTTTGGTTGTTTACTGTATATTTATGTATATTTTTAATATATTCGTTATTATAGCATTTACATACAGTGCACCATGGAGGTGATAGAAGGTTCTCTTTGCAGTCCTGTAGTATTAACTTCCAGTCTTTCTGTGGCCACTAATGAGATGGGGCTGTCAGATTGTGACATTAAACAGCAAGTGAAGCATTCACGCCAATGCAAGTCCAGATACATCTCTTGCCAGATTGTAGTTGCTGTTGAGCATTAACCTTTTCTACTAATGATGTCCTTTTAATTATCTGAAGCATATGATTTTCATTTGCTTCATAATAATTCACCCAGAATGGCATTACAGCAGCATGTGATGTGGGGTCAGGACACTGAACAATTAGGACACCGGAATACTGCAATACAGTTATGTAGCCTACAGTAATAAAGTTGTATCTACATTTGAATTACTTTTGAGATTTTGTGATTGGGGGAATCTCTGAATGGGTATAGTGTTACACACACGGTATGACACTATTGCATTATTATTTTCAGAAAATGAATTGACCAAAGCAGAGACTGCTTACCTGTCTGATCTACATCGACAGTCCCCCAAAGAAAAGAGCACCAAGATCTCCACCTCTACACGCCGCAGGAAGCGTCCTCATACTCACTTGAGAATCCCTCATTTGCAGGAAGTGCTCAGCCCGGTTACCACTCCCACAGATGAAGAGAGGCAACATCGGGTCCGACATGTAGCAGGTCAGGGGACATTAAATCATCTTTACTCTTTGCTCTTAGCTCTGGTCTTTATGGATATTTTATTAACTTATCTGCAGGCGAAGTAAATGCATATATACAGTGGGTACGGAAAGTATTCAGACCCCTTTAAATTTTTCACTCTTTGTTTCATTGCAGCCATGTGCTAAAAGCAAAAAAGTTCATTTTATTTCTCATTAATGTACACTCAGCACCCCATCTTGACAGAAAAAAAACAGAAATGTAGATATTTTTGCAAATTTATTAAAAAAGAAAAACTGAAAGGGTCATAAGTATTCAGACCCTTTGCTCAGTATTGAGTAGAAGCCCCTTCCTTTTGAGCTAGTACAGCCATGAGTCTTCTTGGGAATGATGCAACAAGTTTTTCACATCTGGATTTGGGGATCCTCTGCCATTCTTTCTTGCAGATCCTCTCCAGTTCCGTCAGATTGGATGGTGAACGTTGGTGGACAGCCATTTTCAGGTCTCTCCAGAGATGCTCAATTGGGTTGAGGTCAGGGCTCTGGCTGGGCCAGTCAAGAATGGTCACAGAGTTGTTCTGAAGCCACTCCTTTGTTATTTTAGCTGTGTGCTTAGGGTCATTGTCTTGTTGGAAGGTGAACCTTCGGCCCAGTCTGAGGTCCAGAGCACTCTGGAAGAGGTTTTCTTCCAGGATATCTCTGTACTTGGCCGCATTCATCTTTCCTTCAATTGCAACCAGTCAACCTGTCCCTGCAGCTGAAAAACACCCCCATAGCATGATGCTGCCACCACCATGTTTCACTGTTGGGATTGTATTGGGCAGGTGATGAGCAGTGCCTGGTTTTCGCCACACATACCGCTTACAATTAACGCAGAAAAGTTCATTCTTTGTCTCATCAGACCAGAGAATCTTATTTCTCATAGTCTGGGAGTCCTTCATGTGTTTTTTGGCAAACTCTATGCGGGCTTTCATATGTTTTGCACTGAGGAGAGGCTTCCTTCGGGCCACTCTGCCATAAAGCCCCAACTGGTGGAGGCCTGCAGTGATAGTTGACTTTGTGGAACTTTCTCCCATCTCCCTACTGCATCTCTGGAGCTCAGCCTCAGTGATCTTTGGGTTCTTCTTTACCTCTCTCACCAAGGCTCTTCTCCCACAATTGCTCAGTTTGGCTGGACGGCCAGGTCTAGGAAGAGTTCTGGTCGTCCCAAACTTCTTCCATTTAAGGATTATGGCGGCCACTGTGCTCTTAGGAACCTTGAGTGCTGCAGAAATTCTTTTGTAATCTTGACCAGATCTGTGCCTTGCCACAATTGTGTCTCTGAGCTCCTTGGGCAGTTCCTTTTGACCTCATGATTCTCATTTGCTCTGACATGCACTGTGAGCTGTGAGATCTTATATAGACAGGTGTGTGCCTTTCCTAATCAAGTCCAATCAGTTTAATTAAACACAGCTGGACTCCAATGAAGGAGTAGAACCATCTCAAGGAAGATCAGAAGGAAATGGACAGCATGTGAGTTAAATATGAGTGTCACAGCAAAGGGTCTGAATACTTATGACCATGTGATATTTCAGTTTTTCTTTTTTAATAAATTTGCAAAAATATCTACATTTCTGTGTTTTTTTTCTGTCAAGATGGGGTGCTGAGTGTACATTAATGAGAAATAAAATGAACTTTTTTGCTTTTAGCAAATGGTTGCAATGAAACAAAGAATGAAAAATTTAAAGGTGTCTAAATACTTTCCGTACCCACTGTAAAAATTTGTTTAGTTAAATTTGTTTAATTTGTATTTAAGTGGTCACAGATAAGGAAATTGCCTAATAAACCGGCAGTTTGAGGTCAGGGCATCAGTGCTCAGATGGCACAAGTAAAAGTAATGGTTTGATATAGTCAATAATACAACAACTGAGAGGCTGTTCACATCACATTTTTATCATCCATTTAGTGGATCCCTGTGGCAAACACATGGCCCTCCTTTTACAAACCAACTATATTAAAATATAAAAGAGATCAGTTTCTATCTGTTATTGGACAGAAAATCACCTTTTTGCTCCGCTCAAAAAATGTATAGGAAGGGTCCTCTTGCCATCTGTTGTATCCGTTTTTAGCATCCGTTGTTGCATGTTTTAGACCTTATTCTATGACAGTGACCTCTGTTTTTGAATGGCCATCACACGACTGTTTTAAAACCCATGAAAGTATATGGTTGTAATCACATGAATCCAATGACAATTTGTCTGTTTTGACGGTTTTATAAACGGACATGAGAATACACCCATAGACGTTCACGGGTTTTAAAATAGCTGTGTGATGGTCGTTCAAACAATGAACCCTGAATAAGGGTAAAAGCAGACAGTTATGTCCATTTTTCATGTATCAAACATCAGTGAAAAATGGACACATTGGTCAGTTTTTGGCCTTATTCACATGATTGTGGTAAACTGCCAGGTCTTAAACGGAACCCTTAACAGATGTTAAAAACATGATGTGAATGACCTCGGCATGCTATATTATCTGACTTTATTAGTACAATCAGCATGTGTTTAGTCATATCAGATTTTTTGCATACACTGTATATACTGCTTGGTCTGAGAACCTGGGAATTTGTAAGAGATCTGATAAGTGCCTGTTTTTTTAAAGAGAGGAAGCGTTCACTTCTGTTGAAGCCATTACATCTTCTTTATAATTTGACCTGTGTCACGCTGGAAAGCATTGTTTGTAAGGCTACAGCATAACTCGGTGATAGGTGCAGTCATAATTGACCGCATTGTTTTCTCTGCGTGCCAAATGATATTTGAATCAATCTGCTTTATCATCTGCTGTATAACAACTTGAATAGGTCAAGGGATCATTGGAAATACACAGCTGCCGACCACAATGTATTCTGGAACTGACTCTGCTATTGATGTATATAAGATTATATGTTTGTAGGAATTTGTTTTTTAATTTCATCGTTTTAATGTGTTTGAAATAAAAATAAAGATATTTTACAAAGAGCCTTCATGAAAAATATACTATTTGGTGTATATAGCTCCTATGCAATGCTATGTGCACCAGGTTGACGCCACTGCTGCTCCATGGTAACAGACTGCAAAGAAACTCTGTGTGTAGTCTGAATTTATGGTCCTGCATTGCTAACCTCCTCCTGAGCACTGTGTAGGTATCTGTGGTCTGTGCACATCAGTGTTTGGCTTGGGCATAAGAGACGTAACTTGAAGTTCCTGGGTTCCAGTGCAGAATCTGTAATGGGCCCCCTATCTACCCTGCGCTATTTAAAATAGTGGTATATTTTATGTTGTATGGGGACCTTTGGAGCTCTCTCAGGGTTCAGGACCCAGTAGTGACTGATACCGCTGCACCCCCCCTATAGGTACACCCCTGCTTGGGCTACATGTCAACTTTTGGGCATGCAAATTTCACTGTGTAAATCACAACTAATGATAGTGGGTCTAGTCATGAAGAAATCCAGCAGAGTTGGACTTCTGCCGACTGTTGGGTTGGAGCATCTTACGTGTTGGTATACAACACCACTATTCACTATCATTAGATGTGGTGTTGCAATCTTATGTTGCACATCTATGTCTATGTCAAGCTTGCTTAGCTGTCTCCATATGAGAGGGAGAGGTAAGTCACAGACTAAAGTGCTCTGACCCAAGGGTAGCAGCACATGACCCGTGTGTTAGCCAGATTTACCTAGTTATCTATGATGCTAAGAGTTCCTGCCTCCCAGTGACATACTGTCCTGTACTGTAATTGTAAAGAGTCCCGCTCCCAGCACGAAGTTCAAGCCGGTAAATCTGGCTAACGCACGGACCGAGTTTCACGGCTGAAACATGGCCGTGGGCTGCTGCCCTAAGAAAGAGAGCAAGCAACATAACAGCGAAAAACAAACAGTATGTAAGATATAGTTTTTTGAGGGTAAGAGGGGTTTGAAGCAAGAGTGTAGTCACAAATCATATAAATAGAATAGCAAACTGTATTCACATTTTGGGTGACTTCTAGTCTTGTAAAGTTTGTCTCTCTTTCTTCTAGGTTCCACTCAGACACGACATATTCCTGAGGAAAAACATAGTCAGCTTCAGAGCATCTCCAAACTCCTGCTGGTGATCAGCTGCGTGTACGTAACTTGCTGGATAAATGTGTGTGTGTGTGTGTAATGTGTATATATATATATATATATATATATATATATACAGTCATATGAAAACGTTTGGGCACCCCTATTAATCTTAATCATTTTTAGTTCTAAATATTTGGGTGTTTGCAACAGCCATTTCAATTTGATATATCTTATAACTGATGGACACAGTAATATTTCAGGATTGAAATGAGGTTTATTGTACTAACAGAAAATGTGCAATATGCATTAAACCAAAATTTGACCGGTGCAAAAATTTGGGTACCCTTATCATTTTATTAATTTGAATACTCCTAACTACTTTTTACTGACTTACTGAAGCACAAAATTGGTTTTGTAACCTCACTGAGCTTTGAACTTCATAGCCAGGTGTATCCAATCATGAGAAAAGGTATTTAAGGTGGCCAATTGCAAGTTGTTCTCCTATTTGAATCTCCTCTGAAGAGTGGCATCATGGGCTCCTCAAAACAACTCTCAAATGATCTGAAAACAAAGATTGTTCAACATAGTTGTTCAGGGGAAGGATACAAAAAGTTGTCTCAGAGATTTAACCTGTCAGTTTCCACTGTGAGGAACATAGTAAGGAAATGGAAGACCACAGGGACAGTTCTTGTTAAGCCCAGAAGTGGCAGGCCAAGAAAAATATCAGAAAGGCAGAGAAGAAGAATGGTGAGAACAGTCAAGGACAATCCACAGACCACCTCCAAAGAGCTGCAGCATCATCTTGCTGCAGATGGTGTCACTGTGCATCGGTCAACAATACAGCACACTTTGCACAAGGAGAAGCTGTATGGGAGAGTGATGCGAAAGAAGCCGTTTCTGAAAGCACGCCACAAACAGAGTCGCCTGAGGTATGCAAAAGCACATTTGGACAAGCCAGCTTCATTTTGGAAGAAGGTCCTGTGGACTGATGAAACAAAGATTGAGTTGTTTGGTCATACAAAAAGGCGTTATGCATGGCGTCAAAAAAACACAGCATTCCAAGAAAAACACTTGCTACCCACTGTAAAATTTGGTGGAGGTTCCATCATGCTTTGGGGCTGTGTGGCCAATGCCGGCACCGGGAATCTTGTTAAAGTTGAGGGTTGCATGGATTCAACTCAGTATCAGCAGATTCTTGAGAATAATGTACAAGAATCAGTGACGAATTTGAAGTTACGCCGGGGATTGATATTTCAGCAAGACAATGATCCAAAACACAGCTCCAAATCTACTCAGGCATTCATGCAGAGGAACGATTACAATGTTCTGGAATGGCCATCCCAGTCCCCAGACCTGAATATCATTGAACATCTGTGGGATAATTTGAAGCGGACTGTCCATGCTCGGCGACCATCAAACTTAACTGAACTGGAATTGTTTTGTAAAGAGGAATGGTCAAAAATACCTTCATCCAGGATCCAGGAACTGATTAAAAGCTACAGGAAGCGACTAGAGGCTGTTATTTTTGCAAAAGGAGGATCTACTAAATATTAATGTCACTTTTCTGTTGAGGTGCCCATACTTTTGCACCGGTCAAATTTTGGTTTAATGCATAGTGCACATTTTCTGTTAGTACAATAAACCTCATTTCAATCCTGAAATATTACTGTGTCCATCAGTTATTAGATATATCAAATTGAAATGGCTGTTGCAAACACCCAATATGTATGTAAAGCTAGGTTCACATCTGTATTCGGTTTTCCATTCGGGGGGGGGGGGGCACTTGGGGAACCCTGAACGGAAACCTAATCCATATAAAAAAAACGGTTACCTTAGGAAACCCACGGACCCCATAGACTATAATAGGGTCCCTGTGGTTTCCGTCCGAAAAGGGTGGAAAAATGCGGAGAGAAAAGTCCTGCTTGCAGCGCTTTTTTCTCTGCATGAACGGAATCGGTGAACGGAATCCCCGAACGTAGTGCAAGCACAGGTGTGAACCCAGCATTATTGAGATTGTAAGTGATAGACCAGAACAAAGTAGCAGATAATTGTGAAGTGGAAGGAAAATGATACATGGTTTTCAAAATTTGAATCAAATAAAAATCTGAAAAGTGTGAAGTGCAAAAGTATTCAGCCCCCCTATATCAATACTTTGTAGAGCCATCTTTCGCTGCAATTACACCTACAAGTCTTTTGGGTTATGTCTCTACCAGCTTTACACATCTAGAGACTGAGATTTTTGCCCAGTCTTTGCAAAATAGCTCAATCTCAGCCAGATTAGATGGAGAGCGTCTGTGAACAGCAATTTTCATGTCTTGCCACAGATACTCAATGGGATTTAGGTCTGGACTGTAACTGGGCCATTCTTACACATGAATATTCTTTGATCTAAACCATTCCACTGTAGCTCTGGCTGTATGTTTAGGGTCATTATCTTGCTGGAAGGTGAATCTCCTTCCCAGTCTCAAGTCTTCTGCAGCCTCCAACAGGTTTTCTTCCAGGATTACCCTGTATTTAGCTCCATCCATCTTCCCATCAACTCTGACCAGCTTTCCTGTCCCTGCTGAAAAGAAGCCTCCCCACAGCATGATGCTGCCACCACCATGTCTCACAGTGGGGATGATGGCGTGTTCAGGGTGATGAGCAGTGTTACTTTTCCACTACACATTGCGCTTTGCATTTAGGCTAAAAAGTTCAACTTTTGTCTCATCTGACCAGCGCACCTTCTTCCACATGTTTGCTGTGTCCCCTATATGGCTTGCGGCAAGCTTCAATCGGCACTTCTTATGTCTTTCTTTCAACAATAGTTTTCTTCTTGCCGCTCTTCCATAAAGGCCAGATTTGTGGAGTGCATGACTCATAGTTGTCCCGTGGACAGATTCTCTCACCTGAGCTGTGGATTTCTGCAGCTCCTCTAGAGTGACCATGGGCCTCTTGGCTGCTTCTCTGACCAGTGCTCTCCTTCCTCGATCTGTTAGTTTAGGTGGACGGCCATGTCTTGGTAGGTTTGTAGTTGTAGAATACTTTTTCCATTTTTGGATGATGGATTGAACAGTGACCCTTTGGGATTTTCAAAGCTTGGGATATGTTTTTATAACCTAACCCTGCTTTAAACTTCTGCACAACTTTATCTGTGACCTGTCTGGTGAGTTCCTTGGTCTTCATGATGCTGTTTGTTCACTAGTGTTCTCTAACAAATCACTGAGGCCTTCACAGAACAGGTGTATTTATACTGAGACTAAATTACACACAGCTGGACTCTATTAACTAATTAACTGACTTCTGAAGGCAATTGTATGCACTGGATTTTATTTAGGGGTATCAGAGTACAGGGGGCTGAATACTTTTGCACATCACACTTTTCAGATTTTTTATTTGATTAAAATTTTGAAAACCATGTATCATTTTTGTTCCACTTCACAATTATTTGCTACTTTGTGTTGGTCTATCACTTAAAATCTCAATAAAATACATTTAAGTTTGTGGTTATAAGGTGACAAAATGTGAAAAAGTTCAAGGGGTATGAATACTTTTGCAAGTCACTGTGTGTGTGTGTGTATGTATGTATGTATGTGTGTTGTATATATATATATATATATATATATATATATATATATATATATATATAAAATGTGTAGAACTCTTATACAGTACAGTGCTACTGTAAAGTAAGAATGCTCCCAAAAATAGAATTGTTAATAGTTTATTTTTGTTAATTAATAAACTGCAAAGTGAATGAACAAAGGAGAAATGTAAATCAAATCAATATCTGGTGCAACCACCCTTTGCCTTGTAAACAGCATCAATTGTTATAGGTATTTACACACAGTTCTGTGAAGGAAGGTTGTTCCAAAATCGTGGAGAACTAAGCACAGATCTTCTATAGATATAGGCTTGCTCAAATCTTTCTGTCTCTTCATGTAATCCCAGACAGACTGGATGATGCTGAGATCAGGGCTCTTCTTCTCCAAAGGGTGGACACACCAAATATTGATCTTATTTAGATTTCTACTTTTTTCATTCCCTACTTTTTGTTAAGTGATAAAATTAACTATTAACACTTCTATTTTTGAAAGCATTCTTACTTTCTTATTGCAGCTTTTTTCTCAACACCTAGCCTAAAACTTTTGCATATTACTGTATATATGGAATATAATATACATACAATATATGTATGCCTAAAAAGCTGTGCAAAAGTTTGATATTGGACCATTTGTTTCTATAGTGAACCTCCAGTGTATAGCTGTAAGCTGCCATATTCACATCTAGGCTATGCCATTTAACACTATGCAGAGATTGCCTATTGGCTGTTAATATGACCTAACGTATATTTCAGAACATTTCTATATTTTAAGTATAACTTAGCTTTGATGAATCTTGAAGTTATTTTGATAAGGAGATACATGGCTGCCAAATACCCTTGGCGCCACCTGTCTCCTGCGGATAAATAGGTAGGTTTCATTTGAAAATCCAAAAAGGATTACACCAAAGTTATTCATAACGTTTTCTTCTGTTTAGTAGCCCCAATGTTGCCCTCATAACAATGTGTGTCCCTACTGAATATTAGTATGTGATTGCTGATAAATCCCCTGCCACGAATGTCCTCATGTATGATCACCGGGGAAGTATCGTGGTAAACACTGGAAATGTGATCTTAAACCACTAACATTAGCACACATGAATGTAAATATTGGACCAGATAAAATCCAGCCATGTTAACTCAGACAGGAGCCTGCAGCTATAGACTGTTTCCTTTCATATATTCATACTATAGAGCCCTGCTTTATAGATGTGAAATATATGCTATATATGAAGTACAAGGTACAGGATAGGCTCCGAAATTCTAAGAGGTAGTAGTCAGGGCTTAGCTGTAAAGTCTGGAAACTATTCACGTCTCACTGTTTTCTTCTGTGTTGCTGCAGTCTGGTGCTGTTGGTCATGCTGAACGTGATGCTGTTTTACAAGCTGTGGATGTTGGAATACAGCACGCAAGCACTTACCACATGGCAGGGCCTCCGAATACAGGAAAGGTACATATATTAGGGGTGAGATCTGATAATTGGAGCATCCCACAGAGTTCTTTATTTAATCCAGATTTTCTTCTTTCCAGCCCAGTCCCTCAGTCACAAGCTGAATGGACCCAACTGTTAGAGACGCAGCAGAAACATCATGACTCTGAGCTGCAGAAGTGGAGGCAAATCATCAAGTCATCAGTAATGCTGCTGGACCAGGTATGATAACATTTACATATATATATACCTACTGTATAGTCTGTGTTTTCTGTTATCAGCCATTTCTGGCTTGGGACAAGCTGAGAATATGAGCCCTCTATAAGGGCACCTCATATAGTGCTGCTTACACTTAAAGGGAATCTGTCAGGGCAATTTGGGACACTAAACCACCCACACGTCCATATGGACCTGGGGTTTAGTATCCCATATCACCCTGTTATAATGCAATCCATGGCCCCATTAAAAATAAAAAAGCTTTATACTCACCCCGCCGCTGTATTCCTGCGCCTGCGCAGTTCTTCAATGAAGCCAGAGGAGTAGACCTCGGTTTCAGTGTGCATGTCCCGTACCTCCGGCAATTGCACAGTGAAGCCGGGGTGTCCATCTTTGGCTTCACTGAAGAACAGCGCAGGCGCCGGGAGCATGGGGGAGGCGTGCCAACGAACAATCTCATGAATAAGCCGGACTGTTCTCGGCCGAACAGCGTTGATTGGACCCTTCTCTAGGTAAGTATAAAGGTTTTTTATTTTTAATGTGCCTGTGGATTGCATTACAACAGGGTATCTGGGACACTAAACCCCAGGTCTATAAGGACCTGTGCGTGGTTTAGTGTCCCAGATTGACCTGACAGATTCCCTTTAATAAAGGGGTTGCCCAGCCCAGAATAATCTATAGCAGAACATATTCAACTTACCTATCCCCACCACTCTTGTTCTGCCACTTCCTGGTGCCTGGCCACTCTTGGTACTTCCTGATCCAGTGATAACATCCCAATCCAGTCTATGACAGTCAGTGGTCACCCACTGTGGTCACATGTCTGTGTTGAGCTATCATCGCTAGAGCAGGAAATATAGAAATTGGTGGGGCAGGCAAGCCGCAGAACATGAGCCATTGGGTATCGAAAAGGTAATACTAGGTTCACACTAGCATTCGAGTCTCTCTGTTCCATATTCCGCTTAAAATCGTCGGAGAGAAAAGTCCTGCAAGGTTTCAATATAAAAACGGCAGGAACCCAGTGGACCCCATTACAGTCTATGGCGTCCGCAGTTTTCTGTGTGTAACAGGGTTAGCGTCTTTCAGGTCAGATCCGAAGGATGGAAAACCGAACGCTAGTGTGAGTCTTATTTATTTTTTTTTTTTTTTGGTTGCATATTTCATAACATAGCAAACTGTTTTGCAATACATTTTTCTGAGCTCGACAACCCCTTCAAAACGGAAAATCAATGAGATCAGGCAGTGCTGCTGTCACCAAAGTTAAAGGAAAGGTCAAAGATTGAGCTTATCTCTGACAAATGTTATATCAGTTCGCAGTGACATTTTCTCAAACACTCCAGTTTATTGGTGCCATGGAGGTGCCCATGGAGGTAGCACCATATTGCCCCCTAATGGTAGCATCAGGAAAATGTAAATGCAGTTTCTCCAAGTATGGATAAACTGATGAAACTGTAATAATTCTACTTACAGCAACTTTTTAATCTAAGTAAATGTATAAAGATATGTGAATTTGCAGATAGTTTAAGGAGAATTTATCATGTGCATTAACTCCTTAACAATCAGACTATTTTACGCTGTAATTTCCAAGCAGTTTTTTTAATTGATGCTTCTCAAGAGCCGTGGCTTTTTTATTTTTCCGTCAACGTGGCCATATGAATGTTTGTTTTTGCGGGATGAATTGTACTTTTCAATGGTCTCCTTTTGGAGTACATAAATCTTATTCAACTTTTATTAACTCTTTCAGGTGGGGATAGTGATGAAAGACTGCTATTCCACCATTGTATTTTGTGTTTTAAATTTGTGCCATTCACCAGATGCCTTTATTCTGTGTGTCAGTATGATTATGGCTATACCAAATATTTATAGGGTTTTTTAATGTTTTACTGCGTTTGCACTGTAAAAACACTTTAAAAAAATGATTTGTTTTTGTGTTTCCTTATTCTGAGAGCCGTAACTTGCTTTTACCATTGTTTTTGCGTGAGGCCTTGTTTTTTGCGTGACAAGTTTTTCATGTATTTTCTTATGGTAATCACCATACAGATTTAATAATAATCTTATCTTTGCTGCTGTAACACACTGAATTTCCCCACTGTGGGACTATTAAAGGACTATTATTATTATAATGATGATTTTATAGTTCTGGTCGTTATGAATTCGGCCATACCAATTATGTTTACTTTTTCTTTTATTGAACAATAAAACCATTTTAATGAAGAAATTGCAATTTTCATGTATTTTTCTTTTTTCAATTTCATTTTTTTTTTTTTTTTTACATTCTTAGGCAGGGTTCACACTACCGTTGGAGTCCGTTATGAATGTCCGTTAAAAAAAAAACAACGGACACCTATCATAACAGACACTAACTGATGCTAATGTGTGTAAACGGACACTAACGGACACAATATAAAAACCCTTTTAAAAGAATGGAAATTTTAACGGATATCTGACGGTTCAGCTAGTGTCCGATGCTAAAATCTTGTAACGGATAATAGCAACGGACAGTACTGACGGTCACCAACGGTAGTGTGAACGCCCCCTTATTAAAAATTTTTTTTTTATTATTTTAGTCTCACCTGGACTAATGGCCCCTGGGTGCCATTAGAACCCATTTCTACCTCCTGATTGCATTGAGGGGGATAGACAAGTGGCAGTACTTGCAGCGGCTAGTGAGTGGCTAAGCAGCAAGCCACACCCAATACTGATGTGCATGTCAAATGACCGAAAGTGGATAATAAAATGTCCTACAGCTGATTAGACTGATAAATATGGACTTTTATTTTAATGTTTTGGTACATATTTTCAATTCTTTTATGCCATTTTCTAAATTCACACTGAGAGCCTCTTTCAAAATTCTTCTGGTTGCCCCTAGCAACAGACAGCACTTTAGCTCCACCCTGATATCAGAGATGTGGCCTAACTCCTAAGCTCTGTTACTGTCACCTGTGCTACTACAGTTCATGTTTTTGGTAACAGGAAACCTTTTGAGTGTAGTCTTGTAAATATAAATTGATGTTCAGAGAGTGGATTCCCTCATCTTTGGTCATAGTTTGTACTGTGTGCCACTTTATTGTGTTCTTGGTCTCTGATATGTAACTGTGTTTCCATTGTAGATGAAGGACTCCTTGATAAACCTTCAAAATGGAATTATTTCTCGAGACATTGGCTCGGAGTCAGAGGATAAACCATACCAGTGATGGTCCAGAAAATGTACAGAAGGAAATAGTGTGCAATATGTGTATAGAGAAGATTTATATGTAGATACATATATATATATATGTATACTATGAATACAAATTTATATTCTAGAATGAATTTTAAAAGCGCACAGCTGCACAGAGGCATTGTCGTCTCCAGCTGCAGTAGACTATTGGCTCGGAGATACTGGGAATGGTGTTTCTGACTTTATTTTCTCAGCGTTACTGTTTTGAAGAAAGATTAGCGCAGTACTTCCTCCATTCGAGGACCTTTCTCAACCCAGTGTACAATTCTGCGCCATTGCTCTACCTCCGACACCTGCAAACCTTGCTGATGTCAGCCTGACGCTGCCCGGCACTACAGAGGTCTGTGCTGGTGCCCAAGTGGATAGGTGCTGAGGAGACAAACAGAGGCACCACCAGATCTAGAAGAGGAGTAAGGAGCAAAAGGCACAATCGCTCCAAACGGATGTCTTGTTTCATCACAAACTCTAGGACAAATCCGTGAAGACTCCACTGCCACCGAGCACTTGTCCAACCAACCTCGACAGTGCAGAATCTGAGAAGTGTCCTGTCTCCGATATGGAGCAATACACGGGAGAAGCGAGTTTTTATAATACTTTTGTTTTTTTTTCAGTAATTTAAAGCTTGAATATTAGGGATTTATTTGTCTTACTTTTCAAATGTATGTTAATTCCTCCTTTGGAATAAGCTGGGGTGCCTACAGCTCTTCTTCAAGTAGCAGCTGCAGGGTTTTAAATCGGCTCCGAGGAACCTTGTCACACCAATGTTTGGTGGTTACAATTAGTAACTTATTTATTAATTTAATTTTTTTTTTCTGGACTCCAGTGAGTTTCATCAGTGGCTTTTCTTCCTAAATACAATGAGGGAATATATTCTGATCCATATAGGGTCCTTGTGCAGGAGACCATTCTCTTAGTAGTACAAGCTTGAGCATCTAGTGAACTACAGTTTCTAGCTTGATCTGATGGCCCATAGCCAGGTGACCATGCTGGAACTTTTACTTTACAGCTGCCAAGCTACAAGATGGTATCCTGTATCCGGTATAAGGATAGAATATGATAATTTCACTGCAAAAAGTATTCGGTCAATTACCACCTATTAGTAAAAATTACTCATCAGAGTACAATAATTGTACATTTGTGATTGCCAATAAAGAAGAGGACGTATCTCAGTGGAGTTTACTGAGTGTCATCCACACATCCCACATTGTATTTAGTGTTCACTGGTGATGCTTAAAAACGCTACCCCGCTCCAAGCTACTATGAATGACTGACTGTTCATCCAAATACGAATGTGTCTGGTTAGACAAAAAAAAAAAAAAAAAAATCTGAGTATATAAGGGAATGCTGCTAGAACTATGGGAAATCTTTAGACGTTGATGTAGATCAGCCGGCTGTGCAGGAAGGATCTCGCTTTGTCTCTAACTCCTGCACCTTTAGAAAGGGCTTACTGTTGACCAGCAGGCTTTGGTTGACACTGCCATATATCTGCTTAGTGAAGCTGAAGATACTCTGTCTGGTAGCTGGCTGCCTGTGTTGTGTGATGAAGACAGAGTATATCAGGATCAGGGCTATATGGCATTCTGACAACAGAGTAACTCTGCATTCTGTTATCTATGACCTGGGCAGAATTCTAGGTTATATTTATTTACTCCATTACTAGAAACCCATTCCATGGCTCTAAAAGGGTGGTTCAGACATTGCATAATTGTTTTTCGCATGCTCTCCTCTTGAAGGATGTGTATACATTTACAACCCTTTTTATATTTCAGTGTGTTGAAATAAAAATGTAATGCACTTATAAGCAGTTTTGGTTAACAAAGTAGTCTTTCTTCTCCTATTATTTTGAGTATATAGCTCCTATGCAGACCTACTATATGTTTGTTCAGGGTTACAAACCTCTTACAATTCTTGTGTATATAGTATCTGTTGTCCTGTCTCCACTTCTACCTTGTGCTGTTTATTAAGAAGAAAATGCAGAACTGGAGTAACACATGTCTGCAAATCAGACTACACAGGCGTTGCTTGTAGACTGTTACCATGGACACACATAGGACAGCACTGGAGCTGTGTACAGTAGGAGATTTTCAATTAAGACTATTTTGAAAGATTCTTCATTGTTGTATATGCACACTATGAAATTGGTTGAAAAAGTACACATATGCTTTAAGTAGGAACAAATAGAGATGCTCACACAAGAACTGCCACTGAAACGGGACATCTGAACCTGGCTGTTGGCCAAGTCAGCTAAATGGCAGCACGTGTCACAAAATCATGCTTGTTCTTCCGAGTCTATTAAGTGGTTCTGTGATTCCAAAGATTGCTTAAAGGTACAGTCATTCTGCTGCTCACTTCCCGTGCCTGGCTGGCCCTTAAATTGAAAGATTGAGACTTTGCGTATATAGGGTTCTAGACAATTAGCCATGGCCAAATCTACTACTGCAGATATACTGGACTACTGTATTTATTGTTATTTATTTATTATGATGGTTCTGTAATTGATCACGACTTACCCCTTTTCAGCAAGTCCTCATCCATGCCCTTCCCTTGCTTAGATCTTGTACTTCGCATTGAAGCTCTTGGTCTTTCTTGCTTTCATATTATATAGGCTTTCCAGACCTAACCTGTTTGGATCCCATAGGAGATTCCTTAGCTAATTTTATGATGGCTGCGCACACATCTAAAATATAGATTTATGTTGCTCTGATTATTTAGAATATGTGGAAAAGAACAGTATGAAGTAAAAATATCTTATTTTGTATACAAAATATATTCACTTTTTGATGTGTTCTTTTCCCTTTGCATGGGCATTGATCAAATGCAAGGATTCCCTTATAGCATTGTCAGCTTAGGTTTGATGGTAATTGTATAAAGGTTCACCATTTTCATAAGCATTTAACTCATTGAATTATGGCTTGCACTTTTATCTGGGACATGGCATGTTATATTGGGACACAGCGACCTGATAAGCGAGTGACTGCATTCTCTTCCATGTCCCTATTAATATTTCCCTTCGGCTTGCCTCCCATGCTGGGACATTGTCCAGTCCCGTAGCTGTGCTAATAGTAATAATGATGATGATAATAATGGGGAGTATGAATGTAACCCTATGTTAGTCTTGCTTTTGATAATCATGCTGCTATTTTCGGTTTGCCTTTGTGGTAATACAATCTAAAGGCTTCCTGTCCTTGGCTGTATCCCCAGATTTTTGTTCCACATGTTTAGTGTATTTGGGGGAAAGGGCACGGTGCTGACATGTCCAGGCGATAGAATATATTTTGCACAATAGGATGCTGCATGCCAACACGTAGCAGATGCAGTGTCAACAAGATAGGCTCTTGTTCTTCTGGATGGACCCAGAGTCTGTTTAGGAGCTACGGCCATATCTAAAATTCTTCTATTGAGATTGTGTATTCAGTACTGAATGACTAATGCCAGTTAACCTATCAGTATGTTTTTGAAACCCCGGAAGAATGTACAAACTCTAATTAGTAATAACATTAGACTATCTGTTTCAGAACTATTACCCCCAGTATGCTGTGACAGCATGAACCTGCAAGGGTAAGATGGGAGTTATAGCAGTCCCCGGAGAGCCACAGTGTGGAGAACACTGATGTTGGTCTTTAGTCTTAGTTGGATTCATATCCAAACTCCCAGTAGCAAAAAACACGGCAGAGTCCTTTTATCCTATAGCCAATATCTCTGGCACTTTCCTTTGAGAACATTTCATTCACAAGTCTTAACATTTCTTTCTGAATGTGGGATAGTAAAGGTACCTGTAAATCAGTGGTCTCCAGTCTGTCGCTCTTTACCTGTTGCGAATTGAATGCTCCGACCGTCTCCAATGCAGGGGGCTTGTATTTTGACCCTTACTGTAGAGTTCCTCATTAACATAGTGCCCAGAGTAATGACAGACACATCTTACAAATCTGTTTTAAAGGAAAATATAAAAAAATTGTCACTTTGTATCGCTGCATGGTTATACTACTTTTCAGAGTAATGTAGTATTTTTAGATTCTGTTATTGGAATGAGTCTGTCAGATTGGTTGTATTCTTATATCCCACTCCATAGGTTTGATATGAATGGTCTTTTTTGGATGCTGGACAGAAGGTTTCCAGTGCGGCTGTGGAATAGAGTTAATGGGGATATCAGGTTGCATGCTGCTTGGAACATCTGCTGTTTCCTCTTTCCCAAAAGCATCATGAGGAAATATGACTCTGGTTTGTTGTATATACAGATGAGATATCCATGGGCTTCCAACCCAGCATAGTGGCATGTAGCTATATTTTATCCTTGTTTTCCAGTCTTGTGCCTCACCCGCCCTGTCTGCTTGCATTGTGCATTCATAAGCAGAACATTTGTCCTGCATATCTCAAACCTTTTAAAGGGGTCTTCAGTATTATGTCCATTGTAAAATGCTGAGTTCTGCAACTTTCTAATAGATTGTTTTCAGTTCCTCCCTGTCTGCTTGCTGTCAGTGAAAGTTTTCACTGGCTGAAATCCCTTCCTGATAATGTCTAGCTGACATGGTTCATTATAGCGTGATAGTTTATCATGAACATGACTTGTCACTGAGAGTGATGTCATTCATTGACCTGAAAACGGTGGGAAACTGAAACACAAAAGCACAAAAGTTACATAACTTTTCATTATACAATGACGACTCCCTATTATAAGATCAGATTCAGTTTGATACAATGCATTTTCCTAAGAGAAAGGTATATAGAAGAAAGTGATAAGGCAACAAAATGTATACCCCCCATCTTCCTGTCCCTGGCAGACGGGATCAGAAGTGTTTGCTAGTGTATATGAATGATCGCTACCAACACTTCATCTCAATGTGAATGCATTTTTTTACTGTGTCCATCTTTGCCTGTACATCTGTAGATGCAGCAGAAATGAATTTGTCATTTATTTCTTTTCTCTGTTTATTGTGATCGCTCATTAATTTCATCTGCAGTCCTATGTAAAGCCACAGGTAACATATAGCGAAACTACAATGAGTTGTGCCAAATGACAAACTCAGGTCCACTCCATCTGGCAAATTCAGTCCTGCTACATCCTGTACTTTTTATTTCCATGGAAACAAACACATTTGAAAGCATTCTGCGCACGGTTTCTAGAACATATTGTTGGTGACAGTCATTGCAGGTATTGACCCCACGCCTCAGCCTCTAACTCATGAGATTATATCAGAGGAATAGAATAGGAAAAGATATTAAACATTTTCCCATAATCCTCTGTTTGCCACATCATGTGTAGTCTGGGGTCCTGAGCCGTCTCCTTCATTACAGTTGTCTGGTGCTAATATAATGAAGCTGAGGTAACACTGAGCAGTATGGATGGAGCTTCTATGGGAATATTCGGACTCTGCTTAAAGGGACCGGTTGTCTGGGTAAAATTTTTGTTAAACAAAAAAATAATACATTGTTAATCAAAAATGTGCTCTACTTATTGTGCTTGCTGCAGAGATGATGCTATATTTTTGTGAACCTTAAAGGGACCTTGGCAATGTATAGTGGACAATGATCACATTATGGATACTGTATGTTATATGTTTCTTAATCCTGTTTATGCAGAGCATGAAGGGTGCCTATGACTAGCAATGCTGCTTTTCTATTGCAGAATTGTTCCAGGGTTGTTGTCTGCTGTCCGTGGGTCACAGTGGGGAATGACGTGATGATTCATTAGATGTGCATGCGGGGAAGGGGGAGGGCTGCAGTATAACCAAGGTCATGGGCTCTACTGTGTCCACTAGCATAGAGAAAATGCTAACCGAGCATTGAGCACCCTTCCATAATGTAGCCCATCACTTCTGTACAAAGTTTAATGGAAATGGAAACTTTTTTTGTATGCAAGAGAAGAATGTAGTATCTTTTACCCATTCACCACAACAGAGAAGTCCATTCCAGCAGATATATTGCACTTGTGTCGCCTGTCAGTCAAGAGATCTCTACAATCATGTATAGGGATATTGGTTGTTCTATGGTGTTATTGAGTTACTGGCTTCTGAAAGTTAGGAACTTGAACTGTAAAATAATACTTAAGAAAAAAAAAAAAAACTAAAAAAAAAAAACCTTTGCGCTGTGCGCAGGGGCATTGTGTCCAGGGGGCCTGGTAACATAGGTATATCAATGGCTTTTCAGCCAAAACTCAATGTGAAATAGCTAGGACAACTCAACTATGAATACAAATAAATATTCCAATGAGGATTCCAATGTGTGTCTCTGAGTCATTATTTGTGCCCTGTGCTCCACCACATTGTACCCCACTCCTTACTATGAGCTGCCCCCGGATACAAACAAGTCTTTGATTGTCTTCATATGAAAAGAAACACTGAAACCACAATTTTATTTCTCTTAAAAAGTGTTTGGCAGGTAACAGCTAAGTAAAGTATCAGGAAGACATTGTCCCCTTCGTGAAGAGACAATTGTAGCATCCTCTCCTTTGTAGGTAACAGTCGTGTTAGTACTCTGTGCAATACGTGAAAGATTGTGACTATGAACATCTAGTGCAGTACAGAGGTCAATAAGATGCGAAGATGGTAAATATAGTGCTCGCCCTGTCATACAAGGTGCCAGAAATCATACAAATATTACAAGATGGTCGCAATATCTGCCGCAGTGGTCACAAAATAACAAAACACGTCACCAAAGAGAGGATGAGATGAAATCATTGCTTTATGCTGCCAGATACTGAATGAGCTACGTCATTGAAAGTGTAAGCAGATACTTGTCAGATACAAGACAATTTCACTATACCAGACTTCTTTTAACTCCACCGCTCTCATTCAGTGGTGCGGTTATAGAAGAGTCAGGGTTTGCAGTTGTTCCCAGGCCCTGGTGCCTATGGAAGCCCCAAAGATCCCTCTGCCACAGTGAAGTATGGCAGTGTTATAACTGGCAGATGGTTGTTGGGGATCCTGTTACAACTTTTATACTGGAGCCAGTATATGGTCATTACACAAACTTCAGCTATTTCTTTAAATACACATATAAAACAGTGCAACAAAGAACTGTGATGGTGTCAGTAGCAACCAGATTCCACTTTTCCATTTAAGTGAAAGCCCCAGCCCCCTTGACATAGTACGTGTTCCTTGCCTGCATATCCAGAGGCTTTGATTTCTCTGTAGTGATTGTTACAGTAAAGTTTCTACAATGTAGCAGCTTTTTGTTATGATTTACATGGCATACATTTTCTCACCTTCCAGACAATTCAGACTTCCTTTCCCTAGGTCTCAGCTGGCAGATGCATGCAAGCATGGATCTGATAAGTACCACCCAAGAATGGAAAAGTCTATCAAATTTGGAGTGCAGTAATACATCATGGGAGACATCTATAGCTAATAAATAATGAGGACTGGAATTTTCCAGGGAAATCAATGTAACATTGTAAGGAAGCTCCGGATTGGTTGCTATGGACAATATCACTGTTCCTCTTACATTCCTTTTCTTTAAACATGATGAAATATTTAGATAATTTTTTTGAAGAATTTTTTTTTATGCTATTGATCTGGAACAAACTAATAGTTATGACCCCGAGCCTTCAAGTCCTGGATCTTATTAGTGTTTCTCCATCCCTGGTGCATTCTTCAGGTTTCCATATGGCACATTACATACATGTAAGAGCCATTCTGGATGTTTACAGAGCAGGTAAGGCATTAGAGGACATTTTATCTGGAAAAGTCAGAATAAGATATGTGGGCGAGGGGTCTGTATGGCTAACTTTTGATCGTTTTGATAGAAGACTCATCTGTATCCTGCTAGGCCACCTAGAAAACAGAATAAGACTGGAATCACACAGTTTTTGATGCTGTTTTTTTTTTTTTTTTAAACCAAAGTGGATACAGAAGTAAAGAGAAGCCCTTCCTCTTATTTTTTTTTCCCATTCCATTTGAATCCATTTCTGGTAGTGGCTCAAAAAAATGCACCAAAAATTGCATGTGTGATTCGAGCCTAGTAAGTCATAAGACCAGAGCCCTTGCATGTTGTATACTGTGAAAATCAGAAGTAAAATTACAAGAAAGGTTACAATCTCACAAACAGTTTTTTTTTTCCCTTTGTTAAAGCGTAAAGTATGTTCCACAGAAGTTGCGCCGCTTTGTCACTTCAGCTGCAGTCACTGGATTCGCTGTACATATACATCACATTACTTACCTTGTATTGATTCTGATTGACATCCTGTATTATACTGTACTTCAGAGCTTTACTCACTATTCTGCTAATAGAGTCAATGTATACATACATTATGTATCTTGTACTGACCATGTGTTACATCCTTTACTGAGTGAGTACCCAGCAAGATCTTCCCAATACTTTGTATACCCATGTGAAAATGAAAAATTTTGGAACTGAATTAACGCTTTATTCGGAAAAAAAAAAGATTTTTCATTTTCACAGGCCAATATCAATAAATTCAATGCTCACTATACACCTTGATAAATTCCTTCAAGGGTGTAGTTTCCGAAATGTAGTTTCATTGTCCTGGTACCTCAGGGGTTCTATAAAAGCACCCTGGCACCTAAAAACAATTCCAGGAAAATGCCCTCAAAAATCCCAGTGGTGCTCCACCCCTTCTGCATCCTGCTCTGTGCTCAAACAGCAGTTTACGTTCATATGTGGGGTATTTCCGTACGGCAGAGATGTTACACAACACATTTTGGGATGCATTGTACCTTTAGCGCCTTGTGAATTTGTATACATTTTAGAGCTGAATTAATGTGTTATTGAAATTTCAAAATTTTACCTCCATTTTGCTTTTATTTCTGTGAAATGCTTATTGGGTTAGCAAACTTCCTAAATTTTAGGCCCCATGTTGCGGAAACACAGTTTTTTTGTTGCAGATTTTGATGCGTTTTATGAAGCCAAAGCCAAGAATGGCTATGAAAGGAATGGAAAATATATAGGAAGTTCTTATACTTCTCCCTTCTGCTCAATCCACACCTGGATTTGGCTCAAAAAAACACAGCAAAATCTGCAAAAAAAAAAAAAAGCTGCGGTTCCGCAACGTGGAGCCTCAGCCTAAATGCTCTTTTGGATGTTTTGAGAGATACAATTTTGATAATGAGGTGATGTGTAATATACAGGCCTTTACCCCTTCAGAGCTGAATAGGTTCCTAAGAAAAATAATCCTTGGTCTCCACAATTTAATTGATATGGCAAGGCAGAGTTGGGGCAAGGTGTCTGCTAGAAAGTTGCACAACTGTGGCTTAAGAGGTTCAATTCTATAAATGTACAGACATTTATTTACATAGGTCAAAACTCATGTCTCATGGCCTCTTAAGTAGGTTTAATATGGACTCTTCTCAGTAGGTGAAATCGGGAAAGGCTCCAGAATATTGTGTGTTTCAGCTTGGAATAGAGGACTCAGCTTTCAGTATTTCCACCCGAAGGCAGGCAGCCCAGTGTCACTTCAAAAGACAGCAGAGCACAAGCCAGATAACAGCAGATTCCAAAGCCACACAGGCTAGGCAGGATTAGCATTCCCAAGGGGCTATGTTTTAGAGGCAACTGCCTTATATTGTAGTCTAGTAATTCTTTTAGGCTTCCTTCACACAGTATAGTTTTTTGAGTTGTTTTGGCTTGTTAAAAACTAAATGCATTTTGGCTAAGGCCCCATGTAGCGTCCCGCAGCAAAAAAGGGCTACAAGCAGCGCTTTTCACAGAAAGTTCGCAGAGGTTTCCTCTGCAGACTTTCTGCTTCAGTTATACCTATAGGGAAAGCGCCAGCATTTCCATAGGTATAATTGACATGCTGCGATTTCCAAAAAAGCTAGAATCCGATCCACTACACAGTGACTGTAAAACATTGCGTTTTTTTGGTTTTTTTTGCGATGTTTCTGCTGCAGGCAAACCATGGTGTTTACGCCACGTGGGGCCCCGGCCTTAATGCATTTGTAAAAGCCCTTTTTATATGCATACATTTTAAGTTCTGTAGAGAAGCCTGTGAGAAAACATCTTGCATTGTGATAAACACACAATAGACCTAAAAATGCACCAAGAATAAAGAGAAATGTGGTAAAACATTGTCTGTAGTGTGCTTTTTATCTTTTCATATGGACTTTGAGCTAACATCTTAAACTCTGTGTTTTGAGCAAAAAAAACCTGAAAAGTATCACAAATAACATTATATTTGTGTGAAACCAACGTTAGGCTCCATGCACATAAACATGTGCTTAGTCAGTGCGCTAGCTGTGTTTTTTGGCGGCTAGCACGCTAACCCATAATATTGTCACGGGTCCATGTATGGGACCATGCGCCCAGGACATAACTCAGGACAGGTCTTATATCTGTTTGACCCTAACTCACAGAAGGAAGTGAATGGCACCGTGGAGGCATGGGCAGCACACGGATATCAACCATGTGCACATGGGCATGTAGTATACTCAAAGAATTTAATAGATGCCAAGTTATCTCATGGTTTTTACATACCTGAAAAGGTAGAGAACTCCCAGGAAGAGGCTCCAAACTTAAAAGTCTATACTGTAATTCCAATAATTTACGGTCTTTGAGACTACCAACCTGATGAATTACTGGTATTACTGATATTCTGAAGTTCTTCCACTTAAAAAGATGAGAGAGGCCTGTAATTGTCATCATAGGTAGACCTCAACTATGAGAGACAAAATGAGAAAACATATCTAGAAAATCACATTGTCTGATTTTTTTTTTAAGAATTTATTTGCAAATTATGGTGGAAAATAAGTATTTGGTCACCTACAAACAAGCAAGATTTCTGGCTCTCACAGACCTGTAACTTCTTTAAGAGGCTCCTCTGTCCTCCACTCATTACCTGTAGTAATGGCATCTGTTTGACATTGTTATCAGTATAAAAGACACCTGTCCACAACCTCAAACAGTCACACTCCAAACGCCACTATGGTGAAGACCAAAGAGCTGTGGAAGGACACCAGAAACAAAATTGTAGACCTGCACCAGGCTGGGAAGACTGAATCTGCAATAGGCAAGCAGCTTGGTGTGAAAAAATCAACTGTGGGAGCAATAATTAGAAAATGGAAGACATACAAGACCACTGATAATCTCCCTCAATCAGGGGCTCCACGCAAGATCTCACCCCGTGGGGTCAAAATGATCACAAGAACGGTGAGCAAGAATCCCCAGAACCACATGGGCGGACCCAGTGAATGACCTGCAGAAAGCTGGGACTAACATAACAAAGGCTACCGTCAGTGACACACTATGCCGCCAGGGACTCAGATCCTGCAGTGCCAGATATGTCCCCCTGCTTAAGCCAGTACATATCCGGACCCGTCTGAAGTTTGCTAGAGAGCATTTGGATGTTCCAGAAGAGTATTGGGAGAATGTCATATGGTCAGATGAAACCAAAGTAGAACTGTTTGGTAGAAACACAACTCGTCGTGTTTGGAGGAGAGTGAATGCTGAGTTGCATCCAAAGAACACCATACCTACTGTGAAGCATGGGGGTGGCAACATCATGCTTTGGGGCTGTTTCTCTGCAAAAGGACCAGGACAACTGATCCATGTACATGAAAGAATGAATGGGGCCATGTATCATGAGATTTTGAGTGCAAACCTCCTTCCATCAGCAAGGGCATTGAAGATGAAACGTGGGTGGGTCTTTCAGCATGACAATGATTCCAAGCACACCGCCAGGGAAACGAAGGAGTGGCTTTTCGTAAGAACCATTTCAAGGTCCTGGAGTGGCCAGTCAGTCTCCAGATCTCAACCCCATAGAAAACCTTTGGATGGAGTTGAAAGTCCGTTATGCCCAGCGACAGCCCCAAAACATCACTGCTCTAGAGGAGATCTGCATGGAGGAATGGGCCAACATACCAGCAACAGTGTGTGCCAACCTTGTGAAGACTTACAGAAAACGTTTGACCTTTGTCATTGCCAACAAAGGATATATAACAAAGTATTGAGATGAACTTTTGTTATTGACCAAATACTTATTTTCCACCATAATTTGCAAATAAATTCTTTAAAAATCAGACAATGTGATTTTCTGGATTTCTTTTCTCATTTTGTCTCTCATAGTTGAGGTCTACCTTTGATGACAATTACAGGACTCTCTCATCTTTTTAAGTGGGAGAACTTGCACAATTGGTGGCTGACTAAATACTTTTTTTTCCCCACAGTATGCAACATCAATGGGAAGTTCCCAACACATGCACAAATTTCCATGTGGACTCACATTAGTGCAGACATGTGCATGTAGACTTTAAGAATCATCCATGATCTGAAGAAACCATTGAGTGCCAAACTACGAGATACATCCCTGTTACTATGTATATGGGACTTTTTGTTGCATCCCTGATTGTTAGCATGTCTGAAACATGAGATGTCAAGTTAAATGGCTTTTTCTAAAAATATAATATGAATTTCTTGTATCTTTATTCAGCCTTCTGATTATCTTGTAAATCTCCTTGTATTTCTGCAATGACTATGGAAAATCTGGACTAGTAGATTTAAAGGGTTAAATGTTCTACCTATTTTTTTTAAACTGACATTCACTCTAAAATCTCTGCTGAATTCCATTTTGGTCTTCCAGATGTATTGTCTGCTTTCAAAGGAATCAGATTATAATTGAGAATAGAAGTCTATGGAGATGACGTGGGAGGATAAGCCTACTGAGAACAAAAAAGGGACACAGACAAAAAGCTTTGTTGATAAAAATAAGTTCTGTATTTTACCCCATGTGCTTTATCCACAGACGTACTGCTGTACAGTGTCATGATGCTGTTACTTGTGAGGGAAGCTACAGATAGATTACGGGGCAAAATTTCTTGTGTGTGTGTGTGTGTGTGTGTAGTCTATAGGAGACATCATAGCAGTTAGTTGCCACCTACTAGCCTTATGAAAACTGGCAATTGCAGAGAGTACCTGCGGAGGGGAAAATGCAGATTCAAGTGACTAGCAATTGTGTTTCACCTATGTACATATACATCAGCTTTTTCTGAAAAGCCTTCCAAATGGATAGGTACAATTTAAGAAATGCTTACTGTTTGTAAGAACTAGGTTCTTGCTACATATTTGGATACCTACCTTTAAGTATTGAAATCTTCTACTTCATTGCTCCTCCACTGGGACAGGACAGCTTTCCTTGTTTTCAGAAGGTATTGCTAGATAATCAGTGCTGCAAAACAAAGGATGAATATAATATATATATATATATATATATATATATATATATATATATCACTAAGGCGCCATTTACATCATGTTTGTAGCATCTATTTCATTTATGCCAAAAAAATGTATGCAAAATGGCATTTTTTATACATTGACTGTATGGTAACACATATGGCCATTCATTTCTATCCATCTTTATAAAATTTTTTTTTTCATCCATTAAAGCGGACATTTCACCACCTCCAACAAGTCCAGATTTTTACATGAATTAATAGGCGCTGCTCCACTGATTCTGGCACAATTGGAATTTTTTTTCTCCAGCCCCCAGAGTTCCTGAGCAATCAATGCAGTTAGTTTTGGTGTCTGATTTCCTGTTTAGACTGTACTTTCTGGAGGGCGGTGTCAGACAAGAGCAGACAAGGGGTGTGATTCTGAGCTCTGACATTGGCTGCCTCTGATTGGACGAATCACACCCACTGCCTGACACTGCCCTTCTGACATTACAGAGCTTAAACAGCACATCAGGCACCAAAACTATCTGCGTTTTTTGTTTGGGAGCCTTGGAGGCTAGAGAAAAAACTCCAACTGCACTGGAATCAGTGGGGCAGCGCCTATTACAGATACTAAGAACTAGAAGTGGTGGAGGTGGTGAAAGGTCCTCTTTAAATGTATTCTAAAAATGTGATGTGAATGGCGACTAATGGTTTAAGTACAATTATTACATGAAATATGATGTGTTTCTTTTTTTGCATAATAATTCCTATATGTTACTGTGATTACAAAAGTATTATAATATTTCCTTATACAAGCTAGCCATTGATTTCTTTCAGAACATCCCACATCTAATGCCTATTGTGCCTTGAATCTAATCTGTGCACACAGTCCGCAGAGTAAAATAAGGGTCGGACAGGTTGGTTTCCTGATTTGTTTTCCTTGAGATAAGTGGCATCAGTAGTTTCTGGAGGAAACTTATCTCACTCAGTGGGGTAGATTTATTAAAATGGTCTAATAGCAAAATGTCTTAGTTGCCCATAGCAACCAATCACAATGTAACTCTCATTTTTCCAGAGCAGAATACAAAATGAAAGCTCCACTGTGATTGGTTGCTTTGGGTAACTATGACAGTTTTGCTATTAGACCATTTTAATTAATCTGCCCCCCATCTGCTGAATTAATATTCATATCTGGCTCGGCCACTCTTTGTGTAGTGTGTTTTGTTCTGTAACTGCAAATTGGTAATATTTTGCAATGCAATAGTAGCGATAATAATGATATATGATAACTATATATGTATTTTTGTTTTAGGGGCCTGGTATATACCCTAGCTACACCCCAGATTTATACAGCACCTTATGACGTGCTTATGACCAGCTCTGGCTATATTTCACTGCTATCTGTTATTGCATTTAATACAAAAACAAACAATTTTACAAATAGTATTATTTAAAAATCATCTTCTGAAGGCCTATATGTCTCCATGGTTACAGACTACATTCATTTCCTATGTAGTCTGACTCTGAATCCAATGGTTGATTATGCCTTACACCACATTTATTAACTGTTTAGGCATGGTAGGAAAGGGGATGACTTGCCAAAAAGTGGCAGAGTTTAAGATGTGACACTGATCCAAAATCGCTTTTATTGTCAGAAACTAACAAATATGTGGTGTAAAGTTGGAGCAGACAGTATATATATTTACTAGATTTTCCATTGAGTATAAGATACTGTGATAAATCTGGCAAATTTTCAGGGATGGGACTGGGCTGTGATGGTAGCAGTGTATTGGATGAAGATTAATAAGTGTTCTAGATGTTCTTATGTTAGTTCTGTTGTTCTAATGATGTATATTATGGAACGTTATTTCCCCTTACCCATGTATGTCTTATTTTTCAGTATGGAGAAGAGCATATACTTACACACTCTCTTGGGTCACTTCTTCAGCCTTAGAGATCTTTCTGTAGCAATAAACAACCTCAATCAAGAGCCACAAGGTGAGGAAAGCCAGAAGGATGTACATCATGATCTCAGAGAGGACAGAAGTAAAGTCTTCTCTCTCTGTTGAAACAGAGCCAGACATCATAAAGACTTAAGTCATTAATTTCCTACCTTCACATAAACACACGTATCCTCTCTGTAAATGGCTCCCTACAGCGGATATTCTGACATTCACACCATAAAATATAAAACCTGTCATCACATATTTCTGTCTGTCTAGGTGACTATGTGGTTAATATTTTTTATAAATACATCTATTCGAACCTTATAAAATGGAAACTTTGGCAGCTTTCTAACTTACATTATGTCTCAATATGTCACCATCTTCTAGGGCTCTGCTTGCTGTCAGTAAGGCTACATGCACACTACTGTGTGCTTTGTCAGTGTGCTAGCCATGTCTTTCATGTCTATGGCTGCATACATACACCCGTGTATTATCAGGGGTCTGTGTATTTTCACGGTCCTGTGTATGTGGCAATGAGTCCATTTTGCAGCCTGAACAGTGAATGGGCCCATGGAGGCACGGGTGGCACACAAATGTCTTCCATGTGCCATCCTTGCTGTTCAATCATGGCCCAGCTTACATGTACCCGGTAGATTGCATGTAGCCTTAATGAAAGCATTCGTGTTCACAGCCAAAAACCGAAATAGCAGCAGAAATGACAAAATTTGATTTGGATCAACAATGCAAAATTGTGTAAGACCTGTTCATATTTGCTTTACCTTCCTTTGGGACATAACCCTGTAGTCCAAAGTCAGCCATGAATGGCTGAGATGGGAGTACCCCTTTAAGTATTGCCCATTGCCTTTGAATACTTGTTAACATACAGGTGCTGAAATCAATACACAATGCTTCTCAGGGCTGATGGTTTGTCACAGTTTTATTTTATTCTGCTTGCTTGTATAGCGCCATCATATTCCACAGCGCTTTAAAGATATTGTCAGTCTCTGTCCCATATAGGGCTCATAATCTACATTCCCTATCAGTATGTCTTTGGAGTGTGGGAGGAAACCCACGGAAACACAGGGAGAACATACAAACTCCTTGCAGATGTTGTCCTTGGCAGGATTCGAATCCAGGACTCCAGCACTGCAAGGCTGCAGTGCTAACCACTGAGCCACCCATAGTTTTATCTAGTCTGTGTAATGCTAAGTGACCTAAATAGTCTGGACTCTAGACTGATACATTTAGGCTCTGTGCAGACTTCGTCAGAGCTCTACATTTTGCATATATGATGGGAAAAGCTGCCAGACGGTTAAGTCAAACATATCCATAGGTATCTATTCACCTGATGTGTGTGTGAAAGTGACCAAATTGTTTTTCCATTCATTGACAGAAAAAAAAAGATAATGGAGGAGATTTATGAAGATTGACGTTTTTTAAGCTCACAGCTGGCGTAGATTTCAAGCATCATTTATGCCTGTTTCCTGGAATAAATGATAATAAATGTGACAGGGTCAGCGCAGTACTAGTCATGATAAATCTGACCCAATGTGGTTTTGTAAAATCCAGTCGCTAGCATTGGACTGTATATAGCCGCATGTTTTGTGCAGTCTAGATTAATGAGGGTCCCAATCAGGAGGATTTACCTTACTGTAATGTACCCTATCAGAGGGTGTCTATTGTACAGATTTCTTATACAGACTCTAACAGATACTTATAGTGTACAGTATGTAGTATCATTTAATAAAGCAGTCTGCCTTGAACATCTCCTTTTACTTACGTATTTCAGAAACAATTAGATCAATTTCCACGTTGCTTGTGGTTGAGTGTTGGTGTGCCTCGAAATGGAGCGTACGGTTGACATTACAAATAAACCTCCCCGAATCTGTGATCGTTACATTATGTAATATAAGGGAGACATCCTGCAGATCCTTGCTTCCAATCCACTGCAGTCGGCCTTTAAATGGGCTTGAATGCTCCCGGGGTTTTCCCTCATTGAATTCAAATATCTACACAAGGATAATATAAAGCATCAGAATTGTATACGCCCTGGTTAAACAATGCTATGGCTATTTAATATATTGTACTAATACCTTAAAGAGCTATTAGTAGTTTTCCATCTAATATTAATAAAGTGCTATTAACTATAATCACACATTTCCAATATATTTATCAGAACTATACATACTGGATATATTAGGGGGGCAATGTGATAGGATACAATACAAATGAATCCTCAACCTAATTCTAGAATTTTCAGATCACCTACTTAAAGGGGTACTTCTGCCATTGGCATTTAGGGCGTATTGATTTGAGAAAACGTTGTGCATGCTCAGCCTACTCTTTACTTGTTATCTTTTCTTTTGTGGTCATTCTGTTTGACACAATGGGGGTTACAGAATTTCTATTCTCCTGATAGGTATGGGTCTTGGGGGTGGGACTGCCACATCCATTAATGCTATATCCTACATGTACAATATCAGTGTCAATTGTAGGTCCAGTGTTAATGACTTAAATAATTCATGTATTTGTGCAAGCTCTTCGCAGATACATGTCATTTGTTCCATTTTAGAATTGAATGCAGATATGGGCTTGTAGAGTCGCTTTAATGAAATAATATGATTTAATAGATCCTCAGTGTCATAACAATGTAAGTTTGATGTATACATACAAGTGATCTGTTTCCATTGCGAGGTTGATAGTACCACTCCACATTGGTAACGGCAAATACTTCCTCTCTTTGCATGCAGGAGATGCACAGTAATGTCATATTGTGTCCTTGGACGGCCTCTGTCCCAGAAGGAACCTCAACACACACAGGTGAGCACACCCCCACTGCAGAGGGTCACCGGGACATGGAGAAAAAGGAGGTTTACATAAACCAAGCAGGAGGGTAGAAGAGGGGGGCAAAAAAGGTCCACAGAAGGAAAGTCCAGTAGGAACAAACACAAGGCACATCAAATATTAAAAAATAAAACACAGGATAAAATCAGCCACAATAAGTGTAATTACAACAGTAAGGGAAAAACAACAAGATGGAGAAGTATAGGAACAATAATGGGGTAGACAGTGACATCATGAGATGGACAAATACACCGAAGGGGAGACAGAAAAGAAGATAAACTTATTAGTACTTATGTTGCATCAGATATCGGTCACAGTATCACAAGATGCAGGTCAATAGCAGTTCCTATGTGTTTTCCAGCTGTATTTCACAATCATCAGGTTATAGTTTCTCCATCAATCCGGATGAATCCTTCCCTTCCCCTTAAATAGGCCCCCAAGCAGCTGTAAACCTCGCAGCAATGGTCAGGCCAAACTGGCTGCTTCTAGCACATTCATCGTCTCTAAAATGTACACAACATCTTTTATTAGAAGATATCGTATTACCAGCAAAGAATAGAAGAACCTCATGCTTTACACAGGTGAGTCGAGAAGAGGGTCAGCTGTGCAACATTTGCACCAGTACAGCTTTACTGGAGGTTATAAATACAACATAAAACTTACAAAAGCAAAGAACACAAATCTTATATGTGAAAGGATCACATAAAAGCTCCATAGATTCCAGGACTTGATCACTTATGAACCATAGGACTTGATCACTCATGAGATAGTGAATAACCTGCAGTGTGATGAGTGCAAATGACTATATGTGGCATACAGAACATAGCCTACAGAACCGCTCACTCTGGGTGACAGCTTGCAACAATAAGTAAAGTTATACTAGCCCCAGTTTAGAGGTGCTGTAGCATCATTCCAAGATCCCTCATCTAATGTTGACATGTATACATAGCTTTGTGGTATTTTCCTGCACAGTTACTCTTTATATTCTATGGGAGATATGGAAATAGTCATGTGGGTTTACGGCACACATCTCCCATTCTCTGGTCAGTAGAGAACCAATGAGTAATATGCCCACCAATCACACTGAATGAAATAAAGCCACAATACCCTGCACTGCTGCTACTAATAGTTTAGTATTCTGTAGTAAGAACCAATGTCCAAACCAATGTAAACCAGTAAGAGGCTGCAGCCTCTTCAAACAGCTGCAAGGTGCTAAGATTTAGATTCCCACTGATGTAATATTGATGGCTTATCATAAGGATAGGCTACCAATTTTACAAGCCTGGATAAACCCTTTAAAAAACTGGGCTGACCAAGCAGCACAGTAGTACACAAAATACCATAGTACTTTATATACAGGCATCTTTAAAGAGATTTTACAGCTTAAAGATATTGCTGACTTATTTTTAGGACAGGTCATCAATATCAAATCAATGGGATATAACACCCCTATGATCAGCTGTTCATAGCAGGCACTGAAACTGACGCAGAGAAGAGAGCTCAAAGCTGAGCAGAGTCACTGCAGCTCAGCTGTCATTTAGGTGAATGGGATCTAAGCTGCAGTAACCCATCACTACACAAAGAATGGAGCTGTTTTTCCAAATCTGTCCTCTGTTAGTTCCGGCAAGGGCAGCTACTATGAACAGGGATCCTGGGATCCTGTTTGTCATTAATATTTTGGGATGACATTTCCCCAAGAGGTGTACACTGCAATGTTGATTGGCCAAGACCTGATAAGAGACATGGCTGTACCATCATGGCACTGCCCTGTCTAAATCTGAATCTAGAAACCACTGACTGTGGTTTAGCGGCTGCATATTAGCAGTTGTCACCAGCTACTAGTTCAACATTTGTAGAAAAGTATAACTCCTCCTATACCAGGTTCCCTTTTAATGTGACCCCAAGTCTTGTGTTTCTTCTTGACTGAAGCTATTGGTGGTGGTTCCAATTTGTTAGTGGCATGAGGATGAGTTAATAATCCATCAAGCAATGACATCTTCTATGTCTTTGCAGGTTCTTGCACTGCATTAGTTGTTGGCACTATATGTCAGTAAGTGTACCACACGGGCAGCTGTTCAGGTGCTGATAGCACCAGAGTAATGTCTATATTGTACATTAGCAATGCATTATCTTAGGATAGGATTTCAACTGTTGGCGTACTCTGTATCTGATGTCATTACAAAGTATATTCACTGAATGGCTGTTACCGCTGCTGTTATTTCAAATACTGATACTGATACATCTCTTTTGTGATCAAATAAACCTAATATCATTGCCTTGGGTGCTTAATCATTTAGTATGGCTATGGACAGGATAAACGCATGAATATTCCAATGGTGGAACATTTACAATCCCATCTACAGTCACATTTTTACAGTCACATTTGCAGTATTTTTTAATTGTTTCAATGCATCTAAAATAAAAAATTAAGCAACTTTGCAAATATTCTTGATTAAAGATCCTATGTCTGCAGCTAGAGCAGACGTAGGTGTCTCCATGATTGAAGACTACACACAACCCCTGTTCTATTGGATATCTGTCGGTTTGGCTGAAATATCTTCTTTAATCTTGGCACTGCTGTTTAAGATGCAAGTGTTGTAAGTTTATACAAGACGTCGCCTTTCACAGAACAATTAGGAAACTGGAGCAAAGCCTCATTAAATATTTATATCTGAGAATGTGCCGTATCTCTGTGCTCTACATCAGGCTGGCACATATAATGGCAGAGACGGAGGCTATACCATCCATAGGGAATAATGTTCATATGATTGTTAGTGCTGATCTATATATCTCCAGTCTATGGATGATGTAAATAATACTATATAATAAGACTATAAGTCTTATTATATAGTATTTTACATCATCCATAAGAATATACAGGTCATTTTTATGACAGATATGGGGGGGGGGGGGCAGAGTTTTAAGCATAGCAAGTCACACATATTTTTTGGCCCTTTGCTAGATCCCATGAATAGATAACTTAAAGGGGTAAATGGGCTACAAACATTTATCACCTATCTACTGGATAGGTGACAAATGTGAGACCTATAGAGGTCCACATGACTGTTTATATAACTCCCATTTAGACTCCTCCTCACCGCAGTGATGTGTTTGAGGGGACTGGGCTCCCCATTCTACCAGCTGGACTCTCACTTAACTAACATTTATATCCTATCCAGTGAAAGAAGTGTAGTGCAGGCCACACACACGCATGCTAGGCCTAATGGAACATGTAATGTCAGATATCAGGAGAGATCAGGATTGGACACTTTGATTACAACGGTCTGATCTTTTTGTTCTCTGGTCCATAAGCTGCTGCTCCCCATTTAAAACATACAGGCGTTCAGCCGAGTATGCACGTGTATGGGGAAAATGGTTGATATAACTGTGGGTCGAACAAGCTATGTAATGTGCACGACCAGCTTAAGGCAGAGATGAGATTACTGGTTATTACTGATTAAAGCCTAAAGCATAGATGTATATAGTAACAGAACCAAGTAAGAGAACCACTAGTTATTGTTGTTAGGCTGCACCATTCCTCCATTCATAGCAGCAGTAAAAAAAAAAAAAAAAAAATTAAAAACTACACATGCACATTCCTCTACATCTCAGTAACAGGTGTGGATGTGGAATTTTTGGGTCCCCAAGCAAAGTTATGTTTGGGATCCCCTTAATACTGCCCTTATTGCTCCACACATAGTATACTTCTCCCTTATTGTCACTACACACTATACTACCCTCTTAGTACAACTGATGATAGGTATGTGGTCAGTGTGGGGTCTCCGTGATCTATGGGTCCCTATGCAAATGTTTTAGTTGCCTGGTGGGTAATGCCACCCCTGCCCAGGAACCAACCTGCATACACACCTATGTTCGCCACACCCAGTGGCTTCGTCAGGGAGGCTCCTGACGAACAAAACGCGCGTCAGGCACAGCGCCTCTTCCCCTTCTTCTTTGGCACAACTCCTAGGTGCATTTATTATCTTCCAATATGGCGACTGGTATGTGGAGATGGTACATTTGATCTATTTATGTGCATAGGATTTCATTGTCATCATTTAGGCTTTTATATAGAAGCTAGGTTGTTTAATTTGTATATATGTCACATCTCTTTACTCACTACTATTTTTGAGAGTTGGTACATTGTTTCTATTTCCATGCACATATTATGTAATTGTACCCTGACAGCATTTGCATATAATATTGCTATCCTTTATATTTCGGGGTATATAATTCTCTTCAAATCTATGTCTTAGTACTGATTTTTGGTTTGAGTCCAGTTACTATTTATATGACCTATTTCTATTTTACTATTTATATTGAAGGAGTTTGTTTCTGAATAAGTTGGGGAGGGTGAGACTCCATTTAACTGTACATGCTGTTTTCCATCTGCGTGCTTGTTGGCACAATCTTATGATTATACTATATATGTTTGTTTATGGTATTTTGCTAATAAAATTTATAATTTTTTCTATATACATAGTCTCTATAAACTCTTTTTGTAGGTTTAATTCACAGCCTGTTGAAGGCCTAAGGATAGGCCATCAATATTAGAAAGGTTGATAACACATTTTTTATAGGGGACCACAATTTATATTAGGGGTCACTCTGGGTGACAGTAACATTTGAATCCCACCCTGAATTATAGAGCATCTTGACAGATAAGTCACAATCTATCTCTCCTGAAGTCCAGTATTCTAAGGATATTTGTCTGATCTCTGCTAGTCCTGGCCATGACTTTTAATGGAAATCAGATAAATATAGTGAAAACCATTTAAATAAAGTGGTTATTGGTGTGGTTTTTTGATATAGACCCAGAATAATACATGTACCAATGTACTTTATAAGTGTCTATGGATGACGTCACTCCTTGCATGTTATAATTTATTATAAACTGCCCACCAGACCACTAGCTACACCCCTGGATGAAATGACAGCAAAGACAGGGAGACATCTACATTATGTTTGTAAGCGTCTGTTCTGACAAGTAGTCTCCAGACCTTCGATCTGCACCCATCATCTTATCTGGTGAAGTCCTATCCGCTCTCCATTGTGTTTATTCTCTGATCTGGAGGTTTGTTCCCACACAGCGTCCATAAATAGCAGGGAGTTGCAGAAAACCTGTGTCCTCCCCATGGAGCTTCTGTCTGAAATGTGAGCACATAGGTGCTGTTCATGTGTGCCCGCTCCATGAGCTGCCACATGTACATTGGATTCCTGGGCCAGTCTCTTGTCTGGGAATATAAGTGAAGGAATGACGACAAACAGCAGAGGTTCAGAATGGAGTATATATATATATATATATATATATATATATATATATATATATTAGTGTTTGCCTATCATAACCCATTATTGGACATTCATTTTCAATATCGCATCTGGGAATGTATATATTGTAGAACACTACACCACTGTATGGAAAGAGGCTAAGCCGATACAATGTATATAGAGTAGTTAGTTAGTGTAACTCATAGGTTCCAGTAACGCTGTTACATCCCCTCCTATACTATATGTGGAGCCTTCCTGAGCCTCCTGTCTGTATATTGATCCTGTGCTGACAGCCTGTATTGATACATCCACTGTTCCAGTGTGATAACCCATTACATATGACTGTACATAGACAGAATTGCTGATTCCTCTGACTGATATCTATTGTACAGCTGGGATGTCATTGCACATCAGACACAGACAAGTTGAGGGGTGCATGGCCCCTTCTCTTAGCTTACCCCCCCCCCCCCACCTGCCACTGCCTTCTCCATTGTTCTACAACTGGCCAAGCACTGACCTAGAAATGATCACATACCCAACATCAGCAGCAGCAGGGGCAGACCCCAGAACACTCTGCTTCTCCAGGTAGCCATGATGATGCTGATTCCTACCAGAGGTGGTCCTGAGAGCCAGGGCTTGCGTTAGGATAAGGGGGTAGAAGAAAAGGATGATAATGATGGCTGGACCCCCTCCTCCTACATCTTCAGAGCTGCCATGTTCCCGGGGTGGGGACCCTGTAAGAGGTCATGGATGTCTTTCAGCACCTTGGAGAGGGCAGTCAGTGACAGATCCAGATGACTGTAGTCCTGAGCAGCCTGTATGTGCAGCAGCCGGTCAGTATAAGGAGGCTGTAGCTGGGCGCCTGCCGGTGGGCGGCTCAGTGGCTCATTCTCGTCATCTCCAGAATATCTGGGCGCCAGGAGGGCATAATCCGATCTCTATAACGTAGATCAGCTTCTTCCTCGCGCAAATCTAATAGTCCTGCAAGGTGTTCACGGAGCACAATGGTTATAGGAGAGGAAGCCCAGCCACTATGAGGAAAATGATCCTTGTGACCACTAGGTGGCAATAGAGAGCAACGTCTGCCTGGGTGAGTCATTCACAAGGCAGCCCGGCAGAGGAGTAAGGAGATCCCAGGTCACATGTAATAGGAGCAAAGAGATAAGGAGATCTCAGGACCTATATACAGGGAGTAAAGAGATCAGGAGATCCCGGGTCACGTAATGGGAGTAAAGACATCAGGAGATCCCTGGTCACATGTAATAGGAGCAAAGAGATCAGGAGATTCCAGGTCACGTAATGGGAGTAAAGAGATCAGGAGATCCCAGGTTACATATATAGGGAGTAAAGAGATCAGAAGATCTCAGGTCATATGTAACAGGAGTAAAGAGATCAGAAGATCCTAGGTCACATATAATGGGAGTAAAGAGATGAGGAGATCCCAGGCAACATGTAATGGGAGTTAAGAGATGAGGAGATCCCAGGTCACATATGATAGGTGTAGAGAGACCTGTGGTCACATATGATAGGAGTACAGAGATCCCTGGTCACATATGTAGAGTAGAGGCATTACATGTGACATAACATAGTAGTATAGGGGCTTCTGATCTTATAGTAGCTAGGACCTATGCCTAGGAGTGCTCACAGACACTGCAGCTAGATAAGAGCCAACGAACTAGCATGGTGTTGCAGAGACATAATTATTAAACAGTGATGTAGCAGAGCTAAGTATGCTGCAGTACAGCTGATCATGATATCATAATGAAGCAAGTTTAAATATAGTATGCAGCACTAGGCTCATGACTTTCACACCACCATGCTTTGTTGCAATGTATCAGTGTAAAAGCAATCTGAACATAATGGAGGGTGTCATTATTCGCCATCAGCAAGCAGGGACCCTATAAACATGACAAAGTAAAGTACACATTATATCAGAAAGTTTCTGATTTTTTTTTTCATTATGCTTTATTAACCCTATATATACAATATTGTAGGAAGTTTTAATGTTGGATTAAATAACGATAGTCTAAACCTGAAGAAATTAGGCTGCAGATGTGCCACATTTATCACTGGGGCATATGTTAGATGCTTTACACTTCTATATGACATCTTTTGGGGGCTAGATATAAGACCAGTATTTTGCACCAAAAAACTGGTCCACACCATTAATAGATATGGCATGTTGGCCAAGATTTACTAATAGTTGTAATAATTATTAGACAATGTAATCTTAGACAGGCAGTCTGAAACTGCACCAGATTTATCACAGTGGCTGATGCTGGATGATAAATCTGATGTATCTTTACACTGTCTGGTCTAAATTTATACAGCCTTTTAGTTTGCTTACGTTGAGCCAGAATGTTTGAACACAATTTTGGCGCATTTTCGGTATATGTAAGCACATTTAAGCCACACCCCCATTTACAATAGTAAATAGCAAGATATAAAAAAGTGTCTAAAACAAATGGATGTGGCAAAGGGCATTTGCACCAGGTTGTTGACATCAGCCTTAATAAATCTGCTCCATTGTAATTTTGTGCAAAGCAGCAAATCAAGAATAAGTTTATAAGTGGTCTCCACTAAGAAGAACTTACCGGGCACTTCTTTTCTTACCAGACTTGGCATTTGAGTAGAATGTACATTAAGAATTGAAAATTGATTTTACTTTTTTCTGATCTTTGCAATTTTGATGAGTGAAAATTGCCTTGCATGGTTGCTGACTGCTAAATTATGCACAGTGACAGCTCAGTGGCCTTGAGACAGTAAAATCTGCTTAGAAGAAATATGCAGATGGAGAACTTCAGCTTCCCAGCTACAAGATAAACGTGCAGATGGAACAGAAGGAACAGATAAATATTATATATAGATCTATCTATTTGTCTATCTAGGAATGGATACAGATATCATAGAGCCCATCGGTGTAGAACATAGAATAGGCTCTACTGCTCAGTGAGACCTCCTCCAAATGAACTGCATCTTTTAAAAGTTTCCCACCACTCTTTTTATGGGTAAGGGTCTGTTTACATGTTCAGGATTTCCATGTAAAAATCTGCAAACAATCTGCATCACTGATTAATTTAATGTTATTTCTGCAGTGACATTTATGGATTTAAACTGGTATTGAGGAAAATAGGAACTGTGTATACAGTGGGGAAAAAAAAGTATTTAGTCAGCCACCAATTGTGCAAGTTCTCCCACTTAAAAAGATGAGGCCGGCCTGTAATTGTCATCATAGGTAGACCTCAACTATGAGAGACAAAATGAGAAAACAAATCCAGAAAATCACATTGTCTGATTTTTAAAGAATTTATTTGTAAATTATGGTGGAAAATAAGTATTTGGTCAATAACAAAAGTTCATCTCAATACTTTGTTATATATCCTTTGTTGGCAATGACAGAGGTCAAACGTTTTTTTAGTGGGAGAACTTGCACAATTGTTGGCTGACTAAATACTTTTTTTTCCCCACTGTACCTGTGGACTTGCTTGTTTTTTTTCAGAACCCTCATAGATTGGGGATCCCCATTCTGGAGATAGATGCAGGTTCCAAAGGTGAGGGTCACATCCATAGGATATTTAAGATAAGATATTTATGGCTATGACATACATGTCTATAATGAGATCACTCCTTTAAAGCTAGTCTAGTTAAATCACTAGTTGCAGTCATGGTGCATTCACACAGCTATAATATATCAGCAGTCTGTACATACTTACAGATGTAAGAAAATGTAAGTGATCCCCATTGCAATTAGAGTACCTGGATTTCTACATTGGTTAATAATACAATTTGGTCTTATTATATAATTATCTAACTAGTTTAATTAGATGCCTTTGTCTTTGAGGATGTGTTTACATGGTCAGGTTATTTTCATGCAATTTTTTGAAGCGAATACTACAATTGGATTGAAAAAAAAACAGAGTAGCACCAGTCCTTTATACTGCCTATCCCATTATGATCCATAACTGGTTTTTGCTTTAAAAACTGCTTGCAAAACCTGAACATATACATGCACCCTGAAAGATTATATTCGTAACCTAGTTAACACACAAACAGTTTTACTTTTCAGGTCTTATATTGAGCACATTGAGATAACATCCACAGTGCAGGGAGAAAAGGGAAATGGAAATCTGTGTAAATGACTTGGCAACCATTGCCAACAGATATTACGTTAAGGAGATTGAAAGTGTGGGTTTCATAGCTAAATTGCCCTAAATAAAGGCACACAAAATCTGGTTACTGGCAAGTTTGATCACATCAAGAAAGACAAATTGTCTACAAATGGAGGAAACTCAGCACTGTTGCTACACTTTCTAGGATTGAGTGTTCTGTTAAGATCATTCCAAGAGCACAATGGTTAAACTTGAAAAATGTGAGAAAGAACTGAAGGGTAACTGTAAAGACCTACTGAGGACTCTAGAAACTGCAAAAACTAACATTCATGTATCCACCACTAGAAAACACTAAACAAGAATGGTGTTCATGGAAAGACACCACAAAAGAAGCCACTGCTGTCCTAAGAAAACATAATGGTCTGTTTCAAAACCACCTGGATGTTCTGCTTCTGGGAAAATGTTTGGAAGAAAACACTATATAAATACCAAAACATCATCCCAACTGTGAAGCATGATGGAAGACAAATCATGGTTTGGGGCTGCTTTGCTACCTCAAGGCCTGAATGCCTTGCGATCATTGAAGGAAAATTTAATCCTAAGGCATATCATATCATTTCACAGGTAAATATACAGGCAACAGCCCATGACCTCAAACTAAAGAGACTTTGGGTAATACAATGAGACCATTTAAAACATACAAGTTAAACCACTAAAGAATGGTGGGAAAAGAAATGGATTTGTGTTTTGGAATGGTCAAGTTAAAGTCCTGACCATAAACCTATCAAGATACTGTGGCTTTGGTTAAGGACTGTGCACGGTAGGTATCCCAGAAATACTACATAGTTGATAATATTAGGTAAATAAAGAAGTACACATTTGCAGGGAGGAATGGTCCAAAATCCCTCCTCAACGTTCTGCAAATCTTATTTGTAGCTACAGGAAACATTTGAGGATTGTTGCTAAAGGGAGATCTACAAGGTATTAAATTCAAAGGTTCACTTACTTTTTTTTCCTTGCACAGTGTGGTCAATAAAAGACATGAGTGGCATAACTATGTGTGTGCTATTTAGTTACATTGTGTTATCTGCAATTGTGTCTTAGACAACAATAAGACAATTTCTCAGTAATCACTCCAGTTAATTTAAAGCGGTTCATTTACTTTTTCTGGCAGCTGTATTCAAGGGGTCTTCTATTGCTTTTGTGTAGCATGGCCCTTTCACATTGTAACTATTGTGATCCTTAGATACAGACTGCTTGTATCCATTACTGTGACTGGTAAGCATATGTAAACAAGCTGGATGTTAGCTTCTCTGAATCTATGGGTGCAGTGCCCTCAGGAATGCCATGGCTGGCTATAAATATATACATCTCATTCAGTTTATTTCCTGCAGAGGCCTTCACTGTAAGATGAGCTGTAACTCGCTTTACATCTTAACTAGATGGAAAGGAACAAGTGCGAGGAGAAGCTAATGTGGATGAGAAACGTATAGAAATTGTATAGAGTACAGACCAATCATTTGTTTCTCTCGCATGCCGTTTTCTGTCCTTCTATTTCTGTGGTAACATAAAGCTTACAGGTTGCCATAAACAGCAGCCTCTATGGTAATGATGAATTTACTAGGCAAGGGTTTGTAGTCTCAGCAGTCCTGAAAGCTGATTAATTTGTAAGGCCTGGTTCACATCTGCGTTCGGGTTTCCGTTTGGAGAGTCCGCTAGGGGACCCCCCCGAATGGAAACCTATACGCATAAAAAGCGGTTTACCTGTGAAACCACACAGACCCCATAGACTATAATGGGGTCCTTGTGGTTTCTGCTCGGTTTCCGTACGAAACATGCGGAGAGGAAAGTGCTGCTTGCTACTGCTGTCTCTCCCCCATACTTTACATTGCTGTTCTGTTTCCTAGATTGGCTCCTATATTTAAGCACAAGCTCAGCATGAAGCCAGAGCATAGCCTTATGATAAAGATAATAAACTGTAGCAACTAAATTTTTAGAGTGAAAAAAATTGTAACCCTCAAACCTATTGTACATTGAAAGAATGTCCAAGAGACAACGGGATCAGTTTTATTGTTAGATATGTCAAATTCTGTGGGCTGTATTGAAAAAAGTTGACTCTTTTTTTTTACCCCATACCACCAAAGCTAGCTTTGGCCTTCATTGTTAGTATTTTCATCACCACATTTTAAGATCCATATTTTATCATTTTCCATTATCATAGCTGTATGAGGGTTATATTTTGCAGGATGTGTTGTATTTTTCAATGGTACAATTGCTGTGTACACAAATCTGTCCATTGTACAGTACATTTCTGTTTATGTTAGATTCTGGCTTTCACTTACAAATACTGATGCGAAATACTGACCAAAATACTGCCATGACCATTGGATTGTTTTTATCTTTCTTCTTTCTTTACTTGCTCATTTTTATTTAAAAACAGGCCCAGATGCTATGAGGAATTCAGGATCTAATTGACACTGCTGAAATAAGCCTTTATTCACATGTCAGTGTTTTGCGTTAATGTTTATAATTCAAAATCAGTAGTGGACACTAAGAGATAAGCTATTATGGATAAATTTGTACCTGTTCTGTGTTCCTAACCACCTCCTGGTTCGGATTAAAAACACTGATGCAAAACACTGATGTGTGAATAAGACCTTACAAAAGGCTTCAATCTCTTTCATAATCAATTCATGTGATTCTCTGTAACATGAAGGAATAATAAAATGGGTGAAATCATTGTTTTAGGTAGCAATACACCAATCATTTCCTGTCATCACCATGGCTGTGATTTTTCTGGCAGCCCTGTGGTACAATTGTAACTGATATTTAACACTGATTCATACAATACATTACTATAGACATTTATTTTTCACTGGCTCCACAATAATTATATTTCACTGGGAGGTCAATGCTGTTTATCAGATGCTGTGCACATCATATATTATAACTGCTTGACATCTGCTACAGAAAGAAAAAAGCTCAGTGTCCACCTGCTGTACTCACAGCAAACCATACACTGTCAATTATGTGCATTCACCAAATGGCCTACACACAGCACTTATACTGCACAAGGTGCCAGGCATGGAGGAATGTCAGAACAGCTCTGGAATGTGTTGTATATCTGGACTGTACAAATAATAAATTCATATAAAATCATATAATTTTATTGGTATGCATTAAAACTAGCCCCATGGGCTATCTTACATAACGGGAGTGCAAAGTGCTTTTAAAGGGATTCTATCATTGGGAAACCCTATTTTCACTAACAGCATGTCGGCATAGCCTTTAGAAAGACTATTCGTCTCACCTTTATTTTTGTGATCCCTGCCGCCGTTTTGGAGAATTTTCTTCTTTCTTCTTTATGCAAATTAGTCTTCAGAACGCACAGGGGGCGTCCCCTGTGCTCATGTCACACGCTCTTCGGAAGATCCAGCGCCGGTTGCTGCTTTTGCTTTTGTTTGACCTTGTATCTGAACCCTAACATCAGAGGGGTTATGACAATTGGATCCACACTGATCAGCTGATTGAAGAGGCCATGGAGCACATGCAGGCACGGTGACCCCTTCACTGTTTATATCGTACACTTTTTTTTATAGTGACCATGTGATGTAATTACAGTCTTGTCCTATAGAAATGTATAGGAGGAGGCTGTAGTTGCATGACCACTATGAAACAAGCAATACAATGTAAACAGAGAAGGGGGTCACAGCAGTTACACAAGAGACCACAGAGTACAATAATGACTCGTGAATGGTGAACCCCAAACATTTTAGGTTCAACCGAACCCGAAATTGTTGGAAAATTGTGCAGGGGCTACTGTGCAACATTATACTGTGTGGTGGAGCCACTATGGGACATTATGCTATGTGGAGGGGCCACTGTGGGACAATTTAAAGTCGTGAAGGGGCCAATATGGAACATTATACTGCGTGAACTAAGGGACATAATTCTTAAAGGGTTTGTCCAGGAACTGGACAAACTCCAGAGGTGCTGGGGCAGGTGAAAAATACCCCCAAAACATACTCACCTGTTCCTGGCTCTCCTGTGTCTGCCGCTCTTGCCCATGTGGTCACGTACTGTGCCTTGGTCCCTGGAAGCCCTGTGCCCTATGTGACCACTGAGGCCTTAGCGGTAGCTGGAAAGGGACCAGTGATGTTATTCACATACGTCATCAAACGTCACCCTAATTGGCGCAGGGCTTCCGGCGACCAAACCACGATGCAACCAAATGGTCTGTGGCTGCAGAAACCGGAGCACCAGCCCCTGACCCCTCTGGATTTCCTGGACAACCCCTTTAAGATGAACATTGAGGCTGCGTGTATGTTGTCCCTGACTTCTTTCAATAACTGTGCATCCGCCAGGGGCTCAGTTACGTATCTCAGTCAAGCAGCTTCATTGCTCATTGGTGTGCAAGCGCAGTGGTAGTCAAGCCTAATTTTCTAAATTCGCCATTTCAATTTTTGCCTTAGAAAGCAGAAAAGCTAGAATCAGCCCTGGATGTATGTGAGATGGGGAGGGGGCTTGTGTAAATGTATGTAAGGTGTAGTAACCAGGGAAGCAGTGATTGAGGGTTGGGCTGTGGCAGAGTTGATGATGCAGATGCCGTGGCTCAGGCTCCTGGTGAAACAACATGAAGTTTTATACTTCCACTACCAGGGGACAGCTATCCCATCAGTCAGTGCCTGGGCCCAGCGGAGGATCCTCTGACACCTGCTCCTAACACCCGGGATTGGAAAATCAGTAAATAAAATAATCAGGATATTTAAGCCGCATGGTGAATGGCGCAAAATTTATATTATAACAAATTTATAGGTCTTGGTATGTGATGACAGAAAAGTACAAAAAATTGTTTGGTCATTAAGGCTTAAAAGAGATCGGTTACTAAAGGATTAATAAGGACAGAAAAAAAACGCACTGAAAAGAGGTGCAGAAATAAAATACAACGCATGATTTTTAGCTGCATTTCACTACGTGGGGTCTTAGCCTTAAATGTTTTTTTTTTGGGAAAACTATACTGATGACTACTCATTAGGATAGCTCATCAATATCAGATCAACCAGGGGTATATTGGCCATCTATATCACCGGGAAAATTCCCTGGAATATGGACCGCTGGGCCAGCAAGCTATCTGCCCCGAGGCACTGAGAGCATGTGTTGGATGAACCTCGCAAGCTTCGTAGCGTGAAGTTCACCCAGCAGTATTGTTCGGACTGAACAGGTCAGAACTGAAACTGCTATTTATACTTTGGGGGTATCTTCAGACCCCAGAGTATAATATGTTGAGGCCCCCATTAGATGATCAAACATAATAAACAGCGTTACTCACCTTTCCTGGGCTCTGGTGTGTGTCTTTTGGCCTCTTCTTGTCTTAGAGACGTCATGAATGCAAACGTTACGTGGGTTACACTGATGTGACGTCGTGATGTCTCTAAGACCGGAAGCCCAGGAAAGGTGAGTGTAACAGTTTTTTTTATGTTTAATCACCTTCCCTGGGACTACGCTCATTATACTTTGGGGTCTGAAGAAACCCCACAGTATAACAATAGTTCATGGGTGGTGAACCCCCTTCTGAACCTGAAATTTTTGGAACATTCATACATTTTTTGATTCATGGGTGTGGAACCCCCAAAAATTTCGGGTTTTTAAGACCCTGAAATTTTTGGAACATTCATAAAGAAAACAACATGGCCGACTATAGGACATTATACTTTGTGGAGGGGCCACTATAGGGCATTGCAGTATGTGGAGGGGCCACTATGAGACATTATACTGTGTGGAGGAGCCACTCTGGGACATTATACTGTGTGGAGGGGCCATGATAGGACATTATACTGTGTGCAGAGGCTACCGTGAGACATTATAGTGTGTGAAGTGGCCACTATGGGACACCATACTGTGTGAGGGCCAATGTGAGACGTTATACTGTGTGCACTCTTAATGTTACACCTCTTTAAGAGGTGTAACATTAAGAAAAAAACATACTCACCTGTCCTCAGCGTTCTGGTGTCTGACACTACAGCCCGTTTGCTTGCGGACCTGCACCCCACGTGACTGCTGAAGCCAATTAGGCAGTCTCTGGAGAGGAACCATTGATGTTGCTCACATATGTCACCAGTTGTCACGACTCTCTTACTGGGCTTCCGGAAACCAATGGTTGGGGTCTGTAGTGCAACAGGTAGTAGCTGGAACCTTGTGGTGCTGCGGTAGTACCTGGGGTTTGCAGTGTAGCGGTAGTAGCTGGGGCTTGCAGTGCAGCGGTAGTATAGAACAGTTTAGGAACAATCGATCCTGGCTCAAGAACTGATAGAAGCTGGCTTCAACACAATACTTAGGCACTGAGTGATCAGGTGCAGGAGTTCAAATTATCAACAGGCAGGAACCAAGATGACCACAAACAGGAAACACATAAAATGCCATCTTACTAAGGGACCAGTGCTGGCAAAACAAAGAGTTCATCAAATCAAGATCCTGACACCAGTCCTCTCCAGTGACCACTACTGATTGGCTTCAGCGTGGTCACGTTGGGTACATGGGTTCCGAGGACTGAAGCACAGTGCACGACCGAATGTGCTGCGGCAGTGAACACCAGAGCGCAAGGGAATATGTTTTTCTTTTTTTATGTTAAACCTGCCCCCAGCCCCTCCGGAGTTTGTCCAAATCCTGAGAGCCTCTAGATCAGGGGTCGACAACCCCTGGCACGCGTGTGAAGAGTGGCACGTGAGGTTTATTTCTCTGGCACGGGCAGTCCGAGTCCTCACTCAGCAGTTTCGATCGGACCAAACACGGCCGAAACAAAACTATTATTATTATACTCTGGAGTCTCTTGAGACCCCAGAGTATAATAAGCGGAACCCCCGGGGAGGTGATCAAACATAAAAAATAATGTTAACTCACCTTACCTGGATCCGCAGCGGTTCTGTGCTCTTCCGGCGCTTCTGCCTGACTTAGGATACTGCTGACAGGGCCTCATGGTTCACGTCCGATGTCATTACGCATAATGACGCGATGTGACCCCTGAGACCCAATCGGCGGTTGCTGACTACAGGCAGAAGCGCCCGAAATAGTCGCCGTGGAGCACAGGAAAAAGGTGAGTAACATTGTTTTTTATGTTTGTCATCTCTCTTGGCCCTCTACTTATTGTACTCTGGGGTCTGAAGAGACCCTACAGTATAATAATAGCTAGTGAGTGGTGACAATTGGAATATTATAAAAGTTAGAATATTATACTGTGTGCAGGGGCAACTATGGGACATAATACCGTGTGCAGGGGCCGCTATGGAGGATAATACCGTGTGCAGGGGCCACTATGGGGCATAATACCGTGTGCAGGGGCCTCTATGGGACATAATACCGTGTGCAGGGCCCACTATGGAGCATAATACCGTGTGCAGGGGCCACTATGGAGCATAATACCATGTGCAGGGGCTGCTATGGGACATAATACCGTGTGCAGGGGCCACTATGGGACATAATACCGTGTGCAGGACCCACTATGGAGCATAATACCATGTGCAGGGGCCACTATGGAGCATAATACTGTGTGCAGGGGCCACTATGGGACATAATACTGTGTGCAGGGGCCGTTATGGGACATAATACCGTGTGCTGGGGCTGTTATTGGACATAATACCATGTGCCGGGGCCGTTATGGGACATAATACCGTGTGCAGGGGTCGTTATGGGACATAATTCCGTGATCAGGGGCTGTTATGGGATATAATACCGTGTACAGGGGCCACTATGGGACATAATACCGTGTGTAGGAGCTGCTATGGGACATAATACCATGTGCAGTGGCCACTATGGGACATAATACTGTGTGCAGGGGCCATTAGGGAAAATACCGTGTGGCAGGGGCCGCAGGACATAATACCGTGTGCAGGGGCCGCTAAGGAACATAATACCGTGTGCAGGGGCCGCTAAGGAACATAATACCGTGTGCAGGGACCGTTATGGGACATAATACCGTGTGCAGCAGCCGTTATGGAACATAATACCATGTGCAGGAGCTGCTATGGGACATAATACCGTGTGCAGGGGCCGCTAAGGAACATAATACCGTGTGCAGGGGCCGCTAAGGAACATAATACCGTGTGCAGGGGCCGCTAAGGAACATAATACCGTGTGCAGGGACCGTTATTGGACATAATACCGCGTGCAGCGGCTGTTATGGGACATAATACCATGTGCAGGAGCTGCTATGGGACATAATACCGTGTGCAGGGGCCGCTAAGAAACATAATACCGTGTGCAGGGACCGTTATGGGACATAATACCGTGTGCAGCGGCCGTTATGGGACATAATACTTCGTGCATGGGCCGCTATGGGACATAATACCGTGTGCATGGGTCGTCAGACTTACAATTATTGACCGGCACTCCAAGTACCTCAACTTTGATTTTTTAATAGAAATCAGTACGCCGAACAAAAAAGGTATAAAGCAGGCAGCCCTGTGTAACAGAAATGTCTGTTTTACATGGAGTGAGAGGTAACAATCCTGTGTAAGTTACAGTTTCAGTCTGACATGGTAAGTTACATAGGAATGCTGCTTCTCCCTCTATGTAATGCAGTCCTGTGCAAAATTACTTTACATAGGACTGATTTACATGGAGGAGCTACTTGTGCTGACCCAGCATACTTGTATTGACTCTGCCTATAAAATGGGACCACTTTTAACTTTTTTTTTCCAGGGCCACTTTCAGGTCCCAATCCACCCCCTGCCCAGGACCCCCCCTATCTGCTGATCTCAACAGCTACTATACAGAGAACAGAGTTTAAAGCAGATAGCTCTGTTTTCTGTGTAGTGACTCTGATGGGAGCTCAGCTCATATTGACTTGTATAGGAGCTGAACTGCAGTAACTCAGCACAGCCAGTACATAGAAAACAGAGCTATCTGCTTCGAGCCCTGTTCTCTGTATAGTGGCTGCTGACTGGTGGGGATCCCAAGTTTCAGACCCCTGCTAATATGATATTGATGATCTCTTTTAAGGATAGGACATCAATATACCTTGATTGCAAAACCCCTTTAACCTTTGGCATGCTGGAACTTGTAGTGGTAATATTGGGGGAGTGTAATAGCTTAATGTATATAATGTTATAATACACTTTATTTTGGTAGCAATTGTAACAATACAATATGTTCGTGAGCTCATGTGGCTGAAGTGTGTACAATCCCATGGAATTTGTATCTAATGGAATATTCCACGTATAGATTTTATTGGTTTATTCACAACTGGAATACCTTCAATCCTGAGATTATGGGGGGGCGCTATGTATTGTGGGGATAATTATATGTACATGTTCTGTCTCCTCGGTTAACCCTTACATCTCATTCAGCTCTTTAGGGACTGAATATGAATAATTGGCTGAGGATGGGGACCAGATTTCAACCTACGCTAATTTCACACTAGTGTACATCTCTCCATCATTCTGCATGGGGACCCAAAAGACAGAGAGCCTGTCCACTAAAAAAGCAGTTACTCGCGGACCCCATGGACTATAATCCGTGCAGGACGTTTCTCTCCGACAATTTTAGATGGGATCTGCAGCGGAGTCTCCTACAGAAATTCTAAGAGAGATTGGAACCTAGCCTTAATCCGAAATGCAACTTGACTCCATAGACAGACCAGTCTACCAGAATCAGATGAGTTTTCCAGCATCATACGCAACATAATATGCTCATTCATCTACACTAAATGATATGAGGTGCTTGCAGTTGATATTTATACATGGATGGTAATTTTGGATTTTCCTAGTGCAGCTGGGAGACTTACAGAAGGGGCTTTATGTAAGTTTCATTTTTTACTGTAATGTAGTCACTTTTTGCTCCAGGACCTGTGAGGTTGGAACACTGCTGCATGCTGGGATAACAGATTGGCCAAGCATTCCCATTCACATCCCCCGACATGATTCATATTTTTAGTAGCAGTACTTATAATAGAAGCTGCTGGGGAATGATTGAGGAGTGGGAGGAAAGGAACATGAGGCTAAATCTCCAATTAATTACACCCAGTAATACAATGACAGTTACCAAAAAATCAGAACATTGGCAGAAATTTTTGTGTCTAGGGATGGAGCATTAAGTGATCTGCACCTGCTCCAGTGTATGCACAATGCACAGAAGTCTCTGCAGATTGCAGGGCACCAAAGATATGATTTTGTTTTGTGGGTCATTTTGTCTTCTATAGATTACTACTACATGCAGCATATGTGGAGGCGTCCTGACCTCGTCCTGTTCACGCACTGACAGCATCTCCAGAATGAGCTGTTCAGTCATTTTCATAACATAAAAATCTGTCTCCTGTGTAGCTGTGACTCACTGCACTGATTGGGGCTGATGGCTCCTATATAACCTGACTAAGCTGCCATATGCTCACCCTTTATATGGAACAGAACATAGGACATCAGTAATGAGAAGAACTTTGAGCCAAGCAATCTCATAAGCTATACAACTCTGTTTGCATGGTGAAATATATATATATATATATATATATATATATATATATATATTTCTTCTGTATGTATAACTCTAGTGTATGTAATAAGTACATTGTCGATCAGTTGTATATGGTGCTAGTGACTCAGATTGTCAAAAGAAAAAAGCTGACTTGGTCAATAATATACATGGTCGAGTGACATTATTATGATTATTATTATGATCACCGGCTTCTTTTGACATTGGCAGCGCATAGCCTATGAATTAAGTAACATGTCGTGGGCTGACTTGGTGGGTATATAAGTTGTGTGATCGGCTGTCTGAACACTTATGACTCATTGTTGTCATGGGTAAAAGGGGTGATTTATCAGAGTTGCAAAAGGTTTATTGACTTTCGGGCAAGGGGGTATGTATTTCTCAAACAGCGCTGTTGGTGTGCTGGTGGTGTGCTCCGCTGGTGTATGAGGGGTGAACACCCGCCGCCTGGGGTTGTTGTGTGTGGCGGGGGGGGAGTCCCCCTCCCCTCTGTGGGGGGGGGGGGGGGGGTGTGCCCCCGTTTGGGGAGGATGGTGGTGGTGGGGGGGGGGGGGCCCCCCTGCTTTTTGTTTTTTGTTGGGGGGGGGGGGGGTGGGGGGTGTGTGGGGGGGGGTGTGGGTATATCCCCTCTTTTTTTGTTTGGCCTTGGGGGGGGTTGGGTTTTCTTCTTCTTCTTTTTTTTTTTTTTTTGGTTTTTTTTTGGTTTTCTGTTTTGTTTCCCCTTTTTTTTTTTTTTGTTTTTTGTTTTCTTGTTTTTTTTTTTTTTCTTTTTTTTTTTTTTTTTTTTTTTTTTTTTTTTTTTTTTTTTTCTTTTCCTTCCCCCCTTCTTGCCGGTTTTGGTTGGGGCCGGGGTGTTTTGGTTGGGGTGTTGTGTTTGTGGTTTTGTTTTTTTTTTTTTTTTTTTTTTTTTTTTTTTTTTTTTTTTTTTTTTTTTTTTTTTTCCTTTTTCTTGGCGGGTGGGTGGTGTTTGTTGGTGTTTTTTTTTTTTTTTTTTTTTTTTTTTTTTTTTTTTTTTTTTTTTGTTTTGGGCTTGGCTGCAAGTGTGAGGTTGTGAGAGTGTCCTGTAGTCTCTATGCTAACCAGCAATTTACACCAAGATATTTATCAGATAGTGTTCAACTCAACTGAGGAGGCGTAGATAAGATTCCAGATGCTTTAATCCAGGTAAATCTTGTAAAACCTCATACAGCAGTAGGTGAAAAATGATGAAATACCAGGAGCTGAGCAGACATGTTGCTTACAAAGAAGTGAAACTAAACTGAGAGAGAGAGAGAGGAGGAGCTACAGCATCACAGCTAAGGATACGAGAGAGAGAGAGGGGACAAACTACAAAGACAAACAGTATCACAGATACATGTCAGTGAATTAAACCAAGTCCTGGGACATGACACTCCCCGCCTGAAATCTTTAGATTTCACTGAAAACAAGCATTAATGTCCTGAGATGTCCATAAGGTCCTCTTCAAACCTGAAAAACAAAAAAGAAACATGCACAACAAACAATAATCAACAGTTAGTCCAAATAAACCAATCTTCAGGTCGGGAAGCCGCAATTTGCCAACACCTCCACCGACCCACACTGTAATCCACAAGAACACGGTTTTAGTTCATGGAAGGAAGCTCTCCGCCATGAGCTGTGAATGGTGTCCTTATCTTCTTTTATGTGACGTCTCCTCTTGGAAGAAGAAGCACCAGTTCATTAATTGGGCGGAAGAAAACTCGCACTGAGCCTCCCTTGGTTACCTTGACCTCCACTTTCCGAGTCTTCCCATCATCACTAGGGACAACTTTAGTGATGAGACCCATAGGCCATTCATTCCGATGGACTTCTTTATCCCTTAGAAGGACGAGGTCACCCACCTGGAGATTAGGTTTTGAGGTCTGCCATTTTTTGGGCTCTGTAGCATGTGGAGGTACTCTGTTTTCCTGCGGTGCCAGAACACATTGGACAGGTGTTGAACTTGTTTCCATTGGCGTCTGTAAATGTCACTGTGATCTCAGATACGTGGAGAGGAGCAGAGACCAATCTTAAAAAGGGGGTGGGTAAAGAAAAATGGGAAGGGGGAGAAAAGAGAAAAAAAAGGCCCTGCATTTTTTATCGCAGACACTTCAGCAAGAAAGGTTATTAACGTCTCATGGGTAAGCAGTGTCGACTTGTGGTCCATCAACATAGAGTCAGGGTTTTGGGGGTGTGTCCAAAATAATAGGTCCCGGGGGCCTCCCATATGGGATGAATGTGGAGGGTTAAACGTCCAAGTGCACCCATTGTTGGATAAGAAGTTGTCTAACTGCAGTTCTTTGCAGGCTCCAACGAAGTTAGTGCCACAGTCAGACCTCAGTTGTTTCTCAGCAGGCAGTGGAGTGTCCCAGTCCATGTTCTCAGTGGTAAGCTGTCTTAGTAGTAGCTTGCCTTGAATGGTGATGGGAGCAATGAAACCAAGAGGATCATAAATGCTGTTCACAACAGATAAAACTCCTCGTTTGGTGAAAGGTTTGTCACAAGAAGACTCTTGGAATGTGAATGTGTCTTGTTCAGTGTTCCATAGCAATCCTAGGCTGCGTTGCATAGGAGGAGCATCAGAACTGAGATCAAGATCCTTCAAGTTGATTGCATGATCATCAGAGGGAAATGCCTTCATTACCTCCATATTGTTGGAGATGATCTTGTGAAGTCTGAGGTTAGCTACAGACAGCATTTCCTGTGTTCTAGAGAGGAGATCAATCACTTCTTCACATGCAGGTAAGGATTTAAGACCATCATCAACATAGAAGTTCCTCTCAACAAACTGACGAGCATCAGAGCCATACGTTTTCTCACCTTCATGGGCGGTCCTTCTCAGTCCATAGATCGCTACTGCAGGAGATGGGCTATTGCCAAAGACATGTACCTTCATCCGGTAATCTATGACTTCATTGTTGACATCATTGTCCTTATGCCATAGGAACCTGAGATAGTTTCTGTCATCATCCTTAACAATGAAGCAATGAAACATCTGTTGGATGTCGGCCATCACTGCAACTGGTTCCTGTCTGAAACGGATTAAGACTCCTATGAGGCTGTTGTTTAGGTTAGGACCAGTGAGGAGCAGGTTGTTGAGAGAGACGCCTTCATACTGAGCACTAGAATCGAACACGACCCTGATTTGGTCAGGTTTGCGAGGGTGATACACGCCAAATGATGGAAGGTACCAGCATTCTTCTCCTTCCTTTAGTGGAGGTGCAGGTTCTGCATGATCTCTCTCAAAAACCTTCTGCATGAAACCTACAAAGTGTTTCTCCATCTCTGGTTTCCTCTTGAGGGTACGTTTTAAAGAGGAAAATCTAGAAACTGCTTGCTTCAGATTGTTTGGTAGTTTTGATCTCGGGGAGCGGAAAGGTAAGGGTGCTACCCAGCTGTTGGAATCATCTTGAATGAGTTCCTTGTCCATAAGTTTGAGAAATTCTTTATCAGCTATAGCCGGTGCCAGCTTGTTGTCATCACTTGTTGTATTGAACACTGTTAATCCAAGGGTGTCGTCCCCAGGCAGGAAAGTATTCATGTTGTCTCGGTGATTATGCAGCCACTTACTGTTGCTTATCTTCTCTTTCACTTGGTAGTGATGTGGACATGGCTGAAAACAAGTGCTGCGACCATTTGGTAACATATGCGTCTTAAATGAAGAAATATTGGTGGGCCTTTTCATCCTACCTATGCAGACGTTGCCAATGATAACCCATCCTAGATCGAGGCGCTGGGCAAATGGTGCATCATGTGGTCCATTAATTTGCTGGCGTATTTTGTGCAGTCTGAGAATGTCTCTACCTAGCAGAACTAGAATGTCTGCATTTTTGTCAAGGGATGGTATTTCACTGGCTATAGCCCTTAGATGAGGGTGCTGGAAAGCCGCCTCTGGTGTGGGTATCTCTTCTCTGTTTGATGGTATCTGGTTGCACTCAACAAGTGTGGGCAAAGGCATCTCCAGATTGCCCTTGAGAGAAGCTATTACGAGACCACTGGCCCTTCTTCCAGAAACCTCTGATATGCCACTACAAGTACCCAAGGAATACGGATAAGTATCACCCTTTAAGTTAAACAGATCAAAGAGTTCTGACCTTGCAAGTGAGTGGTTGCTCTGGTCGTCCAAGATGGCGTACACCCTCAGAGCCCTTTCTGGTTGGCCCTTGGGGTATATATTGACTAGGCATATCCTTGCACAGGACTTGTCACAAAGGTCTTCTCCGCAGACTTCTGTACATGAGGAAGATACTGTGGTAGTATTTGCTGCTTGATCTGTGTTCTCCCCCGCCATGCTTAGTTGGGGAAGGGGAACCTCTAGGCGGTGTGGCACTAGGCTGGGATGGATGAAGAGCTTGTACATGGTTCTCACTGCCACACTCTATACACTTAATAGCAATTTTACAGTCTCTAGCAACATGTTCAGTAGAGGAACAACATTTGAAACATATCCCTAGTTTCTTTAGAAGCTCTCTACGTTCCTGGATTGGTTTCCTCCTGAAGCCAATACACTTCTTGAGGGGATGAGGCTTCTTGTGAATAGGACACAGACGGTTAGGATTTTCTACCTTTTCGTCTTGGTTGCTGTTGCAACTGCTTTCTTCTGGTGCTGATGTAGGTATAGGAAGAATATCAGTCTTTTTCACCGAAACTGGGCCTCTGCGGTTTCTATAGTTAGAATGTGAGCTGTCATACTTAATAGGAGGTGAACCAGGAACACTGGGATCCCCATAGGAAAAGCTTGGGTCATTCTTGGATTCTGCAATGTTCTTGATAAACTCACAGAAGTAGGAAAATGGAGGAAAGGAGACTTGATTCTCATTTTTGTATCTTGACCCAACTGTGGTCCACCTTTCTTGAATATTATATGGCAACTTGGTGACTATCGGGTTTACCCCACGAGCAGTGTCCAGGTAACTGAGGCCCGGTAGGAGAGTGTCCGCCTTAGCCAGTAGGAGCTCCATGAGTAGGTCACTAAGTTCTTGAAATTTCTGATGATCCTTACCAGATATCTTTGGAAACCCTTGCAACCGTTTGAACAGAGCATTCTCTATTGCTTCAGGACTGCCATAGGTTTTCTCCAGTCTTTCCCAAGCAGCGGTAAGGCCTGCTATGGGGTTGTAAATGTGGACGGATCTGAGTCTTTTAGCACGTTCTGTGGACTGTGGGCCAAGCCACCGGATAAGCAAATCTAATTCTTCAGCTGCAGTAATGCCAAGGTCACTAATTGCAGTTTTGAAGGCACATTTCCAGCCTCTGTAGTTCTCAGGTTGGTCATCGAACCTTGTGAGTCCAGTCTTAGTAAGCTCACGGCGAACCATGTACCTTGCAAACTCTGACATGTCTGTTCTCTCTGACTTTAAATATTGAGTTGCTGGCTGAGTAGCAGTGATTACGTTGTTAGTGGGGTTCTGGTTAACAGAGGTAGGTAGTGTAGGGGCTGCGTAGGCATTCAGCCTAGGAGCTAGCTTAAAGTCCATAGGTTTAGCCACATATGGATGTGAGACTGGACGGTTGTTTGCAGTCTGGTAGTATGGTGTCACATTGGTGTTTACCTGAGTATCAGTATATTGCATTTGCTGAGGTGCAAGGCTTTGGGAATCCATGAAGGAAGAAGAAACTGGATGCTGGACAGGCAGGGCATTGTACTGACCTTGAATGCGGTGTGCTGCAGAAGATACTGTGCCCTGTTGCTCTGGAGAAATGTTGTCCCTGACAGGAACATTTGTGGCAAATAGGGATTCACTGCTTTGGCTTAGTACATAGTCTCTTGTGCGCTTGAGGGGATCCTCTGCTTCCACATCACACAAACTGGTGCTGTCGCTTTCACTTCCACTGATGGCCTGTTCTAAAATGCTTAACCTTGCCATGGCTGCAGCATGCTCATACTGTTTCTCTAGAGCTTCTAGTTCTGCCCTTTTTTGAGCCGCTGCATTAGCTTCCATTTCTGCTTTCTGTTGAGCTGCCTTAGCTTCCATCTCTGCTTTCTGTTGAGCTACCTTAGCTTCCATCTCTGCTTTCTGTTGTGCAAAGGCTGCCTGTATCTTAGTAGCTTCCGCCTCTGCACGTGCTTTTATAAGTTGCTCACTGAGTGTGGAAGATTTTGAGGAACGTGACTTAGATGTACGCTTTGAACGCTTGGTAGACTCAGAAACATGGGATGCCATTTCCTGCAGTTGCGCAATTCTTGCCTCTGTCCTTAACTTAGTTTCATGTACTAAGCTGTCTCGTTCTGAATTGAGATGCTGGAAGCTTTGCAATTCAGCTAAAGAATCGTCTGTATGTTGTTTTCTCAATATGCTTTCATACTCCTCAGCTTTCATTTTATAATGTCCATGCATAGCACAAAGCTGTCGCAGAGCTCCCTCTAGTGGTGATACATGGTATGCAGGCAAGCACATGGCAGATATCTTAGTCTGTATTTTCTGCCACCATTTTGAGAGTTCACAGGAAAGTTCATGCTTTAAACCTTCTAGATTGTCTCTAACCTTCCATGTAGGTTTAATCAAGCGTCTAGCCTTCTCACTGGGCTGCAGACTGAGGTCCATGCTACCTTGTTCTTCAGGGTGCCCTTCAGCCATGATGCAACACAAACAGGATAAATATAACTTTGCTGGAGTGAGATGGCTGCTTGATAGAATCTTCTATGCTGAGGGGGTCTGAGCTGCAGATGCAACTTACGCAATGCTGATTCCTTCTGGCTTCAGGTAACTTGCTGTGACTGACTGTATGTCAGAAGTTGGTGAACTGTCTTACAGCCGTATCTGGCAGTCTTTATGCATCATTTTTCACTGTTCTGACTCAATAGCTTGGCTGCAAGTGTGAGGTTGTGAGAGTGTCCTGTAGTCTCTATGCTAACCAGCAATTTACACCAAGATATTTATCAGATAGTGTTCAACTCAACTGAGGAGGCGTAGATAAGATTCCAGATGCTTTAATCCAGGTAAATCTTGTAAAACCTCATACAGCAGTAGGTGAAAAATGATGAAATACCAGGAGCTGAGCAGACATGTTGCTTACAAAGAAGTGAAACTAAACTGAGAGAGAGAGAGGAGGAGCTACAGCATCACAACTAAGGATACGAGAGAGAGAGAGGGGACAAACTACAAAGACAAACAGTATCACAGATACATGTCAGTGAATTAAACCAAGTCCTGGGACCATTTTATATTTTGTCCTTGTTGTTTTTTTTTTAAAATTAAATAAAAATTGATTAAATATAAAATGCCAATTCTGGTATATTTTTAAAAATTTTTTATAAAATATTATATTATTAAAAAAAAAAAAAAAAAAAAAATAATAATATTTTTTTTTTGGGGTTTTAAATAAAAAAAAAAAAAAAATTTATATATTTTTTTTTTATTTTTTTTTTTATTTTTTTATTTATTATATATATGGGTTGGTTTTTTTTTTTTTGTTTTTTTTTTTTTTTTTTTTTTTTTTTTTTTGTGGTGTGTTTTGTGGGGGGTGTTTTTTTTTTTTCCCCCCTTCTTCCCCCTCTTCTTTTGGGGGGGGGGGGGGGGGGGGGGGGGGGGTAGGAGAGGGAAGCGGGAAGGGGAAATGAGGAAAAGGGGGAGAAGGGGCGAAACGAAAAAAAAGGGAAGGGGAAGAAGGGAGGAGAAAGAGAGGGGGAGAAACCCCCCCCTGGGGGGGGGAGAGGGGGGAGAATAAAATAAAAAAAAAAAGAGAAAAAAAAGAAAAAAAAAAAAGGAAGGAGAATAGGGAAAAAAAAAAAAAAAAAAAAAAAGGAAAGGACTCTGTGTGTCTATAAACATAATTATTGCTATTATGCCTTTAAATGGCAGATTATATTAAGGATGGCTATATCCGAGGCTACTTGGGAGAAGGGACCAATGGCCGTCCAAACTGCACTGAGCTGTCAGCCCTGTATCAAGAGTCCAATGCCCTGCTGAAGCAGATACAGTACTGGAAAGTCAAATAATACAGCAGAGCCAATAGTATCAGTAAAGTAAAACAGTTCACTGAGGTCACTTGTAGATTATCGTTGGCTGAGTTTCCACGCTGCTTAAGATGCTTACCCACTGCCAAGGAATGAAAAGTTGTTGATGGCCCTGGGGCAGGCCTGATATTTTTCTATACTGGACTTAGCCAGTAGTTACTGGTAGATGCCTGTTACTGAGCAGGACTGTGCAAAGATTGCCTTCATCAAACTGATGGGGCTGTATGAGTTCCTACACATTGTGATGAGAAACCTGCTGGCCATTTTCCAGTGTTTGATAAAGGTGTGCCTGGGAGAACTGAGCCCAGAATACTTGTTTATTTACCTGGATGACATCATCTTCTCTGTCACATTGCCATATTTAAAGAGAATAAGGAAAGGCAGATGGGGTACTAGTGGTGTCCATGGAAGGCATGTGGCCTGTAGATATAAAGGTTTAGGCTGTGCAACAGTGGCCCGTCCCCATCAACACCAACAATCTCTGCTGGGACTGGTGAACTACAACAAGCACTCTATTAAGGACTGCCAAAATAGTAGCTGTGCTGTATGATGTTCTGGCCAGAACAACCCCTAGAGAAAATAAAAAGGAAACTTTGGCCTGAATGGAGGTGGCAGACCACACTTTCTGAGAGATAAAAGAACTGGTCATCAGCGTGCCAATACATGAACATTGCGAAACTGTTCATGTTACACTTCGATGGGAGTCTAAATGAACTAGGTGTGGTGCAGACTCAGAACCAGGATTGTCAAGGATGGGATGCAGCTGTTCCTCCCCAATTCTGCCAATCTGGGAGAAGAGGAGCCCAAACTCCGGTTCTGTTGCTAGTAGAGCAGAAAGCCATTGTCACTAACTCCACTGACTGTGGAAATATTTCATACTCCCTATGGCATCTGCTTTGAGGGTAGGGTGATTGAGGAATTGTGCAGTCTGTATCAAATGAAGAAGACACACACCACTGAATTCCACCCCCAGGAGAATGGGAACTATGAATGGTTGGATCACACTCTGTTTCAGTTGCTATGCACCTTGGAAAAGCGAAAGAAGGAAGGCTGGCTGAAATAATACCCAAGTTGATGTGAGTATATAACAACACGGTGCATGTTCCTGCTGTATATTGCCCAATTTTCTGGTCTTTGAACAGAAAAGAAGATGCCAGTTGGGCATCATGATGCCCATGTTTAAACAACTGAAGGCCTGGATTGGAAAGTCTCGGTGGCAATTAAAAGAAAAGTATGACCCAATAATCCAACGGGTCAATCACAAGCTGATAGAGGGATCCCAGGACCCCACATTTTTGTCAATGAAATAGCTAGGGGTTCAGCATAGGGAGGCAAACATGTCCAAGTGTGCACCCAACTGAGGTATGTCAATATACGGTGACTGCATAGTGGTAGTTACAAGCTCTACATAGGGCTCTGCAGACCATTAAGGTGGTTATAGTACGGGACGTGGCCTAGCCATTCATGGAGTGAGACGTGTCTCTTTCCCTCTCTGTCCTGCTGCTGCTTACCTGGACCTGCAGCCTTCCTCCTCCCAGCGCCATGGGCGACTGCCCAAGAAAGTACCTCTGGGTACCTCAGCACCCGCTGAGCGCTGGAGTCGGGCCACCATAGATGGCTATCTGGCCCTGCAGCCCTCTTCACTGGAGCGGGCTTGGATGCCACCGGCGCCTTCCTCCTTTCTGCAGCCGCACAGTTCGCAGCGAAGCCTCTCTCCTCCTGCGCTCTCCCTGTCTGCCAGCGCACCGCTGCCTCAGCGCTCAATATCAGACCCTGAGCAGCCAAGGATCTCCCCTGTGCGGCTCCTCCCGCAACCTCCTCACCCCGGGATGTCTCCTCAGCTGCCTCCTGCATCTTCTACGCTCTTTGTGCAGCAGCCCCAACGGGTCTCTGATGGTCCCTTCTCTCCACATGGACTTAAGGTTAGTTCCCCTGCTCTGATTCCCTCTCATGATGCACCTGTGCTCCCTGGTGTGGACACAGAACAGCTCTCTGGGGCACCTTTCCTGCTGTCCCCTGCATTTGTGTCCCCTCTTCCGGCCCTGAAGAGGTCTGCATTCCCAGGCCTGTGCCTCAGGCTCTTCCCAGTCTCCCCCACCCTGGTTGGACCTTCTTCCTCAGCTAACTACTAAACAAGACATTAAATCCCTGGTTTCGGAAATCACTGCATCTCGCCTCTCTCCGCAACGACCTACGCTCTATTGCTAACTGAGTGGATATGCTAGAGGATGACCACCAGGGCATACAGTGGGGGGAAAAAAAGTATTTAGTCAGCCACCAATTGTGCAAGTTCTCCCACTTAAAAAGATGAGCGAGGCCTGTAATTGACATCATAGGTAGACCTCAACTATGAGAGACAAAATGAGAAAACAGTCTGATTTTTTTAAGAATTTATTTGCAAATTATGGTGGAAAATAAGTATTTGGTCACCTACAAAAAAGCAAGATTTCTGGCTCTCACAGACCTGTAACTTCTTCTTTAAGAGGCTCCTCTGTCCTCCACTCATTACCTGTAGTAATGACTCCTGTTTGACATTGTTATCAGTATAAAAGACACCTGTCCACAACCTCAAACAGTCACTCCAAACTCCACTATGGTGAAGACTAAAGAGCTGTGGAAGGACACCAGAAACAAAATTGTAGACCTGCACCAGGCTGGGAAGACTGAATCTGCAATAGGTAAGTAGCTTGGTGTGAAGAAATCAACTGTGGGAGCAATAATTAGAAAATGGAAGACATACAAGACCACTGATAATCTCCCTCGATCAGGGGCTCCACGCAAGATCTCACCCCGTGAGGTCAAAAAGATTGCAAGAACGGTGAGCAATAATCCCAGAACCACACGGGGGGACCAGTGGCGTAACTAGTAATGGCTGGGCCCCAACGGGAACATTTGGCATGGGGCCACCCCGAACCGCCGCCCCCAACCAGTGGTGAACCTAGCCTCTTTGCTGCCTGAGGCGGACTATAGAAAGACGCCCCTCCCCCCCCTCAAAAAAAAAACCAAAAACTGAGTTTCCATGCTACTAGTTTAACACACTGTTATGGTCGCACAATATACACAATACACAAAGTTATAAAACAGTTTTTAAGAATTCTTCTTCCTGTATTACTTCAGTATCAGATCAACAACACGGCATTAACAATGAAAGTAACTTCACACATCTTCTGCTTGGTGGATGGATGAGCCCACGTGGCCCCCATTCTCTATAATAGGAGCGCCGCAGATAGCTGAGTACTGGACTTCGGCTATCTTTGGCACTCCCGTTGAAGTGAATGAGAGCCACGCGGGTTCGTCCATCCACCAAGTGACACACCTATATATATGGCTGCGGTCAGGCTGAATTCCCACCTAGTGGGGGGAAAAACCCAATTCTCAGGCTCAGTGGGGGTCTCAGCAGACAGACCCCCATCAATCAGGTATTTATCCTCTATTATTTAGGTGAATACAGTGCAGTAACATTCTGTGACTTACAGGTGACGTCTCTGACTAATCCTTCACATTTCCCTTCTCTTCCCTCTGGACCGCCATGACCACTTCTTCCAGCTGTGACTTGTCTCTGTAAAGGTTGCAACACAGTCATCTTTGGCTCCTCACTTTTCCAGGCATCCAACCCACATTGTCCTCACGTACACAAAGCCCCCATCCTGCTGCTACCCCCAATTATATAATATATGATATAACCCCCCATAATGAATAATACTCCCAAGTGCATCTTTATATTAATAATGTCCGTGTGTACCCTGTATAAATAGTGCCCCTTATTAATAATACCCCAGGTGTTAACTAATTAAAAGGTTTTCCAGGTCATTAATAAACTAATCAGTGGGGTTCAAAAACCCAGGACCCCCACTGATCAGCTGTTTGAATGGTACCTGTGTAAGCGCCGTGACCGCTTCTCTGTTTACATAGTGTATTTCATCTCATAGCGGCCATGTAATGTAACTGCAGCCTCGTCCTGTACATGTCTACAGTATGTGACAAGGCTACAATTACATCACACGGTCACTATAAACAGACAGCGTATAATATAAACAGGTGCCATAGCCCATGTTTATAGCGCCCCATTTACACACACTATAAAGTTCCACAGCAGCCCCTGCACACAGTATTACACAGTGTTATGGCCCGCAGCGGCCCTGCACACTGGATTATGCCTCTCAGCGGCCCCTGCACACGGTATTATGCTCCATAGTTGCCCCTGCTTACGGTATTATGCCCCGCATTGGCCACTGCACACGGTATTATGTTCCGCAGCAACTCCTGCACACAGTTTTATGCCCCATATTGGCCCCTGCACTGGTTTTATGCTCCATAGTGGCCCCTACACTTGTATTATGCTCTATAGTGGCCCCAGCACACGGTATTATGCTCCATAGTGGCCCCTGCACTGGTATTATGCTCCAGAGTGGCCCCTGCACAGGGTATTATGCTCCATAGTGGCCCCTGCACAGGGTATTATCCTCCATAGTGGCCCTTGCACTGCTATTATGCTCCATAGTGGCCCCTGCACTTGTATTATGCTCTATAGTGGCCCTTGCACTGCTATTATGCTCCATAGTGGCCCCTGCACTTGTATTATGCTCTATAGTGGCCCCTGCACTCGGTATTATGCTCTATAGTGGCCCCTGCTCTTGTATTATGCTCCAGAGTGGCCCCTGCACAGGGTATTATGCTCTACAGTGGTCCCTGCACAGGGTATTATGCCCCATAGTGGCCGACCCATGAACTATTATTATACTCTGGGGTCTTTTCAGACCCCAGAGTATAATGATTGGAGACCCAGGGAAGAATACAAACATAAAAATCAGAGTTACTTACCTATCCTGGACACCGGTGCACTCCTTGCAGCTTTCGGCCCTGTTTAATTGCGCACACACGTCACGTGATCAGGCCGGCGACGCGACCTGATGACGTCACCACAGGCCTCAAGCCTGCTCGGAGTTACATCGGATCGCAGGAGGTGAGTAACACTGTTTTTTATGTTCCCTCACCAACCCTAGGCCTCCGATTATTATACTCCGGGGTCTGAATAGACCCCGGAGTATAATAATAGTAGTATTTGCGGCCCGCGGCCTAACTTACCGATGCCCGCGGCCGCTCACAGCGGCATCCGCTTCCCTTTCTGCGGCCCATAGCAGAAGGGGAAGCGGGGGGCGGCCACGAGCAGACGCGAGGTAGGTAAATAAATAGGCCGTTACCTGCCGGGGATACTCCAACAGGTAACGGCCTATTTATATATATATAAAAAAAAGCTATACTCACCTGCGATGCCTTGATGCAGCCGCTGCCGCCTCCTCCTCTTGTCCGCGACGTCTGTGTCTCAGCGTAGGCGGCGTGATGACGTCATTGTGTCGCCGCCTGCGCTGAGATGCGACGTCTTGTAAACCAGCCCAGGACAGGCCGCGCTCAGCTCTGTTTTTTTTTTTTTTTTTTAAAGCGGCCTGTCCTGGGCTGGTTTACATTAAATAGTAAAATGCCGCCCCCTGGACAGTACCGCCCGATGCGGCCGCCTCACCTCGCCTCATTAGCGGTGCGCCCCTGCCCCCAACCCCCCCACACAAACCTCATTCCTGTGCACACTATTAGGCCCCATAGTGGCCCCTGCACACAATATTATGCCCCATAGTGGCCCCTGCACACAGTATTATGCAGCATAGTGGCCCCTGCACACAGTATTATGCCCCACAGTGGCCCCTGCACACAGTATTATGCCCCACAGTGGCCCCTGCACACAGTATTGTACCCCATAGTGGCCCCTGCACACAGTATTATGCCCCATAGTGGCCCCTGCACAGTATTATGCAGCATAGTGGCCCCTGCACACAGTATTATGCCCCATAGTGGCCCCTGCACAGTATTATGCAGCATAGTGGCCCCTGCACACAGTATTATGCAGCATAGTGGCCCCTACACACAGTAGTATGCCCCATAGTGGCCCCTGCACACAGTAGTTTTCCCCACAGTGGCCCCTGCACACAGTAGTTTGCCCCATAGTGGCCCTTGCACACAGTATTATGCCCAATAGTAGCCCCTGCACACAGTAGTTTGCCCCATAGTGGCCCCTGCACACAGTATTATGCCCCACTGTGGCCTCTGCACGCAGTATTATGCAGCATAGTGGACCACGCATGAATGATTACTATACTCTGGGGTCTTTTCAGAACCCAGAGTATAATGAACGGAGACCCAGGGGAGGATACAAACATAAAAACAATGTTACTTACCTCTTCCTCGCTCCGGTGCGCTCCCGTGTGCTACTTTGGCCATCTTCAATGTTGGACCAGATCTCGCGTGATCCAGGCTGGCGTCGCGAAGCATAATGACTTCGGCTGACATCTGGGACGTCACCAAACAGGCCCGAAGCCTGCCGGAGCACAGGAGAGGTACGTAACACTGTTTTTTTATGTTTGCTCTCCTCCCCTGGGCCCCTGATCATTATACTCGGGAGTCTGAAAAGACACCCAAGTATAATGATAGTAGTGTTTGTAGGGTTCGCGGTAGCGGCTGCCACAGGGCTCCGGGCCCCTTAATGTTCTGGGCCTTGTGGCAGCAGCTACCGCTGCTACCCCAGTATTTACGCCCCTGGGGGGGACCTAGTGAATGACCTGCAGAAAGCTGGGACTAAAGTAACAAAGGCTACCATCAGTAACACACTACACCACCAGGGACTCAGATCCTGCAGTGCCAGACATGTCCCCCTGCTTAAGCCAGTACTTATCCGGGCCCATCTTAAGTTTGCAAGAGAGCATTTGTATGTTCCAGAAGAGTATTGGGGAATGTCATATGGTCAGATGAAACCAAAGTAGAACTGTTTGGTAGAAACACAACTCGTCGTGTTTGGAGGAGAGTGAATGCCGAGTTGCATCCAAAGAACACCATACCTACTGTGAAGCATGGGGGTCGCAACATCATGCTTTGGGGCTGTTTCTCTGCAAAGGGACCAGGACGACTTGTCCATGTACATGAATAAATGAATGGGGCCATGTATCGTGAGATTTTGAGTGCAAACCTCCTTCCATCAGCAAGGGCATTGAAGATGAAACGTGGCTGGGTCTTTCAGCATGACAATGATCCCAAGCACACCGCCAGGGCAACAAAGGAGTAGCTTCGTAAGAAGCATTTCAAGGTCCTGGAGTGGCCTAGCCAGTCTCCAGATCTCAACCCCATAGAAAACCTTTGGAGGGAGTTGAAAGTCCGTGTTGCCCAGCAACAGCCCCAAAACATCACTGCTCTAGAGGAGATCTGCATGGAGGAACATACCAGCAACAGTGTGTGCCAACCTTGTGAAGACTTACAGAAAACGTTTGACCTCTGTCATTGCCAACAAAGGATAAATAACAAAGTATTGAGATGAACTTTTGTTATTGAGCAAATACTTATTTTCCACCATAATTTGCAAATAAATTCTTTAAAAATCAGACAATGTGATTTTCTGGATTTGTGTCTCATAGTTGAGGTCTACCTATGATGTCAATTACAGGCCTCTCTCATCTTTTTAAGTGGGAGAACTTGCACAATTGGTGGCTGATTAAATACTTTTTTTCCCACTGTATGTCTCCTCCCTGCATGATACTACTACTGATCAGGCCTCGGCAATCCGGGAAATGTAACGCCACCTGGAGGACCTTGACAACAGGGATCGGCGTAATACCATCTGCATTAAGGGGCTCCCAGAGGCCACTCCCTCTGAGGCTGTCTTTAGTTCTATTCTCCAGGAACCCCCATCTCATAGGATTAAGCTTGATAGGGCCCACCGTGTCCTCCGTCTCAAGGGTTCTTCCTCTATGCCCCGTGATGTCATCTGTTGTGTTCACGACTTCACACTTAAGGAGGCCATAATGAGCAAGGCACAGAAACTCCAGGACTTTGACAGGGTTCAATTGCAATTATACCAAGATCACTCCCTTAACCCTCTCCAGAAACGGCACCATCTTCGGCCTCTCCTCCAGATTTTTCAAGAACGCCAAATCCCATGTCGCTGGAGCTTCTCTTTTACCCTTATTGCCTGCAAGGATGGTCACTCTGCTACACTTCGCTCCTACTCGGACTTACCCTTCTTATGTGATCTGCTGGATGTCCCCTTGCTGAAGTTAACAGATTGGGAACTGATTTCTCCTCCTCCAATTTGGCACCAACTGGAGCCCAAGTGGCATAGATCGCCCCCTGTGGTGACATCCCCCTAGTGGCCCTGCTTGGAGACCGTCCCTTGAGGAGAGTGCCTCCCTGTGGTGGTTCTCTTCTCCTTGGCTTTGCCTTACATTGTGCTTGCCTTAGTTTTCTGTTTGCCTTGTCTCTTTTCTAGGTCTACAGATCCCATTTGCTGCATTTATTGTTTGATTTTCATAGTGCGGGATGGAGTGGGGTCCCAGTGGCTCTTCTTCCACCTCCATGTGAAGTGAGTGAGCTTGCTTATAATCTGCTACTGTCCTCCGTTTTTGGGTCACAATAGTTAGATACGTGACAATTAATGTTAAGGGTCTGGGCTCCAATATTAAGTGTCGCCATGTCCTTAGAGAGCTTCGCTCCCTGCAAGAGACTCATTTTCATCGCACAGGAACATTTAGTTTTGCTAGACACTATTTCCCCACCGCTTTTTCTGCCTTCCATGACCGACGCAGAGCAGGGGTAGCTATCCTCCTCTCTCATTCATGCCCAATTACGATTATGGCTTCCCACATAGACCCAGGAGGTAGTTTTGATATCTTGGAGGGACTTCTTCATGGCGCCCCAAAAGTCTTATCTAAAATCTATGCTCCTAACTCTGCGCAGATCTTTTTTCTGCGTCGGGTTCTTTCCCCATCTGAGCTCCCTCCCGTCGGCGACTTGATTTATAGGGGGTGACTTTAACATGGTCTTCTCTGAACTGGCGGATCGTTTAGCAATAACTCAGAGTTTGGTCCCCCGCAAACAGGCCCAATTTGCGCGGGAATTCCGTCGGTTGATTTGCTCCCATGCCCTATATGACCTCTGGCAAATAGATAATCCTACAGCACATTCCTACACCTTTTTCTCCCACCCCCATAATGCTCACACCCATATTGACTATTTCTTTGGGAAAGAAATAGTCAATATTCGCTTGCCCTTCGCTTGCTTATGGACACGGATATTGGCCCTCTCTCCTGATCTGACCACGCCCCGGTGGTTGTCACTTTGTCCTCTACGCCGCTGACTATGCGTTCCTGTCACTGGCGTCTTAACGAAACTCTGCTTAAGTCTCCGACCTCGCTTATGGCCCTGAGCACGCACCTGACCGACTACTTCCGCGACAATCTATGCTCGGTAGACTCCCCTGCAGTCCTCTGGGAAGCCCATAAAGGCGGTTATGAGGGGCCACTGTATTGTGTCAACTTCTAGGCTTAAGCAAGATAGACTGGCTCAGGAGAAGCTCCTTCGAACCCGCATTCGCTCCCTTACGTCTACCCTGGCGGCGCGTCCATCCCTGGGGGTCCTTTGCCATTTGGTTCTGTCCCAGACGGATCTTCATAATCTGGAGACCCATCATGTGCAGCGACTTCTCTTGTATTCCTGCCAACGGTACTTCAAGTGAGGCAATACGTTCCACACCTTGCTGGCAAAGACTCTCAGGGATCACCATGCAAACTTCACACCGCATTCTGTCCGTGATTCTTCTGGCATTCTCCAGCATCATCCCGACGCCATAGCTCTGGCGTTCCACTCTACTATTCCAAACTATATAACCTCCCCACGAGTGTTGTGCCCCACTGATGGTCACTCCTTGTTGGCGGACTACCTAGCTGACTGCTGTTTGCTGCATTTCTCATCGGAGGCTTTGGCCTCTCTGAACTCTCCTATTACCAATGAGGAATTGGAGGGACCTTCCAAACGGTAAATCCCCGGGACCGGACGGCTTTACTTATTACTACTATAAGGTTTTCCAAAATTAATTGTCTGGTCACCTCTTGACTCTCTTCAATTCATTCCTCTCAGGTTCTCCAATTCCCCCAACGATACTATATTTCCTCCTTACACTGGTTCCCAAACCGGGTAAGGATTTACAGGACTGTGCCTATTATCGCCCGATTGCCTTGTTAAACACGGACCGGAAACTCTTCACTAAACTTCTGGCTAATAGGCTGAATGCTTGGTTCCCCCTACTCATCCATAAGGACCAGGTGGGTTTCATCCCCTGTCGTCAGGGCTGTGACAATACCAGGAGGGCTGTGGACTTGGGGGAGGTAGCCAATCATCACTCTAACCCAGCCCTCCTTCTGAGCCTGGATGCTGAAAAGGCTTTTGATTGCCTAGATTCATGCTCGATACGCTGAGGGCATTTGGGTTCTCGGGACCCTTCTTCGTGGCGATCCAGGCACTCTGTTCTCACCCCTCGGCGGCGGTTAGGCTCTCTCATGCTTCCTCGCCCTCCTTCACTATTCGTAATGGTACTAGACAGGGCTGACCCCTCTCTCCTATCATTTTCACTCTTTGTATTGAACCTTTGGTGGCCAGGATACAGCGGGACCCTAATGTTAGGGGAATTAAAGTCTGAGACAGGGAATTTAGTCTCCCTCTTTGCTGACAACGTACTCCTCACTCTCACCTCCCCTCATACTACCCTCCCTAACTTATTATGCTTACTTGAGGTTTATAGTGACTTAAGGTGAACCCCTAGTGATATAAGGTGAACCCCTTGAAAACTGAGGCGCTTCCTCTTAATATCCCACAAGATCTCCTTGTTCTCCTCCGCGGGAATTATGACTTCCAGTGGCGGACATCCTCCATTCACTACCTGGGGATCCAGATATCTCCATCCTATGCGACCCTTTACTTGGCAAACTACCCACAGTTATTTCGCAAATTGAGAGCCCTCCTAGATACGTGGCAGCCTTTACCCATTTTCCTTTTGGGGAGAATTGCTGCGGACAAGATGACTCTCCTTCCGAAGCTATTATACTATTTTGAGACGCTTCCAGTTGCAGTCCCTAGGGTAGACTTACGTAACTTACAGAAGGCTATCTTTCAGTTTATATCGCAGGCCAGACGACATTGTATTCCCTGTTCTGTCATGTTAGCTAGGAGTGGGAGCGGGGGTCTGGCCGTCCCACATCTTTTGCACTATTATTGGGCAACTGCGATGTATCCCATTCTGGGCGGCTATGCCAGCATATACTAAATGGGTTGAGACAGAGAAGCTTTGGCTGGCACCCATGCATCCCAATGCGCTCCTGTGGGTTGGCTCCCTCCCTGCCACCCTTCCCCCTACCTACTTGGCCCAAGTCTTTTCACTAGGTCTATTTGGTCCGTCTGCTGTACTAAGTTTTCCCTGATTTCCCCGCGCTCCTCCATGGTATCCATATTGTATAACCCCCTCCTCCCAGACGGTTTGACCTCTGCTATGGTTAGAGTGTGGTCCGAGGCAGGTCTCTTCTGGATTGCTGACATGGTCGAGCCTGCGACATTGGAGCTTCGGCCCTTTACTTATCTTATGGCTAATCTGAATCTGCTGGCTACTGAGTGGCTCTGCTACTCTCAGGAGGTCCATTTTGTCCGCTCTCTCCATGGGTCCTTTAAGGTATCACTCCCCACTGCCTTCGAAAAGATTTGCTGTGCAGGCATGTCCACTAGGGGTCTCATCTTCTCAATCTACCAGCTTCTTGCCTCCCAAGCTGCTGGCTCTTCTGTTAGTCATCGTTACATGCTCAGATGGGAGGAGGCGGTGGGGGAGACCCACTTTCCTGTGACAGTGGCAGATTGTGTGGTCTCATGCTCAGAAATCCTCTCAATGCGTGACCTTTAGGGAGGCTCAGCACAAACTGTTGATGCATTAGTATCACACCCCAGCCCTCCTTTAATGCTTTGAATCCAGCAGTTCCCTCTGGGTGCTGGCACTGCTGGACTGTGGTGTACACTCTGTATCATATTTTTCCCATCACCCACGACAGCACCCAGAGAGAGGATCCGCCCCCAGGGACAGGAAGCCTACGGTATAAAGAGGTGGAGCCTCTCCTACCCCTCAGTTGTTTCCTGTCCCTGGAGGGAGACCTACGTGACTGCTTGAGGCAGGTTTACCTGATGGCATAGGAAAGACTTGGTCCTGGTAGGGGTTGCCTCTCTTCTTCCATGGGTGGCTGTTAGCTGTGTCCCAGTCTGGAGTCAGGTGCCATCCCCCCAGCTATGCGCTGCTGGTGTTCCGGGCGCGGGGGTTCTGATATCCAGGCAGAAGGAGTGTGTTTCCTCTGCTTTAGGCCGCAGGAGTTCCGGGCCTGCAGGGAGACACATGGTGGTGCCAGCCCGGAAGGAAGTGGGCGTGGCTTCTGTCGGAAGGGGCGTGGCTTACTGATGAGGGCGTTGCCTTGCGGCTGAATGACCATATAATGCAGATTGAAGAATGGTGGAGCTGCTAAGCAGTTCCTGGCCCTCCATGCACCAAGTCTCTACAGTATGGAAGAGCAGCAGCAGCCACAGCAGCTGCCACCACAGCAGCTGCCGCCACAGCAGCCGCCGCTGGCAAGAGGAAGACCCCAAGATGGAGGGCAAGATGAAGGTCCACCTCCACCTTCCTCGGTATTCTAGGGGGATGTAAGTGGCTGCGTGCCAACCCTTTATTTTTTTTTATTGATTAATGGTTTGCCCTGTCTTTTGTAAGATAGACCTAGGAAAGCCTTGGCAAAATCTAAGAATAAGGAATGTGGCTTATGTAGAACTAGACTTTCTTCTTCTTATGAGAAAAAGCTCTGCCCATCATGCATTAATAGAACTATTGCTGAGGAGTCCCCGTCATTCTTACAGGGTATCAGATCTATGATACAGGAGGAGGTCAGTAGTTCCCTTAAGGGTAAAAGTGGCCAGAAAAAGAAGTCCAGTTCCTCTACCCGGGGTCATGACTCCTCTTCTGAGGAACAGTCTGTTCAAGGTGAAAGTGGAGAATTATCCGATGATGTCTCTTCTTCCTCCATATCTGATGTAGAGGGAGGACAGTCGTGTTTTCCAGTTGAGGACACTGACAAGTTGCTCAAAGCCATTCGAGCAACTATGGGGATTGAGGACTCTAGACCCTCCCGTTCTATGCAGGACATTATGTTTGGAGGTTCGTCAAAGGAGACACTTTCCAGTCCATAAAAATATTACATCGCTTATCAAGAGGGAATGGAAAAAGCCGGACAAGAAGGGTTTTATCCCTAGAGGAGTTAAGCGTAAATACCCGTTTGAAGAGGGAGCTTGCTCTTCTTGGGATAATGTACCAAAAATTGATGTTGCCATAGCCAGAGCCTCCAGGAAGTCAGCACTGCCTTTCGAGGACATGGGTACCCTGAAGGATCCCTTAGACAAGAAGCAGAAAGCTTTCTAAGGCGTTCTTGGGAGTCAGTAGGAGCGTCCCTCAAGCCCAATATAGCGGCTACCTGTACTGTTAGATCCCTTATGATCTGGCTAGGGGAGCTGGAAGATCAATTAAGGGATAAGGCCCCAAGAGAGCAGATTCTGTCAGCCCTGTCGACTATTAGAAAAGCTGCTGATTTTTTGGCAGATGCTTCAGCAGACGCTGTAAGATTATCAGCTCGCTCCCTTGCCCTGACCATCTCTGCCAGGAGGGCTATATGGCTGAAGAGTTGGACAGGTGATGTAGGGTCTAAGACCCGGCTGTGCAATCTTCCCTGTGATGGTGAATATCTCTTTGGACCAGCCTTGGATGACATCTTAGATAAGGCAGCAGATTAAAAGAGAGTTTTTCCTTTGCCTTCCTCTGGTCGGACACGGAGATCCTTTCGTCCCTTTGGAGCATACAGAGGGCAAAAAATTGTCAAGTCCAGAGATAATAGCTGGGCAGAATCCAAGAAGAAACACAAGGGGTTCTTATTTAACAACTCACCCCGTAATAAAGATCCAAGACCCAATAGGCAATGACGCCAGGCCCCGGGTAGGGGGGAGACTGAGGAAATTCCTTCCTGCCTGGAGGAAAATTTCATCAAGCCCTTGGATCCTGGATACAGTGGGAGTAGGCCTGAAGTTGGAGTTCTCTTCTCCTCCGCCTTCAAGTTTTCAGATTACCAGAACTCAGACTTCCCTAACCTCTCAATTGGCTCTGGAATTGGAAGTGAAGAGCCTAATCTTGAAAAGGGTGCTGATTTCAGTTCCCCAGGAAGAGGAGAGGCAGGGGTTTTATTCCCATCTGTTCTTGGTAAGGAAACCCGATGGCTCCTACAGAACCATAATAAATCTAAGGAGGTTAAATCAGTTTCTGTCTTACAAGAAATTCCGGATGGAGACAGTGCAGTCAGCAGTGAGATTGTTAGCTCCCAATTGCTGGATGGCGGTGATAGACCTGAAAGATGCTTATTACCATATTCCAATTTTTCCAGGTCACCAGAGGTTCTTGCGAGTAGCAGTAGAGATGGGAGGGGTGGTTCAGCATTACCAATATCAGGCTCTTCCCTTTGGAATCTCCATGGCCCCAAGAGTCTTTACCAAAATAGTGGCAGAAATGGGGGCACATGTAAGAGACAAAGACATTCTGTTTATTCCATATCTAGACGACTTTCTCATTGTGGCAAGATCCAGAATAGAATGTTTAGAAAGTGTCAGAGTAGTACTGAACATTCTGGAGGAATTAGGTTGGATGGCGAATCTAGAGAAGTCATGTTTAGTTCCTTCTCAACAGAAAAAGTTTCTAGGGATCATTTTAGATTCCACAGCTCAGGGATCTTTTCTCCCTCCAGAGAAAATAGAGAGGGTTCTGTCCCTAGTAAAAACCCTGATCCAGTTCCCCAGGGTCACTATAAGAAAGGCTATGTCCATCCTGGGGACTCTCACGGCCTGTATTCCAGCTGTACCTTGGGCTCAGAGCCACTCCCGAGACCTGCAGTGGGAAATCCTGGCAGCCTGGTGTCAGGAAGAGAAAATTCTTGACAAATTTATGTGGGTGTCTCAGCCAACAAGAGAAACCCTGGGTTGGTGGTTAGTCAGGGGTCACCTAGAAATGGGAGTTCCATGGAAGATCTCAGACCCCCTAATTATTACCACGGATGCCAGCCCTCGGGGGTGGGGTGCCCACATGGGGGATCAGGTGTTCCAGGGCTGCTGGTCAAGGAGTCTTTCTCAGGCATCCTCAAATCAGAGGGAACTAATGGCGATTTTGGAGACCTTGAAAGTCGTAGGTCAGGGTATTCGGAATCGCCATGTAAGGATCATGTCCGACAATATGACAGCAGTTTCATATATAAACAAGCAAGGGGGTACGAGGTCCCTTCCCCTTATGAAAATAATGGCCCAGATTCTACATCTGTCAGAGCCCCTGGTTCTCTCCTTGTCTGCTCTGCATATCAGGGGGTCAGACAACTTCAGGGCAGATTTCTTGAGCCGTCACAGTCTGAATCAGAGCGAGTGGGAATTGAACCCATCCATCTTTTTAGAGATCACCAGGGTTTGGGGAATCCCGGAAATAGATCTCTTTGCCAGTCGGTCAAACAAGAAGGTGGAGAGATTTTTTTCCCTAAACCCAGAGGAATCCCCCTTTGGGGTGGATGCTCTGTCCCACAGGTGGGATTTCAGTCTAGCTTACGCTTTTCCTCCCTTCTTTCTCATTCCAGCAGTTCTGAGGAAAATCAGGGAGGATCGAGCGAGGGATATTCTGATTGCCCCCTTTTGACCGAGGAGAGCCTGGTTTACCTGGCTAAGGATCCTGTCTGTTTCGGACCCTTGGATTCTCCCAGTCAGCCAGGACCTTCTATGTCAGGGCCCCATTCTCCATCCGGAGTCCAGCCACTTACATTTGACGGCCTGGAATTTGAGCTCTAGCTAGAGATTACTAGCTTCTAAAGGTTTTTCTCAGAATCTCATTTCCACTCTTCTAAAAAGCAGAAAACCGGTCACTACTAAAATATACGCTAGGACTTGGTTCCGGTTTTTTTAATTTCTAGGGGGTTCTCCGGGGGAGCTTAGGGATATACCTAGAAAACAGATTCTAGAGTTCCTTCAGAAGGGACTAGAAAAGGGGCTTTCTACCAGCACTTTAAAAGTCTAAGTTTCAGCCGTTAGTGCTCTGCTAAACGTTAAATTGGCTGACGATCCCTAGGTGATTAGGTTAATCAAGGCGGCCTCTAGAAGTAGACCGGTGGTTATGTCCAGAGTTCCTCCCTGGAACTTGAACCTAGTTCTGTCTGCCTTAACTAAACCTCCCTTTGAACCATTGGACTCTATCCCTATTAAAAATTTATCCCTGAAAGTGATTCTTTTAGTGGCCCTTACCTCGGCACGTCGCATAGGAGAACTGCAGGCTCTATCAGTTAATCCACCCTTTACTGTTATTACAGAGGACAGGGTAATAATTAAACCAGACCCAGCTTTTTTGCCTAAAGTAGCCTCAAAATTTCATAGATCTCAGGAGATACAGTACAGACCAAAAGTTTGGACACACCTTCTCATTCCAAGAGTTTTCTGTATTTTCATGACTATAAAAATTGTAGATTCACACTGAAGGCATCAAAACTATGAATTAACACATGTGGAATTATATACTTAACAAAAAAGTGTGAAACAACTGAAAATATGTCTTATATTCTAGGTTCTTCAAAGTAGCCACCTTTTGCTTTGATTACTGCTTTGCACACTCTTGGCATTCTCTTGATAAGCTTCAAGAGGTAGTCACCTGAAATGGTTTTCACTTCACAGGTGTGCCCTGTCAGGTTTAATAAGTGGGATTTCTTGCCTTATAAATGGGGTTGGGACCATCAGTTGTGTTGTTCAGAATTTAGGTTGATACACAGCTGATAGTCCTACTGAATGGAGTGTTAGAATTTGTATTATGGCAAGAAAAAAGCAGCTAAGTAAAGAAAAACGAGTGACCATCATTACTTTAAGAAATGAAGGTCAGTCAGTACGAAAAATTGGGAAAACTTTGAAAGTGTCCCCAAGTGCAGTGGCCAAAACCATCAAGCGCTACAAAGAAACTGGCTCACATGAGGACCGCCCCAGGAAAGGAAGACCAAGAGTCACCTCTGCTGCGGAGGATAAGTTCATCCGAGTCACCAGCCTCAGAAATCGCAGGTTAACAGCAGCTCAGATTAGAGACCAGGTCAATGCCACACAGAGTTCTAGCAGTAGATACATCTCTACAACAACTGTTAAGAGGAGACTGTGTGCAGCAGGCCTTCATGGTAAAATAGCTGCTAGGAAACCACTGCTAAGGACAGGCAACAAGCAGAAGAGACTTGTTTGGGCTAAAGAACACAAGGAATGGACATTAGACCTGTGGAAATCTGTGCTTTGGTCTGATGAGTCCAAATTTGAGATCTTTGGTTCCAACCACCGTGTCTTTGTGCGACGCAGAAAAGGTGAACGAATGGACTCTACATGCCTGGTTCCCACCGTGAAGCATGGAGGAGGAGGTGTGAAGGTGTGGGGGTGCTTTGCTGGTGACACTGTTGGGGATTTATTCAAAATTGAAGGAATACTGAACCAGCATGGTTACCACAGCATCTTGCAGCGGCATGCTATTCCATCCGGTTTGCGTTTAGTTGGACCATCATTTATTTTTCAACAGGACAATGACCCCAAACACACCTCCAGACTGTGTAAGGGCTATTTGACCAAGAAGGAGAGTGATGGGGTGCTACGCCAGATGACCTGGCCTCCACAGTCACCAGACCTGAACCCAATCCAGATGGTTTGGGGTGAGCTGGACCGCAGATGGAAGGCAAAAGGGCCAAAAAGTGCTAAGCATCTCTGGGAACTCCTTCAAGACTGTTGGAAGATCATTTCAGGTGACTACCTCTTGAAGCTTATCAAGAGAATGCCAAGAGTGTGCAAAGCAGTAATCAAAGCAAAAGGTGGCTACTTTGAAGAACCTAGAATATAAGACATATTTTCAGTTGTTTCACACTTTTTTGTTAAGTATATAATTCCACATGTGTTAATTCATAGTTTTGATGCCTTCAGTGTGAATCTACAATTTTTATAGTCATGAAAATACAGAAAACTCTTGGAATGAGAAGGTGTGTCCAAACTTTTGGTCTGTACTGTAGTTCTCCCCTCCCTCTGTGCTAACCCAAGTAATGCTAAAGAGCAGGAATACCACTGTTTGGATGTAAGACGTTGCCTAATCCAGTATTTGTCCTCTACTTCCTCTTGAAGGAAATCTACTTCCCTTTTTGCTCTCTTTTCAGGTCCCAACAAAGGGAAGGCGGCCTCTAAGTGTAGTCTGGCTAGGTGGGTGAGACTAGCAATCTCCCTGGCCTACAGTTCTTTGGGCCTTCCCCCACCAGTGGGGTTCAAGGCACATTGTACTAGGGCGAATGCCACCTCCTGGGCCGAGAGAGCTGATGCTTCCATAGAATCTATCTGCAAAGCGGCAACCTGGTCTTCACCTTCTACCTTTTTTCGCCATTATAGGCTGGACATTGGGGCTTCTGCTGATCTTTCTTTTGGAAGGAAAGTTTTACAAGCGGTGGTCCCTCCCTAGTGTTTTCCTATTTTATTCTCTCTGGGTGCTGTCGTGGGTGATGGGAAAAATGGTAATTACTTACCGGTAATTGGATTTTCCAGAACCCACGACAGCACCATCCTTTATCCCTCCCTTTTTTCTTGGTGATGGACTTTTGTTTGGCACTTGGTGTAGCAAACAAAAAAAAAAAAAAAAAAAGTTTTGACCTTAGGGTCATGAGTTACAAGTTAACTGGAGTCTCTCTCTCGCTTCTATAAAACAACTGAGGGGTAGGAGAGGCTCCACCTTTTTATACCATAGGCTTCCTGTCCCTGGGGGCGGATCCTCTCTCTGGGTGCTATCGTGGGTTCTGGAAAATCCAATTACTGGTAAGTAATTACCATTTTTTGGATTTATCCCCTCATTCTGGGCTTCTGGACGGAGGTCACGACTTTGACGGTTGCTCTTTTCCTGCAGGGGTCCCCCTTGACCTTCTTGTCTGTCTCCTAAACCTCCCTCTTAGACATCTGGGCAGCAAGACATCCAGACTCTTCTTGTATCTCTGTACTACCCTCAATGCTAGAAACTGGAAGAGTGTGAATCCTCCTTCTGGTCTTGTGCTTATGGCTAGAATAAAAATTACAGTTTAAAAAAAAAAGGTGGATATAGTACAGAAAAATTTTGTGATCTCTACAACTGTAATTGTTCGCATTTCTCTTTCATCTGGACTGGGTTACCATGACCACTTCTTCCAGCTGTGGCTTGTCTGTGTAAAGTTTACAATACAGACATCTTTAGCTTCTCACTTTTCCAGGCCCCCGACCCAAATTTTTCTCAAGGATGGGGTATGGTTCACCACTTTGTGAACAACTACGTGAGCAAATCTCTGCAAGTAAGCAGCAAGGCTGAAAACCTACATTGAATGCCCGTGACCTTAGATCCCTCAGGTGGTACTGCATTAAAAACGGACATCATTCTGAAACAGATATTACCACATGGGCTCAGGAACATTTCAGAAAACCATTGTCAGTGGACACAGTTCTGGTGCCCAAATTCATCTTAGATGGACTGACTCAAAGTGGAAAAGTGTCCTGTGGTCTCACCAGTCCACATTTCCAATTGTTTTTGGAAATCATGGACATCGTGTCCTCCGGGCCAAAGAGGAAAAGGACTGTCCGGATTGTTATCAGTGCAAAGTTCAAAAGCCAGCATCTCTGATGGTATGGGGGTGTGTTAGTGCCCATGGCACATCTCTGATGGTATGGGGGTGTGTTAGTGCCCATGGCACATCTCTGATGGTATGGGTGTGTGTTAGTGCCCATGGCACATCTCTGATGGTATGGGAGTGAGTGTGTTAGTGCCCATAGAACATCTCTGATGGTATGGAGGCGTGTTAATGCCCATGGCATGGGTAACTTGCACATCTGTGAAGGCACCATTAATGCTGAAAGGTACATTCAGGTTTTGGAGCAACATATGCTGCCATCCAAGCGACGTCTTTTTCAGGGACGTCCCTGCTTATTTCAGAAAGACAATGCCAAGCCACATTCTGCACGTGTTACAACAGTGTGGCTTCATAGTAAAAGAGTGTGTGTACTAGACTGGCCTGCCTGCAGTCCAGACCTGTCTCCCATTGAAAATGTGTGTCGCATTATGAAGCGCAAAATACGACAACGGAGACCCTGAACTGTTAAGCAACTGAAGTTGTACATAAAGCAAGAATGGAAAAGAATTCCACCTTCAAAGCTTCAACAATTTGTGTCCTCAGTTCCCAAATGCTTATTGAGTGTTGTTAAAAGGTGATGTAACACAGTGGTAAACATGCCCTTGTCCCAGTCTTTTGTTGCCCCTGTCTCAGCTTTTTTGGAACGTGTTGCAGGCATTAAATTAAAAATGAGTGAACAAAAGGGAGGTCAGCAAGCCAAGGGGTTGGTAACAGTCGAGCAATGCAGTACAGAATCACAATCCAAGAGAATAGTCAAAGTCAAAGCCAGAGGTCAGGAATAAGAATACAGGTAATAGCAGAAAAGGAGCTAGCAGTGACAAAGTCACAAAACAGAATCTCAATAGCCAGCCCCCATGTGTGAACTGACGACCTGTTTATAGCAAATAAGGACCTGCCCCAGACTTGATTGGTAGACAGGCTGCCAATCACACAGGCAAAGCTAAGATAACTGTTAGAGGAGCAGAGAGAAGCAAGATGCAGGAGGCAGGTGTGGCTGAAATTCAGTTACATAGGACAGTGTTCAGACTGAGCATCAAGAACCTTAAGCAAGGAATCAAACTGAATACACCTCCTGCGCCGTAGCATGCGAGCGGAGGGTGGCGCACAGACCCAAACAGGCAGAGACGTTACAGTCCCAACTTAATTATAAAAATTCCTTGGAAATGAGTAATACCCCCTGTGTGCATCTTTAAAGTAGTAATGTCCCTGTATGCCCCTTTAATTTAATAGTGCCTCTGCAATTAATAACGCACCTTAATTAATAATGCCCTGTGTACCACCTTAAATCAATAATGCCTGAGTGCCGCCTAAAATTAATACTGCCCAATTGACCTATTATTAATTATACTCTCTTATGTCTCCTTATATTAATTATGTTCCTGATGCCCTCTTACATAAATATTGCACCCTAATGACCCCCGTATTAATAATGCCTACCTCTTAATAACTCCTTTGTAATAAAGGGGATATCTGGGGAATAAGAAAGCTAACTGGTGGTTAAGGTACAAGTTAAGCTTTACTATTAATATACACCCCACAGCCCCGTTTTCTGCATTTGCGGAGGGCAACTGGGGAAGCCAGAACTCTTGTTCCTTTGTCTCCCCTGCTGCTACTCGACTCTGTAACATGACCGACTCCCCTCTAATCTATGGACCTGCAGCATTAGTAGAGGGGAGTCGGTGACATTTGGAGTCTGAGTATCTGCTGGGGAGACAGAAGAATGAGCGTTCTGGCTTCCCTAGTTGCCCTCCGCAAATGTAGTAAATGGGCCTATGGGGGATCAGGGTATGTATTAATAATAAAGTTTACAGGAAATGCCCTGGGAAACTTTATCCCCTTTAATACTGCCCCAATGCCACCTTATATTATCATCCCTTATATTGTTATTGCCTCCAGTTCCCAATTGCCCTATAAATTATGCCCACTGTATTAAACCCCCTAAAGCCCCCTTGTTTTAGTAATGTCCCGACATAAATATTGCCCTCAATGCCACCTTATATTGTTATAGTCCCAAAAACTCCTAATGTCTCCCTTGTATTAAAATGTCCCTCTGTAAAAAGAAATAATAAAAAGTTATACTCACCTATGATCCCTTGATGCACTGAGGATTAGCTTCTTTCCTTATTGTAGACTGCATGTCACACTAGGACTATAGACAAAGACATCTGCATCATGGCGCAGAAGATGCAATACATCACACCCCCTGCCCCCCCTTCCCTGCTAGCTGTGCCTCTGGGAAGTAAGATTGGTTCTGGTACTGTATCAAGAATGTGGAAATTATTACGGTACTGACTGTCTGGTACGTTGACTAATGTTGTCCACCAGATGGCAGTATGTTCATAGTGTTTACTCTACTAGCGTTAATAATGTTCCTGAATCTGAATTCAAAATTTCTATGATCACAAAATATTAATGCTCATTAATTATGTTTCAAATATTATATAGTCACTAAACATTAACTGGTTAACTGTCCTCACTAGTGATCCTATTCTTTATCTCTATGTCAATTCTTTGGACATAAAACTACATTTTTGTATGTTTTGTATGTATATACAGTTTGCTGCACTGCAAGTAAAGGGGCCGAATAATATTGCACGCCCCACTTTTCAGTTTTTTATTTTTTACAAAAGTTTAAAATAACCAATAAATTTCGTTGCACTTCACAATTGTGTCCCACTTGTTGTTGATTCCTGACCAAAAAATTAAAATTTTATATCCTTATGTTTGAAGCCTGAAATGTGGCCAAAAGTTGAAAAGTTCAAGGGGGCCGAATACTTTCGCAAGGCACTGTATATATATATACAGTACAGACCAAAAGTTTGGATACACCTTCTCATTCCAAGAGTTTTCGGTATTTTCATGACTATAACAATTGTAGATTCACACTGAAGGCATCAAAACTATGAATTAACACATGTGGAATTACTGTATATACTTAACAAAAAAGTGTGAAACAACTGAAAATATGTCTTATATTCTAGGTTCTTCAAAGTAGCCACCTTTTGCTTTGATTACTGCTTTGCACACTCTTGGCATTCTCTTGATGAGCTTCAAGAGGTAGTCACCTGAAATGGCCTTCCAACAGTCTTGAAGGAGTTCCCAGAGATGCTTAGCACTTGTTGGCCACTTTTGCCTTCACTCTGCGGTCCAGCTCACCCCAAACCATCTCGATTGGGTTCAGGTCTAGTGACTGTGGAGGCCAGGTCATCTGGCGTAGCACCCCATCACTCTCCTTTTTGGTCAAATAGCCCTTACACAGTCTGGAGGTGTGTTTGGGGCCATTGTCCTGTTGAAAAATAAATGATGGTCCAACTAAACGCAAACCGGATGAAATAGCATGCCGCTGCAAGATGCTGTGGTAACCATGCTGGTTCAGTATTCCTTCAATTTTGAAAAAATCCCCAACAGTGTCACCAGCAAAGCACCCCCACACCATCACACCTCCTCCTCCATGCTTCACGGTGGGAACCAGGCATGTAGAGTCCATTCGTTCACCTTTTCTGCGTCGCACAAAGACATGGTGGTTGGAACCAAAGATCTCAAATTTGGACTCATCAGACCAAAGCACAGATTTCCACAGGTCTAATGTCCATTCCTTGTGTTCTTTAGCCCAAACGAGTCTCTTCTGCTTGTTGCCTGTTCTTAGCAGTGGTTTCCTAGCAGCTATTTTGCCATGAAGGCCTGCTGCACACAGTCTCCTCTTAACAATTGTTGTAGAGATGTGTCTGCTGCTAGAACTCTGTGTGGCATTGACCTGGTCTCTAATCTGAGCTGCTGTTAACCTGCGATTTCTGAGGCTGGTGACTCGGATGAACTTATCCTCCGCAGCAGAGGTGACTCTTGGTCTTCCTTTCCTGGGGCGGTCCTCATGTGAGCCAGTTTCTTTGTAGCGCTTGATGGTTTTGGTCACTGCACTTGGGGACACTTTCAAAGTTTTCCCAATTTTTCGGACTGACTGACCTTCATTTCTTAAAGTAATGATGGCCACTCGTTTTTCTTTACTTAGCTGCTTTTTTCTTGCCATAATACAAATTCTAACACTCCATTCATTCAGTAGCACTATCAGCTGTGTGTCCACCTGACTTCTGAACAACACAACTGATGGTCCCAACCCCATTTATAAGGCAAGAAATCCCACTTATTAAACCTGACAGGGAACACCTGTGAAGTGAAAATCATTTCAGGTGACTACCTCTTGAAGCTCATCAAGAGAATGCCAAGAGCGTGCAAAGCAGTAATCAAAGCAAAAGGTGGCTACTTTGAAGAACCTAGAATATAAGACATATTTTCAGTTGCTTCACACTTTTTTGTTAAGTATATTATTCCACATGTGTTAATTCATAGTTTTGATGCCTTCAGTGTGAATCTACAATTTTTATAGTCATGAAAATACTGAAAACTCTTGGAATGAGAAGGTGTGTCCAAACTTTTGGTCTGTACTGTGTATATATATATATATTCTGTATATATATACTTATATATTTTACTTTTTACTTCAGCTGAACCATGCATTTCATGATGTGACAGATTTTCAAATATTCAGTATATGACAGATATGAATAAAAAATTAAAATACAATAGTTAACATATAAAGTGCTTGCTATTACTCCCATGGTCACTAGGGGTCACTGTGCATGTGCACAAGATTTCTATCTTTACAGTTATCAATAATGTATTATCAGCCGCATACTAGGACAGGGCCTTGGTGTTTTACTTGCATTTATTGGTCATACTTGTTCTACTGTTATTGGCTAAGTGGTTTTGCAGATTACCTGCAAAAGTACATAACCAATAGCAAATTAACAAACTATTATTAATACAGTGGGGGAAAAAAGTATTTAGTCAGCCACCAATTGTGCAAGTTCTCCCACTTAAAAGATGAGGCCGGCCTGTAATTGACATCATAGGTAGACCTCAACTATGAGAGACAAAATGAGAAAACATATCTAGAAAATCACATTGTCTGATTTTTTAAGAATTTATTTGCAAATGATGGTGGAAAATAAGTATTTGGTCACCTACAAACAAGCAAGATTTCTGGCTCTCACAGATCTGTAACTTCTTCTTTAAGAGGCTCCTCTGTCCTCCACTCATTACCTGTAGTAATGGCTCCTGTTTGACATTGTTATAAGTATAAAAGACACCTGTCCACAACCTCAAACAGTCACACTCCAAACTCCACTATGGTGAAGACCAAAGAGCTGTGGAAGGACACCACAAACAAAATTGTAGATCTGCACCAGGCTGGGAAGACTGAATCTGCAATAGGCAAGCAGCTTGGTGTGAAGAAATCAACTGTGGGAGCAATAATTAGAAAATGGAAGACATACAAGACCACTGATAATCTCCCTCGATCAGGGGCTCCACGCAAGATCTCACCCCGTGGGGTCAAAAGGATCACAAGAACGGTGAGCAAAAATCCCAGAACCACACGGAGGTACCTAGTGAATGACCTGCAGAAAGCTGGGACTAACGTAACAAAGGCTACCATCAGTAACACACTACGCCGCCAGGGACTCAGATCCTGCAGTGCCAGACGTGTTCCCCTGCTTAAGCCAGTACATATCCGGGCCCATCTGAAGTTTGCTAGAGAGCATTTGGATGTTCCAGAAGAGTATTGGGAGAATGTCATATGGTCAGATGAAACCAAAGTAGAACTGTTTGGTAGAAACACAACTCGTCGTGTTTGGAGGAGAGTGAATGCTGAGTTGCATCCAAAGAACACCATACCTACTGTGAAGCATGGGGGTGGCAACATCATGCTTTGGGGCTGTTTCTCTGCAAAGGGACCAGGACGACTGATCCGTGGACATGAAAGAATGAATGGGGTCATGTATCGTGAGATTTTGAGTGCAAACCTCCTTCCATCAGCAAGGGCATTGAAGATGAAACGTGGCTGGGTCTTTCAGCATGACAATGATCCCAAGCACACCGCCAGGGCAACGAAGGAGTGGCTTCGTAAGAAGCATTTCAAGGTCCTGGAGTGTCCTAGCCAGTCTCCAGATCTCAATCCCATAGAAAACCTTTGGAGGGAGTTGAAAGTCCGTGTTGCCCAGCGACAGCCCCAAAAAAAATCACTGCTCTAGAGGAGATCTGCATGGAGGAATGGGCCAACATACCAGCAACAGTGTGTGCCAACCTTGTGAAGACTTACAGAAAACGTTTGACCTCTGTCATTGCCAACAAAGGATATATAACAAGTGTATTGAGATGAACTTTTGTTATTGAGCAAATACTTATTTTCTACCATAATTTGCAAATAAATTCTTTAAAAATCAGACAATGTGATTTTCTGGATTTTGTTTTCTCATTTTGTCTGTCATAGATGAGGTCTACCTATGATGTCAATTACAGGCCTCTCTCATCTTTTTAAGTGGGAGAACATGCACTTTTTTTTCCCTCTGTAAATGGAATTGCAAATACCTGTGGCCTGTCCTAGTGTGCGGATGGTGCTGTATTGTATGTCTCCATTCCAGTGGCGTAACTAGGAATGGCTGGGCCCCAAGGCGAACATTTGACATGGCCCCCCTCCGAACCGGTTACAGGTCCCCAAACAGTAAAATGTGCTCAACAGTGGCCCCAGATAGTATTATGTGCTCAACAGTGGCCCCAGATAGTATTATGTGCTCAACAGTGGCCCCAGATAGTATTATATGCTCAACATTGGCCCCCACACAGCATTATATGCTCCACAGTGGCCCCCATACAGCATTATATGCTCTACATTGCTCCCCACACACACAGTATAATATGCTACCCACAGTGGCCCCACACAGTATAATATGCTCCACACAGTGGCCCCCACCCTGTATTATATGCTCCCTGCAGTGGTCCCCACCCAGTATTATATGCTTCCCACAGTGGCCCCCACCCAGTATTATATGCCCCCCACAGTGGGTCCCACACAGTATTATATGCTCCCTACAGTGGCCCCCACACAGTATTATATGCTCCCCCCAGTGGCCCCCACACAGTACTATATGCCCCCACAGTGACCCCCACCCAGTATTATATGCTCTACAGTGGCCCCCACCCAGTAGTATATGCTCCACAGTGGCCCCCACCCAGTAGTATATGCTCTATAGTGGCCCCCACACAGTATTATAAGCTCCCAACAGTCCCCCTACACTTTGGTGCTATTATTATACTCTGAGGTCTCGTCAGACCCCAGAGTATAATAATCGGAGGCCCAGGGAAGGTGATTAAAAATAACAAACATTCATACTTACCTTGCCTTACCTTTCCTTGGCATCCTCGCTCCATCCTGCCGTCTTCAGCGTCTTCAGGCCCTCCTTCAATGTCGCTGCTGAGGCCTGTGATTTGGCCTCAGTGGTCACGTGAGGGCGCACTGATGTCATTACGCGACCGCGCCCCATGTTACCGCTGGGGACTAATCACAGGCCTCAGTCACATGACGGAAGAGCATTGGCGAGGACGCTGTGCCCAGGAGAGGTGTGAATATGTATTTATTATTTTCAGTCACCTCCCCTGGGTGCCCTGCCCTGCCATCTATTGGAAAGGGACCTGCAATATGCCAGGATCCCTTTCCAATAACAGTATGTATAGCGGTCGGGGAACCAGGGTTCCCCGACCACTATCATAGTGGTCCAGGGCCTGGCCATCTCCAGCTGGCCACGGGCCCCATACCCTGCCAGGTCTGATCGTTACGCCACTGGTTTATGGGGTTCGCGGTAGCGGCTGCGGGCCCCCTAATGTCCTGGGCCCTGTGGCAGCCACTACCGCTGCTACCCCGGTATTTACGCCCCTGCTCCATTCTAATTGTTTTTCTAAAATATCCTCCCGTAGCCTCCCCCCACAGTATAATGCTCTGCAGTGGATCCACACAGTATAATATACTCTCCAGAGCCCTCCACAGTGTAATATGTTCACCATTGTGGCCCCACAAAGTATAATGCTCCACTATAGCCTCACACAGTATGTTGCTCTACAGTGGCCCCACACTATATAATGCTCCACAATGGGCCCCACACAGTATAATTCTCCACAGTGGCTCCACACGGTATAATATGCTCCCCAGAGCCCCCCACAGTATAACATGCTCCCCACTGTGGCCCCACAAAGTATAATGCTCCACAGTGACCCCACACAGTATAATGCTCCACAATGGCTCCACACAGTATAATATGCTCCCCACAGTGGCCCCACACACTATAAAATGCTTTCAAGAGACCCTCCTCCTAGTATAATATGCTCTGGAAGCTCAGGAAATTCATTTCAATGAATATACGTAAGGTTTGGCCCTCCGGTTCATTTTGTTGCTATTATTGTACTCTGGTGTCTCTTCAAAGTTTGTCTGGGGATTGGTAATTTTCCTAGAATACATATAAAAGTTAGAAATTACTGTGAAACACATACACATTAGGTATCCCCGTGTCAGAAAATGCCCGGTCTACAAACATAACTTTACAAACTTTAAAAATATTTTTTCCATAAGGTTAATAAAAAGTGATCAAAGCAATAAACATTTCCCAAAATGGTATAACTAAAAAGTAAACCTGGCCCCGCAAAAAAAAAAAAATACCCTATGCATTCCCGTACATGAATGGGTGTCAGAATATAGCGACTTTTAGAAAAAATTTTTTTGCAAAGTTTTCGATTTTTGTTAAGGGGTTAAACTATAAATAAAACTATATAAATTTAGTATCCCCAGAATATTACTGAAATATAGAAAACTGGTGACATGTAATTTTGGCTGCAGAGTAAACACTGTAAAAACGAAGCTCGTAAGAAAGTTGCACAAATGCACTTTTTCTCCAATTCCACTCCATTCTGAATTTTTTTTCCTGCTTCCCAGTACATTGTACAGAATAATAAATAGTACCATTTTGTAGAACAATTTGCCCAGCAAACATTAAGCCCTCATATGGCTCTGTGAATTGAAAAATAAAAAAGTTATGGGGTTTGGAAGGCAGGAAGTCAAAAAACTAAAATCAAAATATTCCTCCAAGGGAAGGGGGTTAAGGACAGCTTTTCTAATAGTATATAACTTGCCCTATGTTGGACTTTCTCATAGAGCCAGTTTTGGACTTTCTCACAGAGCCCAATTTAACTCTGGAATGCTTTAACTTACTCAAGTGATTTTGAGAATATTTTGCATGACCCATGACTTCATGTTAGTGGCAAATTTTAGTTGATGTGTTCGGTGCTTATTTTAAAAAAATTGAAAATTTAGTAAAAAATTTTATACATTTTTATACTTTGATATGATCTACTTTTCATACCACCCAAATCAGTAAAGCATTATTTACTATATCTCTGCTTCATTTTTGCATTATTTCTTAAATGTCCTTTCATTTTTTTAAGACCTTAGAAGGCTAGCAAATCTAACATTTTCAAAAATATTTTAGGGACCAATTCAGTTCTAAAGACCTATACAGTGGGTACGGAAAGTATTCAGACCCCTTTAAATTTTTCACTCTTTGTTTCATTGCAGCCATTTGCTAAAAGCAAAAAAGTTAATTTTATTTCTCATTAATGTACACTCAGAACCCAATCTTCACAGAAAAAAACAGAAATGTAGATATTTTTGCAAATTTATTAAAAAAAGAAAAACTGAAATATCACATGGTCATAAGTATTCAGACCCTTTGCTGTGACACTCATATTTAACTCACATGCTGTCCATTTCCTTCTGATCCTCCTTGAGATGGTTCTACTCCTTCATTGGAGTCCATCTGTGTTTAATTAAACTGATTGGACTTGATTAGGAAAGGCACACACCTGTCTATATAAGACCTCACAGCTCACAGTGCATGTCAGAGCAAATGAGAATCATGATATTTTTGCAAATTTATTAAAAAAGAAAACTGAAATATCACATGGTCATAACTATTCAGACCCTTTGCTCAGTATTGAGTAGAAGCCCCTTCCTTTTGAGCCAGTACAGCCATGAGTCTTCTTGGGAATGATGCGAAAAGTTTTTCACATCTGGATTTGGGAATCTTCTGCTATTCTTCCTTGCAGATCCTCTCCAGTTCCGTCAGGTTGGATGGTGAACATTGGTGGACAGCCATTTTCAGGTATCTCCAGAGATGCTCAATTGGGTTGAGGTCTGGGCTCTGGCTGGGCCAGTCAAGCATGGTCACAGAGTTGTTCCGAAGCCACTCCTTTGTTATTTTAGCTGTGTGCTTAGGGTCATTGTCTTGTCGGAAGGTGAACCCAGTCTGAGTTCCAGAGCACTCTGGAAGAGGTTTTCTTTCAGGATATCTCTGTACTTGGCCGCATTCATCTTTCCTTCAATTGCAACCAGTCGTCCTGTCCCTGCATCTGAAAAACACCCCCATAGCATGATGCTGCCACCACCATGTTTCACTGTTGGGATTGTATTGGGCAGGTGATGAGCAGTGCCTGGTTTTCTCCACACATCCCGCTTAGAATTAACACCAAAAAGTTCAATCTTCGTCTCATCAGACCAGAGAATCTTATTTCTCATAGTCTGGGAGTCCTTCATGTTTTTTTGGCAAACTCTATGTGGGCTTTCATATGTCTTGCACTGAGGAAAGGCTTCCTTTGGGCCACTCTGCCATAAAGCCCTGACTGGTGGAGGGCTGCAGTGATAGGTGACTTTGTGGAACTTTCTCCCATCTCCCTACTTCATCTCTGGAGCTCAGCCACAGTGATCTTTGGGTTCTTCTTTACCTCTCTCACCAAGGCTCTTCTCCCACGATTGGTCAGTTTGGCTGGACGACCAGGTCTAGGAAGAGTTCTGGTCGTCCCAAACGTCTTCCATTTAAGGATTATGGAGGCCACTGTGCTCTTAGGAATCTTGAGGGCTGCAGAAATTCTTTTGTAACCTTGGCCAGGTTACATCTACATCTTACAGCTCCTCAGTTATGACACATACAGTGGGGGAAAAAAAGTATTTAGTCAGTCACCAATTGTGCAAGTTCTCCCACTTAAAAAGATGAGACCGGCCTGTAATTGACATCATAGGTAGACCTCAACTATGAGAGACAAAATGAGAAAACATATCTAGAAAATCACATTGTTGGATTTTTAAAGAATTGATTTGCAAATTATGGTGGAAAATAAGTATTTGGTCACCTACAAATAAGCAAGATTTCTGGCTCTCACAGACCTGTAACTTTTTCCTTAAGAGGCTCCTCTGTCCTCCACTCATTACCTGTAGTAATGGCTCCTGTTTGACATTGTTATCAGTATAAAAGACACCTGTCCACAACCTCAAACAGTCACACTCCAAACTCCACTATGGTGAAGACCAAAGAGCTGTGGAAGGACACCAGAAATAAAATTGTAGATCTGCACCAGGCTGGGAAGACTGAATCTGCAATAGGCAAGCAGCTTGGTGTGAAGAAATCAACTGTGGGAGCAATAATTAGAAAATGGAAGACATGCAAGACCACTGATAATCTCCCTCGATCAGGGGCTCCACGCAAAATCTCACCCTATGGGGTCAAAATGATCATAAGAACGGTGAACAAAAATCCCAGAACCTCACGGGGGGACTTAGTGAATGACCTGCAGAAAGCTGGGACTAACGTAACAAAGGCTACCATCAGTAACACACTACGCCGCCAGGGACTCAGATCCTGCAGTGCCAGACGTGTCCCCCTGCTTAAGCCAGTACATATCCGGGCCCGTCTGAAGTTGCTAGAGAGCATTTGGATGTTTCAGAAGAGTATTGGGAGAATATCATATGGTCAGATGTAACCAAAGTAGAACTGTTTGGTAGAAACACAACTTGTCGTGTTTGGAGGAGAGTGAATGCTGAGTTGCATCCAAAGAACACCATACCTACTGTGAAGCATGGGGGTGGCAACATCATGCTTTGGGGCTGTTTCTCTGCAAAGGGACCAGGATGACTGATCCGTGTACATGAAAGAATGAATGGGGCCATGTATCATGAGATTTTGAGTGCAAACCTCCTTCCATCAGCAAGGACATTGAAGATGAAACGTGGCTGGGTCTTTCAGCTTGACAATGATCCCAAGCACACCGCCAGGGCAAGGAAGGAATGGCTTTGTAAAAAGCATTTCAAGGTCCTGGAGTGGCCTAGCCAGTCTCCAGATCTCATCCCCATAGAAAACCTTTGGAGGGAGTTGAAAGTCCGTGTTGCCCAGCGACAGCCCCAAAACATCACTGCTCTAGAGGAGATCTGCATGGAGGAATGGGCCAACATACCAGCAACAGTATGTGCCAACCTTGTGAAGACTTACAGAAAACGTGTGACCTCTGTCATTGCCAACAAAGGATATATAACAAAGTATTGAGATGAACTTTTGTTAGTGACCAAATACTTATTTTCCACCATAATTTGCAAATAAATTGTTAAAAAATCAGACAATGTGATTTTCTAGATATGTTTTCTCATTTTGTCTCTCATAGTTGAGGTCTACCTGTGATGACAATTACAGGCCGGCCTCATCTTTTTAAGTGCGAGAACTTGCACAATTGGTGGCTGACAAAATACTTTTTTTTCCTCACTGTAGCTTTCATTGTCAGGACCCAGTTACATAGTAAATAAGGTCAAGGACTACAAACAGGAAACCTTTTTGCTATTCTGGTTTCTCAATTGCTTCCTAAAGCTCTATGAATATGTGGATCAGGGAATATCTGCATAAGTAGTTTCCTCCTCACATAACTTAAGAGTTTGGAATCAATGGTTAAATTTTTACATGCAAAACAGCCTATTCATACACAGCGAGACTGGCTAGTAACTGAGGGCACGAATGTGATGATGTTTATTTCTCATCCCCTTTAATTATCCTTTTAAGAGAGGAAATTCCTTTATCTTCCTCCTGCATTGTAGCAATGGCTATTCACTTCAGGAGACCAAAAAGGATGCCAAGGAGGAAGCACATTACAGTTTTACATTTGTGATGGCCACGCTAGCTGTCATTAAAGAACGCCTTTGCGTCATTCATTATGTCTTGCTTGGCCACTTACTTTATTGGAGCATGGCCAGTTCCATTGAAATGTATGAAAGTTGTGGCAGCAGGGAATTGCCAAACATGGGTCAGTGGTGATCTATTCTCCCTATACAGTAGTGGCAGATGTCACCTTTGGGACAGCACCTATTAGGCATTTATGGCATACTGTATAATGTGGATATGCCATGAAGGTGATGATGGTAATACCCCTTTAATTATCTTGTGTGTGAAATTTTTGCTGTTATTTAATACGTAATATGTGTTAATACGTGGGAAAACTCCTCTCCATTTTTGTATGCAACATGTAGGTCATGTATCGGACGCTAGGTCCACACTTTCATCTGCCTCTCTGTTGTTCTGATCCGTTGGAGGCGAACTGCTATAATGGCAACACACAGAGTCCAGCAGACCCCATTGACTGTAGTGGGGTCCGCTGGATTTCCTTTGTTTTAAAACTGAAAACTGCCGACGGACACTGCGTCAGAGTATCCAATGGAGACTCCGGGTATCATTTAGAAGTATCAGCAAGAAAAGGGGCATCACCAATATCTTGAAATAACAGACTCTGTATCATACCAAAGCCCCTGCTCAATGGAGCTCAATGGTTAGAATCAGAGGCGAGCACCGGGAGGGCAGAGGGGGGGGGGGCGGGGGGCCCGCGGAGCATTGTAGGGCCCACCCTGGGGCCACCATTAATACATCTTTACTTTTAACTAGATCGGTGCCTGCAGACACCGATCTAGTTAAAACGCCTCCTGCCACTTGCTGTCTTGTAAACCGCAAGCCACTTCAGGCCTGCGGTTTACATGACAACGAGAACACAATAATCGGCACAGGCGGCGTGTTGACGTCACAATATCGCGCCTCCTACGCTGAGACGCTGACTTCCTGTGCGTGGACCCTGCGCACAGAGCGCGGGTCAAGAAGAGAAAGCGGTGGCTCTGTTCGTCTTGGTCGCTGGTAGGTGAGTATAACTTATATTTGTTTTGTTTTAGCTTAGTTGTGGGTATTTTAATAGTATAAGAGGTTGGTAGGAGGGGGAATTATAACTATAAGGAAGGGGGCATTATGAATATCAGGGGGCGTCATTTATATAAGAGGTATTATGGGGTACAAGGGGGGAGGTTATTTATATTAGCAGGTATTATGAACATAAGGGGGTGGTCATCGATATAAGGGGTCATTAGGGATGCAGTATTAATCAGGGGGAATCAGGGGCATAATATGAGGGGGCAATTAATTTAATAAAAGTGACACTTGGGCTTTATTAAGACTAAAGACCCACGTAGCAGGCTGCAGCAAAAAAGCACTGCAGGAAAAACTGCGGCAGTAACATTGTGGTTTTTCCCGCAGCGCTTTTCAGAGAACGGCCACAGATTTTTCCTCTGCAGACTTTCTGCTTCCATTATAACTATAGGGAAACCGCCAGTGTTTCTGTAGGTATAATTGACATGCTGCGATTTCCAAAAACGCAACGGTTTTGGAAATCGCAGAGTGTCCGCTGCACGCATTTTTCCACAATGTGTGGATGGGATTTGCTAGAATCCAGGAACTGTAAAATGCCGCATTTTTTTTTTCCCGTGGCGTTTTTGCCACGTGGGGCCCCATCCCATCCCCACTTTGTGGTAAAATATGCACAGTGGACATGCTGCGATTTCCAAAACAGTCGTGGATTTGGAAATCGCAGCATTCCTATGGAAATGCTCCGGGTTTCCCTGTAGATATAATTGAAGCAGAAAGTCCGCAGAGGAAACCTCTGCAAACATTCTGTGCAAAGCACAGTAGGAAGAACAGCACTTTTTTGCTGCGGGACGCCACGTGCTGCCTTAGGCTTAAAGAGTTTTCCAGCTCATTTTTAATTGATGATCTATCCTCAGAATAGATCATCAATAAGAGATAAGTGATTCCCCACTGATCAGCTGTATGAAGGGCCTATGGCACACACGCTGTCTGTTTATAGTGACCGTGTGATGTAATTCCAGCCTTGTCACATGGACATGTACTGTATAGGACGAGGCTGTAGTTACATTACATGGCCGCTATGAGATGAATGACACTATGTAAACAGAGAATGGGTCACGGCACTTACACAGGTACCACGGTTCATTCAAACGGCTGATCCTGGGGGTCCCGATTATTGGAACCCCATTAATTATTTTTACCTTTTGTTTACTTTTTAATTAGGAAACACCTGGGGCATTATTAATAAGGGGCACTATTTAAAGTGGGTACACAGGGAAGTTATTAATTTAAAGATGCACTTGTGGGTATTATTATGGGGGGTCATATTATATATTTTATAATATGGGTATGCAGGTGAGGACAATGTGGGTCAGGTGCCTGGAAAAGTGAGGAGCCAAAGATGTCTGTGCTGCAAACTTTACAGAGACTGGAAGAAATGGTCATGGCGGTTCAGATGAAAGAGATGGGGAATGTGAACGATTAGTCAGAGACGTCACCGGTAAGACACTAAATGTTACTGCACTGTATTTGCCTAAATCGTCTGCAGAGCCCTGTGTAGATCCAATATATACCACTATACGGTATACCTAAGTTGGGGGCCCTCTTGGACATGTTTGCCCCCCCCCTGTGCTGAACCCCTAGCTACGCCTCTAGGTTAGAATTGTGGCTTGCAGCACTGCGTAGAGTTTGTATGCTTCTGTGTCTGCGTGGGCTTCCTATGAAAGTGACCCTAGTGGGTGAAAAAAAGTGAATTACAGAGGTTTGTTGTATTTACTCTGTTAATAAATTGTCCATATTTAGTCATTACTTATGGTAAGTATAGAGTTAATACTGTCACAAGACCCTCTGTGCTCCATCACCTGGTTGATTATAAAGGAAAATAATTCAGTTCTATTATTCAGAACTATTCAGTTCTACAATTGTTTATTTGCATTTTCTTTTTCTCTTAGATGGCCTGAGAGGCATTACATTTACTGTCCATATGGGCTGCATATGGTATAGAGGGGTAGCACTGGGAGGGCAATACGAGGCAGTAGTCAGGTCTTCTTTCCACTACATTACATCGCAGTGATGAAAGTTGGAGGATATTACAGTGCGCCAAGGGTTTTGCATGTCTCTCAAAGAGTTGTTAATCCGAAATGACCTTTTCTTTCTTGTACATAACTATGTAAAATAGTTATTCTCTTTTAGTTAAAAGAATCGTCTGATGGTGATCAGATCACAGAGATCCCCAAACTTGGAACTTCAGCGATCAAGAGTAATCTATGGGGGAACCTGCCAGCCAATGTTAAGATCCCCTGTCGCCACAGGAGAAAGGAAGCATTATACACTTTTTATTGATATTAAGAACTGAGAATACATGAATGTTCCTGATCCTACAGAGCAGAAAATGTTCTTTATAGCTGCTCTAGTTACCAGTTCAGGGCTCTCTATAGGAGATCCCTTACTATTAGCTTAGAATTCCCTAATAGAGGATTTCAATAGAGGCTCATGACCTGTCCTGAGGATTGTTTATCAATATCCTGGACCTGGAAAAACCCTTTTAAGATTAAGGGCCCAGGTTACAGAAACGCAGCTTTTTTTGTTGCAGATTTTGCTGTGCTTTTTTGAGCTAAAGCCAAGAATGGCTACTAAAGGAATTGGAAATATATAGGAAGTACTTATACTTCTCCCATCTGCTCAATCCACTCCTGGTTTTGGCTCAAAAAACCACAGCACAATCTGCAGCAAAAAAATGCTGCGTTTCCGCAACGTGGGGCCTCAGCCTAAATAACCCAAACAAGTAATAACCCTAGTCAGATACGTCTTGACAGGATCGGGTAGGGCTCCATTATTGAATTAGTACCAGGGCCCTGAGGGGTGACCCCTGTCTTATTTATTATTGGGTTCAATCATAATAACCTGTGTAATTTAATAATATAATAACATAATAGCCTGTGTCTCTGGTTCATCTGCTGGTGGACGTTTCATTGAGAGCTGACACAGGAATGACTGGTTTACAGGGGCTCTGAAGAGAAAGCTTCCCCATATGTCATTATGGATGACTCAGATCTAATCTATCAACTGAGTACAAAGTGGACTAGAGCCAGTGAGGAAATCTCTGCAATTTTTACAGGTGTACCCAGGAATCCATAACACTGGCACACGCACAGCAGAGGTTGAGTCAGTCTCTGCTCTAGTTAAGGCTCCCAATCTGCCCTTTCACCTACATTGTGCTGTTTGGCCCTGCAGAAAACATGTCTGTGATGCAACTGCATATTACAGAATTATTTTCCATTGCATATGTGCTGAGATTCATCAATATAGGATGAAGGAGAAGAAGCCACCACAGATCAGACTTATCACATTTATTAGAGGCCTTGCCCATTTGTTTTCATCCCATGATGCTCAATGGGGGAGATTTATCATAAGGGGTATTTTTACGCTAAGGTCCCATTTAGCGGGCCGCAGTGGAAACCCATCACGGTTTTCCCCGCAGCGCTTTTCACAGAAAGTCCACAGAGGTTTCCTCTGCGGACTTTCTGCTTCCATTATACCTATAGAGAAATCGCAGACGTTTCTGTAGGTATAATTGACATGCTGCGATTTCTAAAACCACACCGTTTTTGGAAATTGCAGCATTTACTGTACGCTGCACGTATTTTTCTGCAATGTGTGGATGGGATCCACTTTGAAGGTACTGTAAAATGCAGCCATTTACACCATGTGGGGCCCCAGTCTGAGGCTGAGGCCCCACGTTGCGGAAACGCAGCTTCTTTTGTTGCAGGTTTTGCTGCAGTTTTTTGAGCCAAACCTAGGAGTGGCTCAAAAGGATTGGGGACTGTATAGGAAGTTCTTATACTTCTACCATCTGCTCAATCCACTCCTGACTTTGGCTCAAAAAAACACAACAAAATCTGCAACAAAAAAAGCTGCGTTTCCGCAACGTGGGGCTTCAGCCTTAAAGTCAGTATTGCTGGACTCTGGATTGGCATAATTTGAGTCAAATTTATCAAATATCGCTCAATGTTTGGTACATTTGCATCTACAAGTCCTGAAATTTTACTCAACTTTTAACACCACCAACTAACTGAACTGTATTTGCCACAATTTTTGTGACTTTTTTAAAAGTTGCAGCCTTGCAGTGCTGTAGTCCTGGGTTCAAATCCTGCCCTGGACAACATCTGGAAGGAGTTTGTATGTTCCCCCCGTGTTTGCGTGTATTTCCTCCCACACTCCAAAGACATACTGATAGGGAATGTAGATTGTGAGCCCTATATGGGACAGTGACCACAATGTCTGTAAAAAGCACTGTGGAATATGATGACGCTATATAAGTAAGCAAAATAAATAAAATACATCTGGAGTTCAGCTAACCACATACACTTTCCCATCCACTTTTCAGACGTGGAGTGAATGTTGATAAAATGGGAAAAGTTGAAAAATTTTTGTTCAGGCACGCTAAAAAGTCACAGATTTCTGTTTTGCAACTTTTAACGCAAGAATTTTAGAGTGCTGGGCTTGATAATTTCCCTCCAATGTTTACAGAACCATTTCGGTGTTTTTAACTTTCTTTATATTATGTTAGGTAATTCAAGTGATTTACTTTACTCCTAAAACTCCATTAGGCTAAGGCCCCATGTGGCGAGCCATGGCCAAAAAGAGCTGCAGGAAAAACCATGTCGGAAACGCATCACTGTTTTTCCTACAGCTCTTTTCACAGAAAGTCGGCAGAGCCATCCTCTGTGGACTTTCTGCCTCTATTATACCTATACGGAAAACACCAGCGTATCCTTAGGTATAATTGACATGTTGTGATTTACAAAAATGCAACATTTTTTTAAATCGCAGCATGTCCGATGCGGATATTTGTCTGCCATGTTTGGATGGGATTAGCCTGAATCCCATTCACTTTGCAGGCACTGTAAAGCGCTGCAGTAAAATCGTGACATTTATGCTACGTGGGGCCCTGGCCTTACTCCTTACACGTTACCCCATCCATTGCAGGAGTAGTGCACAACAGAGTATACTCCAAATACTACATACAGACTTGAGAGTGACACAAATTTTGGTTTTCACAAAGTTTGCTGCGTCAGTGTTTTAGATATTTTAGTCAGATATTTCTATGTTATATTGAAGTCCAATTCTAAGCATTCCTTACGATTTTACAGTTTTATTGACAAATACATCCAGTTTATGTAAATCTTACACTATTAGTAAGACCTTTCTCTAGCTCGAAACACGTAAGTGGGGCACGCCACCACCATGTTTCTATTTTTAACTTAATTTCGTAAAAGTTATGTTTTAATTTGAGAAGTGGATTTTCCTGCTGATGGATGTTTTTCTAGTTCAACTTCTACAGTTGCCCACCAGTCCTGTTGGTTGGCCGTGTGCACAGGATTGATTTCATCCAGATATGTATCAAGGCTATTTATTTTCATCACCAAATTTCTCCCAGATGTGAATGTGTACGCTGCTTGCAGAAGTGTCTACACAGAAGCATTGCTCCACCACTGTAAAAATATATTAGATGAATATTGGATCTATTTAGATGGAAGGACAGTGGTCAGTAGTAGAGATGGGCGAACCTCTGAAGATTTGTTTATTTCGGGGTCAGATGGTTCAGCCCAAAGATTCATTTCATTCATGTTCAGATAGAACCAAAAGTGAAATTATTATACTCTATGGTCTCTTTAGACCCCAGAGTATAATATTTGGAGGCCCAGTGGAGGTGTACAACAAATAACAAACAGTTATACTTACCTTCCTTCACCTCTTCTGGGCCTCCTCGTGGTGTCTGACCCTCTCTCTTGGTCCTCTTCTGGCCTCTTCTGACCTCCTGGATGATGTCATGCACCCTGGAGTCATTGCTGAGGCCTGTGCGGTCACATGGGGTGCACTGAGTGTCATGATGTCACCCAGTGTGCCCCAGGTGACCACTGAAGACCAATCACAGGCCCCAGAGGTGACCCCAGGGCACATGAGGCCAGAAGAGGACCCAGAGAGAACGCTGGATGCCATGAGGAAGGGGGGGGGGAAGTAGAAGTGGTAAAGGGGTAAATTTAATTTCTGGTTTGTGGGTGACAAACCCCCTCCGTTCTAGGTTCAGTTCGAATCCAAAACTTTTGAAAAATTCAGGTCGAATCTGGTTCGATCCCAACCAGTTCACTCATCTCTAGTCAGTAAACTTTAATAGATCTAAATTTAGATCTAAATTTGCAGCTGGCAAAGTCGTAATCCTGTATAAACCTGCAGCACAGTAGCTTGAAGATCCATAACAGCCATAATTGCATATTATGTAAGATAAAGAACATTCAGCTATTTGCAGTATTCCTATTATATACTATCACCCTAGACACCAATCATAATGGAGGTGGAGGGTGATTTCATAAAAAATCAGGCCAAAAGTGACAATTAAGGTGGGGAGGTCTAGACACTAAAACATGATGTTACAATTCATTTGTGTGATATGTTTCACATTATTAACCTATAAACCACTTGCCTGTTGCTTTTTAGAGTATACCGAGTGATCAATACTTATGATTTGTTCTGTTTTTTGCTCCCTTTAACTTTTTTTTACCCTCACTGATAACATGGGACAGGAAGTATTTTGTTAAAAAGATGTAAACAAAGACTGTCAAGAATAAATATATGTAAAGATATAGAAAAACATATCCTTAGAATAATGCCATGATCTAGAGGCCTCCAAATGCTTAGATAAAGATACTTAGACCTGGGATAGTAGTGTAAGAGCCCCAGTGTAAAATCTATATGGCCCTCTTTCGATGATCATGTAGTACTTATCCTTTTACTATATGTAGCATAAAGGACAACTGCATCTCTCAGATTCTGCGGCTTGGGTGCAACTTCTTTGCTCTGGCAGATGAGACAGGAAAAGTACATTATGCTGCATGAATATGTAAATAGTACAAGGATAAGGAAGTCAGATGTAACCAAATAATGATACAGTGTCATGCACTTTATATATCTGAATATGTGTAAAATTTATCCATCTACCTGATGAGGATTCGTATAATCATATGTTTATAGGTGACTCAGGGCTGACATGTTAAATCACTTGCATTAGGTCTAATTTTAATCTTATTGGAATACAAGTAATACAACATAATATTCAAATCACAGTAGACCTGTATATCCTATAAGGTCTATGGAAATTTGTAGAAGTTTCTGGACGTATAACACTGTAGGAGCTTAAAAATGACAAAAAGTTTCCTAGTTCCATGCAAATAATGTTTGTTCATTGTATGGTAAAAATGTAATTAACATTTGCCAGTTTGTATGTAGATGTAATCTCCACTAAAAGTTGTGTCACATATACACATGTGGACAAAATTGTTGGTACCCCTCGTTTAATGAAAGAAAAACCCACAATGGTCACAGAAATAACTTGAATCTGACAGAAATAATTTGCCAAACTACATGTTGACAAGCCACAAAGCTTCTGGGAGAATGTTCTATGGACAGATGAGACAAAAATCTAAATTTTTGGCAAGGCACATCAGCTCTATGTTCACAGACAGAAAAATGAAGTATATCTTGAAAAGAACACTGTCCCTACTGTGAAACATGGAGGAGGCTCTGTTATGTTCTGGGGCTGCTTTGCTGCATCTGGCACAGGGTGTCTTGAATATGTGCAGGGTACAATGAAATCTCAAGATTATCAAAGGGATTCTAGAGAGAAATGTGCCGCCCAGTGTCAGAAAGCTTGGTCTCAATCGCAGGTCATGGGTCTTGTGTACTTTCTACGCTTTGCCAAAAGTGCACAAAGGGTTTTCCCCTTTGAAAGGGAGACCCATCGTTGCGGGAATAAATAGTATCACCCAGAATATCTCGTTATATGTTGATGAAATTTTATGGCCTTTTGTAACATCCTTGCCCTCTTTTGTAAAAGACACCACAAATGTCTTAAGACGATTGGAAGATCTTTCGTTACCAGTTGATTCATACCTGGCTAGCCTGGATGTGGAGGCCCTCTACAACTCCATACTCCATGATAGGGGGTGTGGGACTGTGGGGGACTTCCTCAGGACCAGAGGGACATATTTGGGGATGCATAATCAACTAGTTATTGACGTCCTGGATTTCACACTGAGAAACAACACATTCATGTTTGACCGCCTCTTCTTCCACCAGCTCAGAGGTGTAGCAATGGGGAGCCCATGTGCGCCTACCTACGCAAATTTGTATTTGGGCTGGTGGGAGAAGGAGGTGGTCTTCTCAGAAAGCATGGAACCCTGGTCATCATTTATTTTATTTTGGGTTCGCTTTATAGATGATGTGTTGATATTCTAGGGAGGTACCAAACAGTAGCTTGAGGACTTTGTACGGGCCCTTACTGTTAATGAACTTGGTCTTTATTTCACCTCTGAGATTCAGGAAAACTCCATCAGTTTCCTGGATCTTAATATCAAGAAATCGGATTCGGTTAGGTTAAATACCACCATCTTTCGTAAAAAGACAGCCACTAACTGCCTATTAAAATGGGACAGCTGGCATCTGGGTCTGTTAAGACGGGGAATACCTAAGTGACAGTTCCTGCGTCTTAGCAGGAACTGTACCTTTTTGGCTGACTATCAGGACCTTTTTGGGAGGTTCAAACGGCATGGATATCCTGATGGCGTGTTGAGGAAAGCCCATCAAACAGCCTTAGCCTCTGATAGGGGTTTATTGCTAAAAGCCCGGGAGCAGAAAGAAGAGAATGATTTACGGATCATAGCAACATATGATGGGGCCAATAGAGAAGTTTTACAAGTGCTTAAGAATGCTTGGGATATTTTGAAGTCTGACCCTGATATTGGTTCACTGGTGAGTGATCATCCTTTGGTGACCTATAGGAGGGGTGCCAATCTGAAAGATAAACTGGTCCATAGTCATTTATCATCTCTACAAATGCATACATGGTTGGAAAAACAATCTAGGGAAATTGTGGGGACATCCCTGTGGTTCATGTCGAGCTTGTTGCTCCATAAAAACCAGCAAGTCATTCAGAAGTAATACCACATTAAAGTTGTATAAAAATAGAAATTTTGTTAACTGTAAAACACAGGGGGTGATATATCTGGCGACCTGTTCAGGGAGCATATTAATGATATTGAACGTGGTGACGATACCCCTATACCGCGTCACATTTGTGAACAGCATGGGGGAAATCCCTCGCTTTTGACATTCCAAGGGATTGAAATGGTTTATCAATTGCCTAGAGGAGGTGACTTTGATTGTAAACTACTACAACGGGAAGCCCGCTGGACTTTTGTTTTACGCACTATGAAACCTTGGTTCTGAATGCAGGGATCTCTTACGCTTGTTTTATTTAGGTCCTGGGTTGTTTAATCCATCGTTGGGCCTCTATGATTACCGTATAACCCTAGATTTGTTTGCATTCTGGCTATCTTGCTTATATAGGGTTTTGACCCTGTTTTGTTATTTTCAAGCTAGCATTAGTAGATGTGAGTGTCTTTGGGCATAATGATCTTTGTTAATATTTATAATGTGGTCCTCATTCTCCTGTAAAGTGTCCCCTTTTTCTGTGATTCTGTCATTTTTCATCTCTGGAGGAAAATATTATGTTACTTACCTGCATACGACATCCCGCTGTATATTGATCACCGACGCTAAGTGTTTTGACATGCGTCCACTTTTTTGGTCACGCCGATGGGGGCGGTTCTCATAAAACCATGTAATACTGTGTGCAGGGGCCGCTGTGGGCCATAATACCATGTAATACTGTATTAAAAAAAAAAAACACCTACTCACCTGTCCCTTGTGCTCCGATGTCTCCAATGCACCTTCCCCAGCCTCATATTAAAAAAGTGGTTATCCTGGACAACCCCTTTAAGGTGGCACTTGGGGTTTATTAAAGGGGCTTTCCAGCTCATATTTGTTGATGATCTATCCTTAGGACAGATTATCAATAAGAGCTCAGTGGACCCCTCCTCTGATCAGCTGTATGAAGGGGCTATGGTGCCTGTTTATATCTCACGCTGTCTGTTTATAGTGACCGTGTGATGTAATTACAGCCTTGTCACATAGACATGTATAGGACGAGGCTGTAGTTACATGACATGGCTGCTATGAGATGAATGACACTATGTAAACAGAGAAGCGGTCACAGCGCTTACACAGGTACCACGGTTCATTCAAACAGCTGATCAGTGGGGGTCCTGGGTTTTTGAGCCGCACTGATTAGTTTATTGACCTGGAAAACTTTTTAATTAGTTAACACCTGGGGCATTATTAATAAGGGGCACTATTTATATAGGGTACACACGGACATTATTAATATAAAGATACACTTGGGGGTATTATTCATTATGGGGGGTCATGTCATATATGTTATAATTGGGGTTAGCAGCAGGATGGGTGTGCAGGTGAGGACAATGCCTGGAAAAGTGAGGAGCCAAAGATTTCTGTGTTGCAAACTTTACAGAGACAAGTCACAGCTGGAAGAAGTGGTCATGGCGGTCCAAAGGGAAAAAAAGGGAAATGTGAAGGATTAGTCAGAGACGTCACCTGTAAGTCACAAAATGTTACTGTACTGTATTCACCTAAATGATAGAGGATAAATACCTGAGTGATGGGGTTCTGTCTGTTGAGACCCCCACTGAGCCTGAGAATTGGGTTTTTTCCCCCCACTGGGTGGGAATCCAGCCTGGCTGCAGCCATATATAGGTGTGTCACTTGGTGGATGGACGAACCTGGGTGGCTCTTTCAAGTTTGATGGGAGAGCCGAAGATACCCGAAGTCCAGTACTCAGCTATCTGTGGCGCTCCTATTATACAGAATGGGGGCCATGTGGGCTCATCCATCTACCAAGCAGAAGATGTGTGAGGTTATTGTCATTGTTAATGCCGTGTTGTTGATTTCTGATACTGAAGTAATGCAGTAAGAAGAATTCTTAAAAACTGTTTCATAAGTTTGTGTATGTTTATTGTACGACAATAACAGCGTGTGATGCTAACAGCATGTAAACTCAATTTTATTTTTTTTTTGGGGGGGGGGCATCTTTCTATAGTCCTCCTCAGGTATGAAAGAGGCTAGGTTCACCACTGTGTACCTGGGTGTAGTTATAACTGCACTCAGTTCTAGGGTCACAGGTGATGTCACTAATAAGTAAGTGACAAACTGATTAATTCCAGGATATTTCTCATTACTAAAGGCATGCCTCCCAACCATCCTGGATTCAGTGGGACAGTCCTGGATTCCGGGTCCTGTCGTGGTCGGCGGAAAGTATGTCCAGAGGACGCATATGAGTTGAATACAGTGGTGAAGCCGTCCACTCCCTGCTTCACCACTGTGCCATGTGTTCTAGCCCTGGGATTTGTAGGCGCGATGTGATGATGTCACTCACATCACGCCTGAAGATTCTAGGAGCAGAGACTTCTACAGAGCAGCAGGGGAGCGAGGAGAAGTGAGTATCAGTGGAGAGGGGACATTAAACTGGGGTGGGTGGACAGATAAAGAGGGGCATTAAACTGGGGGTAGGTGGGCAGATGAAGAGGGACATTAAACTGGTGGCAGTTGGAGGTGGACTAATTTGCCTCTTCACCTCATGCTGACCAGGCTGTACGTGTAGACTTATGAGCAGCAAGCTGCACCTTTCCTAAAAACTGCATGAGCTCAACCTCCCTTTTCAGTGAGGTACAGACCCTTGAATAGCATGCCCTTCCGCCATGCATAACCGGGACAACCCCTAACGTTAGTGCGTTGCACCTTGGGATAACAACACTCAACTTCTCCCATGGTACATCTCCTAGGTGCAATTCCAATCTGCTTATTAATCACCATTGTGAAATTCAGTCTCCAGAAGCCTCAAGATGACCTAAACCAGCCAAAGTGACATACAGTAAACAGCACATTTCACAGTGCAATCCATATACAACCAAATTACAATATGTAACAGAAACTGAGTAACAAGGGCTAGAATTAGCCAAGCTTTTTCACATTGTACCAAGGCCGAACTTCTGTCAAACCACACATGTAATGTGAACAGCGACTGAATACTTCATGAAATATTTTTATACCCTGCTTATCTACGCAACTGTTCATGTGGACCAAGGGGGAAAGCAGTCAACCAATTAAGGTGTACATCTGCACCACTTTACATCATAAAACCATGATTGTACAGTAGTCCAATGTATATGCGTAGGGTTAATGTATAAGGTACCAGAAGAAATAAGATCCTCACTAGTAAATGGTAGAAGATAGTGATTGGTTAGTAAGTGACCCCTCACTGCCTTCTAATGTTAGCTTCTAAGGCTGCTGGTAGTGAGAGGTATGCAGCGAGACTGGCTCGTCCTGCTTGTCTGGTCCAGGCAGCTCAGTATTGGGCTGGAACATAGTGGAAAATGATTAGGAACAATGTAATTAAACTCCTTGTATTCCTGCTAGAACCAGAGCCCGAAGCACTGCTTGTCCCTAGCTGTATCTCCAATTTCCTGATAGCAGGGAAGAATATGGATAAGCTGCTCCTGGTGTTGTAGGCAGGTTTATCTTTGCTTTTTATGCTTTTTTTTTCCCTAATACCTATCATCCAATATATTTACAGAAGTTTTCCTTTGTGCAGGGGGAGATTCCAGAACAAACAGCAGGGATATTTTCTGTCAACCCTAGATACAGTATAGGCTAAATCTATGAGAGAGAGTGAGTGGGCACCACCTTAAAAAATATTCATGGGGGTCATCTCATGTACGCTAAACATTAAAAAGTGAACAATAGAAAAAGAAGAAATGTGCGTACATATAATGGAGACGCTCAACCCAGATGAAATTCAGATTAAGAGAATCATATTTTATTGGAAAACATTAGTTAAAACCAATTAAAAGCACAGCGGATCAATCCACCTTGGGTCTTAAGAATAAAGAGAAAAACTACTCCATGAGTCAATCACAAAATACTATATGCTTCAATAAACTCAATATGAAATGGCATCCCTATATTAGGATAATAAAAGTAGCAATGCAATTGCAAAGTTATACTAAGAGTTAGCATGTGCAAAAATATGTGCAAAATTCATATATTAAAAAGAAAAAAACTAAATTGCAAAATAGCATCAAAATATAATTCAGTATACTAATATAACGTTTTATAAAGCTGTAGAGAAATAAGCTCCTAAGGAAAAGTACAAGGCTACCAAAAAGGAAGACATGGAGCGAAAGATATTAGTACAAAAATTGCCCTAGAAAGGCTTCCTCAGGGGGCATTCCCCCATGGTAATTTTTGTACTTATATCTTTCACTCCATGTTTTTTGTTTTTTGGTAGCCTTGTACTTTTCCTTAGGAGCTTACTTCTCTATCAAACTTTATATTAGTATACTGAATTATATTTTGATACTATTTTGCAATTTTGTTTTGTCTTTTTAGGGCAATGGTACTTTTTATACATATTTTTACACATATCTTTGCACATGCTTTTTAGCACATATATACAAATTTAGGGGAGTATATAGACTGCTAACTTTTCATTTCCCAAAGGGATAACTTTGCAATTGCATTGCTACTTTGATTATCCTAGATATAGGCTACAGAACTATCCTGTCCACTGCTCTACAGACAGAATTCATGTTCAGTACTAAATTGTGCAGCCAATTCCAGCAATGAGTTTACATTAGAGAAATATTATGCTGACCAAGTTTGCCTGTATACAAGAGGAGTGAAAGAGGGACAGACTACCTGTGCCAAGGACTATTCAATAGCCAAAAAAACCATTCAGATAAAAAGGATAAATGCCCTAGAGAATTGCCCAGTAATGTGCGCAAAGTGGTTGTCTCCTCTCCCTGTAGAAAAGATGAAAGCAATGCACCATGGAGAATAATGGAGAATAAAGGGTTTCTGACAAATTCCAGCCCCTTTGTGATTAGATGACTTATGAACTTTTTTTTTACCTCCTATATTCATACATAATGTTCCTGTATGCTGTATCATTGATTACAATCTAGGTAAATCTTTATGCAGATAAACCTTATGGATCAAAGACTTTGTTTCTTGTATTTCTTGAAATCCTTTGTCTAGTAGAGGATCTTGGCGTGTCCTTACTACTGGGAGTACAGTGCACCCTACCTGTGGCCTGGAGTTGTACACTTGTAAAATTTCCACTGATAGCATTCTCTCTCATTCAGTCTCTGATGTAGAGCTTATGTTTTACATAAAACAACAAGATTTCAGTATGGAAGTGACATTACAGTATTACTGGATGACATCCATTGTCTAAATGGCTCATCATTTTTGGCATTAGGGAGTCCGGATACATAAAAAAAGAAATTATTCTATAATGAAACCTGCGTTTTTGTGAAACTTTTAGTTTAGTAATGATTTAGTAATAGTAATACTATATAGTATTTAATTACATAATTCATGCTTATGAATGAAGTTGTTGGATCAACTATAAACATTGTAATAGTATAGGATATTGACATTGGTTGCATTGAGGGTACAATAAGAAGGCTTTCCTATGTATCTGCTGGGTCTTCCTCTTCTTAGATCTCTGGACCAGATGATACTATGTTCTGATCTTATAATTCTATAAGACACATGAATAGTCAATGCTATAATATAAGAGATGCCTATATGCAACACTTGCAGACAATGCCCTATGAAGATAACATGTATTGTGCATGACTGTATGTATGTATGTGCTATTTGTCTATATAGATCAGGAGCACAAGCTAAATACATACAGTAATCCCGTTGGTAACAGTGATCATCGACAAGTAAAGCCATTAAGTTGGGCTGAGCCTGGAAACCTTATTATCTGGTCTCTGTTATGACAAACTGGATTGTAAGCTCTTCTGCCTAATACTTCACAGAAGGTGTGCTTTGTCCTGGCACTGTGGAGTAGGCGCCGCATATCAGTAAGGTTACAGTCACACATTCAGTTTATGGTGGCATTCAGTGCAGAGTGAATATTTTCTTTTTGAATAAATTCCAGTTTTTCAATATTATGGGTTCAAGATTAATTAAAAATGTTCTATTTCTATTATCTAGGAAAAGTTTTATCGAAATCTTTGGAGGTAACACTGAGACCTCCAGGACAGTGATTCTCAGTGGTTAGTATTGTTTATTGTGAATTATTGTTGAGCAGGGGAGAGTATGCAGATGTTCAGTTTGTACAGTATATGTATAGGAGATCCCCCCCTCACATGGAATGAGACAAAGAGGTGACTTGTAGACTAAAGCAGATCTCATGGAGACTTATTCATGTAGTGATTTTCCACCTGGCCAGGTGAAGATACGGGGTTGGGTTACAGAAGATATTTGTCTGGAAGGAGGAGTCACCAGCAGCAGCTCAGACACATAAATAGGACCAGCCTTTAGATGCTCAGGCACAGGGCTCTGGAAAGCTTTCCTGTCCTGCCTAAAGATGTCAAGGTGCGAGGAGAACTGCAGCTAACATTGGCTTTTCGTTGGGACAGCCACAACCTCTAAAGCTCTGCATTTTAACTACCTAGTGGGTACCTCTTTGCTGACTTGGTATTAGTACCTGTCTTGGTATCTTTGTGAGTTGATTCCAAAAGTAAACAGCAAGTTTCTGCATCCTGAGTAAAATAAAACAAGGAACAATGGGAACAGAGGTAAGTCACTGACAACCCGAAAAGTACAAGTTAAAGCCAATACTCATACTAGAAGACTCCGATAATGATGATAAAGATATGATGCAGTTTGTAATGGTCAATGTGATTCCTTTATACACATTGACTTATTTGACTTATATCTCTATATACAGTACTGGAGGTGCTCAGTTATGTCACTTTCTGTTTGCTCTCTCAGAATCATTTGTTAAAAATGTTTGTTTTCTTCAGAAATTGCAGAGACAGACTTACAGTGACCTTAGATTTCGTAGAAAATATAAACCTATATGTTTAATATTTATTACACAATCATTCACATTAAACTTCTTTCCATCATTTTTCTCTAGAGGTTACACCAACATCTTCTGTCTAATTTCTTAAGTTATAAGCTCCATATTTTGCTTGTGTTGTAGGCAAAATGTGATGTTTACAGCGTGGAGATTAATGGAACAAAGGAATATCCAGAGAAGGCAGCGGAACTAGACCTGGGTCAGGAAGAGAAGAAGAAGATGAAAAAACAGAAAAAGAAGGACAAGAAGGTCGATGACCTGAAACAAGAACTTGAGCTGGTAAGAAAATCTGCATATTGATCCAACATTCCCTACAGTGTCCTGTATAATATGAAGTCTGTACGTTGCATAGGTAGAAGAGGGTGATATAGTATATGAAGAATCTACCTGTACAGAGACAGAGATAGATAGATTTATATCTGCCTTCTGCTGCTATGTACAAACCAAACAAGAAGAGGACTTTCCACTGCAGAAGCCATCACCCAGTTTTATGTCTGTAAATATATACAGTACTAATAATCTAAAATATAGATGCATTATTAATTTATAATCCATAGGAGTTATGTCACTGCACAAGGTGAGCCTCTTTATTCCAAGAAGAGCTCTATGCATTTCCCTACGGGCTGGGACAGCATCTTCCTTGTATAATAAGGGGCTATGTGAGCTGCTTCTCCAGCCTTCTAGATGAGAGTTTACTATAGTGTAGTATTTGCCTTGGTCTTCTGCAGCATACCTAGACACGACTCTAGTCAGGTGAGTGTTCACTCAATACTGAGTGGTTCACAAGATGTTTGGCCTATTTACCTTGTGAGGTGTGAAGAATTTAAAGGAAAGAACAGCTTTGTCCATTGTGTGCCACAAAGTATCAAATGTGGGTTTAGGTCCTAGTATCCCAAACAGACAATGTATTCCGGCTATAGGCTGCTGAAGAACTGTTGGGCTTGGTTCACATGTTACACCAGTGTGTTGCTTAACACATATTTTATGGTAGTTTTTCAATGCGGTTACGGGCTTTGTGGTTTTTCACATGTGAATGACAAATTTTCTTTTACATGTTTGACCTGTAAAAGCAAATGACCTGCAGTCACATTGCAAACTGCAGCATGTCATAGTGAAAAAAAGTGTGGTTTTGCCATATGGAACAGTGGAGCACAGCCCTTTTCACTTCAAGAGAAACTAGCTGCAATGGAAGATGAAGTCCATAGGCAGAGGTGGAGTTGTTTCTAGAAGAAAGCAGCCATGTTTTTTGTAAACCAACTCATTTAACCTGGAGATTAGGGTCCTTTCATACGGCTGTATTCGGGCCAAGCTATACAGTTTGGGTGTAGTAGCTGCAGTTCCTGCAACCTAAACTGATACTGTCATACTGATCTATGATGTTGTAAGCTTAGAACTACTATGACTCCCCTGTATTTGCATCACAATGTGAGCGTATAACTGTAGACCTGCGGTCATTTTGAAGCTTACAATATCACACATAAATCACTATAATGCTGTAAATTCAGATAAGAGCTGCCACTGTCTGGCTGGGAAAAAATAATAATAATAATAAATTTTATTTATATAGCGTCAACATATTCCACAGCACTGTACAATTTATATGGTTCAAGTACTGACAAAAAAAAAGATACATTACAAAGAAATATTGAATTCAAACACTGAGACTGAGGCCCTGCTCGCAAGAGCTTACAATCTATGAGAAATGAAAGGGCCATAAGACTGTATATTGGTTTTTTATTATTCCAAATATGCCTGCAGATTTTTGTTCTGTGTTCATGGATATTTCTTTGTTTTTACTTGCAGGATGACCATAAACTTAGCATTGAAGAGTTACAATCAAAATATGAAACAAATCTTCTCAAAGTGAGTAATGAAGAACCCAGTGCACGATCGGTCGTACTCCATTTAACAAGCTTGGCAGAAAATTTGTGATTTTGTCGGCATCGGTCTGTGACAAGTGGCTTCTTCCAGTCTTTGCCCTGCTGGAGACACACTTCTGTTACAGATGACTGCCTACACTACAATAACTCTGTTGAGATACGATCAAACAATGTAATCCCCATGACCTGCAGAATACTGTGCTGGTTAATCAGTACTTAGAAGTATGGTAGGAATTCTTCATTCAGAAGAAAAGCTTATAGTCAATGGGAAATAGAAAAGGAACAAAAGGTTGCCAAAGATGTTATCACAGCAACTTCCCAGTGTTGTCTGCGTGCTAGGCTGATCCTGATCAAACAGCAAAAGTACCACTAGTTACACGGACACAAGAATAAGCTGGAGCAGTCTGCCCATTTGCACCCTATGAGATGGGTGATAAGTTTAACTGCTCCTTTATCCTCAGTTTCCTAACACTTTCCCCTGCAATACACAAATAAAAACTCTAAGCTCATCATGCTAAGTGTAGTAAACAGAGATTATTTTATTCTTCTTTCCTGACAGGGTCTCACCAGTGCAAAAGCTGCAGAGGTTCTGGCTCGTGATGGTCCCAACGCACTTACACCCCCTAAAGGCACTCCAGAAATAGTTAAGTTCATGAGGCAGATGGTAGGTGGCTTCTCCATCCTGCTGTGGGTCGGTGCCCTACTCTGCTGGATTGCATATGGAATTCAATACTCTCAGGATCATTCTACAGCCCGGGACAATGTAAGCAGCACAGCATTTTCATTTTCTTTTATGCTTTAAAAGTGTATGTCCATTTTTGGCATGGGAACATGCCATATATATGTCTGATAGATGTGGGTTCCACCTCTGGGACAGCTGTGGCCAGAATGGGGGACCCCGGAGTCCCATCCCACCTGGTCAGTTGGTTCCTGGCCAAGTGGGTGTATTTTTGCATTGCCCTTTTCATTTACTTCTATGAGAGTGAAGAGAGACACCCATTCACAGACACTTGTTATTCATAAATGTGAATCCTACCTCTTCATCAGTGAGGGATATGGGTGTGTGAAAGTGTTAACATGTCCTGTAGAATATCCTGCAAACCTGTTCAGAAGGTGCTTATATTAAGTCACTTTTTATAAGTAAGAAATGTAACGACAGAATTCATGCAGATATGTAGTCCAAGTCTCAGATTTGGCAGGGATGTAGGGGGGAAGTCTTTTACTACAGAAACATATATCGGTCTTTATATATATATCCCATGTATACATTTATACTTTATACCAGATTTATGACTAATTTCCTTTCCTTCAGCTGTACCTGGCTATTGTCTTGGCAGCGGTTGTCTTCCTCACCGGTTGTTTTGCATACTTCCAAGAGGCTAAAAGCACTAACATTATGGCAAGCTTTAATCAGATGATTCCACAGGTGAGTGCATATCTATCATGGGGCGGGGGGACTGTACTCCCAATGGATCAGAGTATAGTGACATTAATGACAAATTTCTTTGAGGGGTGATATGTTATAAGTGAGTGTCTTTTGTAAGTTTACAATGCTGTTGCAGGTTACAGGAAACAATGACTTTTATTTGTGTCTCTCCAGCAAGCTGTTGTCACCCGAAATGGAGAAAAGCTAGAGGTCCCGGCCACGGAGCTGGTAGTAGGAGATCTGGTGGATATTAAAGGTGGAGATCGAATACCAGCAGATCTCAGGCTTGTCTATGCTCAAGGCTGCAAGGTAATGGGCCAGCTCTTATTTACTTATTCTAGAACCAAAGGTCTACAGTATTTAAGAGAACTGAAGCGGTTAGCCATTATATCTCTGAAGATGAGTTTACATAGATTACTTATAGGAAAAGCGTATGTGACACAGAATAGGGACGGTTTAAGCTGGTAATATTTACCTAATACGTCCTCAAGTTTACAGACCCTGGACTATGTTATGGGAGGGTGTACCATAACTTTAAGGGGACACCTTTGTGGTGCAATGTCAGGCCAAGCTCTGTGAGTGACTTACCCTCAGAATCATCACCAAGTTCACGGATGAGTAGACAAGAACTTTGTAGTAGAACTTTCCATATTTTCAGCTTTCTAAATATATACTGTATCATACAGCCCCCCAAATTCCACAATTCGACAGGGGCTTATACCTGAAATTAATACGGTAACATGCATAGAAGCTATTATGAGACTCTACAATAGAGGAAACTCACTGACATGTAGGTCTGAGGTGCACTTAGAGGTGACTGCCGATGAAAGCTGGATCACTGGGAGACCAACATTATCATGAGTTTTCTGACTTGAACGGATTTGTTGGTTCTTTGCTGTACACCTGTATGAGGCTGCATAATGGATGTTCTTACTAGTTTAACTATTGTCTGTAAACTGCCACTATCTCATATATTGCATAGTAAGTACTCACGGTATTAAGAATGAGAGGCTGTTTAAGCCAAACTATCATGTGAATACTGAGTCAGAATTTCACCTTTTCAGGTGGACAATTCATCTTTAACTGGCGAGTCAGAGGCGCAACCTCGATCCCCTGAATTCACAAATGAAAATCCTCTTGAGACTAAAAACATTGCCTTCTACTCTACCATTTGCCTGGAAGGTAAGAATGTGACCGATGCTTAACCTGGGGCCTGAAGGTGATTGATGAAGACCCGTGAAAGTGTTCAGAATGCCCCCAGTTCTGTCAGAGACATTCCCAACATACTGAAGAAACTGTATGAAGCAGAGCTCGTATTGTGAATATTTCACAGGCTCTTACACTTTCTCTTTTCTTTTCTAGGTACAGCAAAAGGTATTGTGATCAATACTGGTGACAGGACAATTATTGGTCGGATTGCTTCACTGACCTCAGGCGTTGGCAATGAGAAGACTCCCATTGCTGTTGAGATTGAACACTTTGTGCACATTGTGGCCAGTGTGGCTGTGTCTGTCGGAGTTATATTCTTCATCATTGCAATGTGTATGGGGTACTCAGCTCTTAACTCTATCATCTTCCTTATTGGCATCATTGTGGCCAATGTGCCTGAGGGACTCCTCGCCACCGTGACAGTAAGTCTTTGTTTGCTTGCATATAAAGCATCAGTTTCCAGAATGTACATGTGTGACCTTTACTACCCTTTAAAAATGATCCCCGATGTCAGTTTTCATAAAGACACATCACTTTTACTATGTTTTATGCATTCATAAGGGGGTTGCATTAGACATTAGAAAATCATGCCTGCTTTCTCCCAGTACCACTCTAGTCCATAGGCTGTGTGTAGAATAACAGCTCAGCCACATACACTTGAACCATGAACTAGAGTGGTGTTGTTTCTGGAACAAAGCAGCCATATTTTTCAAACCTCACAAAATTCCCTCAAGGATTATCCACCTTAAGAAGAATGAGAATAGTTTCATCACTGAAGGTATATACTGCAAAGTCAAAGATTTAACCTACGAAATCTGCTGTATTTTAGGTAACACTCTCTCTAACTGCAAAGCGTATGGCTAAGAAGAGCTGTCTTGTGAAGAACCTGGAGGCTGTGGAGACACTTGGCTCAACCTCCATTATCTGCTCTGATAAAACAGGAACTCTGACACAAAACAGAATGACTGTGGCCCATCTCTGGTTTGACGGTCATACACAAGCAACTGACACGAGTGAAGAACAATTACGTACGTGTTTACGTTATACAAAAGCAGCTTTAGACCTCTGTCTCCTTTAGGTGCTTTCTGTAGATTGTTGACACAAGACGTGCTAGGTTCACACCTGCGTTCAGGTTTCTGTTCGTGGGGTCCGCTTGGGAACCGTGGACCCCATAGATTATAATAGGTTCCGCTGGGTTTCCGCCAGAAAAATGTGGAGAAAATGCATTTTTTAAGCGGATTAGGAGATGGAAGCCCTGAACTGAATCTGGGCGCAGGTGTGAACCTAGCCTTACTCTTACAAGGCTGAGATATACCAATGCTTCTTTGAGATAAAATGTACAGTTTGGGGATAAAATGCTCATGCACTTTACGGTAACACATTGACCCTTATCAGATCATAGTCTTTTACAAGAGATATTTCTCTTTCCAGATCACTCTTTTGAACAAACATCTACAACATGGAAGGCCTTGTGTAAGATCGTGACTTTGTGTAACCGTGCTGAGTTCAAGGCTGGACAAGAAGACGTGCCAATCATGAAGGTACGGCTGCTCTACCAGTGCTGCTATACCTGAGCAAAAGGTTATGTGCCTTTCCTTGGAGATATTTAATTAACCTTTTTTTTTTATCATTACAGAAAGTTGTAGTTGGAGACGCTTCTGAGACAGCCCTTTTAAAATTCTCAGAAGTGATCACAGGGAATGTTATGAGCATCCGGCAAAACAACAGGAAGATCTGTGAAATACCTTTTAATTCTACCAACAAGTTCCAGGTACGAGATGTTCTTCACTGACACATTGACAAATATACAGGTATTATGTAAGATAACTAAAAGAGGTTTGTATTAACAGCTATCAATACATGAGACCGATGATCCTGAAGACCAGAGATTACTCCTTGTCATGAAAGGTGCGCCGGAAAGAATATTAGACAGATGTTCCACCATTATGATGGGGGGCAAGGAGCTGCCACTGGATGAGAACATGAAGGAATCCTTCCAGACAGCTTACATGGAGCTTGGAGGACTTGGAGAGAGAGTATTAGGTATATTATATAAAGTTGTATAATAAGATGGAATATGTATGTTTTTTGTGTCTTTGTTATACTCACCTTACTGCTTCTGTCTTGTTTTAGGATTCTGCCACCTTTATCTACCATTAGATAAATATCCTTCAACCTACACATTTGACATAGAATCCATGAATTTTCCAACCACAAACCTCTGCTTTGTTGGGCTGTTGTCTATGATAGATCCTCCTCGTTCAACAGTACCTGATGCTGTTGCAAAATGCCGGTCTGCAGGAATTAAGGTAGGATTCATCAGTAGGCATGGTGCATAGTACAGCCCCTGCTGAATATGCTATGGCTGGCCTAAGCATTGTGTTTTTATACAGGAATGCATGGTTAGACTAGTTTCATGACACCTAAAAATGACACTGTGGAACCTGCATACATATCCTAAAGACCTGCAATAAAATCTGCATGTTTTACATGTGTTTTTGGAAGATTTTTATGTGGACTGAGATGCAGTATTCTATCATTCATTCATTGCATTGCTGTGAAAATCTTCTTAGGAGTTTTGGAGAAGCAGAATCTTTGTAATCTCTGGGTGTTGTACCACAGGTGGTGTTTGACTGAGCACGCTCTGTGGTATGACCCTGCAAAGCTACAGCCTTACACTAATGTTTTACACAGTGACACAATGCTCTATTAGTAGGAGAGCCTGTTTGCTAATTTGGTAGTTGGGGGTCCAGCTGTATTACGGTTGAAACCATCTGTGCCATCCTCCTTAGTGCAGACAATGCGGCACAGATGAATAGTGCAAGTAACTACCTCTGTATGTGGTACTTATGATGCTCCTTTCTGACAACCATTAGCTTTGTTTACCCATAGAGTACTTTGCTACTGTACTTTGCTAAAGAGCTAACTTTGTTCAAGCACTTCACTCAAGGATTAGGCTTAAGGAACTGCGCAGGAGATTTTGCTTAAAGATAGCTGCTTAAGGACATTTGCAGATCTGTATATCTACTGCCTTATAGGGAGTCTGACATTAGAACCAGCATGATAACCCAGCCCTGCAGATAGATAGGTTAGGGTCAACTGAATCAAACAGCGTTTTCTCCTTGTGAATCAGCACCTCTGTTGCCAAGATATCACTTTTTTTTTGTCAATATGCAAATTACCTCTTTGGTTCAATGACAACTCTCTCAACACTCTTGTTGCTACAAAGAGCTCATTTGCATATTTACAAATACAGTGATAGCTCTGATTCAAGGCACCGATTCAAAAGGCCATAACACCATTTTTGTCATGAGACCCTAACCTATCTATCTGCAGTTTCTGGTGACAGACTCCCTTTAAACAGGTACTGTGTAGTCTGCAAAGCTATGTGTACTGTAATGGAAAGTTATTGATTGAGAGGGTGGCCGTGTAAATGCTCTGTGTCTTATTTCACACAGGTTATAATGGTAACTGGAGACCACCCAATAACTGCAAAGGCTATAGCTAAAAGCGTCGGTATCATTTCAGATGGGAACGAAACAGTAGAGGATATTGCCAACCGCCTTAATATTCCTGTGGAGCAGGTTAATAAGCGGTAAGAGCCCTGTCCTGCATTTGTAAATGTTCCCCACAATATACATTGCATGTTCTGAAGATTTGACTATGTCTTATATATGGAAGTCTCCTTGAGAGGTTAGATCATAAGACTCAAGTGTGTTGCTTTCCTCCTCCTTGAATACTTTTTTTTGTGTTATAGGGACGCAAAAGCAGCTGTAGTGAATGGTGCTGAATTGAAGGACATAGAGTCTGAAGAACTGGATGACATTCTGGCACATCATTCAGAGATTGTATTTGCCAGGACCTCTCCTCAACAGAAGCTGATCATCGTGGAAGGCTGTCAGAGACAGGTAAGAGGGATTGCCCATGAATTAATGAATAATTTACAAGTATGGACCTTAATAAGATTCCTGTATCTATGACTAAGGGCATGTTCACAAGTCCATGTTCACATAATCCTATTGTGAGCATGGGCATTTGAAGACATCAGTTTTTCTCATGGACAGTTGTGTCTATGGAAAATTGCAGACATGCTCTATTTTGGTCCATTTTGCAAACTAATTACACCTATTAAAGTCTATGGGTCTGTAAAAATCGTGGACAGCACACGAATGCCTTCCATATGCTGTTCATTTTTACAGATCCTAGACATTGTAAAGTATAGCAATTTTATTGAAAAAATGGTTGATCAGTTTATCACTGAACTGAAAAATGGAAAACCTATGGACAAAACATGCCTAAAAAGTCAAAAGGACTGTTCTGTCATGGAGACGACGCCTTAATGTTGTATTCTGTATTCTACTGTAGAATGCTGTGGTTGCTGTGACTGGTGACGGTGTTAATGACTCTCCAGCTCTAAAGAAAGCAGATATTGGAATTGCAATGGGTATTGCTGGTTCAGATGCTGCCAAGAATGCTGCAGACATGATCTTGCTAGACGATAACTTTGCTTCCATTGTCACCGGAGTAGAAGAGGGTAAAACACATGTTTGTCTATATGTACAGTAATTAGCAGTGGAAGGGTTAATTACCAGACTCTTGACATAGACTTTACAACTTTTGTTAGAGTTTATAAGGCTATGTTCATGTGTGTATATATATATATATATATATATATATATATATATATATATTATAAAAAATCTTCAGATCCTGGACAACCCCTTTAAATTTTTATATTCACCTGACAGGTTTTGTGGCTGATACTGATGTAGGATTCAGTAATAGAACAGCAAACTCATAAAATCTTGCAAAGTCCTATCAAAATCACCCTATAGCTAAGATTTGGAACAAGTGGAATGTGTGGTCATGGGGCCTTTACTACTGCTGCACCCATAAACTTATCTAAAAGATAGGTTAATCCGTGGTTCTCACCACTGATTCTGTTTCACAGGTCGCTTAATCTTTGACAATATTAAGAAGTCCATTGGCTACACCCTGACCAAGAACATCGCTGAGCTATGCCCATTCCTGATATACATCATTGCCGACGTCCCACTGCCTATTGGTACCATCACCATCTTGTTCATTGACTTGGGCACAGACATTGTGAGTAAAAGTATGCTTTTAATTGTTGAGAATAAAGGACAGAGATAACGCTGCTTGCAGCTACTCCAGTGCACATGCAGATGTAATAGTATAGGCTAGCTGTACAAGCTCTACTTCATCTTGTCCTCAAAAATCCAGAAAAGTTCTAAGTACAATGCATTTTCTCATAGATCCCTTCAGTTTCATTTGCCTATGAAAAGGCAGAGAGAGACATTATGAACAAGAAGCCTCGTAGGAAGAATGTGGACAGATTGGTAAACCAACAGCTGGCGCTCTATGCCTATATTCAGATTGGTGAGTTAATCATATGGGGAAGAGATGGTATATAGAAAGTAGCTATAAGAAATGGTGTGTAATACCTTCTTTGTACACAGGGATCATTCAATCTGTTGGAGCTTTTCTGAATTACTTCACCGTTCTGGCAGAGCAGGGATTTTTGCCCTATACAGTGCTGGGCCTTCGTGTTCCTTGGGAAAATGTTAACAATCAAGATCTGCAGGACAGCTATGGGCAAGAATGGGTAAGCTCTTATGTCAGCTAGTGCCATTATTTTCACAATTATTTACAAGTACAATGATCATAATTCCTATAGTATTTGTCTGTCTCTGATCATGTGTCACCTGTCTTATTGTAGACATTCGGACAAAGGCAGTACCTGGAGTGGACAGTGTACACGGCTTTTTTTATCAGTATTGTCGTGGAACAGCTGGCAGATCTTATTATCCGGAAGACCAGGAGAAACTCCGTTTTTCAACAAGGTTTATTTGGGTAAGTTGATATATATCCAGATAGGAGGGTGCTATCATATTTCTACACATAGCTATGCATACATACCTGGAATTCTCCTACATACATTCCACTTTTCCAACAATCACAGTTTATTTCACAACTAAAGCAAATATACATAGCTAAGAAAGACATAGTGACATCTATTGCACTAAGCAGCGGAATGTGCAGAACGTCTGAGCACCCATGAAGAATCTGGATCCAGTCAAGAAGGAGCTGCAGACTATTACTCTTTTTAGTAACGCTTGTCTCTCTGTATTTTTACAGTAACAAAGTTCTTCTGATGGGTTTGGCATCACAAATTCTCATTGGAGCATTTCTCTCTTATTGCCCTGGGATGCCAGAAGCCTTGAAATTTTGCCCATTAAGGTGAGTTTTGTGAACCAAGGGCAAGACAGGTTTGTTTTTTGGCCCTATCACTAACAATATGATGTAACATATATGAGAGAGATTCTTTGTTGAATGTAAACACTTTTCTAATAAACCACTGTGTTCTAATGTCCTCCACTCGTCTGCTTCTGTTCAGGGCTCAGTACTGGTTTGTGGCTGCGCCATATGCAGTTCTGATCATTGTACATGATGAAATTCGTAAACTGATCATCAGACGCCATCCTGGCAGTAAGTATAAGCACATATATAATATATAATATATACACACCATGAAGCTATAACTGTAACTGTTGCTGTGTATTATAGTATTACCAGCATACTTATAAATTGTCCTATTATCCTATGAACACTCTGTCTAAAGCTTTGTTAAAGGACATTGTGTCATAATATAGCTGAGAGCTAACAATTTCCTATAATGTTAGTGCCTAGTCCTATCTCCACTCATGTTTAGTCAGTCTACTAATACATTACAGTTAAAAAGAGCTGCAGAATGCAAACCCCACTGCAAAATCTGTAATGGGGCCCCTAACTACCTTGTGCCCTTTAGAATAGTGGTATATTGTATATGGCTGCTACCACTGCTCCCCCTATAGCTACACCTCAGATTATTGGTATTGGTCACCTTGTCTGCTCCAGCCTCTGCAGGGTATGGCTTAGGGTCCGTCCACTTCAGAGTTACATTAACCTGTCTTCTCTCATTTCCAGGCTGGTGGGACAAGAACATGTATTACTGAGGTGGCTGGACCGTTTCGGACCTTCACTGGTGGTGTGGGTTTACTTCACTGCTATTATACCTATCCTGTTTGTTGAACAAATCAGGAAGATAAGCTTATGTATTGTAAATGTTATGTATAAAGTTGTACAAGAAAAGCTGTTCTAGCAAAGTGTCGTGTAAATGGAAGAGTATTGCTCTGTTACTCAGAGTACTGCAGATGTACTGTAGATTTTGTTTATAGATGAGACTTTTTATTTGTAGACCAGAGTCAATAAAATCTTTTTCATTAAATTACTTTTGTTATTTTTTTTTCCTGAATTTACTTTTGTTATTAGTAAGTGAATGACAATTCTTGTTTCATTACATACAAGGACAGAGTTTACAGAGCTGTTGTTAAGCTATGAAGTTTATCACATTGTTCTAAAGATTATACAGCGTAAAAAATACAATTGCTTATTCATATCTGCAGAATAGGAGACTGAAATACAAAGCCTTAAAGGGAACCTGTCAGGTCGATTTGGGACACTAAACCTCCCACAGGTCCTGACTGTATAGACTGGGGGTTATGGTCCCAAATTGTCCTCTTTTAAATCCATCCATGCCCGCATTAAAGAAAAATAAACCTTTATACTTATACTGATGAGTTTCATTGGACTTATCTCTGGTGCTCCCAGCACCTGTGCAGTTCTTCAGTGAAACTGAGGACATATAACCCAGTTTTACTGTGCAAGTGTCGGGGCATGCGCACTGAAGCCGAGGTGTACTCTGCTTACAATGCAGCGGCAGGCTGAGTATAAAGTTTTTTTTTTTTTAAATAATAGGGCAATTTGGGACACTAAACCCCTAGTCCATATGGACCTGTGGGTGTCTAGTGTCCTAAATCGCCCTGAAAATTCCCTGTAAGCATTCCTTTTTGATGGAGATTAAATTCTAGGGACCACAGTAGAATTGTCTACAGTACACGTCTGGCTCTCATAGACCTCTAAACGAACAATATGTGTGCATTTAAGTCTATAAATGCATTGTAGCCTTGAGCTGGCCATCTTTCCCAACTCCACCATACATGTGTACTGAGATGGGAGAAAGTACCTGCTAGACTCATCTGGCAGCAGCTTACCTTCCTGGAAACAGAGTGAGCAGGTGGGTTTCACGTAAAAAAAAATTTTTATCACCACCGATGGCAGAACTTGGAGGGGAAATAAGGATTGGACAGTTGGGTTTCACATACATATTAGATGTACAATAGAAAAAAGAGGAGGGCACACACCAGGGTCCATAAAAGAAGTCCACTTTATTTAAACATGGTAAAATCAGCAAGCATAGGGGAGAGAGGTACGTCTTGCAACATCTGGCGACGATCGCTTCGCACACAAAGCACTTTCTCTAGCTCTGCCAAACCAAACATACTCACCTATGGCTAGCTTTACTGCAAACTCTACAATAATAAACCCACATCAAGAGCTTATTAAAGGGATTTTCCAGGGTTTATGAAATGATTACCTATCCTTAGGATCGGTCATCAATTGAAGATTACCAGAGGTCCCACACCAAGGAACCCCACAGATTAGCTGATTGAAGCAGCAGCAATGCTCCCTGAGTGCTGCTTCCACTTCCCAGGACATGTGCCATCAAGTTCTTTGGTCATATGGCCTGTTTGCAGCTCAGTCCCATTCAAGTCAATGTGCTGTGCTGCAATACCATCTCAACTGCTATTCTAATGTACAGTGCTGTGCTTGTTAAGTACTGAACAAGATGTGGCTTCTTCAAACAGCTGATCGCTGGGGATGGCGGGTGTCAGACCCTGCACCAATATTCAAAGGATAGGTTATCAATTATTAAACTTGGAAAGACCTTTTAAATGGTAAATGTGGAATAACCATTTAAAAATAGAGCATTACAATCACAATACTGACACACCATTTACTGTGAATAAGGCTGTCAGAAATACACGAATGACACCATTGTATGAGATGGAGAGTACACGCTCATCTTTCTCTGCATGTAAGAACAAGGACTTACAGGTTATAAAAAGAAACTTTGGGTTATTGTGAGACAACCCTTTTAAAAGGGTTTTTCCCATATCCCTCTCAGCAGTTTACCTGCTGTCTCGTCTTCTCACTTTCTGTATTCTTCAACAAGCCGGTGGGCGGCTTTGACTGTTTGATGGACCGGACACTATGAAACACCTAATTAGATATAGACATTGCCTTTACCGTGAGAGATTATTTATTATCACTACTAGAAATCTAATATATATGCAGATCAAATAATATGATCAGTAAATGTATATTACATTACACAGGTTTGATGAGAAAAAAAAACTTACATGCTACAGAGGAGAGAATGGACTTACAGTAAACTCAATGTTATCTTTGTGTTTACATAGAGAGCTAACAGACATTGTCCAACCAGGAGAGAATTCAGCCCCCCCCCAGAGAGCAGTGACTCATCTCTCAGACCTGGACAGGACAGGGGGCCAAGAAAACAACATGTAAACAATGGGAGGAATAATCTAACATAGCAGGCAAACAAAGTAGCATTGTTAAAGCAATGTTTTTAGGAAAACTCTTGAACTTACATAAACTAGCAGTTTAGATAGGATCCTTGAGATGGGAATACCCCTTGAAGGCTACTCTGTGTTAAATCTTTAGAAAAAGGTAATATTTGCCTGTACTGTGCACATGCCATAATGATCTATACTGAAGAGAAGGAAGTCAAATTTTTCTATTCAATCAGTTTTATTAAGATTTTATAAGGTAATGTTACAACATTCAAGAAAGCATTATCGGATACTCTACTGAAGTAGCTATAAGTCAAAATAAACATAGAATAAACAGGGTACTTATATGCAAGGAGATATGTTAGATTTCTAAGAGTTGTTGGGTTATTAGGATAGAATAAGGAGGTTTATACGGATATAAAACAACAAGAGGTGTCAGTAATAATCATAATTAGTTATGATCTTCCAAGGGCGGCACAACCGGATTTACGGCCGATGCAGATGGGCCCTCAATGTCCACAAATGTCCACAATGTCCCCAAAAACGCCATGGGAAAGAATTCTTTCATGCTGGTAGGTCAGTTCCACCATGTTCACCAGGTCTCCTCTGGATGGGATGTTAGCAGACTTCCAGTTGCGTAGAAGCGCCAATGACGCTGACAGTAAGGCATGTCCAATCAACACTCTATGTATCGCTGGGAAAGAGTCGATCTGCAGGAATAGGAGTGCCAAAACTGGTGAGGGGGGTATGGAGTATCCCACCAGAGAAGAGATCCACCGGAAGACGTCTCGCCAATATGGCACCACTTGGGGGCATGTCCACAATAAATGGAGTAGAGTTCCTTTTTCACCACATCCCCTCCAACAGGAGTTCGAAGTCTGCGGAAATATTCGGTGAAGTCGCTCTGGGGTATAATACCAGTGGAGGAGAATTTTGACAGTGGTTTTATAGTGAGTCGTACATCGGAAGGTCTTCTTCGCGAAGGCTAACGCTTTCTGCCATTGTATGACCGAGTATTGTTGATGAAGTTGCGTTTCCCAGCTGAGTAATGGAGTAGATTTGACCAGACGGTCTTTAGAGCCTATAGTGTTGTAGATGTAGCTGAGAGTCTTGGTGGCTGGATTGGGAATTTTGAGGAGGTCCAACAGAGATTTATTATACAGAATTTGTTTGTTGTGGTTGGAGGATAGGAAGTGCTTAATTCTCAGGTGTGTAAAGAAGCAAGTGGAGGTTAGGGAGAAAGTGGATTGCAGAGACTGGAATGGGATCAACGATTCTTCACTCCACATCTGTGAGATGGAGGTGATTCCCGACGATTTCCAGATGGATAAGTTGAGATCCAGAATTGCTAACTCCAAGAATTCAATCGGGGCCCTTTTAACGTTTAGTGACTGCTTCTTTCCTGTAGAGTGGTGGATATGTCGCCAGCTGTCTGTAAGGTGTTTTAGAATTGGAGACATGAGTGAAGGTACCACCTCCGTCCAGAGGGAGTAGAGAAGCCAAGATTTGAGGTTGTGTTGTGGTATCATATAAGATTCGATACGTATCCAGGATTTGTGGGCGTTGTTGTGCCACCAGTCCTTTAGAGTAGAAAGGTGAGAGGCCATATAGTAATCATAGATGTTTGGTACTCCCAAACCTCCCACTCCCCATTTCCTGTGCATAATAGAAGATGGGAGTCTTGGTTTCTTGGAATTCCAGATAAGCTTGTTGAGCATAGCGTTAGTTTTCTGGAGGAATATAGGAGGGGGAGCGACAGGAATAGTTCTGAATAAGTATAAGATTTTTGGAAGCAGCATCATTTGAAAGGCAGATATCCTGCCTAGCCATGACAGGGTATGTTTTGAGTAAGATTGAAACTCTTTCTCGAGATCTATCAGACAATACATGTAATTGGCTTTGGCCACTTGTGTAATAGAGGGAGTGATCTTTATTCCCAGGTAATCCAAATCTGTCGACCTCCAATCATAAGGAAATTCCTCCTTGAGCTGTTGCAGAAGTGGCTTGGGGATGCCCAAAGGGAGAATTTGTGTTTTAGACTCGTTAATTTTATAAAAGGAGAGGGCTCCATATTCTTTGAGAATTCCGATAGCAGCTGACAGAGAGGTTTCTGGGTGAGTCAGGGACAATATGATGTCATCCGCGTAGAGGGAGATGAGATGAGATGAATCCAAGATTTTCACTCCCTGGACTCTGTCACTTTGCCTCAGGGTCTGCGCCAACGGCTCAATGGTGAGTATAAAAATCAAGGGAGAGAGGGGACATCCCTGTCTCGTTCCATTCCTTATATTAAAGCTATCCGACAGTGTACTGTTGGTAAACACTCTGGCCGATGGAGAGGAATACAGATTGGATATAGCAGTGAGGATAGGGCCGGAGAATCGCATTCTCTGCAGGACAGAAAAGGCGAAGGACCAGTTAATCCGGTCAAACGCCTTCTCCGCATCCAAGGCGACCATCAGGGCCGAGTCCTCCTGCGTTCCAGCAGATCTATCAGATGGAGGACACGTCTGGTGTTATCTGGAGCTTGGCGGCCCTTGACGAAGCCCACCTGATCCGCGCCAACTAAATCTGGGAGAATGGGAGCCAGTCAAGCTGCTAAGATCTTCGCATAGAGCTTGAGGTCCGAGTTTAGCAGCGAAATTGGCCTGAAATTCTGCGGTACATCAGCTGGTTTGCCTGGTTTAGGAAGGGTAATAATTAATGCCGCCAGGGATTCGCGTGGAAGCGAAGCACCTGACATAGCGTGGTTGAAGAAGTTCATGAGGTATGGGGCGAGTATTTGTTGAAAGTAAATTAGATACTCATTAGAGAAACCATCCGGCCCTGGGGATTTGCTCTTAGGTAAGGACTGTATGGTGTTCAGTACCTCTGGGAGAGTAATAGGGGCGTTTAGGGCCAAGAGGTGATCGTCTGTCAGGCCTGGTAACTTTAGGTTGCCCAAGAAGCCGGACACCAAGGTGGAATGATCTTGCGGGAGAGGAGTATGCTCCTGTAGATTATAAAGCTGTGCGTAATAATCTTTAAAGGAATTGGCGATGTCTCTCGGGTCTGTTAATTGCACTTTGGTTATAGGATGCTTGATGTATGGGATCCTTGATTTAGCTGCTCTTGCTCGTAGTTGTCTAGCCAACAATCTGCTGGCTTTGTTGCTTTGGGAGTAAAATCGAGCTTTAGATTTTTTCAGAGCTTTTTCGTAGTCTTGTAGCAAAAGCAGACGTAGATGCTGTCTAACCTGGCTAAGTTGTTCCGAAGTAATCGGATTAGGGTTACTTTTGTTTGCAGCTTCCACAGTACGAAGTGTAGACATTGCCTCCTTAATTGCTTTCTGGCGTTCTTTTTTATTCCCATGTGCTATTTTTATAAGTGTGCCACAGATGAATGCTTTATGAGCATTCCAGAGAGTATAGGGGTCATCGGTAGAGGTGGAATTTGTCTGGAAATAATCTTGGAGGTCTTTTTCTATTATCGGGCGATAATTAGGATGACTCATGAGGTAAGTGTTATTTCTCCAGAGTCTAGTAGCGGAAGGTGGTGTCTTTTCTTCTATAGTGAGAGTAATGGCTGCGTGGTCAGACCAAGTGATTGATTCAATTGTAGATTTCCTGGAACTCATCAGGGTTGGAAGGTCTACCAAGAACATGTCGATGCGGGAATAGGAGCCATGGACTGCTGAGAAATAAGTATAGTCCCTTTCGCCCGCATGATGTGCACGCCATATATCATGTAGATTCTCATTATGCGGAAATTGGCGCAGGCAGGAGGTGCTCTCCCTACTGGAGTTGGTCGAATCCAGAGAAGGATCCATTATGTTGTTAAAGTCTCCACAAATTATTAATGCACCTTGTTGGATGTCCTGAATTTGTCGTCGGACTTTATGCAGAAATGCCAGGGTCTTCCGGTGTGGAGCGTATACATTGACTATTGTAAAGGGGGCATTGTTGAGGAGGCAAACAATGATGAGGAATCTGCCTTGGGGGTCTGCTCTTTGGGCTGTCAAGGAGAATGCCACGGAGTCTCTGAAGGCGACAAGGACTCCACATTTTTTTGATCGGTGGTGTGCATGGCAGATTACAGGGAAGGAGGGATGTTTTAACCTGAAGGCATCCTTTTGCAGAAGGTGAGTTTCTTGTGCACAAAGCACGTCTGCAGCAAGTGAGAGAGCCTCCTTCCAGATGTACGTACGCTTCTGCTGGCTATTGAGGCTGCGGACATTGAGAGAGGTCAACTTAAGCACCATATTGTCACTGTAAAGTGAGAACGTCCGGAGTGCGTCGGAACCACAGGAGAAGGGTAGGCAGTGTCGCAGATGAGAAGATCAGTAAACAAAATGAATGAACAAACGGTTCAAAAACGAATACAGGTTGACTGTATGTTTGGGGGTATCTATTAGAGGCTTGTCGGTTAAGCCACTAGAGCAAAGGGGGGGTCATGCACCTAAGTATAGCGGTGTAGCCATTCTGGGAAATCATTTATGGTTTGTAGGAGATCGTCGTCCTGCAGTTGAAGGATGGGAGGCACTTGCTGTATCTTGAGGAGATGTTAATGGTATCCTCCAGGTCGATAGCAACGCCTTACCCTGATTCAGGTTATGGATGGTGAAGGTGGTCCCTTCTTTCAGGATGATCAACTTCACAGGAAACCCCCATCTGTATTGGTTTTTATTTTTTCGGAGCGTTGTTGTGACCGGAAGCAATTCCCTGCGGAGGCGTAGGGTTGTAGCGGAGAGGTCCGTGTAGAGCTGTACATCTCTGAATTTGGGAGGCCAAGATTTCTGCTTGTGAGCTGCTTTAATAATTTTTCTTTTACATGAAAGAAGTGAAATCTAGCCAATACGTCTCTTGGGATCTCATCTCCTAGATGTCTGGGGCGAGGAAGCCTATGCGCTCTGTCGATAATGATATCCGTGGTTGAGGAGTCGGGCAGTAAAAATTTGATATATTCCTGTAGGTATGGAAACAGATCAGCTGTTTGAACCTGTTCTGAAATGCCTCTGAATTTGATGTTGTTTCTACGGGACCGGTCTTCCATATCAGCCATCTTCGCCTTGAGGTTTTCAACGTTGTCTTCAAGGTCATTGTGTGCATCAATAATTTTGTTGTGTGACGTAGCTAGGTCGCCCATCTTAGTTTCAATATGCGTTACTCGCTTATCCAGTGCACTGACCGAGGACTGAAGAGGCTGAAGCAGCTGTGTAAAGTCCACTTGAAGAGAGCTGCGGAGGGCCAAGAGCATGTCTCTCAGAGTATGCTCAGAGGTGGGTCTGCTAGTGGTTGGGAAGCCGTCTAGGCCAATCGGTGGGGCGGATGTAGGGGCCTCAGAAGAAGGTTGGTCTTTGGAATAATCTAGGTCTCCAGGGAGTTCCATTCGAGGCTTCTGTTTAAGTGGGCTTGTATTCGG